>CM072523.1:32681810-32869310 GCA_036898135.1 Oncomelania hupensis | reverse complement strand
CCTGTTATTACAAATATATGTCTAATTTATTTCAGTTCTCAGAAATAGCATCCTTGCTTCTACGATGCCAAAGTTGGCTAAATGTGCAATTTAAAAAGGGAAATTTGGTCAGTTTTGCATACAATTTTAGTTTGCTAATAATATCTCTTCTTCTAATAACGATTCAGAAGCGGGTTTAGTATCATTGGAATGGGTCAAAAGAAACCTGATGAAATTTTGCATTATCATTTTGCGTACAGAACCAAAAAGTATAGTCAGACCATTTATTTATTTATTTATTTATTTATTTATTTATTTATTTATTTATTTATTTATTTATTTTCTATATAAGCTATACAGAATCACATAATTATATACACAACCCAACATTTACCTTCCTATCCTATCCCGTAAATCGAAAGTTGTTGGGTATCACAGACGATCAGCGTACTCCATCTTTCTCTGTCCCAGGGTTGTCACTCTTCAGCAGTCCTCATGGCTTCATTCAGTGTCAAGCCAGTCCATTCTCGAATGTTGTCTTCCCACCTCTTTTTATGTCTACCTCTTCTTCTGCCTCCTTGCACCGTGCCTTGCAGGATCTAGGATGGTCTTTGCAAAGCCTGATTCTCTGGTGATCTTACTCTGTCCTCAGCAACCCTCAATGGCTTCGCTTTCTATGCCTGTCTGTCTGTCTCTGTCTGTCTGTCTGTCTATGTCTCTCTGTCTCCGTCTGTCTCTGTCTGTCTCTGTCTCTGTCTCTGTCTCTGTCTCTGTCTCTCTCTCTCTCTCTCTCTCTCTCTCTCTCTCTCTCTCTCTCTCTCTCTCATTCCTGAGTATGAAATTCCGTGGTATTATGGTATCTATATATATAAATTGCTTAGCCGGAAGTCCTTCTTCGCCTCTACTGTAAAGTTTGTCCGGTATGGACGCTGATATGGGCAGGTGCTGGGCGCTGCGGATCGGCCTGCTGTGCGCTCAAAACCCGCGAAATCGTTATAGCCGACATTTCCTTACCGAACGTTTAACCGTTTCTGAGATAAATAAATAAACAAAATGTCCACAAACTGCAATAGCCTCATTCCGCGCGCGGTTTCGATTCAACCCGTGTCAAGAACGTGCCGTTCCGTAATACAGCAAATTTTGTTTTATTTCCATTTGTCACAGTCGGACTTCGAGCTCTGGCCCTGCTCGCAGCAATTTCCCCCCTATTCGCCCGCTGACCCAGCGATCCAAGCCCCGCCCCTCCGGACAGTCCCACGTGATCCGGGACTGGACCTGGGGGAAATCAAGACATAAGTTAGTCAGTCTACTCCTGCAAGCCCGAGCGAACACACTGCCGGCCGAGACACGTCTGCACCCACGTTGCGACCGCTGAGCTCCGCCAACATTCTTGTGTTTCAACCCGTTCCTTGGTCAAGGTAAGAGTGGTGACTTATTTCATATCATTTAGCTCCCCATCACCCGTCGATTTCCCCACATGTTCGTATGTCTTGTAGATATTTACGTCCATGTCTGTGGTTTGTCTCGATGTATTGCTTGTGATATACTATTTTGCTTCATGTACCCATTATCTGTAGTCTGATTGTTGCACATGCCATGCTTGTATTTATACATGTATATCCCCCTGTCTAGATCCCTGTGTAAATCCCCCATGCCATGTTGCCCTGTTACTTAGACTAAAGTACCCCAGTTAATCCCCCTTGCGTATAATAGCATTGTCCTGTATTTATCCCTTTTGCTTCCCCCCTGATCCAATTGTGTAAATATCCACCCCAGTTGTCCATAACCCCATCTCAGGCGCCGAAACTCGTATACATTAGCGGCCGCCAGTAAATTCTCCCAAACCCCAGTAGCCATTGTTGATACAAATAGACAGTTGGAAGACGCCGGTCCTCCTTGACCAGGCCTTCCACATTCAAAATCTGACTGGCATGCGCGCTGAATGGTGCAGCATCCAGAGCATGTGTGCACCTCTGATGCTGAGAATACTCATTTGCAGAACGGGTCCTTGTAAGGGCTACTGCAAGACTCAGCCACGCCGCGTGCAGCCCATATCCTCTGGCTGTCACTGAAGACGCGTGAAGCAAGACCACCGGCCAAGTACATATGACCGGTTCTGACCCAAACCAAGTGTTGCACCACCAACTCGACCTAGTGACCTACACTGGGCCACCCCAAGCCACGCTACTGACCAATTGCGCAACCGCCATCCAGTCACCTGAGGCTACCACCGCCTACGTTCCTAGCAGATAAGTGTGCACTCTGCGCACACCACAACTCGGCTGATATCTGGCTACCCACGCTAAATCATCCAGCCACCCCTTGCCACATGATGATATCAGTCTATATTCGCCCCAGTGACTCTTAAATAGATAAACCAGAATTACTCCGAGATACCCTGTACGTTATCAGACTTTCGCTCGTGATCCAGCTTTAACCCAACATACTGTTTGACCTACACCCAGATAATAAATTATTGTATATTGTACTCTACTACCCGTCTTCCCTTGTTGAGCCCTCCACTAGTTAATTCTGTACATCTCTCGTCTGTCCTTATAACTTTCTATAATTCTTTAGCACTTTCAGCGTTATTCCCCTGAACGTCACCGCAAGTCGGCCTAGGACAAGGGAGGCGACACAGCGCGGAGGAATAATTGCTAACCCTCACCCCCCCAACCCCCTATATTCGTGACACCATTCAAAACACTTTTGCACTCATGTCACCAATCTTACAAAATTTTGTGTTTAACTAATTAAATTTGATTAATTAAAAATCGAATCGAGGTTTCAGCATGTTTTCCCATATAGACCAAAAAATTGATGGTCTTTGTACGAAGCCTTGGTAGCTCACTTAGTAAGACATTCGCCTACCGTGCAGGCGACCCAAGTTCAACTCTCTCGCGGGACATATTTTTTTAATGTTTTTTTTTTACACTACAATATGGATATTTTTCTTTTTAATTTAGGCTTTTTACTTTTAACTTATTTATTATTATTATTATTATTATTATTATTATTATTATTATTATTATTATTATTATTATTATTATTATTATTATTATTATTATTATTATTATTATTTATAAACTAATAATGATGATGATAATAATAATAATAATAATAATAATAATAATAATAATAATAATAATAATAATTATAAAAATAATTATAATATCTTATATCAAATTTTATTTTAAAACCTTGGTGGTTTTTTTTATTTCTATTTGTATTATTCTATATTCAATATTATTATTATTATTATTATTATTATTATTATTATTATTATTACCAAGGATCGGGATGGGGTGGTACGTGTAGGTAAAAGGGGGCTACGGGTAGGTTTAAAGGGGCATGGCTAGGCATAACGGGGATACGGGTATATATATAAGGGGGTATGGTGATGGTCGATATTGTGTCCGGGGACGTTAATTTATATAAGCAAGCAAGTCGATTCCTTTCATCCATACCTGCGAAACGATCAACGGGGAAGTATCAAGGAGGGTACAGGTAGGTTACAAGGGGGGTACGGAAGGTATCAAGGGGGTATGGGGAGGTTTCAAGTGGGTTCGGGGAGGTATCAAGGGGGTATGGTGAGGCATCATGGGGGGGGGGGGACGGGGAGATATCAGGGGGGGGGGGATGGTGAGGTATCAAGGGAGATATGGGGAGGTATCATCGTCCAAATGAAACTCGCAGACAACAGTTGTCTCTCTGTCTACATTTTAAACAGCAACCTGTGTACCCTGGCTTGCCAGGGTACAAAAACCACTAGTATGTAAATAATAATACAGCCAATAAATCTTCTCACTTTGACCCTACTGTAAGTGGTAGCGGAATCTTATATCATAGACCACAAATGTGTGTGTGTGTGTGTGTGTGTGTGTGTGTGTGTGTGTGTGGGTGTGTGTGTGTGTGTGTGTGTGTGGTTGTGTGTGTATGCGGGTACGTCGTGTTTGTGTGTGATTTTCTGACTTTTATTATGAGTGATAATAGATGGCAGGAGTGTACATGTGTTATAGGTGTTATACGAATGTGGTTAAGTGTATGTGTATGCAAGAATTATAACTTGATATAAAAATAAATTCTTCATTGAATTATCATTATGCATAATAGACCGAATAGGCCTAATTAGGCTAATAAGAACAACCGCGAACTGTTTTAAGTCCCATATATGCGAAACTGTCGTGGGACGTTAATCTAATAAATGAATAAATCAACACGAAACTTTTATTTTGGCGGTGACTTTGACCTAAAATAAAACAGTCCCAGCATTATGTTCTTGAAGATCAATTGACAAAATATTGTGTATTATCAACTTCTTGATCGTCATTTATAAACAGACCCGTAACATTATTTAAAGATCCCATGCAACATTAACAAAGCAAGTAACAAAGTATATACCTTGTGAATTGCCTTTTTAAAACTTGTAGTCGGCTTTTTCACCGCGTGGCGCCATAGCTCAGTTGGTTAGAGCGTCTGCCTAGTAAGCAGAAGGTCGAGGGTTCGAATCCCTCTGGTGCCTTTATACTCTTTTTTTTAATTTAATTTTTTTTTTAAATAACTTCACACTTTCAATGTTTAAATGAATCACCAGTACTTTAATTATTGTTATTTGGTTAATTATTGTCCATTGCTCTGTCGTTGTCATTTTCTTTATTAATTCGGTTAAAATATTGATGATGGCAAAAGGCAAAGCAAGTGGACATTTCCTATCTTCTTTTACCTCTTTTTTAAAATTTCATTTAAAGTCAAATACTTATTACCGTATTAAATAATAAACTAATTAAAAAAATAGAATAAAACAAATACCGGTATATGAATTAAAATAAATCCCACACAATTACCAGTGTCTAATGAAATTAATAATGCCAAATCGAACAATTATTGTTTTGTTAAGAGACCATAAGGGTGATATATTAAAAATCATATATAGACCTATAGAAAATTTTTATTAACAGGTGTATTACAATCTTAACGTCACAGTAGAAATTAATATAACATGTTAGAGGAAGAACGTGTTTCGCTTTATTCTCAATCATTTTCTTTTCTTTCTTTAAACAACTTTTGGTCATGTTAATGTTTCAATTATTCTTTTAAGTAATTGTTAAATATCGCTAACATTAACTGACGTTCAACAAAATCAAGAAACGCACACACAAAATCTAAATGAACAAACTGTGATGCAACACAATCTTTAACTCTAGCTAGATCTTTCATAAAATAATAATGTCATAGTACATTATCTCCAGTAGGCACTCTATAATAACAAAATTAAAGGGAGTTTTTCTGGCACTGATCTTCGCATTGGCGTGCAACTTTAAGTACTAGCAGAGACCGTATAGCTTACATACACATTATTACTTTTCCGTCTTTGTTTAAAGTACAGTTTCATCACCTTAGCGAAATCTTTGACCTTAGTTCTGGGAGCGAACATCTGTGTGACACAATAACCCATTCCCCCCCCCCCCTCTCCCTCTGCTTTTTCTGACATAAAGAATTCTTATTTAAAGCCGCCATACATGGAAAAAGGTAACCTTCAGGAGTGTGAAAATTACCGCACCATCAGCCTCATCAGCCATCCCAGCAAGGTCCTCCTGAAAATAATACTCAACAGGTTGAAACCACAAGCTGAACAAATCATAGCTGAAGAACAAGCAGGATTCATGGCAGGGCGAAGTACCACTGAACAGATTTTCAACCTCAGAATAATCTGTGAAAAATACCTACAGCACCAACAACATCTATATCATGTGTTCATAGACTTCAAGAAGGCATTTGACCGAGTCTGGCATGCAGCTCTATGGGCAACCATGAAAGTGTACAACATCAGCCCTAAAATTATAGAAGTCATCAAAAGCCTGTATGACAAGGCTACCAGTGCAGTCCTCCATAACAGCGTCATCGGGAACTGGTTCAGAACAACAATCGGTGTGCGTCAAGGAGGCCTACTCTCTCCAACACTCTTCAACATCTTCCTAGAGCGCATCATGTCAGATGCTCTTGCAGATCACGAAGGCACAGTCAGCATAGGGGGCAGAGCAATCTCCAATCTTCGTTTTGCGGATGATATTGATGGATTGGCTGGAGAGGAACAAGAACTTGAACAGCTTGTACAGAGGCTTGACACCACCTCCAGAGCTTATGGAATGGAAATAAGTGCAGAGAAGACCAAAATGATGACCAACAACACCAATGGCATCAACACGGACATCAAAGTACAAGGCCAATCCCTCAACACAGTGCACAGCTTCAAATATTTAGGAGCCATTGTGTCAGACAATGGGTCTCGACAGGAAGTCCTCTCCAGGATCGCACAAACAACTGCTGCCCTGACAAGGTTGAAGCCCATTTGGAAAGACAGAACCATCAGTCTACATTCCAAAGTAAGACTGCTGCGCTCTCTGGTCATCTCCATCTTCCTATATGCTTGCGAAGCATGGACCCTCACAGCAGATCTCCAACGAAGAATACAAAGCATGGAGATGAGGTGCTACAGAAGACTTCTGTGCATTTCCTATACCCAACACATCACCAACGTTGAAGTCCGACAGACCATCACACAAGCCATTGGACAACACGATGACCTGCTCACAGTGGTGAAGAAACGGAAACTCCGATGGTATGGCCACGTCACCAGATCATCAGGCCTTGCAAAGACCATTCTGCAAGGCACAGTGCAAGGAGGTAGAAGAAGAGGGAGACCGAAAAAGAGGTGGGAGGACAACATTCGAGAATGGACTGGTTTGACACTGAGCGAAGCCATGAGGGCTGCTGAGGACAGAGAAAGATGGAGTATGCTGGTTAAGCGATCATCTGTGGTGCCCCTACGACCTTCGGGTTATGGGACAGGATAGGATAGGATAGGATACATGGAAAGTATAGTTATAGATTAGTACTTGGCATGCACTGCACGTCTCTCTCTCTCTCTCTCTCTCTCTCTCTCTCTCTCTCTCTCTCTCTCTCTCTCTCTCTCTCTCTCTCTCTCTCTTTCTTTCTTTCTTTCTTTCTATCCCCCCTCCCGTCCCCAATGTTTTTCTCAATCAACACAACCATTAGTAATGCAAAGGCAATATTCATAACTACATTAACTAGCTATATAGTACATGTATGCCTACTTATTTATTACTACGTGCAAACTAATGAGATGGACATAATATGGCTTTAAATTTGACACTGGTTGCAACAGACTTATTTGGAAAAACTGAAAGCCAACCCAACGACTCGTGCAGCTTACCCGTGAATGCTGCAATCGTTTGCAATTTCTGAAACTTTATGCCTTCCGTCATTAAACTTTGTATTGTTTTCTTTATTGGCAGTCAGAGGAGTTCTGGAAAAGTGATTCGCCAAACATGTTTCGCTTGATATTGCTGGCAGTTATTTCAATTGTTGCCTTTGCAGATGTTCAATTCGGTGAGTCAATGAATTAATAATTGTGGCCATTACATAATAGGCACATTGTATTATATATGTTTGATTTATTGAGTAATAATGTGTGTGTATTTGTTAAAATGTAAAATGTTTTCATCCAATCATTGTATGCTTTATTTGTAGGTCTTTATGTTCGTTGTGTATTGTTTAGCAATCATTATTGTGTATTTTTTAAATTAAAAATTATTTAATCCATTCATTATTCATTCAATAATGTATATTGTGCGCGTATAAAGTATATGCTTAACATATCTATAGTGACAGAACGACTGGGTGTTTTAACGTGCCGTGCTGTTCTCCACATTCAGGAATATGTCGAGACAAAAGCGGGAATATCCACAGGCCCGGGGACACATGGTACGAAGCTGGCTGCAAGATTGGTTCCTGTGGCCTGAGTCCTGGGGAAGAGATGTCCACTGAAAGAACTGGGTAACCTGCACTACGCATAGGCGCTTATGTATATGGACATGCGAGTGCCTATGCCTGTGACGCGTCTCCTTTCTGGTTATCTAGAACTACAGCCTGATGAGTACAATGTAAGTAGTAGGTAGAAGAGAACAGGGGACTCATCAGGTTCAGCTACGCTGTGTAACCTGTATTATAGCTTTATATGTTCCATGTTTCTCCTTCCCCTTTTCTCAGTACAACAACAACAACTACTACTACTACTACTACTTTTTCTGCAACAACTGCTACTACTACTACTACTACTACTACTACTACTACTACTACTACTACTACTACTACTACTACTACTACTACTACTGCGCTGCTGGTGCTAATGCTCCGCTCCCTCTTCCTCTTCTTTCTAGCTACTACTACATATGTAATAATAATAATAATAATAATAATAATAATAATAATAATAATAATAATAATAATAATAATAATAATAATAATAATAACAACAACAACAACAACAATAATAATAATAATAATAATAATAATAATAATAATAATAATAAAAATAATAATAATAATAATAATAATAATAATAATAATAAGAAGAAGAAGAAGAAGAAGAAGAAGAAGAAGAATTATAAGGATAAAAATGTATACAGCGCTCTTCTTCATTAGAGCTCATAGCGCTTTGTAATTCGTCGACATCGATGACGATGACAACGATGATAATATAATGATGACGCCGCCGACGATGATGATCAATGGTGGTGGTGGTGGTGATGGCGGTTATTTACTGCAAAAAAAATTAAGGTTTTTTAAAAATTGCTTTTTTGTTTTTGTTTTTGTTTTTCGTTTTTTAAATATAAATTAATAATATTAATTATTACTGAGAGCCCCTAGGAGTTGAGGAGGTGAGAGAAAGGTGATCGAGGTCCTGCACAGGATCGGCATCAAATTTTAATATAATTATAGTTCAACCGAAATGAACAATTTATTAATAATTATTGTTTTTCCCCACAGATGCCCAACCCCCATCGTAACAGAATAATATAATATAATATAATATAATATAATATAATATAATATAATATAATATAATATAATATAATATAATATAATATAATATAATATATAATGCAGAAGGTATTGACTGCTCGCGAGATCAAGCATTTTCACAATTACATTTGTGTTAAAACTAAAATATTTAATAAAATTACATTGATTTCTTTGATCGTGTTTTGCCGGTGCTTATAGTGTAGCATACTATATATGTAGCCTATTTCTTATTTAATTCTATCTTCGTTTTCTTTGTTTACGTCTGTCTCCCTCATTTATCACCCCAACACCGTCCTATTTTCACCTCCCCCCCCCCTTTTCCAATTTATTTTTTTCTTTTTTTTCTTGCTCTCTATGGTTGTCTCTCGATTTCTGCTTATATATAATTATGCCTCTGTTATATTCCTAAAACTAATTGTTTAATTCTTTATTATATAGATCTCGAATTGCACGTTCCGTTGAAAGGCGTAAATACTTCCGTTTTCGAATTCTTTCATTTAATTCTTTTTAATAACAGTAATTTTACTTTCTTTTTCTTTTCTTTTTTGAGAGATTAATTTTGTACACTTTATTGTTTGTGTGTTTGTTTTCAGGATACCGTGTTCTTATATCGCTTGAGCACATGGCGTATTTGTGCCAACTTGGATGTAAACAAAGGCGCAAGAAAAACAAATGTTGATCTTCGTGAATCCATTTGCTGCAGAACCCATTCCTTGCAACAACAAAAACCTTTTGAAAGAATAGCTGTGCCAGTAATTATTTATTCTGATAATCCTGCGATGCATTAGGGATACAAATCGACAATTAAAAGTAAAATTATATGCACTAACATTAGGTGCCACCTTCAAACATTTATTCCAATTTGAAATGCGCATGCGTCATAATCCTTTATATTGTTCCGGTTGGGAAACCTGTACTGCCTGTGCAAGCAGATGAAATAAAATTGTATTCAATAAAATCATCATTGGCAGTTTTTACGACTATTTGGAGTTGCCAAAATGGAAGATGAAGATGTAGTCAACAGAGAAGAGTTTGAAGCTTTCTGTGAATTGCAGTACCCGCTGCAAGGCATGATTTTGAGAACGTTGCGGAAAGAGAAACTAGACAGGATTGTAAGGTTCTTGAAAACGGGCGAAGCTCCCCCCGGCAACTGGCGATATGGGATTGAAAAGAAAGGGTATTCTCTACTTGACTTCCCAAATCTGGACCTGAGGGAGGTGCTGTGCGTGAAAGGAGAAGAAGGCCAGGTGAATAAAAAGACTTTAATGTACTGAGTGACTGCAATCTGCAGCCTCGATCAGTGTTTGGTACAACTTGAACAAATAGGCCTACTATTAGTATTACTTGAAGTATTTCAAATGAACTTGTGGTGCTTATATAATTGATTTGTAATAAATTTAATTATTACTGTTCTGGTTCTGATTCGTTAAGTTGCATACTCTCTCAATCACTTTACAGTGTGGTTGTAGGTGTGTGGCTTGAAAGATAGATAGGGAGTGTGAGGGTAAGTAAAAGGGAAAGGATGAATTTTTGGGTTTGTTTTTAGTTCAGCTGGGAGCCGTGATGCATGGTTGAATGGAAGTTTGGTGTTACTTGCTTTTATGAATGGATGTTTTATTCTATATTTACTTGTATTGTGTGAGTGTGACTGTCAATGATTGTTGTACATTGCAAAATTATTTTCCTTGCTGGTTGCTGGGACAATAAAGATTATAATTTTGATTCTGACATGATTGTGAAGGATGGACAAATCTCTTCAGGCATTTATGGAATATGGAGAAGGGTCGCGCATGTGGAAGAATTCTATGACATCCTTCTGAAGGCCCATGTCAACACTCTAAAACATGGAGGATACAAAAGACTCAGAGGAGAGGTACATTTGTTGTTTTGTTGACGATCTATACGGCTACATATGTTTGTGTGACTAAAAGTAATTTAAGTGTAATTCCAAAGGATGAAATATCTGCATGTGTATTCCCCTGTTGCAGGGAACTGAGATGAGTGAGATTTAAATTTCCGATTTGAGAATATTAGCCAGGTATGCAGAGAATAAAGCATAGAGAATATATGCATGCATGCATGCGCTCAAGCAGTCACTCACAAGATAATATACCATCAGCAATTATACGCTGATAAATGATACATGGAGACATCGTAGTCGTTATGGCCATCATGTTTTCAGGTGGAGAAACATTATATTGGCATCCCCCGAGACGCCATGAAAACGTTCATCAGCATCTGTTCCGTTTGCAAAGCTAACTTTCAGCAGCGCTCAAGAACTGCAAAAGCCACAGAGGCAAGTCGGGAGCGAGTCATCAAACTTTCCTGTGTCACTCGCGACTTTAACAGGAGATGTCAGGTAAGCCGAAAGCTGGTGTTTTATTATTTTGCATTGTATTATTGTCATATTTCCTTAATAAAGCTCATATCAATGAATTCATAATAATGGTTATATTAATAATTATGGAAAACTGTTAATAAGTTGGGATCAAGGGTGTGTGACTGTGATACCTTTTCCTGCTTCATTGTGTCTTTCTTTGCCTGCTTCAACTTAATGGAATTCTCTTTCTTTTTTTTTCTTTTTTTTTTAAAACTTCTTTGATTCTTTGTTGTTTTGTTTTTCTTTTCCAGATTGATCTCATGGACATGTCTCAAAATCCGGACGAAGGTTATAACTACATTGGCGTGTACACAGACCATTGGACCAAGTTTGTGACGTTGTTTCCTTTGGTGGACATGACTCCTGGCCACATCGCTCATGCCCTGTGCTCCTCAGTGTTCCCTTACTTTGGCCCTCCACAGTTCTTGCATTCCAAACAGGGCAAGGAGTTTGCTGATGAAATTGTTCGTCTAGCTATTGAAACGTGGAAAGGTTGGTTTGACACTATTTAATATTTTGTCATTCAGTGTGTAGTATTATTTTACCTGGAATGCAGCTGATAATAATAATAATAATAATAATAATAATAATAATAATAATAATAATAATAATACAGCATTCTGTCATGCACTTTTTTAAAAGTCGAATTCAAAGAGCAGCAAGCGGTTTCTTTGATCACTATTACAGAAGTCAGAATATAATTTTTTGGTTGTTGTTGTATTTTTGCAATTTTTAGATTGACTGCATCCAACACCATTATATTCAGCTGTTATATAGCACTAATGAAACAACTGAGTTTGGTGATAATGATGAGGATGATGATGATGTAGAAGAAGAAGACTATAATGGCAGGGAATATGATGATGACAGTAAAGTCAAACTTGTACTTCAGGCGGAGATGCAGCTGTTATTCCACAAGGGAAACCCAGTTTACTACACCTTGCCGAGACAGTGGAAGCCACACGAGAGATGATGGTACAGATCATTAACAAGCGGTCGACAAATGAAAACATTGAAGATTCTATCCCTTGGGTACATTGGCTGGGAAAGATTATGTGTGAGTGCCTGAGGTGGTATAGGTAGTAGCGGTTGTTGGAGGTGGTTGTGATTGTGGTGTTGCAGTGTATGGTAAGATAGGAGTGATGGGTGGGTGTGTGTGTGTGTGTGTGGGACACTAACTCCCATGCCCTGAACTGCTGCCGTAGTCTGCGAGGCTTATACATATAGCGGCATGATAGATGTGTGGAACTGGTGAGGAAGGAACTGGAAAAAACTGTTGTCACTGAACACGTGGCCATGTTCGAGAACCAGCCTGTAGCTCTTGATGGAGCCACATACGTGGACAACAGCAGACCCGATTTATGTCTCATCGATCACAGAAACTCTATAGCATTCATTGTGGAGTTTGCCAATCCCTTTGACCCTTTCATAGAGCAATGCTACCAGACTAAGTTCCATAAGTATATGCCGCTATGCCTCCTCATGAACGATGCTGGCTTTAGAACAAAAGTCATTGTGCTGGTGATAGGCTCACTAGGGGTGTTCATAGGCGTGTAGTGCCAGGCCTACGCCTATTGGGACTACCAAAGGGGCAGAGTAAAGGGCTGGCCAAATACCTCAGTATGTCAGTGATGATTGGGTCAAGGAGGGTGTGGGCTCAAAGGAATTTCATGTGTCAGAAGCAATAAACAACCAGATCAATATAAAGAGGATTGGATTAATGTGACAGCAACGTGAAATTTATAAGTACTTTAAAAAAATAATAATACAAAAATAAAACCAACACACGTATACTGACTCTCTGCTGTATGTGTGATGAGGGTGGGATAAGAATATTGTATTTATTATTGTATTTGTTTATTTGTGTTGTATGTATGTGTGTGAGTAGGTAGGAGTGGGTGGGTTTAGGTGGGTGGGTAGGTATGTGTGTGTTTGTTGTGTTTCTACATGTTTTGGTATGGGCTATGAGGTCTGTGTTCCGCGCTGTTGCCGTGGTGTTCGGAGATGTCCTGATGGTTGCTGCCCAGTGATGTATTTGCTATTGTATTGTTTGAATCACGCATTGCGCTTCTGTTATTTGTACGGATTTGGCAATAAAGTACTAAAAATGTGTTAGGGATTTGTATTTGTCTAATTTAATTTCGTTTTGTACAATAATTAGCACACATGTTGGACAAAGCTGGATTATTTTCTAAGTGAAAGTTTTGCAGCTGTGTGGTATCACATTAAGACAAAGGCATTGATTATCCAAAACTGGTCTAATTGGAACCTACACCTAGTCTCATCCACCTTCCTGTACATTTCAGTCGATATCAACAATCAAAAGACAGCCACAGGAAGATCTCCGTACAGCCGATTGTTTGAGAGAGCTGCTGGTATGGAGGATGAGCGTAACCAAGTTGTTGAAGACTTTGCATTCAAAAGTGGGTACAACAGTTAAATATTGAGCACCTTCTTGATCTTGGTACCAATACATTTAAAACTATACTCATCAAAGGAGAGACATAAAATCGTAGAAACTTTCAAGTAGAGGTACAAACACCAGAATTTTTTTTTTTAATTCTAAAGCTATTACTATCATGTAAATAATTCTGGAATATTTTCCCTATACTCAATTCAGTATTTTGTCGCCACCTAAATGCGAGTTCATGTATGTTCCTATATTTGTTTTGCACGCTTAGTTTCAGGCAAGAAACAATGCACTAAGAATGTTTGTTGAATGCAAGTTTGTATTTCCGTATTTCAACAGAAAGAATTAGTGATTGTGCTTAGAAAAATTTAAGCAAATCAAAAGTAAGCCTGTACATTAATTTGTGGTTTTTTTTCATTCTTAGGCTGTCAGTAAGGCAATAAAGGACCATAGAAATTAAAAGGGAATTGAGGAAAGAGGAGGTTGAATATGAAAAAAAAAGTGTCATGCAAATGTGCTCTTTTGTCTTTATTTTTAGTTTCTGTAATTGTTTTTCCAGACTTGTCTGGAAATACTTTGAATCATTTATTACTGTTTGTGCAGACACCAAGAAACGTACACTACAAGAGGCAGAGAATACAGAGGAGGTTAACAGAAGTGGTGAGTTATTTTTGTGATTATTAACTACACAAACAGTGGTAATCAAAGCAATGTTAGCATTCTGAGCAAAATCAAATTTTTCCTCTCTCCCTTCGCCACCCCAGTCATTCTTTACTTGAATGATGTCCCTTGCTAAGTTATTGAATAATTAGGAGAATGTTGCGTTTCTTAAAAACAAAACTTGCATTCCCTTTGCATTTTATAATAGATATTTTTCTTATGTAATACTTATGGGCAATATCCTTAGTTGTATTGGAGCTATGTGATCGATCTTGCACATGATCATTGACATTTTATTTTTATCAAATTTCAATAATCATTTATCAGGTTTACTTTTACATCTAGACTTGCTTTTAGAATGAATTAATTTATTCTTTGGAATGGAGTGATGTTATGTTCAACTTTTTTTTTTAAATAGAAAGCAAAATTAATTTTTTTATATGTTTTATAGTTTGATTGTGCTCCAGTTTTACAAATTAGAAATATCTTGATTTAGGTAAAAGCTCTGTTAGAAGCGAAAAGTAACATTTTGAACGTGGCTTAGTTTTGTAGTGTTGCATTGATTTAGCCTTAGTTTGGGATTTATTTATCTGTCTGGGCGGCAGGGATAGCTCTGCTCAGTGGTCAGAGCGCACGACTTGTGTGAGTGCGTCTTGGGCGACGTGGGTTCGAATCCTGACTTCAGCAAACTATTTTGTGATTGCTGGATATTACGGGCCAGCACCTTGAGAAGCTCTCTGAGCTTGTAAGTGCGCTATATAAGAGAAATCTCTTTCTTTCTTTCTTTCTGTGTCTGTCTGTTTGTCAGTCCTGTCCATCAGTCAGTCATGACAGAACATTTAACTTGTTGTCTTATATTTTCTTCAGCATCAACCGTGATCAAGCCTTACAGGTCTCTGGAATCAGATAGAGCTGTGAAACGCCCCAGAACCATTGTTTCAATAGATAACCAAAAGACTTCACTGCTTCAGTCATCAACTACGAACTTCAAAGGGGATGGACGAGCCAACAATACGTTCATCGGAGTAATCAGTGCTCAAACATGTCCAGTTTCACCGGTTTCCAAAATAAATTCCACAGAAACAGCTGAGAGAGCAGTCAGTGTGCGCCCCTCTGCACACCCAGTCTCTACAATCCAGGCTACCCATTCTAACACCGCAGAAGCCGAAGAGACGGTGCACAAAGTACGACCTAGCTTAACAACACATGTTACCCAGGATAACGCTGCTCAAAGGACAAGAAACAGTGGAGAAGAGACTTCTGAAAATATTATCACTCATAGCATCACCACAGCAGCCAAGGAGAGGAGTGAGATACTAAAGTATGAAAACATTGCCACAGGAAACGGAAACAAAGGAGTGGTCGCAATGGCAATAGGAGTGAGTGCTACGGTATTACCGCAGATTACTTCCCAAAAAACAGAAAGGGCTAAAAACATGGCCACGAGAAGACGAAAAGTCGCTGTGAAACGAAAAAGTGACAAAAGCATTCCTTTAGAAAGACATCAGGATAGTTTAAGGCGCAATAGTGGCAAAAATGTTTCCATAGAAAACCAAACTTCTGTGACACAGAATAGTGATGGGAATGTTCTTGGAGAAAAACGATCCCCTGGTTTCCCCCAGTGTGCCAAGAATGTTGCCATCGCGGCTGAAAAATGTTTTGCTGAAACTGCAAAAAAGGTTGTCGCCATACCAAGTGCCAAAACCAATGTAGTGGAAACACTTTATAGCACTGCCAGCGCAGAAAGACCAAGAACTGTTACTATAAGTATAGGAGCTCACAATTATAATGGGACTGGTGTAGTTTCTAAAAGTGTTTCCATAGAAAGACAGAGTGGTATTAAGGCTGGTGAAACAAACAAGAACGTTACTTCTCAAATTCAAATGTCTAACGTCACTCGGATTGCGAAAAAGACTGATCAAAAAGAAACACAACATACTACAAGGTCACCCAGCATTCAGGTCGTTGCTACAATAGTACAAAACACCAAGGGAGAAGCAGTGCCACAAAATACTAAGGGAGGAAAAACAGGTCCAGTTGTTGTCATAAATGCACAAAAGAACAGTTTGAAACACAATGGTGAAAACCAAAATGTTGCTGGAAATCCGCAGAATACGTCGAGTAGTACATTACAACATATTGAAAATGAATGTGGAACATCGCAGAATACAGCAAGTGGTTGTGGACAACAAGTTGGAGATAAAAGTTTTGCTGGAAAACCACAGAATGCATCGAAGACTTGTGACAAGTATAGCTTAGAAACCCAGGACGGCAGGTACATTGTTACAGAATCACCCGGCGGGAATATCATCTTACAAATACCGGAAACCCCCAAAGGAACACTGTATGGTAAAAACAGTCCAACAGAGTCTCGTACTTCAGACAGGACAGAAAAGACATCAAAAGTGTAGCATTTGCTTTAAAAATACCTTTATTCAAAGGAAATGAGAATACTTGTAACAAATTTATTGAAAAATTATTGGAACATAAAATATGGTCCACACACAGAACACAAAGTTACAGTGTACGTTACCTATGTCTGTGATATATTAGTTAGTTAGTCATTGTTGGACTGCAAAGAGCTGAACCAGGACCACATGACAACTTGGTTGAAAGAGGACTCACCCCTGATCCGTATGAAAGATCTGTTGAAACAACCTTAATGGCAACACTGAAGGCACTCACCTGCTGGGCACTTTACAATAAATGCAAGGAGCGCTGAGGCTGTACTCTAATTTATCGAACCCCCATCCAATATCCCCAAGCTGACCCAACAGACCCCATACACACATGAAGAGTTTTGGGAGAGTTTTGAAGAAATAATGGTATGTGATTGGTCTAGCAAAGAAGGTAGTAGATTGATAGAACAGAGTAGGAACGAGAAAGAACAAAGAAAGACAGCAACAGTGGGCATTTAAAGCACTACATTTTCACAAAGTGGAGATGCCATTTATACAGAAACCCCCAGCATCCCCACGGATATATATATACCACATGACAACTTGGTTGAAAGAGGACTCACCCCGTATAAAAGTGTGCTGGATCAAGTGGTGAATGTCTGTGGGAAGGTTGTGGGAGTGAAACAAGAGATTCTGCAGGTGTTGTATGAAAGGCTTGTGCACCATTTCCAGCTCCTGCCTTCTGGAAGACGCTACCGAACACCGAGGGTCAGAACTCTCAGAATGAAAAACAGTTTTATCCCAAAGGCTGTCTCATTACTTAATACATGACATGTGTGAGTGTGTGTGTTTGTCCAAAATAATTTCATTTAACATTTGCTGTCGTTTAATGTTAGCATGCATAAGTGTAATTATATTAATGTGTGACAGTGCAGTTTTATCCTCATTGTCATTATGATTGTTGTTATTGATTGTTGTTATTATTATTGTGATGTTTATTCCTTGTTGATTGTAATTGTACACCACAATGTAAGTTCTTATATAAGATAATAAAGTTGTCTTATCTTCTTATATATATATATATATATATATATATATATATATATATATATATATATATATATATATATATATATATATATATATATATAATATATATATATATATATTCCTAGTTGAAAACACCCCAGTTTGCTAGGGCCGACTCAGAGAATGAGTTTGAAAAAGGCCAAACCTCCTCTGATGAGACCTTTGCCGGTAAATGTCGAAACGCATAAGGAGAACCAGGCTTTATGAATGCATTTATACTACTTTTGAGCTCATGAACAGTGAATTGAAACGAAAGCCAGAATGTCACACTTTGTGTGCACCTTTGAGAGCAGGATAAGTACCTTTCTTGGGTTGAGTAGTTATTGGATTGGAATTGGAATATAGAATGCAGGTGGGACTGTTGAACATGCAGATATTGAAATTTTATACACAACGACCAGAATAATGTGGAATTATGATGAACTTGACACAGAGATGAGGAAGATAATGAGAATGATGTTGGAGATGAGGATGATTTGATTATGAGGATTGTGATTGATTTACCTGCTTTTTTTTATAGATATATTTTTTGCAGTTTATGTACTGCTGTATGATGAGGAGGAGGAAGTGGAGAGAGGATTATGAGAATAAGATTGCTTTACCTGCTTTTTTTAAAGAGATATTTTTTGTAGTTTGTTCAGAGTCAGATTATGAATTTGATTGGAAAAAGGATTTGCACACATGGATGGGAAATGTGGAATACAAAATAAATTAATGTTTATAAATTGTTCGTTTATGTTGTTTTTATTGAGTTTTTAAAAATTACCAATCGATAACCTTATCAATTGTGAAGATTACAAAATTTCATGTTAAGGATTTCAAAACAACTTTTTTTGTGAACAATGTGGGGTTTTCATTTTCTCTGTCTTTTTCTGTCTCACTCTCTCTGTCTCTCTCTCTGTCTCTGTCTGTCTGTCTCTGTCTGTCTGTCTGTCTCTTTCTCTCTCTGGACCTAGGGGTGAGTCCTCTTTCAGTTTCAACCAAGTAGTGGTCCTGATTCGGCTCTTTGCAGTCATTGAAGCTCTCTTCGATTAGTCAACATCGTGATTAAAGATTGAAGGACAATTTTAGATTGACAGCAATAGAAATATTTTGTTGCACATCACATTCTTATTTTCTTCATTCGCTTTTGGTTGTAATTGGTCTCTTTTTACGCATGAAAGACGAGCTTTCTGATTGGCCAATCAGGGAGTCAGTTGCTATCTCGGGCGTGCAAAGCAAAATATAAGTTACTCTGAAAAAACCATGTAGAGAAAAGTGTTTGAAATCTTCAAAAAACGTTATTTCAACCAAAAATTTGAGTTCTTCTCAAACATTAAGCATTGAGCCTTTGTTATTGTTTGTACTGATACTCTGATATTTGTTACTTTTTTTTGTTGTTTCAAGTGTCAAAAATAATAAACAAAGTTTTTTTTAGTACAACCAAAAACACATTATTGGTTTGATATTTTTTTTAATTTTTGTCATTTTGTAACTGTTTGGCTAGCTTTAATGGAAGGAATCTCCTAGAAGGTCACTCGTGTATTTCAAATTATTTGTCTTTGGGCGTTAGCAAATTGTTTGGGGCACCCAAAAGTTTCAGGTAAGGCACCCATAGGGCAGGGACCCTTATAAAAAAGTTAATTTCCGCACCTCATCCAAATATAACTTACAAGGCACAAGAAAATATACGAACTGTAAGAATTGTTTATATAAACACATGACAATTAAAATCTGTGGCTGCTGGGGGTAAACAAAAGGAACACAGCACAGGCAATAAAGTAGAATATACTACTACTACTACTAATAATAACGGGTTCTTATATAGCGGGTACTCCAGCCAACGACCCGACTCACCACGCTTTACATAGTCATTACATAAAAATACATGCACTCGATCAAACATCGCTTTTGTTACGATACACCAAAAGACGGAACAGTAAAAGTAAGAACTATTTACAACTATGTACAAAAATGACAAAAAAGACAAAAATAGAATAGCAAAAACTTATTCATAGCTATTTATATGCCCGGATAGACCCAGGAAAGGAAAACAGTATAAATATTTACAGCCATGTACACACTTACGGATCAGACAGAAACAAAAGAGGAGAGAATGGCAGCGGGATACAAATCGGTCTGAATAATGCAGTTTGAAGAGGTGGGTTTTGAGGGCCTTTTTGAATGCCTGTGTTGATTGTATGTTGCGGATATGGGAGGGAAGGGAATTCAACTAACTAATATATATACAAAAGCCACATCTACTCCTTCCTTCTTCTTAAGACGAATTGGAAAATAAAATGAGCTACATACAGTGATCGTCCTAGGGATTTGCAAAACCGGTACGACGTCACAGTAAACAAACCCACTCGAACGCAAACCGGTAGGCCAGTCACGGAAACCGGTATGACCCATAGCAAAGCTTAATGCGTCACTATTTTGACAATTTCAACGATTTTCCACTCAAAGTGTCAGGGCTTGATTAACGTAGGCTAGTACAAGTAGATGGCGACTCTGTTAATGCACTTTCTGTTTCATTAGAAACATCTTCGTCTTCACATAAACTTCTTTTATCGCCCCTCTCCCCCCTAGCAAAAAATAAAAAAAGAGATTTTTGCTTCTTCATTATTACTAGCCTATCTGCCACTGTCGCAATACATACTGACGAGCACGAGGAAAGAAAAAATCGAAAAGTGCGCGAGTTTAATTTATCCGTATTCACGATAGCCTTGCGCCCGCCAGTGTTATATCATTCTGTATTAATTACCTCAAAGAATATGGCAAGGCTACTGAACGCATTCGCAGGCCTCTTGTCTACACTCCCTAAACACATAATCAGCGTGGCTGGCTGGCTGGCTGGCTCTCTCTCTCTCTTTTCATTTCTCTTGTTTTTCTTTCTCTTTTCCTTTATTTTTGAAACCAGTCAAACAAAATAAGAACCGGTAGGCTCTACCGGCTATTGATTTTTCAACCGGTATTTTTATTCTCAAACCGGTAAAATACCGGTAATTTCCGGTTAAATCCATCCCTGTACATATACTTAAATATACTTGACCCATTCACCATTACACATTTATTTAATGTGCACAACCCATCATTTGTGATATTTTTTATTTATATAAGCCTAAAAAAAAAGATTTTAACAATAACATAATTTGTGCATTGTGTGACAAATAATAAATGTAGCGATCATATATTGCGCTCTTGCCATCGCGAGTGTTAACGTTATTCAATTCAGTTAAATTCAACAAACCTGTATTGCCATCAAAGAAATTATGCACATCCATCTGTGTCTTATTTGAAAAAAATAAAAGCGTGCTAAATAAACGACAATTAAACTAACACTTGGTTTAAAAAAATTAAATGTAGAGATTCATTGGTTTTTTTCACCCACACACACCTTAAACATTCCTATCACACATGTATGCCATAATTAAACAAACATAAAAACAAACATAAAAACAAACTTCGTTATTATCCTATCTTATCCCATAACTCTGAGGTCGTTGGGGCACCACAGATGATCGTTTAACCAGCATACTCCATCTTTCTCTGTCCTCAGCAACCCTGATGGCTTCGCTCAATGTCAAGCCAGTCCATTCTCGAATGTTGTCCTCCCACCTCTTGTTCGGTCTTGCTTTTCTTCTACCTCCTTGCACTGTGCCTTGCAGGATGATCTTTGCAAGGCCTGATGATCTGGTGACGTGGCCATACCATCGGAGTTTCCGTTTCTTCACCACGTGAGCAGGTCATCGTGTTGTCCAATGGCTTGTGTGATGATCTGTCGGACTTCGTTGTTGGTGATGTGCTGGGGATAGAAAATGCCCAGAAGTCTTCTGTAGCACCTCATCTCCATGCTTTGTATTCTTCGTTGCAGATCTGCTGTGAGGGTCCATGTTTCGCAAGCGTATAGGAAGATGGAGATGACAAGGGAGCGCAGCAGCCTTACCTTGGAATGTAGACTGATGGCCCTGTCTTTACAAATGGGGTTCATCCTTGCCAGCGCAGCAGTTGTTTGTGCGATCCTGGAGAGTACTTCCTGTCGGGACCCATTGTCTGATACAATGGCTCCTAAATATTTGAAGCTATGCACTGTGTTGAGGGATTGGCCTTGGACTTTGATGTCCATGTTGATGCCATTGGTGTTGCTGGTCATCATTTTGGTCTTCTCTGCTTTTATTTCCATTCCATAGGCTCTGGAGGTGGTGTCAAGCCTCTGTACCAGCTGTTTAAGTTCTTGTTCCTTTCCAGCCAATTCATCAATTAATGTCATCCGCAGAACGAAGGATGGAAATCGCTCTACCCCCTATGCTGCCTTTACCTTCGTGACTAAAGCAACAATAAATCAATCAATCAATCAATCAACCTTCGTGATCTGAAGGGGCATCTGACATGATGCGCTCTAGGAAGATGTTGAAGAGGCCTGGAGAGAGTAGGCATCCTTGACCCACACTGATTGTTGTTCTGAACCAGTTTCCGATGGCGCTGTTATGGAGGACTGCACTGTTAGCCTTGTCATAAAGGCTTTTGATGTCTTCAATAATTTTAGGGCTGATGTTGCATACTCTCATGGTTGCCCACAGAGTTGCATGCCAGACTCGATTAAACGCATTCGTGAAGTCTACGAACACATCATATAGATGTTGGTGCTGTAGGTATTTCTCGCCGATTATTCTGAGGTTGAAAATCTGTTCAGTGGTACTTCGCCCTGCCCTGGATCCTACTTGTTCTTCAGCTATGATTTGTTCAGCTTGGGGTTTCAACCTGTTGAGTATTATTTTCAGGAGGACCTTGCTGGGATGGCTGATAATGCTGATGGTGCGGTAATTTTCACACTCCTGAAAGCTACCTTTTTTGGGAAGAGTGATGACAAGCGACTGGGTCCATGGTGAAGGCCACTCCCCACTCTGCCAGATCTTGTTACAGATAATGGTGAGGGCGTCAATCATCGCTTCTCCACCTGCTTGAAGCAGTTCTGCGGGCATGTTGTCCACTCCCGCTGACTTCCCTTTCTTCAGTGCTGCCTCAACTTCTTCTCGGTGAATTGGGATGATTTTTTCTTCTTTTCTGTTCTCTGGACATGCTGGAACTGAGGGGTTTCCGTTTGGTGTGTGGTTGTAAAGGTCATAGCAGTACTCTGTCCATCTATCCAAGACTTATTGTTCTTCAGTGAGGCATATGCCGGACTTGCTTTGGATCGTGGAGACCTTGGGCTGTTTAACACTTGTCAGCCGCTTCGCAGTCTGGTAGGCCTTCTCGCTGTTGTTCTTGTTCAGACAGTTCTCTATTTCCTGGCATTGATCTTCTATCCAGTTCTCTTTTGCTGTGCGCATTACTTTTCGGATGTCATTGTTGATTTTTCAGTATGTATCAGCTCCCCGTGAAGTGTTCCTTTTCTTTTTCATCTCTCTTCGTTTATCACAGAGGTCCAAAAGTTCAGGTGTGATCCATGGCTTCTTCTTTCGCCGGTGCTTGCCAAGGATCTCAGTGGCGGCATCTGTCACAGCTGATTTGAAGGTGGTGGTCATGGTGTTGACATCTAGTTCACCAGCTCCCAAAATAAGCAGTGGTGCAAATTTCCCTCCAATTGTGGCTTGAAATATTCCTGCCACGTCCGGGTCTTGCAGTTTGTCCAGGTCGAACTTCAGTCTAGTGCACTTTGCTGTGTTTACTCTTTTTAAGTGGAGCCGGAAAAACATCACCACGAGATCGTGGTCACTTCCGATGTCTGCTCCCGTAAAAGTGCGTGTCCTGCCAATGTAGATGCTTGATCTGAAGCGTTTCTTGACCATGATGTAGTCGATCTGGTTGTGATGCTCCCCGCCGGGACTGTGCCATGTCCATCGTCTGGATTTTTTGTGGAGACCAAGAGTGTTTGCCAGTATCATATTGTTGTATCTGGCAAACTCCAAGAGTCTCAGAGCTCTCACATTTGTATCGTTGCTGCAGTTGGGTCCACATGTGTCTCTCCAGCTGTAGTGCGCATCTTGGCCAACTTTGGCATTCCAGTCACCTTGCACTATAACAATGCCCTTCTTCGGCACGTGGTCAAGGACAGCCTGTAGATGTTCATAGAAATCCTCCATTTCACTGTCGTTATAGTCTGATGTTGGGGCATATGCCTAAATGATGGTGATATTGAAAGAGGCTGCTCTCAGACGGATGGTAATGAGTCTACTGGAGACTGGGCGGCAACCCATGACAGTGGCTAGAATGTTCTTGTGAACCAAGAATCCAACGCCGTGTTCGTGCCTGTCATCTCTACCGCTGAAATAAAGCTTGTGGCCTTTGTCCGTCGTTGTTTTACCTAAGCCTTTCCAGCGCAGTTTGCTGATACCTAAAATGTTCCATCGATAGTGGTCCAGCTCGTGGGCCAGTTCTTCTAATTTTCCATCCGCAGTTAGGGTCCTGACATTCCAGGTTCCTATGACGATGTTGTTTCTCGTGCGGTTCTTGCTAAGTTGTCCATCAGTAGCACATTTATCACCTCCGTCCTGGTGGCCAACGGAAGGCGCGGTCCTTGGTGACCCGGGCGACGACCGATCCGGTATGGAGTGAATGGTTGTTTTCATCATGGTTGTCTTACATTAATTAAAATACAATGTGACAAATACATTAGTTATTGCACAACAAAACATTGAAACGATATCAATTACCAAACAGAACAAATCACAGCAAAGGGAAACATTTAGTATAAAACAGACCAGCCCTAGACACCTCACGCAGACACACACACACAGTGTCACATAAACGCACACACACACACAAACACACACACAAACACGCCATTACGGAATATTTACACGTCACATATTGATATATTTGTGAACAATAAAATTTGTTATAAATAAAAATTAACATTTGAATTAAACAAATAGGCCTACACACGCGAGCGCTCGCGCATTTTACCTATTGATATGGGAGAGACCTGCCTCTGATTGGCCCTAGTTACATTTAGCAAAATACAGGCCTATCCACTCTTTACCAACCTACTTGCTTTACCAGCACAATTAGCTCTTCAAGACGTTAGAGATTCCTCATGACTAAAGCAGATACAGACCTATAAATTGATGAAGACTGAACTCATTGGACAATGCATGCTACACAATAATAATTATTTAAAACAACAACAACAACAAACATATATATCCAGCAGGCACAAAGCCAATATTTGAAGGCAGGATCGAACTCGCGTCACGTAAGAAGATATACACTTACGCTATTAACCCCTGATTCAAATCGGCACAAACTCGCTCAACGTTGTATCCACTGTGGCACAAAACAATCATTATATAGCTTTAAAGTCAGGATCTCTGGATCTGGAATTGTTACGATACCTTGTTACATCCATACACTGGCATAAGCTCCCCGGATCGAACCCACTTCGTTCAGACGCACGCGCGCCATGACCCACTAAGCCACAAGGGGCGGTTGCACAATAATAAAACAATGTATTTATACGCTGATTTTTCCTTTGCAGCAGCATTCCATCTCTGTGCATTGAAGTGCGGCAACAGCGATACTTGACAACGGAGAAAGCTGACAGGCAGGTTAGTTCATAACATAAACTTTGTAGCTTACACTGATGCTCACACAGTTTGCAACTTCAAGCTAAATGTGGTTCTACATAAATATATAGACATATCTGACTGTGCATCTCTGTCTCAATTTAGCACCTCCACCCCCCCCCCCCTCCAACCTCTTCTTCTATTCCCGTCATATCCCCTCTTTCACACCCAACCCCTACACTACTTATTACTCCTTTCCCACCGCGCCTTTTATATATTAGACCTATTCCTGAAACAAACACAAATTGCTTCTTCAAATTTTAGTCAAAATAAAATTAAAATAAATCTCAAGGCATCTGAACACTCTAATTACATAGGAAAATATATTTGTAAAAAAAAAAAAGTAACATTTTCTTTTAAAATAATAGCGTCACGATGATTACGGGACATTCGATTTGCATAAACTTAGTTTTACCTTGGAAAGTTTGTAACATGTAAAGTTGAAATACATACCAAACTTGAACCAAATCCCTCCGTTAGTTTGGGAGAAAATAGGATTAGAAAAAGAAAACACAACAAATTTTGAAATCACCATGATGGCGTCACCCAACATGTATAATTTTAAAAAAAATTTCGTTTGGTAGGATTCACTATTTCCTAACTAAATACCAAGTTTCAAAGATATCCGTCCATTAGTTCCAGAGAAAAGCGCCAATGTCACCTCCGACGGACGGACGGACGGACGCCCAAAGCCCCAAAACAGTAGTTTCCGAGCTTTTTAGCTCGCGAACTAATAAAAAAAAAAAAAAATTTTATAACGTGCCTGTATTGATGTACGATTGCTTGTCTTATGAATAGAGCTGGGTACCGTGGGTCAAAGTCGAACCGGTATTACGGCGCTATATTTAGGTCGTATCGGTATTTCGTACCGGTATACCGCGATTTTAAGTGTTACAATCAAATTGGATATGGCACTAACAATTATAGTGACCGACGCAAAA
The DNA here is from genome assembly GCA_036898135.1 of Oncomelania hupensis. Classification (NCBI taxonomy): domain Eukaryota; kingdom Metazoa; phylum Mollusca; class Gastropoda; order Littorinimorpha; family Pomatiopsidae; genus Oncomelania; species Oncomelania hupensis. The sequence goes on along the minus strand of CM072523.1, from coordinate 32,843,019 downwards.
GAAAGATTGTCTGTGACAGACGGACTAGTTTTACCCTGCTTACTTTACTATTTAGCCTTGTTTAGTCATTGTAATATTAGAATGTTAATGTTAGGCTGCAGCAGACGATGGAAGTAATCAGGCGTAGCAATGGTATAACTGAGGTACACACACTGCGAGCTTGACGCAAACAGTGTAGTGACGTCAGCACTGTGTGTGTTGAATCGGCAGGCAATGATATCATCGTAGCTACGTTAGGCGAGTCGATTACCATCCAATGAGAACACAGTTTATAATGGACTCAACCAGGTCTGGCTGATTCAAATAGAGAGAGAGAACGGGAGTCGAGTTTGAAACGAGGAGCAGTACACAGCTACACAGTTAGCAGTAAGATCTCTCCTGAATAGACCAGGAAGCAGGACTTGAGAATCTTAGAATTCAATCAAGTAGCCACGTGCCTGACTTTGTCAAACAGGTAAATGAACATACTTCTGTTTCATCGTGATATATTTATATTATTGTTGAAATTATGTTTGTGGAATTTGCTATGCATAGATTTGAATGTTAATCCGAATTTGCCTTACCACGTGGAAAAGCCGAACACGTGTTAAGCACGACCGGTTTGGACGCCATGTTGTATACCTGACGGAACAACTGTTGTTTAACCTATATGTATGTTTGCAGACCAGTGGCTGTACCAGTGAATGTTTATAATATTATTAATTCTGTATGTGTATAGTTAGCCACGATTTATATTTATGTATGTATAGGAAATTAGAGTTGAGATTCCAGTGGACCACGGAAGTAGCAGAATGTTCGTCGCTTATGTATAGAGATGTGGAGCTATCACTGAGGGCTACTTTGGCTTTCAGTGAGATGCTCTGCACAGACCTATTATTCAAGGTTGTGCAGAATTTCGTCTCTTGTGTTACAGACGAGCAGGCGAGATATCCCGTGCGCCCAACTCCACAGAAAAGAAGAGTTGGCTGTTTAGCCTCTACAGCACAGGACTGAGAGAGCTCCCCTGGAAAACACCCTCCAAGACACCACAGCGTGTCAAGGGACCAAACTACACGACGACCCAGCGTGTACCAGAAGCTACCTCAACAAAGGGCTTCAGACCCGCTACTTACAAGCTAAGTGCCCAGGAATCAGTGCACTTAAACTGGTAGCAAAAGGACCACAGTAGTCCACTCTTCAGAAACTATAGTAAAGAGGACCACAGTAGTCCAATCTACATGAACTCTAGTAGCCAGTGCCCTATGAAGACATAACAGCTGCCTAGACTATCAGCGATCGAATTATTTGCATTGACTCTTGACTTTTTAAGGTAGATTAGTATATCGAAAATCTTGTATAGAGTAGAAGAAATAAATGTGTGATGTTAACTGTTATCAAGTGGCTGGACTACATATGATTCATAGCCGTGTGAAAGCTAGTGTGACAGTGATCTTTTACCATTTTTCTATCTATCTCTGTACCCCAGCCTTAACACAGACCGAGCTAAACAAATAAATGTATTAAAGTAATTCACCGGGTGGCTAACTAGCAGTTCCCATAGAATAAAGCGTGAGGGTTACAGCATTCCATTGTGCAGAGCCCAGCAACCCATAAACCCCACGTTACATTGTCATAAACTTCAAAACAGTTTCAAAAAGCCACATTTACATAGAAGCTGAAGCTTTATTATTGCTTGAACGCCTTCAAAACAAATTATGATAAACCACTGCATGTTTAGAACATCAGCAAACTTTAAACCACAAAATCAAAATAAAACAAACACATTCAACGGGAAAGGTCTTTAAGAACCTTAATTCAGAAGGATTGGCGACTGGTACCATGCTCAAACACGTGGATAAGCTGCTTTTCCTCTTAAATTCTTCTTCAAGAACAGCTGCCTATCTACGTGTTTTGGTCTTTAGGCTCGCTCTCTGGGCGGACAAGATGTCACCCACTGTCGCGTTATGTGTTGTCGAGATTTGCCAGAAAACCGGATCTTGGACACCCGCTTCGGTATACCGTACCGTCGCGTTTCCGAACCTGAATACAGTTACGTATCGGCAAAACTGTCCAGCCCTAATAACACTATGTAACAAATTTTTACTTTTGTTCTGTTCCTGGGTTGAAAGTGTGTTTTCCTAACCCGTTAGGTCTAGAACAGAAAGGAAATCGCTGTTATTCCAGAAAATCTTTGCTTCTGTGACCGGGACAATGAAATTTGGAAAATCGCGTGTGTTCGAGAAAATTATCGATTTGCTTTCAATGCCGAGCTTCTTCTCTGAACTGCTAGAGTTGTCCACATGTTTCTACAATTCTCCTGAACACTCTAGAACGTTCAAGAAACTTCCAGAACTTTCGAGAAACTCTCAGAACTTTCTAGAACGTTCTTGAACGTTCCAAAAGTAACTGTACAAGTATCAAAACACACGACTACTGTGTCCTTGGGTGTCTGGCCCTGGAGCCTGACTTCTCCGCGGTTAGGATTGGCTGCCGCGACATGCATCTGAACTCCATGGCCGACCTGGTAGCCTACTCCTTGTCGACTAACTTTGGACTGCTGTTCATGACCGCGGTGTGCACCTACCGCTCACGAGTGTCTGTACACCTTTAGACTCAACCGCCTGGCCGGTTCTCTCCCCGGAACTCGTCGTGGGTTCATTTGTCTTACAACTACTAATGATGACTATCCCCACTCAGTTACCTGTTTGTAACTTATTCCCCCACCTGGCCCATGGGCCTTGGGTTCGACTCTACCTTCTCGGGTCCTGGGTATGCTCTACTTAAGTGACATGTTCCCACTCAGCTACTACTACACGGATTGTATCCTCAGCTGACCCATTGGGTCCTGGGTATTACTACCAGGTACTGACTTATACCACTCAGCTACCTTGCTCTCATAATACATGGCTCATTTAGCCAGTCGACCCCATGGGTCCTGGGTATCCGTTTCCATGACTGACCACCCCCCTCACATGACTCATGCCTGCAGTTGATCCTTGTGTCCTGGGTATTAGATACCACTACTAACATTTCTCACCACATGACTTATACCTCAGTTGATCCCTGGGATCCTGGGTATTCGTTTTCATGATTGACATCCCATACCACATGGCTCATACCTTCAGTCGACCCCTGTGTCCTGGGTATCCGTTTCCTTGAATGACTTTCCCTACCTCACGATCTGTACCTTTTTTTTTCCTTCCTTGTTTTATGGGTCCATCCTTGATTGTTTATAGCTTTTACCCGGCCCTCCTCGACTTTTAATGTGGTCCTGAAGGATTTTTATCTAATTAGGTGCGTTCCCCTCCCCCCACCATCCTGGTCACTGCTAGGCCCTCCACCCCTCCCCCTCTGTGCTTGCCCTCCCTTGGCCTTAGCGGCCTCCCTGGCACCCCGATCCTACCCCTGCCGCCGTTCGTTCGTACTCCTTTCCCTCATGCCTGCCATCGATCCATCTCCGTCTTCTTCCGGACGTCGTAGCAGCGTCCCGCGCTCCCTCTTCATATGACCTCTTATTGCAGCACGACCTCTTATATCAATGGACATCATAATACCAAAGTCTCCTATACGCACACTGTGTTGGGGACTATATATATTTATAATCTGAACTGAGAGATTCACAGTACAATCGTCAATCTAGAAAATCTACACATTTCTGAACCTTGTTGAGTGGTTTCCGACTGTGTTTGTCTATTCCTTGTGCAATTTTTGTTTTTACCTGATCATAATGACGAAAATGAAAAAAAATCGTTCAATTTTCACCAAAAAACGAGTTTTCTTCGTGCTGTTGTCGTGTAAGCAAAGTTTGTGCTTAATGAAGTCATTTTTTCACGTACTTTAGACATAAGCAATTGAAACATAACACTTAGAAGCCAGGAACAAAAATTGTGTAACATAGTGTAATGAATGCACCTGCGTTATAAATGTGTGTGTGTATGTGTATGGGGGTGCGCGCGTGTGTTCATATAGCATGCACGCGTACGTGCCCGCACTGAAGGAAATCTCTAAAACCACAACTATTGGTGGAACTATTTACCAAACTGAAATTAACTAATATTATTAAAGTAAATTATTTTGTTGTTTTGATTAGTAGTAACTGAAATTGGTGAAACGAACATTTCTTTTCAACGGGATTTTTTTTCTTTCTACCGAATCAGTCATTTTTTTCCCCCGATTATTTATCGCCAATCTACAGAAGCAATTTCAACACTTTCTTAAACCATCTTGTCAATCAACACATAAACATACAAATAACTTCGCTGCATTACTGTCATAAACATATACGCACGAACAGCTTGTAATAGTTCGTCAACCATTAACCGCTTCGGGCACACTTGTCATTGGACGCAAATGCATGCGAGATAGGTTTCTGAAGTGCGCGGGCCATACAGAAAGAACATGAATAGCAGACGACAATGAAAGCAGACGACAACCATTTTAAGTTTTTTTCACAGGCACAGGTAACGCGCTGAGGTGTACCAGTAAAGAGAGAAAAAGGAAGGAGATATTTTTCGGTGCGCTTTTACTTCTCCAGTCAAGGGGAACTTTTTTCTTTCTGTCGCTCGCTTTTCCAGTTCCCAACAGTGGCAACTCGCGGTGCAAGGATCTCCAGCTTGATTCTTCAGTGACTACTGCCTTTCAATGCGACAACGACGATCAGTGTACTCCCCGTGTGATTGTTTATATTCTCTTATCTGCAAGTTTTACAGGAAGAGGTGCCTTACAGGAATGTAAACGCTTCATCAACAGGATATAACTATCTACCCTGTCCTTTTGTCGGCCTGACTGCAGGCGTTGTTTTATGTCCTCCAACTGCAAGTAAGGATTTCATAAATCTTTTTAAAATGATAATTTTTACAACTTCTTTTCACGTACAAACATAAGTTTCTTTGCTATATAGGAAAAGGTATATTTTGTAGTTTATCAAAATCCAGTTATTTATTCTGACGTTTCAGTCAAAAGTAAGAATCTACTACTTACTGCTCACTTCAAATTAAAAGGCTTCGAAGTAAGCATTTTACTGGCGTTTTACTTCAGTTTACATACAATGCCAGGGAACATAAATCTGTTACTTAGACTGTATATGACAAGTAATAAGGATGGGCAAAGTTAAACTTATTTATAGTTAGTATCTACCTCGTTGCAGATTTATAGACTTAACTCGATCTGCGTTGAATGTCAACAAATTTTAAAAAATATTTTGTTGTTGTTGTGGCCTTAAATTGGAACGCGCACTGTGCAAATTCACACTGCGTTGGTTTTGATGATAAAAAGTTCGTCTTTTAAATAACGTATTACTTTAATTTCATTTCTAATTAATTGACTGATTAGCTTGTGACTGTGCATAATTATTAAATGAATTAATAAATCGGTACGTAAATAAGGGATTTCCTAGAACGTCACTAAAGAAACAAATACACACGTGAACAAATGCTTAATTTAATAAATAAATAAATAGTGTATCTCTCTATGTGTTCGCCTTTGTCTCTTATCTATTTGTCTATATCTTGAAATAAATAAGTAAAATATAAATTTAAAAAAAATCTGCAAATAATTAAATAAATACATAAATAAATAAGTCTTAAGAATATTCAAATGTATTATAATCAGCTTTCACATCTACAAGTCGGTAAATTAGCCAAGTACCCAAACAATCAATCAATCAATGGATAAGTTAGTCAGTCTAAAAATCGACTTTGGTGTATATTAACCAAATTAACTTGTTCATTAACATTTAATTTTAAGGTATGGTTTTATTTACTACTACTACTACTACTACTACTACTACTACTACTACTACTACTACTACAACATAATAATAATAATAATAATAATAATAATAATAATAATAATAATAATAATAATAATAATAATAATAATAATAATAAATAAATAAATAAATAAATAAATAAATAAATATTGACAATTATAAATAAGTAAATACATTTAAAAATGTTTTTTTTTAAAATCGTTCTATACCTATACAGGTGCACTCGCACTTAAGTAAAGTGGAAGCGACCCTCTTCTAGCTCTTCCCACCTGTTGTAGGAGCAAATCTCAGGAAATCAATACACTGTTATTAAGACCAAATGTTTGACTGATTACTGCTGCATGTGTATTTACTCATTGCTAACTACGCTGCAAAAATCCTAGCATAGGCAAAAATCGTGTAGCAACATGGGCAATCGCACACTTGTCAACGAAGAGGCGTAGAAAACCTTTTACTCACATTGCGTAGCTGAGACCAGCCGAGTCTTACATTCGTCTCTCCACTAAAATTGTTTTTGAGAAATACTCAGAGAGTTTCAGCTACGCGGTGTTCCTTTCAGTAGGATGGATCTGCAGGGAGCCTAGCCTCTTCAATGCATTTACTTGAATATAGAACGCTTACATATATTTTACGGGCAGGTAAGCATGTGTCCTTGTTGAATGAATAGGCATTATTCTTAAATGGCTTAAAATCATAAATCAAGCGAGTTACTTCCCTTGTTTGTGAGAGCCAGCAGTTTGAACTGGTGAACGAATGCGAAATTGCATAATCCTCTCATTGTGCCTCAATGAGAGGATTGATTTTCAAAAAACAATGAAACCGGTTAATCAGGTGCTTGTTATATAATTATGAACTAACTTCCCGTCTTGCAAATATGATGCTTTTCGGCGATCGTTTTGTGGGATTCCGATGTATTTTTATAATTTAAAAAATGTATTTATCATTGTTATATAGCACTGGTTCAGCTCAAGAGCTGCTCAAGGCGTTGGCTAATACAAGATCTAATTCAAGCCGCCCAAGGCGTCCACTTGCTGCTTAGGGCGCACAGTCCGACGCTTAGACCACTGAGCACAATCCTAGGTGACCGGGGATGGGGGAGAAGGGAAAACTATACACTGAAACAACCATCACACTAATAGTAACAGTAAGATGGCCAGTGCTCATAGCCAGTGTTTATGTCCGGGCCACGGGGAATCGAGCCTGCAACCTTTGTAACAAAAGCTCGTCGCTCTTCCAACTGAGCTATCCCACGTTTCAACAGGCAGCGTTCTATCACGGTCATAGGTCAGAACCACAAGTATATCAACTAAGTTGATATACTTGTGTTCAGAACTGAATCGTGTACTTTATTCTGATTTTATTTTGATTAAATCAATTAATGGGGTTAGTTGAAATCCAAATTAACTCAGAACTGAAAGAGTTAATTGAAGAGAGTTGTGTTGCTGTTAATTGAGCGTGTGCATCAAGAAAAAAATCAAATACGAATCAAATGCTTAAATTTTTTAAATTAATTTTTTTAAACCGCATCAAGTATCATTTTCATCTACTTTCATGCTTCAATAAATACCTTGCTAAAGATTAACACCGACCTTGCTGCAAATGTACGTTCAGCATTTGATGGTTATCACGTTCATTAAAAAAAAAACAACAACAACAACACATTGTAACGCTCAGTTGTTCGGCCGGTAGTCAGTATGTCTTGATCGATCCACTTTAGGCATCGATCTCGATGATAATTATATTTTCCATGCTTGACAAATGGAATAAACCTTATCCCTGTACATCTTTCATGATATCTGCAGTCAGTTTTGCATGTTCCCCATGCACAACACTTTACTGTCTGCATCTTTTGCACAAGGCAAAATATAGCCGCCTCGCCAAGTTTGTTCTACAAACCAAGAGAGGTAACTCTAACGTGCAAGCATTAGGCTTATTGAAGAGTTGAAGCTAGTGTATTTGGGGCTTTAATGGGAAGATCTGTTGAAATTGCATGTGTAGGCTAAGGTTTGCCACAATAATTACCTGTGATCACAGGTTTCTGGATTTTCGGGTAATTATTGTGTGTCGTTGCACAACAGTAATTTGCTGTGTAAAATTACAGCGTTTGCCTCTCTTATTAAATTTATTTTTTGCACACGGGTACGTTTCTGTATTCTGTCTCTGTGTGTGTTTGTTGCTGTCCCTCTGTGTGTCTCTCTCTCTGTTGCCTGTCTCCGGACCCCTTTTACAATAAATAAATAACGAATAAATACATTTGTTAAAATAAATTTGTTATTAAATAAACCGATAAATAAATAATAAATTAAAATATAAACCGATAAATAAATAATAAATTAAAATATAGGATGAAATAACTTCGGTGGGATTTATAAATTAATACATACATTACTTTTACCTCGGTGTGTTGGTCCAGATAAGTACTGGCTTTTGTCATTCTGATAAACACGAAAAGTTCGCAACGCCCCACCTGTCGTTTGTGCAGGAAGCATCAAAAATGCACAATGCAAACATTACGAAACACGTTTTCCAATATGATCTTTAATACTTTTCATTTGAGCTATTTACACGCGACCGTTCACTTTGAGCCTACATCTCACCCTTCCCCCCCCCCCCCCAAAAAAAAAAAAAAAAAAAACCACACCAAAAAAACCCCAACTATTTTAGATATTTATTTATCATTCTTATATAGCGCTTTTCCAGCACAAGAGCTGTTCAAGGCGCTGGCCGATTGATTTTTTTTTCATTGATTGTTGCTTTAGGTCCAGCGGACTCTTCCGAGCCAAATCAGGACCGGACAACCCCCAATTCGCATAAAAGATCTGCTGAAACAACCCTAGTGGGAAAACTGACTGCCCTCCACCGGCCAGTCACTTTACAATAAAGACATCCCACGCAGGGGACGGCTGAGGCTTTACCCCAACTAATCGAACCCCCGGTTACAAAAACAAAATAGAATACAAACATCATTATAAATTATCAACAAAACACATACATATAAAATGCCTATATTGCTAAATAATAACATCATAGGAAGCGCTAGTGACCACCCGGCAGAAAGCGTCCAATACTCCCAAGCTGATCCAAAAGACATAATACACAAACAAGGAGTCTTGTCCAGGAAGAGTTTTCAAGAAAAAAGGTAGGTCATTGATCTAGCGAAGAAGAAGATAGTATAGCAGAGTGATGGGACAGAGCAGGAATGGGAAAGAGCAAATGAGGAAGACAGCGACAGTGGGAATTTAAAGCACTAAATTTCCAGAAAGTGGGGATACTATTTATACTGAAACCCCCGGCACTCCAACGGGGGTACTGTTGCCGCAGTGAATCGGTCATGCTTATAAAGGAAAGACAGGTTTTCAACTGGGGCTTTCACTTTTCCCTTTATAGGTTAGAACAATCTACAGTGGCAAGATTGCTCATGACCCCAAGGGGTCGCTGGCCGATACAGGATCTAACTCAAGCCGCCCGAGGCGCCAACTTGCAGCCTTTGGGCGCATCGTAATAACGCTCCAGACAATTGAGCACAATCCTGGGCAGCCAGGGATGGGGGAGAAGGACCTAGGTGCATGCTGGGTGTGTTCTTGTCACCGGCACTCACCCGTCTAGAACATGAGCGTCAGGATCTTTAAAGTCAGTTATGATGGAAATGTATGCGACACAGACTAGACCTCGGTTTATACTCTCATGGAGTCCATCGTGAAATATTCAAGCAGTAACTGGTGGCAAATTTAGTCATTGGGTCCATCTTGCCACAGTCGCCTTCTTTATATCGTTTAAGTTTATCTTGGTAGGCAAGTGTGAATGCACAATATTACACTGTTCAAGGTTCACAAACATTTTATGTGAAAAAGCAGCAGTGCTGCAAACTGTTAAACTACTTCTTTAACTACTTTCACTTGTGAACCTGTTCACCCTACGTGTACGGTACAGGCTATAAATTTTCTTCCAGCAAGAGAACCAGGATACAGTTTAGACTCCAGTGTACATCGTGTGCATTATAGTGTAAGTAACGTAACTGCCATCTTGCTGGTAGGTGGTCCGTAGGCCGTGTATGTAAATACCCGAATTGTCATCAGAAGCATCCGACTAAACGAGAATAATAAAGCGGGTGAAAAACAATCTTTATCAGCTGAACCGAAAGACGTTGGCTTGTTGAAACTAATAGCTTTACATACGTATGTGGCTGCGCAGTGTGTATGGGAAATTAAAAAAGGGGGAAACTACAGCAGGAGTTTAACCATAAGTGTGCACTTTATAGTTGACATTTAATGTGTGTTTTCATGGTTGCTGCTAAAACTAGTGTGTCTGTTTGAGCGCGTATGTATGTGAGAGAAATTGTGAGTGTGTCTGTAGGTTATTAATATGTTGTGAAACAAATTCACGTGCAAGTGATCTCCCTATTCTCCTCCCTTTTATGCAGTTTTTAATATAAACAGTGGTTTAACCAGAACAAATACAACCCCAGCCACACATATTGACTGTAAAGTCATGTCAAGACATTCTTAAACTTCACTGATACATTTTGCGTGTAGTTTGCTGCAGCTGACGTAAACAACGTGCGCGTACCTATTATATTAAAACAAAAACAAAAAACCAACATGAACAGTCACAACAACGACATTCTAAACAGGATGTGTATGAATTGGAATATGAAACAGCTCAGTAACACAACCGCATTAACAGTTCTGTATAGTTAGCGTTAAAAAGAACCACCATTGTTTGTCAAATTCTTGATTAAAAAATGTCATTTTCATTGTGCTTCCAGGACTTCTTCGATCCATACACGGACACGTGGACCACTGTTACTATAGTTTAAGACTGACATCTATGCCTCAGCAGCACTGTCATTAGGAAAGGTGAAACGAGCAACTGCTGATTTATTACATTGCCAGCACAGTTAGTGATTTCAACATCATTTTATTGCTATAGACATTAAACTCCATCCCGGAAAAGTATCACAGCATGCAGTACAGATGCCATCCTTGGTGGGGTTTGTTTCTTCATTAAAAGTCAATCGTCAGTGATATTTTGCTGTCTTCATTTGGCAGGAATAGCCTGCTGCCAATATTGTCGTCATCAGCACAGCCTTGCATATCACATAACAAGACATCAGCACGAGCGACTCGTACACCTACCACACCCACATCGCCAACTATTCTTTTCCAGCACCGCTTATTACCACAATCTGCTGAAACAAGACCAGCTGCTGGAATTGCGTATCAATCTTCACGTGTTGCTTTTTTTAAAATTAAGGTAAGCAAGACGTATAAATAGATTTCTTGTAGCAGTAGTAGTAGTAATAGTTGTTGTTGTTGTGACTCCACTCTTAAACTTATTGGGGGGAGGAGTGAGGGAATCTAAATTAATTGAATTACTGTTTTCCTTTAACCTGGATAACTTGCGCTATACGATATTGCGTCATCATCATCATCATCATCATCATCATCATCATCATCATCATCATCATCATCATCATCATCATCATCATCATCGTCGTCGTCGTCGTCGTCGTAGTCGTCATCATCATCATCATCTTGACTACACATTGTGGTAACTAACCCTCACATTTTGCTGACTTGGCTTTATGATAAAGGCGAACAAAATAGGTTGCAAATTGGTTAATCAATACAAGAACACTGAAAGTAATATATTATTTCTTGCTTCTCTACGTAGTTTCCTTCTTGCTTTATTAGCAACGTGTGAATGAAATAACCGGCAAGCAATACTCGTTATTAATTACCGGACTTTTTATAGTAGACATTTTGTACTACAAGTGTATTCAAAATTGATAATTTAAACGCAAATTATTCTTCCCTTTCCAAGTATAACAAAAATGTTGAATCACAATCAGTAAACAAAAGTGTGTTATAGTTATAATTAATTATTCAATAAGAGAGAGAGAGAGAGAGAGAGTTTGTTTGATTCCATATAATAATAATAATAATAATAATAATAATAATAATAATAATAATAATAATAATAGTAATAAGGATATTTATTTAGCGCTTTTTCCCAAGGAACAATATCAGTTCAAAGCGCGGTACTCACGCATTCATTCTAAATATCCAGCTTCATACGTACAAAATAAAAGCAGACGAATAAGAGACGAGGGAGGGAGGAGGGGAGAGCTAAGAAGGGGTGATGAGGTGGGTGGTGGCGGTATATGATGATGGGAGGCAAGATTAGAAACATTTAAGGAAGAGATGAGTTTTCAAGTTGGATTTGAAAGTAGCTATGTTTGGAAAGCTGCGAAGAGAGAGGGGAAGAGAGTTCCAAGTTGAAGGGCCAAGCACTGAGAAAGATCGACAGCCAGCAGAGAAGAGTTTGTAGCTGGGTATGTGAAGCATGAGGGTGTCAGAGGAAGAACGAAGATTTCTAGCTTATAAAATTGAATGTTCTGGGTGAGGTAGGAAGGGGTAAAGCCATGGACGCACTTGTAACAGAAAATAGCGATTTTGTAGATAATTCTACGAGACACTGGAAGCCAGTGGAGTGAATGTAGAAGGGGAGTGATATGATCAGATTTTTTTTTTGAGAACCAGACGTGCAGCTGAGTTCTGAACACGTTGGAGCAGATAAATAGAAGAAGAAGGAAGTCAGCCAGGAGAGAGTTACAATTGTCTAAGCGTGACAAAATAAGAGAGGAAATTAGTTTGACAGTAGCGTCAGTGGTCAGATGTTTGCGGACAAGGCCTATTCTACGGAGATGAAAGTTGCATGTTTGACAGGTTTTGCGTATGACTTCTGACATGGAGAGAGTGTTGCCAAGAACGACACCAAGGTTTTTGACAGAAGATGACATAGGAAGAGTGGTCTGGCCAAGAGTGACAGTGTCTACAGAGGAAGGTTATCACGTTCTCAATAATATTATTGTTATTATCAGGATAAAATGTATGTAGACACTGGGTGGTATCTTATTATAACGCAAAGACAAATCTGAACCCATGTTGGTATTGAACAGCGTGCTATGAAAAGAGCAATAACCGATCTTCTATCTAACAAAACCCTATTTTGTTTCCGGCATGTGCATATCGAGCGTCTTAACTAAAGTGGAACGTATTGTATAAGTAGGGATAATGTACATAAAGGTCTACAATACATTCCGAGTTGTTGTACTTAGAAGAGTAAATGACCCATTTAAAGCGTTTTTTCCAGCTTAAGTCAACATTATGACTGCTAGGTCATACCCGCAGGCTTCTAGACCACAGGTAAGAATGTATAGACATACAGAATTGTTACAGAATATATTCTGTTCAGTTCTATTTCATCCACCAAAGCGAAACACGTTAATTTTTTAGGAAGCTAATAAAGAAGTCGGCTTATCGTTGCAATGCATAATATTATTTGTAAACATAAATTAAAATAAATTAAAAATAAATTAAGGAACTCAGATTACCTTAATCATTCAAACAGTCTCCACATAATTCATTCTCTTGGACATTACAGTTTTTAAAAATGTTAATTAATACACACATTTAATTTAAAAAAAAGAAAAGTCTCTAGCTAATTATAGTGCTTGAATTATTATAGTACCAGGAATGTAATGTTTCCCACCCATCAATTACTTACAAAAACGTGCCTTCTAGAATAACAATTTCTTCGCTACTGTTGTATTGTTTGTAGCTATGCAGATCAAACGACAGCATAGCCGACAGAAAGAACGCTTTATCACGATCTTTTCACGGCTGTTTTACCATGACACGGCCACTTAAAGCTTCTTCTTTTTATCTTATGACCCATGTCAGGGCCGGATCACGTACTCTTGGAGGGGGGGGGGGTTCCAAAAATTTTTTAAGGGGTTAGGGGTGACAAAAACGTGTCCGCTCGAGGAACTTGAGTAGAATGAGGAACGTTTTACTTACCAACAGTGTCAACTAAATTAAGAGCTTTAAAAAAAACTCCATATATATTTTTTTTTCTGACTGAGTGAGGTACATCGAATGGCCAGGGGGGGGGTTCCGGAACCCAGGAACCCCCCCCCCCCCCAGATCCGGCCCTGCATGTGACATTCTTCATATACATTGTTAGAGAAGATCGTTTTAATCTATTCTTTATTCATTCACATTGCCATACATTCCATGCAACCACATAAAAGGGTATTTAGGCGTAGAACTATTAACTAAAACTTTAGATTTTTGATCCCTTGAAGTTGTAGCTTTAGTCTGCAGAACTTTTTTAACACAGACTTTATATTCCCACAGTTTTTTTATGTAAACGGTGAAAGAAGGTCTTAACGTGCCTGGGGACACTCGGACATAATTATTTGGAGTGTTTCAATGCCTTTAGTAATCCAGTGTTCTGGGGGGAATGTTTTTTCCTCACTAAAATACGGTTTTCTTGAGTAGGGAATATCACGTACTGTTTTTGTCAACGTGTTGTTTCTCCTCCAACTGTTATAAATTGGGGACTGCACATTTTACTGTACCTGTTTAATATTATTTTACTGTTGTCTGTACATATATCAACCTTTTAAAGAGTCAATGTTTATAATTGTATTTCTCCTACATTTATTGCAATTTTTTTAGTGCTGTCATTAAAGCATAATATCAATTTCTCTGTTTGAGATAATAAAGTATTCTTGAATTGAATTGAAGTGTTCTTTTGCGACGAACAATTCAAATTATAACCTAGTCTAGTTTTACAAAATGTATAAAGTTTATTAGGATTTTCGATGCAACAATTGGGCGTGTCAGAAATAAATTCATTTTAATGAATGAATGATCCGGTTTTGGTATAGCATAAATGTTTACTGTATTGTAGCGTACTGATCGCTTACTTGACTCAATGCTTTTAAATTAAGACTTAGCTGGCTGTACCGAGTATACGAGACTCACACTAATACCTTTTCTACGATTGGAAAAAATCATGTCTCAAGAATGGTCTTGATGCAGGAAATTGAAAATTAAGGCTGGCATCGGAAACGTCCCAAGAGCGATTAAAGCCAATTTAAGGTCTTAAATGCACTGCATATCTTTAGGGTATTGAACGCATTGAGTACTCAACGCAATAAGGCTATAGATCAAATACTACTGTACGGGATCTAAAACTTAGTATGGGTATTGAATGGCTTCCACTTTCTTTCAGTGACATATCGCACTGAGTATCAGCATGAGATACCAGTGATCGTGCGTATATTGTATTCTGATGGTTCTTAAACCATAATATGTAATCTACGTACATACATGTATATTTGTATGTTAGCAGGCCGCGCCGTGAAGAAGTCAATTGTAAACATTCTGGCATGAAATGTAAAGTATTAAAAAGAAAACAAGAAAATAGTAACTACAAACCAACATTTTCCGCTTAATAAATAATCCATGTTACTAGATGCAGCATAACAAGCGTGCTTGTAAATTGCAGGGCAGCATCCTGCGTGAAATTAATGTAGCTGAACTAATGGCGAATCTGTTTTAGAAATCAGCCGGAATTAACCTACTGCACCTGTTTGCT
This sequence comes from Oncomelania hupensis, assembly GCA_036898135.1. Taxonomy (NCBI): domain Eukaryota; kingdom Metazoa; phylum Mollusca; class Gastropoda; order Littorinimorpha; family Pomatiopsidae; genus Oncomelania; species Oncomelania hupensis. The sequence continues at coordinate 32,827,820 of CM072523.1, read as the reverse complement.
CCGTCTTTATTTTTAAATTGTTGTTGCTGTTGTTTCTTCCCGACGCGCTAACACAAACACACACACACACCCACACGCACACGCACACACCCAAACACAAACACACACAAACACACCCACACCCCTCCACCATTTTCGACACCCTTTGAATATCATATGAGTTTTCCCTCTACTTCATGGGATAACAAATAAAAAGTTAAAATTCACAGACTTCGAATTCGAGACTGATTTCTAAAACCGATATGAGTTGGAAAGGGCTTGGGAAGGGATGGAGGGGGGCCCCGGAGATTGACTGGGATACCTGCAAGGGAGTTGATTCGTCATTTTCACACGTTTTCTGGCAATCCCTTCACACTTAATTGGTTCGTCAGCAAGTGGTCTTAACAGTGCATTAAGCACCCTTAATTTAGCCTGGGTGTTTTGTGCTGCGGCTGATGGCAAACTTTGTGTCATTGTGTGCAAGAAGCAGAAGGAAACGGAGGACATTTTCATGCCTACCTTTACTCCTTGAATAATTGTTTTTGACGTTTCTCTCTCCCTTTTTCTCCTCTCATCAGTCTCTCAATAGCGGTGGTCTGAATATGTATTTTCCTCGCAGCTTTCAAAAAGAAACCTTCCTTGACTCCCACCCCCTCCTATCCCTACCTACCTCTTGTCCAACCATCCCCTTAATAAGTTTTCCTTTTTTGATAAATGTATACTTTTCAAAACTATTTCGACAAATTAAAATCTGGAAGTTTATAATTTTTGTTCGATTCTTGGGAAAAGATAGAAAAACAAATATTTCTTCCTCTCCCTCGTTGTCCGCATGCATAACATTTTATTTGCTATAACAAAAATTTCAAGGATGCTCTCGCAAATTAAATTCTGCAGGTTTTCTGTTGTATGTTTCTGTTCGCTTTGTGAGTCAGTTAATTGAAATTTTATGTGAACCCTTCAGGACGATGGACAACAATTTTTTTTATTGGGAGTGGAGGTCGGGGAGAGAAGAACTTAAATTGTCCAGTTGACTTTCCCACATCTAAACAATAATATATAAAAGATTGTCACATTCTTGCCTTCAATATTTGCATAGTTTTAAATTAGCTTAGAATTGTGTTTGTGCTACTTATTTTAGTTATGGGAAAGAAGGGACAAAAATCCCAATCCACTCCGTGTAGGGCTAGAAATGTCACACGCCTCAATTTCTGTCAGACCTAGTTTTCTGCCCCAGCAGCTTTCATTGGCAATACAATACCTGCTAATGTCAAACACCGATATCTTTAACAAAGAGATATCCTTGTGTTGAAATCTTGACAGCTGGTGGCGGAGATCAGTGTTTACTTGAGTTTCTCGATAATCATGCTGGCATCGCCTTTGTATGGCAGATAGGCCGACAGTCAGGTCTGCATTGTTATAATACAATTATGTATTAGTGCTGTGTAAGCTATGTTACAAGTTTTAAGGCAATGACAGACCGAAAAAGAAGGAATATGTTCGCGCAATTGTGAGTGCGCGCGCGCGTATGTGTGTGTTTGTGATTGTGTGCGTGTGTATATATATATATGTGTGTGTGCGCGCGCGCGTGGACGCTTGTTATGCTTGTCTTCCTATTAGGGCACTCAACAATAATCCATAGTATAGTTGCAACATTGTGATGCCTCATTATATGACATAACTATAGTTTTCGGTCTTATATAATATGAAAAACAAAAACCAACAACTTGTGGTCATTATTGGAAATTGCAGCAGTTTCACAACTCATCGTGCGTTATATATTGTCCATCTAAATGTTTGAATTACCACAAATCATCATTCCCTAGAACCTCCATCCTGACTGTTAAGGTCACTACTACAGTTGTTCATGATGGTTCTTCCTTGAAACGTCACAGGAACTGGTGATGCGAGATGAAGAATGGTCAACTCTCATATCCAATCAATCACGCCGTCCTAAACCCTCGTCAAAATGTCATAACTGGGCGATTCGTACGCCAAACAACAGTTAAGGGCGACAAAAGCACAAATTACCTGGCCTCGCACCTGTTCAGTTTGAGACTTAGGCTATCAATCGAACCAGGTGGAGCAAAGTGTGTGTGCTGCTTTGTGTGCGACTCGTGGGTGAGAATCTTGATAACTTCTCTTCTATTCATCATGCCCTTCTCTCTCCCTTCTTCTCCACCCCTCTCCCTCTCTATTACTTTATTACTCTGCTTTTACTGTTCCACCAAAGGAGTTGTGCCGTTCGGTTAGTTCGTATCCCTTTGCGTGTATGTCAGTTCAGTTCAACATTGCAAACCAAACACTTGAGAAAGACAGAGCGAAAGACGTCTCTTGTAGGAAATGGCATAGTTCTATCTAGCATTTGTCTTAACTGGATAGTACGGATACATGTTGATTTCAGGGTGGAAAACTCTCCGCGAATCCGCGGATTTCCGCGGAAAGCATTTGCATTTCCGAGAAAAAAATATTGAGTTCCGAGTGTGAGAAGCTGAGGGGCTACCCTTTACTGGGCATAACGGCCAAAAGCGGCCGAAGGTCTAAACAGGCAAAACGTCCAAGAGCGTCCGTATCAACCATGTGGTTATATTCTCGCGTTGTTTGAAAGATTGCGAGACTTCCGGCAATTGACTTCCGGTTTATTATGTTGTGAAAACATTCGACTGCATTTCCACAAGTTTTCTCTGTGATGCGTTCGTTTTTTCGATTTTTTTTTCAAATTTTCTTGTATGTGTGCCTAAAAGGGATGGTTTGGATTCTTCGACTGATGAAGGGGAGTTTACAGGCTTCCATTTATCAGACATTAAAGTGAGAGAAATGGACTTGGAGTCGGAGGAAGAGATCGGTACTGATATTAGACAATTAGTGTCAGTAGTGTGCATGCATACGATCTTTCAGACTGGCATGAAAGTGAAGAAGAGGGGGCTTTTTTGGACTTTTTAAAACTTTTTTTTGTATACACATGGAGTAATAAAAAACAAGACATGACAAGAGAAGTATAAAAAGGTAGATAATCAAAATAGAATTTATTTCTGTTCATTTTGCATTTTATTTCATTTAAATCTATACACTAGCCACTAATACCTAAGATGTGGTGTTTTTACTAACGTACCCCTAAATATCTCTAAAATTATAAAAATTCTTGCCTGTTTACAGCTAAAAAATAGACAAACGTGTGCCCAATAAAATTGGAAATGTGGAGTTTGTGTGTAACAGCGGTGGACCTCAAACTTTGTTAGGCCTACAAATCAAGATTCTTAACGTTTTTGAAAGACATGTGCATAAAACATTCTTTTTGTGTGTGTGTGTTTCTATTCATGTTTACTTTTTGCTTTTTGCTTTCAGGAGAGGCCCTAAATTACTTTCAAAATTGCATAAATTCATTTTCTTCCAGGGGGCGAATACCGGGGCTTGGCCCCTGGGCCCCGGCCGGATTTCAGAGATTTCTTGATTCAGTTGTTCTCCACCCTGTGATTTAGACTAAACAAAAATTTCGTATATTTCTGAATCGAAAAGTGCTTATTTGGCAAAATCGTCGGAGTTGTATTTTACTTCAAAGCTCCAGCAGTGGCCCTCCATTTTATCTTGCGCATTATATTTAATAATTTTGTAGCAGGTGTCTGAAATAGTAAAGGTTGATCAGTTTATATAAGATTTGACCGAAGATGTAACTTTCTGAGTGAAAACAATCAAACCTCACGTGGATTGTAACATGTTATCGCTCTTAGCAGGATAAATGTTGCTACGGACTGACGGCGTCATTTTCATGCAGCAATAGACCATCTTCGGAAAGGGGAGGTGACTTGTTTTGTTTTTAGTTACCTAGAGTTATCCGGGCTGAAATCTCGTCTCAGAACACTATGAAAGCTACCCGAGCTGGAAGATTTCCTTCAACTAAAGAAGCTAGCTAGGATTGCAACTGAAATTAATTTTTCGGTTGGTCCGAGAGGTTTGATGGAGGACAGGGCAGAAATTGTAGGCGAGGAACTGTTCGTTTGGAAAGGATGCCCGCCTGAACGTAAGACAACTCTAGCGCAACATGCTGGCAAGCCGGCCAAAGTTGTTTTCCCTCGTATTTCCGAGCATTAGTAAGCTACTTGAGCATTATGGAAGCTTCAGGGTCGTTTGAGGTGAACGGTAAGTTTACAATTTCATTCCGTTTCTTTACTAACCTTATATAGATGATTTGTTTTACATGTATTTTTTTTCGATGCCTGTGCAACAGTATGTGTAACACTTTCATTTCTGAAAAAAAAAAAAAAAACAACAACCAAATTTGCAGCTTCAAGATAACGATTGGGACTAGATCTATGTATATTTCGCAGATTGTCTTCCTACGCACGGTATGAAAATATATTGTAGCGTTCTTTTGTTGAATACATTGTATTACACAAACGATCTAGATCTATGGCCAGAGGACAATACATTACAATACAATACAATACAATGAGATTGTATTGCATATCTTTGCGTTCACAAAACAAAGACAGGGAGAATATGAACAATAAAATATGCGCTGTGCGCTTTGGTGCTGATGATATTTAGCGTTTGGTGAGACCATCCTTTGGACAAACGGCAGGTAGTTTTTGACAGACTTTTCATCCAGTTATTGGCTTGATTTTTGTTTGTTGTTGCTGTGAAGACGTTAAAGTGAAATTATGAGACACAACGACATGGACTCTACATCATCAATCTCGAGCTTGTATTTTATTTATAACATATCAGCGTTCTATTGTTTTTGTTGTTATTGTAATTGGCTTCGTTGGTGTTTAAAGGAATTTTAATGTAATATATACGAGAGGCAAACCCGAATAAACTCCACCCTTACCTTGAAGGTGTTGTGACTCCCAGACGCGCTCTTAGCAAGTCATATAAGTCTACCTGTCGCTTTTCCACCTGCTTTATTTTACCTGACAGGTGAGCGGCGAATTTTTTCTCACGCGCTGGGTGCATAGACCTCCGCAATTTAATACAATGCCTCTGTCATACACCGATAGTCTTGTAAAGGTAGCACTCGACAGTGCTTTCTTGAATGGAATATTTCCTAACTATTATTTTACTGTGTTAGTGTTGTAGGTCTATGACTATGAGTAAGCAAGCATGCGGCTACTGTCTCATTCTTTTGAGATTTATTTCACAAATAAGCCTGTTTATTTCTGTGAGGCCTTTTCACAAGTATGTCGCGCTTTTGCGTACAAGTTTACGAAGTTAATATGCTTCTAACATAAAGTATATATAATAGCCTACCTAAGAAAGCCGGCTTTCTATTTTAAATTGTATTTTAACGCTGGTGCACCTGATATTTTCTTTCCAGAAAAGAGATAACTGCGGCAATAAATTTTAAGTGAAACGCATAATGTAGCATACACATCCATATTTTTTACACCGGTGTTTACATTTGTTTCTTATGTTTCGTTCATATTTCATGCGCACAAATAACTTTTATTTTTGCAAAAAAAGTCAAACACGCAAAAATAAAATGGAAATGAATAATGTTTCACAGGCACTCTTTTCATTGCTGTTATCCTTTTCTGGAACCCATCGGGAAGAATCCTGTTATGTGCATTGTTTTGTTTATATTTATTCCACATCAAGAATATGATGTCGACTCTTCCTTCTCCTTCCTTCCTTCCTTCCTTCTTCTTCTTCTTCTTGGTGAAGCTGTGGATACTCTGTGTGGGAGAGCAAACACCTTCACGACGCTTAACGTTATATATTATCCTCGCCTTGAGTAGCCTACCAAACAGTCTGCTTTTTGTAATCCGAGACAAGACGAGGGTCTTAGTCTACCGTTTGTGACCCCATTAAGGATAACATTAAGCAATATAGTATTATTCTTTACTAATAGCGTGTAACTATACCCACCCACCCACTCTCCCCCCTCAAAAAAAAAAAGAAAAGATTAAAGGAAACAAACCAAAAAACCCCCAACTTTTTGTTTAGTAAGCTTAGTCTTTTGTTCCTCTCGCGTAGTGTGTACCAATACTATTATTACACGATCCTCTTGGGGCGACGTGCTTCATGTTGAGGTTAAGAAAAAAAGGTGAAGGAATTTATATAAAAAGAAGGCATCGTTATTAGCGTAATCGTCGTCGAAAGTGAAATCAGGCCATGCTTGCTTGTATGGGGCAAAACTCTAACAAAAACCCATACAACAACAAAAATAAAGAACTATCTCTCCCCCCCCCTCCCCCACCTCCGTATTAACTTCAACTTCATTGTCGATACATTCACCTTTGTAGTTTTGACGTTCTTACAAACAATAAGTAGCACATGAGGATGTCGAAGTGAATACCAAAAGGACATTGGATTGAAACTGAGGTCTCTATGTCTGCTTCACAGGCGCTTGTATATGGACACGCGAGCGCCTGTGGTCTGCTTACAAAGATTAACTAACTGTCATGAGTAGTAAGCTGTCTGAATTTAGACCCATGCTGTAGTTTATGACGTTCCATGTTTGCTACAAAACTTATACGGTACTACGACCGCTCCAGCCTGTAATTTGAAGCTTTCAATTTGGAGGCTCGAACGAGGGCCGCAGAGAACAGCAACAAAAATAGACTTCGCAGATCTGTTTAACCATCTCATATAAGAGAGGTGCGAATTGCGATCGGAATTGTGAATAGGCGAAATAGAGTGCCCTACTCATAGTTGTAAAATCTAATACCAAGGAGTTCTATGTTTCTTGTTTTCCATATTGGGATGCAACATTGATTTCGTAGATACTCAAATAATGCCTCGTTCAGATTTTTCACATAAGAGACAGATCCATAGTTTTTTTTTCAGTTGTTGGACTGTTGTTCAAGAATATCTTCTTTGTCTATCTTTGCTTTGTCTATCTCTGTCTATCTTTTACCTTATTGTCCCTTTTTCCATAGGGAAATTCTTGGCCGCCTCCCCTGGGGAAAGCTTTAAGCGTAGTCGCAGCCTGTGGCGCGCCCAAACCCAACCTACCTAACGTTAGTTGTGATTTTTAAATTTTTCTGGGGGAGCAAACCGGAGTACCCGGAGAAAACCCCCGAGACGTTGCCCGAGTCGAAACTAAATAATATTCGGAGAAACATAACGCCCTCAATACACAATTTTCTCACGTTTATTCGGAAGTGCCAGACGTCTTGGAGTCTTGTAGTAGTTAACTGATGTTTAGCGGCTTATTATTATGGCCCTGCAAGCTTGTGGCAATGCCATTTGCTCACTTACTTCATGTGTGTCGTACTTATGTCCCAAGCAGTGTTTAATGAATAGTGTTCAGCCAGCATTTAAGGAAGGGTGTTCCAGACAGCATTTGGGGCATTTGATTTAATAATTACTGTCAGTCTGGAAATATTTCTTTTGCTCGGCTCAGCTGAAGATCACGAAATTAACTAAGCACGAGGTACTGTTTGATTTTTTAATTTTTATCTATCGTGAAAGAGCCACGTACGTACCTTTAATTGTGGCTCCGTTTCCTTTAGCAATCTCGTGGAATTAAGTAGTACTATGAAGTAATTAATGTTTTATTCGGAACGTCTAGATCTATCTGCAACGTGAACAGGGAAAGAAGTGGTCTCCATTCGTAAACTTTAAAACCGCAGTTCCCTAGTTTCAGTTTTAGAGCGTTTGCTATTGTTTTCAGAACGATTTTAAATCCTTTCAGAAGAACTGCATGCAGTTAGATTTATTTAGGTGTTTTGGGAATACAAGTGTTGTTTTATACAGATTTTGGTGAGAGAGAGAGAGAGAGAGAGAGAGAGAGAGAGAGAGAGAGAGAGGCAAGATCATTACATTACATTACATTACATTATTATTGCTTTAGGTCCAGCGGACTCTTTTGAGCCAAATCAGGACCGGACAACCCCTGATCCGCATAAAAGATCTGCTGAAACAACCCTAGTGGTAAAACCGAAAGCTCTCCACCAGCCAGTCACTTTACAATAAAGACATCCCACGCAGGGGACGGCTGAGGCTTCACCCCAACTTATCGAACCCCCGTTTACAAAAACAAAATAGAATACAAACATCATTATAAATTATCAACAAAACACATACATATAAAATGCCTACATTGCTAAATAATAACATCATAGGAAGCCCTAGTGACCACCTGGCAGAAAGCGTCCAATATTCCCAAGCTGATCCAACAGACCTCATACACAAACAAGGAGTCTTGTCCCGGAAGAGTTTTCAAGAAAAAAGGTAGGAGACTGGTCTAGCTAAGAAGACGATAGTATAGCAGATTGATAGAACAGAGCAGGACTGAGAAAGAGCAAATGAGAAAGACAGCGACAGTGGGAATTTAAAGCACTAAATTTCTAGAAAGTGGGGATACTATTTATACTGAAACCCCCGGCACCCCAACGGGGGTGAGGCAAGATCAATACAATGCTATTATGAATAATAAAGTAGGAGGTCTCATGCTGGTTATAGTTGCTTTCTCTGCAGTCAACACTAACTGGACTATGACTTGTTTTCTCGCTGTGCTTGGTTCAACGTGAAGCTGAGCGGGTGGAAATTAACTTCATCTGCTTTGAACTTCAGCAGGGTACCATTTCACCTGTAATAAAGTAGGTGCCTAAACTGCTGGATAAGTACACTTTAATCGTGATTTTTTTTGGTTGGTGTGTGTGTATGTGTGCGTGTGTTTGTGTGTGTGTGCATGCATACATTTTGACTGACCTGCCTATATAATAGTATACACTATTTTAAATCGGGTTCTTCAATTAATGATGTTTAGTTATTGATCGAGGTCATATAGTTATGCTTCTATGACCATGCTATCTCACCGTTCCGAATCCTTACTAATCGTATTGCGGTGATCGGCGTTTGTTTAGGGCATATACTTTCACCTCCTAGTAGTACAAGAATGACTTTTAGCAACAGAAACAATAACTTTGCCACCTTCGCCACTTTCGTCACAGTGACCCTTAAACCAAAAACCCTCGTTTAAGCCTCGTTCGACACTTGTGTTTATCCGCTGGCGAGGGCTTAAGTTTACTCTCGCTTCACCCTGCTGTGTCCCTCCTTTAATGTTTGCTCGCCACGGCCCCTCAGCAAGTAGCCCTGAAAAGCTGCCTTTAATCCGACCCTTCTTTTATTGATTCAGTCTTTAACAGGGCCTTGTGGTCGACAATGCGACTTTCGCCTTGATGAATCGTGATCATTACTTCCTGCAGACTTGGAAGGACGTGGGCATTTTTGTGTCATTTTGCTTTTCTGAATCCCATTTTTTTACGCTTTAAATTCTTACTATATTTTGTTGTATATAACTCTATTAGTATCTTTATCTTTACTTTTAATTGTAGATTTCATCCCCGCCCCGTCCCCTTTCTCTCTTCTTCCCATGGCTCATGCGCTTCTGTTTTACCCATGATTCACTATCTTTAGCATTGTTTTGCATAGAGATAAGCAATAATGATAATTAATTGGTAATAAGTAATAAGATAATGGTATTACTAACGCTTTGCGCTGTTCTTTATTGACTTCTACATGTCCACAAACATTTTCTACTTTCCAGCCAGTCACATCTTACTGATAGTAATCTTTCTTATGTTGCATGGCAGGATTGTGTCGATGCTGTCCACTTGTAAGACAGAATGAATCACATAAAAAGGGTTATTGTAGATTATAGTCACACGACGTCGGAACGTATAGGCGACTTCTGGTCACACATTTCTGACACCAGCGAACCAGTTGATGGTAAGGGAAAATAATCTGGTCACACGTTGGCCAATCCAGGATTCGAACCAAGTACCTTTCGGTTACTAGTAAGACGCTCTACCAACTGAGTTACCCGGCCCCTTGTGAATCACATAATAATGTATCCTGAAGTCGTTATATTTATATGTAGTTTCTATGCTGCATCACGTTTCTGACGTCCACCGTTAACGTTGACGCCGCCTTTCGAATGCTGGGCAGTCACACTGAGTGTGAGAGGTCTACGAGGCTTTGACTTGATTTAAGCATAAGAGGAATATTCCGCGTTCTCTGATGGACAATTGTAGGTAACGTGACCAGTCCTACGCTAATGTCCGTGTGTTTACCGTTCATAGTTTCCATCGTCAATCAAATCACCGTTTACCATAGACTGCAGAGGATCTGTCACTGTCTAGTAGGTACTTATTGAACACAATGAAGAGTTTTGACTATGCATTAATAGTCTGTGTTGTTTCGCTTAACTTACCATCTGAGGATGGACTGAAGATAGAGTGGGAGAGGGAGGGAAGTGGGGAGAATGATGAGGGAGGAAGAAGGGGAATGAAAAACATAGGCCTGTGCTATATAATTAAGTCACGAGTTTATGGTTCTAACTTATTATAATTGAGAGAGAAACTTTAAAAAAATGTAACAGACATAATTAAGAGAGAAACAAAAAACAATCCATCCAACTGACAAGAACAAAGAAGTTTTCTATATTTACCGTACTGACTATGACCGCACAAGGAATATGAATAAGCTTAGTTCGGGTTTTGGTTTATTGATTTGATCGATTAATGGATTTGATTCCTTACTTTCCGCGCATTACGATTAAGGAACAGTTTCGTATTATGATTCATACTGATAAATGCCTGGATAAGGGATAGTTCCACAGGGATAGTGCCAATTTGATGATTTGGCAATGGTCTAACAATCAGAGAATGTAGAATGAAGACTGTGTAACATAATTATATCGTACACATACAATGATCCATATTGAAAACAAGTTGTGCTGAGATATAATCTCCATATTTAGTTCTTCACTGGCAAAGGTCTTAAAGCCATCGCGAGTGTATATCCTATCTATAGTATAGATTAGGCCAATTGTTGTAGAAAGGGCTTGTGTTAAAATATTAAAGTTTAAAGTGTTAGTAGTATGTTATAATATAATTTATAATTTACAAGAAAGGATGTTCGTTCATATTTAAAAACACAACAAGAGGCGATACTTGTTAGACAAGGTCTAAGGACGACATTTTTAAACCACAACACGAGCCTGACCAATATGAAGAAAACGAACAAGACGGTTGCAATCAAAACAGGTACTTATGTTACTTGTGTGTGACTATGGCCCATATTCACCATATTCATATTCAGGCCTATTCCACGGAAATGACGTAATACCCAAAACAGCAAGACTAAAACTAAAAAGACAAAGCAAAATGAGCACTTTTCACAAATAGATTTTTTGTTGTCTTTAAACTGCTGATGTTCCAATATGTAATGCAGATGGACCGATAACTGTTTTATGGATGTGTGTTTTATAATTTAATATGCCTTGGGAAGAAATGTACGAATTTTTATTTGCATGCATTTGTGAATATATACTTTTACTATCCGGACTAGTACTGGTAGTAGTACTAATTCATTTGAATATAATTAATGTGTTGCTAATGTTTTGGTCTCGCTTAGTTGATTATTTATTCACTACTGATTTAGCGATTCAGCAATATGGGATTTAAATATTAATATCATGAACTTAACTCCCATGTATTATTTAGCTGTGTGGCTCAGCTCTTGTATTGTTAGCTATCCCACCTTGGATTTTTTTAATATTTAACTTTACATTTTACTTTCATTACAATTGAACAAAGGTCTCTTACTGATTTTTGTAATAATTATTTACAAGTGGATGGTAAGGATTTATTTCGAAGTAATGTTTTCGTGCGCGTTATGCTTCCATTTAAATGTTATGTTCGTTGATGTTCTTAGCATTAATGCTATGTTTTATAAAGTGACGGCCTGAGTTTTTTAAAAAAAATATGGAGAAGAAGAAGAGGAAAAATTAAAAGAAGAAGAAGAAGAAGAAGAAGAAAGAGAAAAAGGAGAAAAAGGAGAAGCAGTAGTAGCAAAAACAGCAACAGCATCATCAACAACAATAACAACAACAAACCAAAGGTATCCTACTATTGATCGTCAAATGGCCTTCGCGTATTGCTTAAAATTTCTTTAGGCAACATCCACTTAAATGTGCTGTTCCTGCATCCCGTGCCTATATGCCCTAACGAAATTAATTCATCTTAATTAAAAAGAGAGAAAGGTGAGGAGATCGTGCCCTTGATTGCTCCATAAATATCAATTAAAAAAAAAAACACCACTCCAATTCCGTTCTTATTGATAGCACTAAGGCCAAGTGTTTTTTTTTTTTTTAAAGAACGAGGGATTCGTCGGCTACTCTCTTATTTCTAACACCGATGTCTTCAAACATAAGATTGTCTGATGTTTTGAACTTTACACTAGATATTGGGTGTCGGATAGTGCAGTGGTTGGAGCACTCGCTACTGTGTCGAAAGTGAAGCACCGTCCGGTGCGGTTAGCACTTGGATGGGTGACCGCTAAGGTGTGAAGCGACAAACAACAACGCCCCCAGTTGACTCAACTGTGATTGAGTACCTACTCTCTTGAGGGTGGGGAAGGTAAAGCAGCGAGGGAGAGAGTTGGGCATCACCCTCATTACGCTGGCCCAAGATAAGTGTGATCTCCAACATCACGCTCCCCTACGGCCACAAGGCTATGGGACTACCTTTACCTTTTACCTTTTTTACTAGATATTATGATCATAGAAAAATCATCAAATCTTAATTTTTAATTTACCAATAATTTTTTTCCCCGTTTTAGAATACATAAATTCTGACGTGTCACGTCTAAATAATTAAATGCATTTAAAGACACCGTATCTGGAGCAGTGTTAGCTGGTTAATAACTCATCTAGAATCCTGGGGGACCACCGTATTGGTAAGATTTTTTGAGTATGTGGCCATTGGTTTTGCATATGTAGCCACATTCCGACTTCGAAGAAATAAGGTGACGGTCAACAGACTTCGTGTTCTAAATTACTTTTGGCCTTAGAACTATGATATAAACCATTCCTTGAGTAAAATCCAAAACCAAAAACAACCATGCAGCTGAAATATTTCTGCGTCTGGCTGACTATATCAATCTTATTTGTATCGAAGACTGCCCGGGAGCTAGACGTTTCACTAATTGATATGATGTTTGTTTTTTTGTAGATTATAGTCACACGACACTTTCGCATATAGGTGACTACTGGACCGATTTATACTGACACCAGCGGGCCAGTTGTTGGTAAAGGGGAAAATAATATGATCACACGTTGACCAATCCGGGATTCGAACCAGCGACCTTTCGGTTACTAGCAAGACGCTCTTACCAACTAAGCTACCCGGCCCCACAATTTTTGATATGATCTCGATAACGACACAGATATAAGGAAGGTCCTTGTTCACTTGAACCTTACACATATTCCTTGCTGATTGGGTGAAGATGCTGCAGATAGTTCTTTCTAAGCTTGAGGGCTTTTATAGGCCAGTTATGCGATGTTCGAATGCCTCAGAAATTGTTTTTATTTTTTTTAAATTTCACGAGGCGTCTTGCTTTCATGCATCGGCCTGAATTTAACTGATTTTATTTTTCACTGAGCAATGTCAAACGTGTGAAGGTTTGAAATTCGGTGAATGATTCGTTGCATGCATCATCAGTGTCATCTTTACTATCACCACAATCACTACCATCGTCGTCGTCGTCGTCATCATCATCATCATTGTCGTCGTCGTCGTCGTCGCCGTTGTGTCATCGTCGTTGCCAATACCATGTCTCACAATTTGTTAATAATATAGTTCTCATACTATGTACTACGAATATAGGAGCTGGCAGTCAGTGTCCATCTTGAAATATAAAAAGACGCCCTCAACCCACCCATCCCACCCCCATCAACGCCACCATCACCTTCTCCCAGTACTATCCTTTACGACATCCATTTGCCCCAGCCCCTACCTGAATCATATTTCTAGGCCAGTACAAATTTGACTATGAAAAAACTCACCTTCGCCCCGACTCTCCTACCCTTGACCATTTGTCCGGGCCAGTAGTACACGTGTACACCTTAGAAAGGACCATTTCTGCTGAAAAACAGTTTATCTATGCATAGCGGAATTACCTGTCTCCAGTATAGTAGCTTTGATTGCCATTGTACGGTGTTTCGAGACTAACTTGAAGTTAAAAATCTAAAGACGTGCACGCCATGTGAATAGTTATCCTTTTTACAATTCTCTCTTGACCATTGGAGAATCTCGTCTCATGAAGACTATGTTCCCAGACGCACCCAGGGCTCAAAATCATTTCTTACTGGTGGACAGTAATATCTCTACTTTACGCTTGTTATATTGATGTATCGCGTTGAAGTCTTTACTACTACCATGTTCTATTAGACAGTTAAAGTGTTATGTGCCAATACTCACAAGTTCGAGGCGCGGTCTCAAGTCATCATTAATGCTCAGCGGAAGGACAACATTTCTTTTGGGTCTCGGACATTGGGATCTGTCAAATCTTCAAGACGAGGTTTCCGTAACCCTTGACCTCTGTCACGTGATAACATCAGCGCTCCAGGCGCCCTTGTGAAGATCGTCCTCAAAGACCCTTGTCCATGATCACAATGTGAAATGTCAGACCTTCCAACGCCTTAACACGAATGTGATATTACAAAATGATATACAAAACGATGCGATTCAATACAATACAATACAATACAATACAATACAATACAATACAATACAATGCAGTACAATATTGGCCAATTGAAAACATAAATAGTTTGTTTTCCATAAGCTGTTCTTGTTGAATTCTTTTTTAAAGGGAAAGTAGAGGAGAGAGAGAGTGTGTGTAAGTGTGGGGGGGGGGGGAGAGGTTAGAGGGGAATACTGGAGAAAATGCATCTTTTTACACAGGTCGTTTTCGTGTTATTTATCGTGAAAACTTGAATTGCACAAGTTGATAGAGCGTGTCCTTTAAGCGAAGGTCATTTAATATCTTTATTTGTTATTAAGCGTGTTCCTTGTCTAGCCTCGCCTTTTGCATTGATATTTGTCGAAGCTGAAACTCTTTAAGACAAAAACTTGCACTATAGTTTTGTGGTCTGAAAGCTCACAGTGTGTCATGACCTTAAAAGATCAGGGTGTTGATGTTTATCAGGAAGTCTATCGAGAAAGGACGCGGACGTGTCATACGGTGATGTCTTGGAAGAATTTGTAATGATGAATGTCGATTTCTAGTCCTTATAAAGTAAACGTTATGTGCTGTGGAGGATTTCTTGCTTGACGTGAATATTCACGACGGTTGAATATGAACAGAGGAATACACACATATAGACGCTCCTCGCTGCGCTCAACGTTGTATATCGAAACATTTCAAGTGTCCCTAAACCATTACGCAACTGCACCACCCCTTTGCACTGTACGTAAAGATTCCTATAACCTTTGGGAGATAGGCGTTAAGAACGTCCCTTTTTATGTGCCAGATTTGTGTGAGTGTGTTGTTTTTGTCTTTTCCCTTCTAGTTATATTTTATTTTACACCTTGTTTTACTTCTGGGTTGCATTTCATTTTACACCTGTCGCGGAAGGTTGTTTTTTTTGTTTTTTTTTTTTTAAATATGAGCTGCATATCGTGTTACACCTGTTGTCTTTGGGAGTGTTATGGCTAATCACGGACAGTGGACACAGCGAAGCTGGTCTTGGCCTCGTTAGCTGCCAGCAGCGTTTGTTTGACCAATTGACCGCGCTCATTTAGGTTAGGACGCAGACTGTCCAACTCTTCAACAAGGACCGAAAATGGCAAAGGCGAAATATTATAAACGGACTTTGAGTCAGAGAAACGATCTCTCTCTTTGTTGTTGTTGTTTTTTTTTTGGGCTGTGAAGTTGTAGCTTTGTAGCAATAGTCCTGTTGGCAGGGGAAAAAAAGAAGCAATACCGACATTGTTTTTGCACATTAAATTTTTTTAATGACTTGGGCCTGTATTTAATAAGGCTCTGCTTCTTGGGTGAGAAGGTTCAGCATGTCACAACAACAGTCAGTGGTCAACTACTATTACTACTTGTGTCTTGCCGATGTTGTTGTTAGTGCTCAAAGACCACCGTCTTTGCCGAACAGAGTTAAGGGGAGGGGGAAGGGGCAGGTCAGTGCATGTGGATTATCGGCTTCACACTGTTGATGCCGTTCTAAGCATGCGCTATTCTAGCTACCACACGCGTTTCAACCGCCAAAGTCAAATTTGCTTTTATATCTGTATCTGTGGAATACGTTGCTTGCATCCAGAGATATTGCATAGGCGCAACGGTGGGGTGCGCAGCGTGAAGCTGGTTTATTGACATCTAGCAACTGCTTATTGTTTGAAATCAGCGACCTTAAGCGAATAGTCTTGTTTGTAGCTATGCACAACAGTCGGATAGTCTGTAGTTAGTAGTTCTCCTTACATTACATTACATTACATTACATTACATTACATTACATTACATTACATTACATTACATTACATTACATGATTGTTGCTTTAGGTCCAAGTAGTTCTCCTTAAGGTAGTTATATATAATAATTATTATAAAGTAATAGCCCATTAGTCGGTGGTCTTTTGCTTAAATATAGTACGCTTAAGATAATTGTTTCAGAATGTCAACATGACCCAAAGGGGTATCGGACAAAAAAATGACGTTAAGGAAACGATGTAATACAGAACACATTTAAACACATAAGCATTTTAAGTTTGGGGTTTTAATAGATCCGTTCAATTTAGATAACTTCAATTATCTTTAGCTTCAAGTTAGATAACTTCAATTACCCCTGTCATGTGGAACTTACATGTAAGAGAGAGTGGGCGGATTTCTCTAACGCGTCGTCGTAAAACAAACTGCGAAGCGGATAACAGGTAAATGTAACCGAACTGGCACACTTTGGCACGCAAAAGCAACATTCTAAGGCAACTGTAAAACTTCCAAGTCAAATCTTCCCTTTCTTGTAGCTGAGAAATCAAGTAGATGACATTTGGCCACCGAGTTTATACCCAGCGCACTGTAACACGCAGACACAACATTCTAAGGCAAACGAAAAACCTTTCAAGTTAATTTGTCTTAATATTTAACCTTGGATGGAATACCACACAAGGTTTTTAAAACCGACTCAATTAAGGCACGTAGACTTCATTGTTTTTGAATAAGGGTTGTACTGAAGCTGTCATGAGTTACACACCCGAATTAGAAATATTTTGGTTTGGTAGATCCCCCCTCCCGCCCTCACCTCTCTCTCTCTCTCTCTCTCTCTCTCTCTCTCTCCCTTCCTCTCTCTCTCTCTCTCTTTCTCTCTCACTCTCTTTACTGTCCCAAAGTTTGTTATGGTTTATAATGCAAGGGATGTAAGGCTTGCATCTTGAGACTGTAAGGGCTTCATGCACATATTATATTGCGAGAATTTCCTTTTCGATACAGGACAATGAGATCCGTCTCTCTTACACAAGAGACTCCTACTTTCTTTTAATCATTGAGTGGTTTGTCAATGTTTACTGTATTACTGGTATTCCTGGCTAATTTAGATCTTAACTCACAGTGCGTTTTGGATTTAACATTGGTAAGCCATAGAATATAAATAATGAATAATAACAACAATAATAATAATAGATTCTATATACGAGCTTTTCCCCATATCACCAAGTAGCCTCAAAGCACTGCGATCTGTACCAATATACACGCTCACATGTTTCACCCACTCTCTCACACACAACAAACACCTATCTATCACTCAAACATATGGTGTAAAGGCAGGGAGATCGCACTAAGGAGACGGAAAGGAAATCGAATTTTTATTTTTGAAATATTAGATTGACTGCATCCAGTACCATTATTGAAGGGAGGGAGGAAACCAGAGTACCCGGAGAAAACCCTCGGTGACCTGAATAGTCTCATACTAAAGTCACAAATATTCGCCCCTTGTAATGCTGTGAGATGTATAAGTAGTTAAGGTAAAATGAAATCATCAGAGTCAATGCATACAGGTGCAACTGTCTCTGCCTAATCCTGATTAACACACTACTTTCTTAACGTAACAAGTTAGGCATGCATTATTCAGAACGTAACACAAATAACCCACACAATGATAATGTTATCCAGTTTCTTAGCATTTTTAAACGCAATATCACATCGTAATACTAGCCAATGCACACAGCTGCAGTTGTATACAATTTTTTAACTGCACCATAAAGCATCAATTCTGTACGTTTTAAATTCTTCCTTGTTTGCTGTGAATTGTATCTACTTTGTTCTGACCGTCTATCAGAGATATTTTGTGTATGTTATGTTTACTTTTAGGGTAGCACTCATTTTAGCTTTACATTTCTGTGTATCAATTATGTTTCATTTTGTTATAAGAAGTTTTTTTTATCTTAAAAAGATAAATGTATGGTTAAAGCAACAATTTAAAAAGGACACTAGATTCGAGTTTTACAGGATTTGTCAGTCAGCGTTTGTGTAGGTTGAGCACCTTCGCATGTCTGTAATATTTGGCCACCGTTTGGTTTCAAGTGTGATCCATTGTCCTTGAAGGGTAGCCTATGTCATTTTCTGGTAATTGGATCAAATATAGAAGTTTTACAGCATACATAGAAGATTCAGAATTCTTTCTTGGTTAAGGTTTAAAGTTTGTTCACAATTAATTAATTCACTAAGTAATTGTTTTAAACGAAGGTTTTCAAGTACGATCCATTAATATGTAACCTTTGTAATAGTTTCAAAATGAAAAATGGGATTATCATTGACAGGTTTTACAGCGATTACAGGATTTTAAAGCTCTTTCTTTGCGTCGTCTATATTTGATTGGGTTTGAAGTGTCATTAAAGTATAAGTCATCTATTTAAATTTTAAATATGACCTTAACATTGAAACATACAAGTTTTAGATCATTTAAGATTTTTAAATTATTTCCGTTTTAAGGTCTAGATCGAACAATTTTCCAATCTTATAATATTTGTCCAGAGATTGAAGAGCTAATCAAATGTATATTGTCTTTTGAAAACTGGAAGTATAAACTTTCATTAAAGATGTTACTGGAGTGTCCTCATCTTCTTATTTGATCACGTTCTATTCTTTCTGTTAAAGAGAATAGAGAACGAGTAATGTTACATTTCAGAGAGATCTCGGGTCTCCATGTCTAATGGTTTGACGTGCTGAAGTTGTGCTTGCAATAGTTAAAAACACTTACGGTTTCAAGTTTTACTTATATGTTCTGTTGCATTCATAAATTCTCAAATTTAAATTCGTAGATGTTTATGAGATAAATAGGATTTTGATTTGAACATATGCACTAATGTTTCCCATCATCTTGTATTGAAATTCAAGCAAAGTTGTAAAGAAATCCGACATGGAAAATGGCAGAATATACTGTCTGCATTAGCTTTCGATATTTTATCTCTCTTCTTTAGAACAGTCAACTATTGTCTAAGTTAAAATTCGCTTGGCCATTCGCGTCTTGCTCTACAACATCAAAAGTCAAGTTCTCTTTATTTTTGGATTCTAAAACTGGCCAATACCTGAATCCATTCTTTGTAATCGCCACCAAAAAGACTATCAATCCAGTCTTTGCTGTGTCAGTTTACCGATTCTTCTTTATTTCCGTTTACATTTGGCAAGAGTGGCCGCCAGAACACATCGCTTTTGTAGCGTTGATGGATAGTTTAATACTTTTCATCTAAGGGTTATAAATTTTGAGAGACCCGTCTGGATGAATGAAAGACAAACATGTGTGTATGCCCAGCTTCATGCAGTTTGGATTGAATGCCCGTGCCGTTTCATGCCTTTTTGGACAGAAGAACATATTATGGGTTTTGTCGATGGCTTGGTGTTGCACGCGAGAGCCTAATTCTTCTTCCGCACTGTAATTCTGCTAGGCCGGGCGTGTGGTGCAGTGGATAAGATCCCGAAGAAGAAGAAGAATGAGGACAAAAAAAAAAGAGACTCCTCTCCTCCCCCACCCCCCTTTCTCCAAATGTATTTTTACTCTGTGTGTATGACATTTGATCTATTTCCCCTTTGTGTGCAAACTACCAGAGAAAACGTCGCTTAAAAACAAAGATGGAAATTCACGAGATAGAACTGAGTAGAAGAGTGTGATGAAGTGTGTATAAATTAGTCTTGCTTTCGATTTACAAACCAGTCGCCGGTTTCGTTTCTTGTCAGCGACGAAGAAGAAAGAGGATATGCGTTAAAAATTGTTCTGAAGACACAACAAAACCAAACCAAAATTAATTCTGCACCCATTTGATTAATACATGACATTGTGTACTTATACTGTAGCTTACAGTCTATTACCAGTTGTGTGCCACAAGCTACTCTTCTTGTCTTTTTTGCAAGCACATTATGTTTACCTGGATTTTAGCGCTTTGAAAGAAAGGTTACGGTCAATTGCTTTATCCCATCATCATCATCATCATCATCATCATCATCATCATCATCATCATCATCATCATCATCATCATCATCATCATCATCATCATCATTTTCATCGTGGTCATCAAGTGGATGGAGACAACAAAATCTCAATAAACAATGGAGTTGAAACTGTTGGCACAATCTTGACAGTTTATTTTTGGGAATCGCTTGGAGACAAGGATGTGAGGGATCATCATCCTGTCCATCCTAGTTATTATGGGAACCTTCACTCTAGCTTCAGTCTTCGAAATCTCACATCCATTTATTCGAATGCATTTTTTGGGCATCGCATATCGGTCTTTTCATCCAGAAAGAGCCCTAACCCGTGCGAGTTGTCCTCTTTTTGTACTCGCAATATTTAAAATGTGTTGGATACATGTTGGGGCATAGGGTTGTTCTTATCAAGATTATTTCCAGCGGTCCCTATGTTTAGTTTCATGATTCATTCTTCGACGTCGTACACCAAAGTGACGCATTCGTCTGAATGCATTCTGGACATCGCTGTTTTCCATCCCGATCAGTCTTGTTTGTGTCGACAAGTTCACAAAATGCTGCCACTTTATCTAAAATGTATCATGACAGTCGTTAAAAAATATTTACAATAATATGACTTCACGTTTTACATACGAAATTATATTAGCCTTTTTAGGTGTTGTTTGTTTTGAGACAAAAAGGTTCACTTAATCAATGCAGGCAATTTATCTGAATCGCCGAATGCATCCTGGAGAAATTTCCTTCCATCCAGACTATTCCAGTGGTTTGTTCATTATGCTCTATTGGATAACTCGCGCACTCTTTGCGGTTCTGCCAACTGAATGTTGCAATGGAGTACGCTGCACTTGAAAGAATGAAGGACGCGTTTAAGGCATGCGCAGGTTTAATTGGACGGCGCATGTCCGTTGTGTACTGGCATGCGCAAGAAATGGACATCTTTCTTCTTTTTTCTTTTTCGTCGCTTCTCTCTCGCATTCTTTTGAGTTTGTCCATGCTCCACCAGTCCATTTTAGTCCACAATGATTTCTACTCAATACTTTACGCTGGGTTTTGGACCTCAGTTCTTCTTCTTTCCATTAGGGCCATCACCTTCAGCATCTTGAAGACTCTGCAGCCAGCGCGTTTAAAGCATGCGCGGTTAACTTGTAACTCCCGAAGTTGTTGTTGTTGTTGTTCTTTTTTTATAAAGCGAAACTCTTTTGTTCCAATGTTTTTGTATTCTTTTAGGCTGAAAGTCCGTTGGAGCTAGTCTCAGTAAAAACTTGTCAAATTTGTAAAATTTATACAGAGAGATGATTATGGTCCCTGTGTATACAAATCCTCTGGTCGAGAGACTCCGTGTTGTTATATTCCACACACTTTCGGTCGTGGATTTTCAGGTTCTTAACTTTATAATATGCCTGCGTGCTGGTGAACAATGTTATCTATCTCTCATCGGGTCATCCCTACTGTGCACAATTGCCGCCTATTTTACCTCGATGTGCTAGCTTCCATCTGTGTACACAGATGTTAATACCGCTTTCCACTCTCGGTTTCTGCCCTCAACTGTGTACATAAGTTTTGTGCCCCATTCTGTCTCTGGGTAGATTTACATGTTGTGAACGGTGTACAGAAGTGCTGTGTCGCATTCTGCTCCCATATACCCGCATTTAATGTGTGTGCTTGCTACCATTAAGCTGTAAATTTACATTCTTATCGTGCGTTTTGTATTGTACGTTGGCTTTAATATTTTTAAAAATAGCAGTTGGGATTTTTAGCAGTATGTAAGACCACCCTACCGTTATAATTAAATCACTGTCTGTATAGTACCCTTATTATTATTATTATTATTATTATTATTATTATTATTATTATTATTGAGGATTTGTATAGCGCACATATTTCGCCGTACTTGTCGACTCAAGGCGCTGGCCGATACAGGGTCTAACTCAAGCCGAGGCGCTAACTTGCCGCCTTTGGGCGCATCGTAATAACGCTCCAGACAACTGAGCACAATGGGGGAGAAGGACCTAGGTGCATGCTGGGTGTGTTCTTGTCACCGGCACTCACCCATCTAGGACATGAGCGTCAGGATTTTTAAAGTACGTTATGATGGAATGTATGCGACACAACACAGACTAGACCTCGGTTTATACTCATCCGAAGGAGTAGAAAACGGGAGTAAAGTGTCTCTCCCTATATGCTTATGTGTTGGGGACTCTAATCTATATTCAAGTCAAGTTTCCCAAGGACACAACACGCCCCGGCCTGGGCTCGAACCTGGGACCTTCAGATCCGCAAGCCCAAGCTCTACCATTAGGCCACCGGGCCCGCCGTTCCTAGTCGTGCCTTTTTCGTAATGTGCAAACATTTAATCGTGTTCTCTTAGCACATGACTCGACTATGTTCATTTTAACTTGTTATTCTATGTAGTATTCTACTAGTAAGTTAGCCTTTAAACCTCTTAAGAATTAATTCTTACATACTAACAACCGTTTGCCTTAAATGCGCTTACAAAGCTTTTCTTTGTGTCTAAGACCGACGTTCCATTTGACTTGATATGTATTATTATTATTATTATTATTATTATTATTATTATTATTATTATTATTATTGAGGATTTTTATAGCGCACTTATCTCGCCGTACTTGACCAGACTCTAGGCGCTGACCGATACAGGATCTAACTCAAACCGCCCGAGACGCCCACCCGCAGCCTTTGGGTGCATGGTCTGACGCCCGGACAACTGAGCACTATCCTGGCCAGCCAGGGATGGAGGAGAAGGACCAAGTGCATGCTGGGTGTGTTCTTGTTACCGGCACTCACCCGTCTAGGACATGAGCGTCAGTATCTTTAAAGTCCGTTATGATGGAATGTATGCGACACACAGACTAGAACTCAGTTTATACTCTCATCCGAAGGAGCAGGAAACGGGAGTAAAATGTCTTTCCCAGGGACACAACACAATGGCCCTGACAGGACTCGAACCCGGGACCTTCAGACCCGCAAGCCAAAGCACAACCATTAGACCACCGTGCCTGTCATTGTTGTGTTCTGTCTTTTAGAGGTGTGTCTTCATACTTTAGCCGTTTCTCATGCAGGATAGTAATTCAAACATGTTTAACAACCTTTTGCCCTATAAATACGCTTTCATAATATTAAAGAACATTTCATTTAGTAGGTTCTTGCAGTTTAATCTACCCGTTTTATCATTGTCTCTTTGTTTAAGAGTGTATTGAAGGCAACTATGCAAATACCTATGGAACACATAATGTAGTAGAAGCGGGGCTTTACGTCCTATTTAAAATATTTATAAGGACAAATTAAATAAACACAGAATGTTGGTTAACGCATGACTTATAAGCACGAGAACAACGGCCCAGTTCATGCTGGATTGCCCTTTCCTGTACAGCCCTTCATTCACTGTGTAGATTAACGTCCCCGGACGCAAACTTGTTTTTTCCAACCTAGTTCCAGTCATTCGCCCAAAAAGGCAATCACCGAAGTCGAACGAAGCTCTCCGATGTGTTACGAAATGATGCTTGCATGACTACGACTAGTTGACATTCAAAATGATCACTGTTGCTTCTAATTCTGTTCGATTTACACAGATTAGCATTTCGCAACGGTATACTTTGTTAATATGAGCATAATTATTATCGACCATACTTAATAGTTCCTTGATTTGCATTTTGTTAGTTCTCAGCAGTAGGCTAATAATAGTATTCCCCACTTCCTGCAGACAAACAATACAGGTCTAATAATTATATTCAGCTAGTGAGCTTCTTCGTTGCGCGGAGACTGACTTATAATATATTGTAAGCCACGCGCACACGCCCCCGCCCGAGGCCAACCTCCCCCTTTTTCTTAACCGGTCACTCGCAAAATCTTGTCAGGACAGCTGAGCAACCCCTCAAAACCCTCTTCCCCGCCACCCGGAGGAGGAGGGAGAGGGAGACCCCAAACACAGCGCCGCGCGCGGGCCGACAAGCAATTATAAAAATAAAATCAAAATAAAATAAAATAAAAATCTCTTCTATTTTTGTCTTGTCTATGTGTGCTGAATGCATGTTTCTTGCGATCATGTTCACTTATATTTTCTCCGTCTCCACGATCAACTTCTTCAGCAACGACCAGGAACGGAGACCTCACATACACCTCAGTGTAAAGAATTCCTTTCCCATCTCCCTCCCTGGTCCATCACATTCCACAGACCGTGGAGCAGACAAAATCTACCATGCCGTGTTTGCACCCGTTTTATTGTGTTGCTAGTCTGTGATGTCTTGTGTTAACAATTCCTCCACAAATAAGGAAAAACATTCACACATTCTGTCGCTCAAAGGGAAGTTAGAAAGAATTTTTACTACAACAACAAACAGATCTAGCGCAGATAGAAACGATACGGAAAACCACACAAACAGAATACTAGTACGTTGACGTTAGGCTAAACAAAAACTTGCTCTGATCGTTCAAACGTTGAATTTACTTATTTCTCTCAACTCAGGAATTGAATTCCTTTGCGATATAAAAATAATACAATGGCCAGTTTAACAATTATTTTACATTACAATACTAATTAATTATTTCCAGGCAGCGAAAAGAAAGAAAAGAAATATGTTCGGAACTTCTAGATAAATTTCATTTCTCAGAATCATTTCTTTCCATTTACGTTGAGGTTTTTCTCAATAATAAAAGAAAATAAAAACTAATTTATAAATTACTACTTTTTATAACTAACTTCTTCAACAAAATAACTGAACAATTCTAACTGTCGAATACTATTTACTAATTTAGAATTCTGTAAGGTAAAACAACTTTTTATAAAATTCACTTTCGTTTTTGTATTCTTATCAATTTCGATCTAAATTTTACTGTCACTTTCACTTTTCTTTTTAACGTGAGCAAGGCCGGGCTATTATCTTAGATAATTCTGCTTTGGTTAGGATCTAAAGTTACAAACAATAATAAAAAGGACTCCTTTAGTTTTTAAAAGGAAAAATAAGCTCACGGGTGCTAGCGGTTATCAAAACGATATGAGACACACCATTTCTGCACAGAAATGGTCCTTTTATTACGATGTATAAGCAAAACATAGCCGTTGACCAATGAAATCTCTGCCAGCAGACCATGTATTTGAACCAGGGGACCCGGATATTGGCGTCCCATGCACACGAACGGTGCAAAGCTGGAAGAAGCGTCGCGAACTATCTAAGATTTCTATTTCTTCAAAGGTTGACAGTGATTAATTCCCGGTGCAAAACATGAGCCAGTTTCGTCGGACTTCTAGCATCAACGGAGCATAGGATTTATTATTAAATTACGAAAGAAAATTGGCTTGTCAAATCGAACACTAGCTGGCACATTTTGACCTAGCTGGGGCCATTCTCAATACACAGGTAAGTGTCAACACAATTCAATTGTCACTCAAATACATTTCATAACTATAAATTTTATGATTAGACTTGCTGGCAAACTTCAGCTAACAAGTAACAAACTGTCAAGAAAAATTCTGAGTTCCCAATTTTCTCAAACTAAACTAAAGAAAAACGGTGCACAGGCCATCAATAGAAAACACATCTCGCTGGTTAACACGCTAAACTTCGAGACTTTTGGCACATTGAACATCGAATCCTTTTTATAAATAAATTAAACATTTTCACACAATTACACTCTAATGTTCCACAGCACAAGAAAAATTACGTTCTTTTACTACATTTGATCAAGCGGATTCTCTAGATTCCATCTAAAAGTACATCAACCACAGCTAGATCCAAACAGTCACAGTCTTCTTCATATTATGACTATTCGACCGGTCGAAGCTACACATGAATAAAACATAAATTCTCAATATGCAACTTTTCCAGTCACCAAATATTCACTCAAAGCTACACAAATGACTACACAAATTGCAGTATAATTTCCATCATTGTTATTCTTCAGATCTAAACTGCTGTTCAATAGATTAGTTCTGGGTTCTAAATGTACCGTATGATAGGCCTATTCTTCATCACACGGAAATAAAAGAATGTTATTTTGTAGTCTAATTACGGCAGTTCCACTTCATCATTTGCTCGAATAGTATCCACTGTAACATTTCTGTATGTTTATAAAAAGATAAAGTCAAAATAAAGTCAGAATGAAGAATTTTCCCTCACCTTAGGCTTGGAGCTCATTTCTGAAGTGGGTTGCTAAATCTTGGCAGACACAGCAAGGGCGGAAACAAGGATAACTTCTGCTACGAATTTGTATAAAAGCTATTTTTCTGCACATTCTTCAATAAAAAGTTTCAGGGAGTATGATAATAGATAGTTGTAGAAAAATTAATAATAAAAGTTCATGTAAAAATAAGCTCTGGCCAGTCCAGGGCTTACAATATAATGTAGATTAAGCCTATGAATACTGTATACCAGTGTCTACTTGGTTCTTTATACGTAAATAAATGTATAAACTATATCTATTCTAATTAATAATAATTAGGCCTATACTTTATAATATTCGAATCTTTAAATTTCCGGAGAAGGACGAGTAGGCTAAGCGAATTTTTTTTTATAACTCAAGATCAGAGTTAAATTAATAGCTAATTAGTTATTCATTGCTTACAGGGTCCAGCGGACTGCAAAGAGCCGAATCAGGACTACAAAATCAAGACCACAACTTCGCTAGTAGCAGCAGCAGCAGCAGTAGTAGTAGTAGTAGTAGTAGTAGTAGTAGTAGTAGTAGTAGTAATAGTAGTAGTAGTACTGTAGTAGTATAGTTATTTAGTTGAATCTTTAATTTATTTATTTGTTTTGTTTGTTATTATTATTATTATTATTATTATTATTATTATTATTATTATTATTATTATTATTATTATTATTGTTATTATTATTATTATTATTATTATTCCTACTTTAAAAAAGGAAAAAAAAAAGAATAGTGTGCTGCTGTGCGTGCTCAATGGTGTAAATATGGTCAGTGACGTTTTGTTTGTTTTTGCTGAAGTTGGGTGCAACCCGAAATATTCAGATGGTGTTACTGGTTATTTTTCTTATAGATTTACCAAAGTTTTCAGATGATTTATGGAAATTTCCGCCAGCCACGCAACATTTTTTTAATACGTGTTTCTCATTAAAATACATATCATTGAAATACATATAACAAATTTACTGTATCAGTTAAAAAGAATAATATTAGTTAAATAAATAATTGCTTTGGTGCTTGCAATAAAAATGTGACTGTTTTTTGAGACCATTATAAACTTGCTTTGCCTTGTTGTGCTGAAGGGACATCAACGTATCCATAGCGCTTTGAAGTTTTGTCATGGTTTTATTGTTGTTATAGATGTGAAATCGTTGTATGTGTGCATTATGTGTTATGTATTACTTATACTCTTTATTACTAATTGTATCAGTATCATAAAATAATATTACTACTAACTGCTTCAAAATGCGAATCTCGACTTGACTTACAGCTTGAAGCTGTGCAGATCAAAACAGAATTAGATCTAGAAGCAACAGCGGCTATTTTTATGCACGGATGTTTCACCACAGGCTCTGAAGTCTTTTCTTTTGTCTTTATTAAAGAAGATCCGTTGGATCTCATTTTTGATATGATGATGATGGTCATTGTTGTCAGGGTGGCGACGTGGTGATCGTCCTTAACGCTCATGCAATAGGACGTTAAGCATCGTTTTCCGTTCCTTTTGTCTTTGAAAATAATAAAGAGATCTGTAGGATCTCATCTTTGATATGATGATGATGATCATTATTGTCAGGGTGGCGACGTGGTGATCGTCCTTAACGCTGATGCAATAGGACGTTAAGCTTCGTTGTTCCTCCTCCTCCTTTTGTCTTTGTAAACTCGTGGGCCTCCTACATACGTACGTAGTATAGTATGTAATTGAGGCCTACGAAAGACGAGAGTTCCCAGCCTGTGGTTTCAATTAGTCCTGCTAGCATTCGTTCGTAAAACATCGGATAGCTTCGCTCGACTCGGAGAGCTTCGTTCGACATCGGTAATTGCCTTTTTCGGCGAATGACTGGAACTAGGTTGGAAAAAACAAGTTCGGACACTTTAGCGTATAGAGGACTTGTAATGAAGAGGTCGTAGGAGTTGTCCCAATGTAGGGTAGAAAATGAAGAGCCGAAGTCGTTTGTGTAGCTCGTAGAAAGCGGAGCGCTCAAGGCGGTACTAAGTTGATGCAGACGCGCAAACAGGGTCCAGCAGCTACGCCGTGTGAAGAGGGGTGGGCTGTCTCTGATCAAAGCTGGCGGCGTAACACGCCCGTTGTCCGGAGCTGCCACTCTCCACAACTTAGGTCAGGAAGTCCAGTAGTAGAGAAAGATGTAGGGCAGCCTGGGAGAGGAACGACGACATAGATGTAAACTAATGACTTGTTGATAGTAAAATGTCAGCTATAAACTTCATTAACAACTGACTTTAAACTCTTGTGACTCAAGAACGTAGGAACGATACGAATAGCAAAGGCTTTCTAATGTAAAACTGAACATTCAGAGATAGAATGACGAAAAAATGTTTGCGAGGTAAAGAATGGGGACGGAAAAACATTACATAAAAATACATGAAGGAAAACAGTCTTATGAGGAGAGGGGTGAATGGTGGGAGTGGGGTGTAGCAGATTTAATCAGAAGATCGAATATATTAAATCCGCTGCCCTTCGTTTTTGCCTCAATGCTTGTGTAAATTTAAACGTGAGCAATTAGTTAATCTCCGATGGTATGGCCGGGTCACAAGCGCATCAGGCTGCTGCTCCTTTTCCTACAATGACATTGACCTATGGCCAATCCTCATCCTGGCTACATCCCACGCGCGCGTACCCTTGCAAATTCACCCTCACTCCTCTCCACACCTCCCCAGCTCCAAACTAGTTCGCACGTCACCGCTCTACGTCCCAGAATGAGATTGACTTAATAATTCTCACAGATCTGTGATTAGCACCTTGTCCTGTCAACAAAGTAGAAATTATTCACTTCTTTATTGGTCAGCAGAGGCAATAGTTAATATCATTGTCCATCATAGATATAAAAACCGCTATGCTTTTGAATGAATCGTTATGTTAAAAGACAAAACTAAGGATATGAGAAAGAGGGTGAGAGTAAGGGGATACAATACTATACAGTATAATACATTACAGTACAGTACAATGCATTTTTAGTTAACTTAAATGCGTAGCTCATTATGACATAAACAGTGAGGTAATTTTTAAAAGGCATAATGTGTTAAATCGAACAAAGCAATCATCCCTTAGTAATCTTAAAACTATATAAGATTAAGATATGCAGTTGCAAACACATGCATTGAAGTAACTATCACAGTTCCATCTTATCAATACAATGGGGATGTGTGGGCTGAAGCAACGTAGAAGGATCGCTCTTCTTTATTGCTGCTTTTAAACGCTCATTGTTACAATTCTGTGTTGACAAAACTTTGAGCTCAATTAATTCTTTGAGAGGAAACCGACATGTTAGGAAGAGGTGCGGAGTTAATTAGAGTGTTCTTGTCTCTAACGCATGTTCTAGCTCAAGATTCTTTAATCAAAGAAGAAGTCCTTCACTTGTCAATTGGTCAGCGGGGGCTAGTTAACGTTGTAATTCATTGTGGTTGGAGAAGGGCTCTTCTGGTGCTCTTGAGAGAACCGAAAGGTTTTGGGGAAGAGAAAGAAAGAATGCCAGGCATGATGACAACTCTACACTTACATTAAGAGGGGTTGGTGGATCATTTTCCCTTTGTCCTGTGTGGTGCTTATGCTGCGGCTGCTGTGCTGTTGCTGAGAAAGCTATCCGAATAACCGAATTTCACCGGCATCGTCACGGTTGACACCGACCCTTCCCCCACCCAAAATACTACTACTACTACTACTACTACTACTACTACTACTACTACTACTACTACTACTACTACTACTACTACTAATTTCCTGAATCCTCTCTCAACTCACCTTCTATTCCTCTCTGTGTTCCTCTCCTCTCACCCATCGCTGCCTCTCTTTACACCCACAGAGTCCTGTAGAGCAGGGCCCCCTTAATTAACACACTGACCACCCCCTGTAGCTTGATGGCCATTGTGCATTGGCCTTGCCCTGTAATGACCACTTCCTCACAATTGGGGGAAAGGACGGGCCATAGTTAAGTAGGTGCCGAGTTTATACTTAAGGTGTGTAGAACTGTGATTTGATATTTCACATGGTTGTGTTGTGTTATGGATATTTCTTATGGTGTCTTTTTCTATTAGTAGTTTGTGGTCCTGATTCGGCTCTTAAAAATTCGTTGGACCCTATAAGCATTGATTATCTATCTATCATTAGTTGTTATTTTTATGTTAGTGTGATATTTTATTTCAGTTGGAGTGATAAAAGAATGATAAGCATGTAGGTACAGCTTCACGAGTGGTGTGTGTGTGTGTGTGTGTGTGTGTGTGTGTTTGAGAGAGATCATCATCATCATCATCATCATCATCATCATCATCATCATCATCATCATCATCATCGCCACTTCTGCCACATATACAACACCCCTTTTTGTTTTAGACTTGGAATTAATGTCGTTGGTTGTTTTCAAACAATGAGTTAAATGCTTACCCTTAGCACGCCTTTAACCGTTCGCACTCTTTAATTTTCACAATCTTTTTTGTTTGCAGTTTTGCATAATGGCTGGAATACGACACTCAAGATGACACTGCGACAAAACCCATAGGTGTAGCACCAAGATCCCTCACATTTTGCGCAAAGGGTTCAACTTCACACCTTTCAGGTAAACACCTGTAATTAGGTAGACCTCATTGTAGCCTCCTGGTTCCTACCTCTTTGCTTGCAGCGCGATGTACGCACCTTCTGTCTAGTTTGTGTCCATAAAATATTACATCCTCTTCGTCTTGATCTGTACCACGCTAACAAAAACACATTTAAATCAATGTTGTTGCTATTGGCGTTGATCATGATTGTTGTTGTTGTTGTTGTTGTTGTTGTTCTTCTTCTTCTTCTTCTTCTTCTTCTTCTTCTTCTTCTTCTTCTTCTTCTTCTTTTTCACATCTACCTCCCACCTGTCTCTTTTTCTCCTTTCTGCATCATTTCTCCCTCTTTTACAGATTATTACTAAGAAAGGCTACGTTTGTCATATATTGGTGTGCGATTTTAGGTATTCAATCCTCACGCTTTCACGGCAATATAGATTCACAGCAATAAACTAATACAATTTATAGAGGTATGTGTGCTCAGTCATCAGACGATAGTGTGTCTTGTCAACAGCAGCATCTTTTTCTTTTGTTCTGTCTCCTTAAAGGTGCGTTTAAGGACGTTCGTCATTAAAAATGTATCTTCCCTCTTTAAATTCTTTCACCCTTTTGAAATTATTAGTTATTTAAGGTAGCCAAGATAGCGTCTTGTTTTACATCACGTCCTTCGGGTGTATTTAAAGTGGATAGTCAAGACAGCACATTTTACATTATGGGTTTAAGGTAGTTAAGCTTACAGAGCTTTATTTTTTTTGCTCCCACGCTTTGAGCGTATTAGTTATTTTAAGATGGTCCCTCGTTTTACTCTATCCACTCAAGGGTGTACTTAAAGTAACACAGAGACATGTATGCTCATCATTTTTTTGGTATCCACTCCCAACACACTTTAAGATTATATTTTAAAGGTGATTGAGGGTTTTTTTTTGAATAATTTAGTTTGTTGATAATGTTGAATACGCATAGTGGAAGTAAACAGAGAGTGACTCAACAAAAGAAAAAGGAGAGGGAGAGGGAGAGAGAGAGAGAGAGAGAGAGAGAGAGAGAGAGAGAAAGGTGTGTGTGTGTGTGTGTGTGAGAGAACTAACAGAATTATACATATTTTATTAGAGATATGCAATGAAACATAAATAACATTGTACCTTTGAATTTTTTTTTTAAAAACCTGTGGACTTATTTGATTATAATGAACGCGTGATTGTAATGAAGCGTGAATGTGGCAGGGTTTTGTAATTGGCTTGAAAGCGAGAATACTGAATATATATTTTAGTTTGTTCTCTGCGTACCGATGGCCATGTTCGATATCGAAAGAGTTAGGACAGTGACTTGTATTCCAAATTACACAGGCAATATACATAAATACAGTTTCACATTAGACCGAATACGAGTTGTAGAACAAGGCAAGGCAATGCAACAGTTTCATTCCAGCTCATTTGGGGACGGGGGGAGGGTGTAGGGCGCAGTTGAAGGACCAACGAAACAAAAAACCCAACAAATGTCAATGTGACACTAAATAATACATCGAAATGAACACATTTTGTAACCATGGGGTTGAAATTCTGGTCGCTGTCTAAGCAAGATTGTGACAACCGTGCACCGCCACCTTAGACACAGGGAATACAATCTACCAATATGAATTCTCTCCACATTTAAATGCACTATTTTTGCTGTGAAAATAACCCTCAGGTGGAATGAGTAAGATGACCATTGCTCACAGTTGTTTAATGTCGGGGCGACCGTACATCTAATCCACGATCTCTGACGTCTTGTATCTTGAAAACACGCGAGTTCAGTCCTCTAGCATCAATATGATTTTTGTTATGCAATTATTGTTAAATTTTCGTTCAGACTGAGGAAATAAAACATAGTACCTAACGTTGACAACTACTGAGAGGACTATTTATTCAAACAACTGCTAATAAAACTCCAACACATGCTGAGAAGACAAGTGTGGCAAACATTGACATACACAACGTATATCCTACAGACATAATGTTAGCGTAGTGATTATAACTTTCTAGTGGAATACCTCCGTGAACCTTAAGAAAAACACCCATTTGATTCACCCTGCACTGTCAGGGATACTTGACATCTCTCCCATCTTTCTACAGAAATCACGAAGCTGTTTTTTTTTTCAACCAGCAGGGGACTGGGGGTGAGAGAGAGAGAGAGAGAGAGACAGAGAGACAGAGAGGAGGTGGAGAAAGCGGAAGAACAGTAAAGGAGGATGAGAGACGAAAGAGGAGGAGAGAAGACAAAGAAGACGGCCATGTATTTTATAGTTGTATACCGAAACCTTCGTGATATTCTGATTACAGCTGGTGAGCTGTGGTGCCGTATCATTGCGGCGGTGCGGCGTATGATTTGGCTTTTCAGGCACGAGGGGACCGTAGCAACACTATTCGTTTTCTTATTTACTCAGAACTTCTTGGTATTTTGCTCATGGTACGGCATTCATAAACTTGAGGTAGCTGTGTCTGTTGGAAAACTTAAATATGCGCCTTTTAGTGTACGGCCATGCCAGCAGTCTTGCTTAAAGGACAGACTGGAGAAGCCTTCCAGACTGCAATGGGTGTTCGCCAAAGGTGTATACTGTCTCCTCTCCTCTTCAACCTGTTCCTCGAGAACATCGTAAAAGAAACCCTCCAGAACTTCCACACTACTATCTCCATTGCAGGAAGACCCCTGTGCCAGAGAGTCTAAGCAGTATGAAAAAGGTAACTCAAATTCGATGTGAACACTCAAGATTAACAGTTCATTTTCTTGATAGTTATGTAGCATTCGGTATTCAACATTTTCCCCCGTCTGGGCAGTGCCTTTGTTATACCTCTGTTATTGTTAATTTCCTTCTTCTCCCGCGGACAATCTGTGGTTATGCTAAATCCCGCGGTGACTTCCTGGCAGTGCATGCTTCTGCAGTTCAAATTCATTCTGTGACTCAGGATAATTATGTATAGCCTGCTTAGTATCTGTAATAGTTGATTTACAGCCTATAAAAAGTTTTTGTTTTGGTACTAAAAAAACACACACAAAAACAAACAAACAAAACCGTCCACAGAAGGCATTTCCAGTACCTCTACCTCATTTCTGCCACAGGTTTTGTTCAGTGGAGTACCCTCCTCCCCTGTCCCCTCCACCCTTCTACTTTCTGCTTGTTTCCTCCTTGACTGCCTCCGCAGTCCTGTGGTCTCGCTTACCAAGTTGATCTTCAACCTCTGCGATCTCACCACAACTAAATCCTATCTCGTTATTTTACGCTATACTTCTCACTTGACCTACGATGATGAATGGGAGCATCTTGATGCCCCTGCTGCTTAAAGCAAACTGCAAAGCTAACAGGGAGTATCCGATCTGTATTGGCGCCCTGTATTTGCTCATCCCTAAAACAACACTATGACTTGGCCTATACGTATTCTTCACATAGAATGCAGTAAGCTTGTGAAGCAACATGTCATGGCTGCAAAGAATGTCGCGACCTTCCACATCAGTGCCCAGCTTTCCTTGATTGCTCTTGTATGGATCATTTCTCTGATGAGTGAGAAGATGGCTGCTGATTCTTAAAGTCATTCTATGATTCCCCCTCTTCCTCCCCTGCACGCTAATTGCACTTAGATCTGTATCCGGCGCACAGGCTTGCGTCATCATCATCATCATCATCATCATCATCATCATCATCATCATCATCATCATCATCATCATCATCATCATCATCAACCTCAGTGAATGTGTATGATTTGTTTGCATCTGTGGTGGTTTCGTTGAAACGGAGCGAAGATAACTTCAGGACATGAAGAGGTACGCCATTAAAATTGATTTGACTGAATTTCAATGAAGAACCTTCTTCATTTGATCTGTGATGCTCAGTACTGTGAAGAGGCGAGACTCAAAGAAAATTGCCAGTAGCATCTGCGATTTTTAGCATGATTCTGAAAATCATTGCACTCATAGTGGATCAGATAACACATAAGACTGTACAGCTAATATCAGCAAAGACGTCTAATGTGTCAGCAATGGTGAGTCCATCCAGTACTACGTACATCTGTACAGTGCACAATTTCAAACCAAGAAGCCATGCTCGGGGCGCGCGCTGGACAAAGTTACTGCCGTGAAGAAAGAGGGATTTTAAGTTGTTACAGGCGCGAAAAGAGACGGATGTTAATGTTGGTCGAAATGACTGACCGTTCATTGACTGTGTCATTTCTTTTAGGATCATGTTCTAAAATGTCGGTGTCTCACTTCTGAGTCATCGCGGATCTGGATTTATTTGCATCTACAGTGGATCAGGAATCCTGACCTGTTAGTCTTGGCGTCCACGAGTTTGCCTTCCCTTGCCCCCAGCTGTTGACGCTGAAGGTTTCGTGAGACAAAAGCCACATTGTGTCAGATTTAAGGTTGATTTCTCCCTCATCTTCCTGTTTGTTAAGGCGATTCTGTAAGGAGGGAAAAGGTATGTGACGTTAGAGCGGTAGGAAGGAGCAGAAGGAGATGGACGAGGACGAGATGGAGGTAGAAGTGAAGAAGGGAGAAGAAGAGGATAATGAGAGGAAAGAGTATTGAGAAGAACTATACAAGAGGAATACTTGCAAGAAGAAAGGTGAGAAAAATAAGGTGATGGTAGAACAGGAATCGAATGAGGACAGGAAGAAGGGTGAGGAGAGAAGAGGAGAAAATAATTAGAAACCACATTAGAAGAAAACAAGTAATAGTAGTTTTAGTATTGTTATATAGTAGTTAAAAAGTGGACACAGTTGAAGATGACGATGAGAAGAGAGAGGAGAAGGAGGCATACAGACAAAGGACAAATGAAGCCTAAGGGACAAGGCTATGTTTGTTTGATCTTCCTGTTTGACTCTCTCTCCATACTTTGCGAATAGATAAGAGGACAGACAAGGTCAGGTCCTGTTTTCTTAACGATGATCCAGTGGTCGATTTATTTTTACTGCAATATACAGTTGGAAAGGCTTAGGTAATTAAGATGGCTCCGAGTTCGAAAGGTGAATCGTGTACGACACTTTAGAGGATGTGTAAGATTGTGACACTTAGATTTTTAGTTTATTTATCATCGGTATCTAGAATGTGATGAAGACAAGACCAATTTCAAAATTATTTAAATATGTCGTTGCTATACTGTTACTACTACTACTACTACTACTACTACTACTACTACTACTACTACTACTACTACTACTACTACTACTTATATTATTATTATTATTATTATTATTATTATTATTATTATTATTATTATTATTATTATTATTATCATTATTTGTATATATTTATTTATTTATGTATTTATTTATTACTTAATAGTTTTTAATAACGCTTTTCCACCTCAAGGAGCTGCTCAAGGCGCTGACAATTCAGAAATGTTTAATCTCTTAACCAAGCATGGTTCATGCTAAATCTGTCAGAAAGTTCATATTTCTTCTAACCCGCATGACGACTTGTAACAGTATAACTCATATTTTTCAACCTGTCAACCGCTGTCTGTCCAACGTATTTTGTATATCTATCTTCCTGTAGGCAATACAGGCCTACACGTTGTATATTGCATGATCCCTTTCACTGCCTTTGCCATCTAAATGACCCTTCTATTGATGTGTGTACCTGTCATCAGATACGCCATTTGTTTAACCCCTACGCGCTCAAGAGTACTTAAGATTAACTTGCAGGCCTCAAAAAGTAATCCTCAAGCAAGTGACCTTGAGGACAATGAAAGACTACAGAGGGGAGTTTGTGAAAATAATTTAGTGTAATTTGTTGATAATGACATTCAGTCTTTCGTATATTATAACCCATGAAAATTAACACATATGGTTTCGGACTTGTAAATAGTCTTAACATGATGTTATCCACATATTAAATATGAACTGAAATATATCAGTGCCAGCGTAGACTACGTAGACTGTGCGTTGCTTTTAGTCCAAAAATTAGCCCAACACTGTGTATAATGATGTAACTTTGTTCCAACGTCTGGCTCCGTATGTTTGGTTAGAAACAAACCATTAAAGCGTTGATAACATTGATTTGCGTGTGATCACTTTTAATTCAGTGCAAGATACAGTGGTATAATCTCCACAATAGTGCAGTTACTTTTGAGGTAATTTCTACTTTGCTACAATTGATTGATGATAATTAATAGGTTAGCGTCCATATATTATTAGTATAGCCAAGATTAATTAAATACACTTTGACACGATACTCGAAACGGATGGTTAAGGTGTTGCACACATTAATACGAGTATGGCAATTTTAATTAAATGTGAAAGATAGTATTGAATAAAAGCATTAATAATTTACAGCAAATTTTTAGTTAGGCCTAAAGCATATCGAGACACGATTATTAGTTGTCACAGTATCGTGGGCGCCAGTTAAGACACGTTAATTATGAGGTCGTAGTGTGGTATTTTTGATTAATTTATTGCATGCAGTTATTATCCATGTTTCTACAGCATGCTCAGTGCAAATTTCTTTGGTTTTCTTCTTCTTCTTCTTCTTCTTTTACATACACGCTTATTCTCTCAATGTACACATGTTTATTTGAACCCGTTGCCTTTAATTGGAAAGAAATTACCGGCCTCTTTAACGTGCCGATAAAGCGACAAAATTAAAGTATGAGTAGGAGAGCGTTATTTGAAAAGCTTTTTATAAGAGTCAGAAAGTTGACTCGCATGAGAATATTCTTACTTCTCTTTAGTCAATGGAATCCGCAACGAGGTCTGAAAATTGAGATGAAAGGTTCTGACAATATCTATATCTATTATTATTATTATTATTATTATTATTATTATTATTATTATTATTATTATTATTATTATTATTATTATTGAGGATTTTTATAGCGCACTTATCTCGCCGTACTAGACCAGACTCTAGGCGCTGGCCGATACAGGATCTCACTCAAACTGCCCGAGACGCCCACCCGCAGCCTTTGGGCGCATGGTCTGACGCCCGGACAACTGAGCACTACCCTGGCCAGCCAGGGATGGGGGAGAAGGACCTAGTGTATGCTGGGTGTGTTCTTGTTACCGGCACTTACCCGTCTATGACATGAGCGTCTTTAAAGTCCGTTATGATGGAATGTATGCGACACACAGACTAGACCTCGGTTTATACTCTCATCCGAATGAGTAGGAAACGGGAGTAAAATGTCTATATCATGGACACAACACAATGGCCCGGACAGGGCTCGAACCCGGGACCTTCAGATCCGCAAGCCAAAGCACTACCATTAGACCACCGTGCCTGTCTATCTATCTATCTATCTATCTATCTATCTATCTATCTATCTATCTATCTATCTATCTATCTATCTATCTATCTATCTATCTATCTATCTATCTATCTATCTATCTATCTATCTATCTATCTATCTATCTATCTATCTATCTATCTATCTATCTATCTATCTATCTATCTATCTATCTATCTATCTATCTATCTATCTATCTATCTATCTATCTATCTATCTATCTATCTATCTATCTATCTATCTATCTATCTATCTATCTATCTATCTATCTATCTATCTATCTATCTATCTATCTATCTATCTATCTATCTATCTATCTATCTATCTATCTATCTATCTATCTATCTATCTATCTATCTATCTATCTATCTATCTATCTATCTATCTATCTATCTATCTATCTATCTATCTACACACGAATTGTTATAATAATGGTTTTGCCCACCCATCCCTTAAATAGCACAACGAAATTTTCGTAAAGATGGAGAACTATGATGATCAAACATCGACGTACATTTGTGACATGTTTTGTTCTATCATGATGATGATTGATCATACAACACCTGACAAAACGAGGATTTAGGCGGAAGGGAGGAGGGTGGAGAGATAGGGATGAGAAGAAGGAGGGGCAGTGAAGAAGAAGAAGGAGGAGAAGAAGAAGAAGAAGAAGAAGAAGAAGAAGAAGAAGAAGAAGAAGAAGAAGAAGAAGAAGAAGAGAGAAAGTATTATCCAATGTACACCCACCCTAACTTCAGCCCACTACATTCCTTGTGTTTGTTTTGTTTTGCATGTTGTTTGTAAGTAACTATTTAGGTACAAAATTATGTAATTTTCAAAATCGAGTTGTCCAAACTTTTAAACGTACTTTGTTTACGCTTTGAGAAATAAGTACTGGGTCCATCATGATTGATGACTTTTTCTTTTGAAGTCAGCCAAATAAGACGACACCAGAAAACACGTACTGAAGGATTTGAAGTGCCTTGTTCTTATATACCATTACCATCTCAAAGAGATGCTCAGGGCGATGTCCGAAAACAGGATCTAAGTTAAACCGCCTACTTGCCGCAGGATGCGCAGGACTGATACGATTATGAGGAGGGATACGGTATGAAAACGCTTGTATGTGACAATCTAGGCGAGCCCGTTGATATTTTACACCAAGGGCGGACAAGCTCAGTCTGGCGCATCATGCTTTACGCATCGATTTAAAACATGGGGTAAAATGAAATGTAAGTATAACGCAGTTACCAGTTCAAAGAGAAGGAAAATAGTTCTTCGTTCTCTAAAGATCAGAATTTTGTCTGGCCGCCTAACCAATGCAGAAGTTGACATGTAACGCCTGCAGGACTCACATATAATAGATAACCAAAGGGAGACGCGTCACAGGCATAGGCGCTCGCGTGTGTAGACACAAGAGCCTGTGGCAGGGCTCTATACCATTCTGTACATTCCGCAAATTGTCTTGTGTGTCGAGAGGTAAAGAATGATTATGGCATTTGAAGTTACTTAGTTTTGCCTTATGTTTTAATGCTCTTGCATCCAGCTAGCTTAATGATTGTAGATGTCAAAACTGTCATACATTTCGCCAAAAGAGGGATTTTACGTGTTTAATATTCATGGATTATTTCATAGTCATCATCATTGTCACGTGGGGTTTATGGGCTCTGCACAATGGAATTATGGACCCTCACGTTTATTCGGCGGGAACTGCTAGTAAGTCACCCTATGAATTACTTTAATAAATTTATTTGTTTAGCTCGTTCTGTGTTAAGGTTGGGGTACAGAAATAGATAGAAAAATGGTAAAAGAATACTGTCACACTAGCTTTCACACGGCTATGAATCATAAGTAGTCCAGCCACTTGATAACAGTTAAAATCACACATTTATTTCTTCTACTCTATACAAGATTCTCTAAGTACTAATCTAACTTAAAAAGTCTCTTTCAATGCTAAGAGTTCGATCGCTGATAGTCTAGGCAGCTGTTATATCTTCCTCGGGCACTTGCTATAATATTTCATGTAGATTTGGACTACTGTGGTCCGTTTTACAGTTTCTGAAGAGTTGGACTACTGTGGTCCTGTTATGATCAGTTTAAGTGCACCTTCGGCGATTACACTTAACTTTCTGATGGTGCGGTCGAAGTCCTTCTGTGAGGTAGCTTCTGGTACACCTTTGTAGTTGTGTAGTTGGGTTCCCTTGCCACGCTGTGGGGTCTGACAGGGTGTCTTTCAAGGCAGCTCTTTTCGTCTTGTGCGGTAGAGGATCCTCAACCAACTAGTCGTTTCTGTGGAGTGGGGTGCACAGGATAGCTCGCCTGCTCGTCTGTAATATAAGAGACGAAATTCTGCACAACCCTGAATAATCGGTTTGTGCAGAGCGTCTCACTGAAAGCCAAAGTAGCCCTCAGTGATAGCTCCACATCTCTATACATAAGCGACGAACATTCTGCTACTTCCGGGGTCCACTGGAATCTCACTCTAAATTCCTATACATACATAAATATCAATCGTGTCTAACTATACACATACAGAATTAATAATATTATAAACATTCAGTGGTACAGCCACTGGTCTGCAAACATACATATAAGTTAAACAACAGTGGTTCCGTACGGGATACAACATGGCGGCGCAACCGGTCGTGTTTCGCCTCGTGGTAGGCTCTTCCACGTGGTCCCGCAAATTCGGATTAACAATTCACATTTTATGCATAGCACATTCCACAAACATAATTTCAACAATAATATAAATATATCACGATGAAACAGAAGGGTGTTCATTTACCTGTTTGACAAGTTCAGGCCCGTGATGACTAAATAGAATTCTGAGATTCTAAGTCCTGCTTCCTGGTCTATGAGTGAAGATAGTTCTCTGCTAGCTAAGGAGATGTTACTTCTTCCTCGTCTCACACACGACTGACCAAGCTGTGCTAGGTTTTGACACAGTCAAAACTGCTCTACCCACTTAGCCTGCTGCTGATTGGTTAAAACGGTCCGATTCAAAGCTCAAGTGCTGAGTCACTGCGATGTGGGTCGGGCTCGCGGTGTGTGGTCTGCTGTGTAATTTAATTGCTGCTGTGTAATAGTCTAACTTCTCTACTGTTACAAAGACTACACATGGCTAAATAGTCAACAAGCAGAGTTAAGACTAGCCAGTTCATGACAATCATCATCATCATCATCATCATCATCATCATCATCATCATCATCATCATCATCATCATCATCATCATCATCATCATCATCATTTTCGCAAACAGCATGATGTTACTATTCTTTCATTTCAGTATTGGACTACGTAAATAAAAATACAGTTCACTTCAGTCCCACTCATTTCAGATTGTAAACTGGACAATGATGTAAATGGGTCTTTTGTGTGGTCTATTTGGGGCGCCCCTTGATTGTAATGCAATGTGTGTTTTTGTGTGAGGTTGGAGTTATGTATGTTTGTATGAGAGAAGTTACTGTCTATAACTATTGCTATAACTATGTGAACGTTTGTGGGTGGTTGGTGGTATTTTCTGGTCGAATATAGCTTGCAACGACGATGATGATGATGTCTTTGTCGTTGATGGATGCGAGTTCCTGGGCAGTTTGACAAGTGCGAAGGCTTTGTTTTCTCGACATCGACAAGACAGATAACCTTTTTATGACGTACCATGTGTACAGTATACACTTGGCGTTGTGAGCAGTAAAAACGTAGCACACACTAAAGCAATAAGCATATTGTTGTCTTCTTTGGACTAATCCTGAGTTTAGTATGGTGGCCGTGATTAACTATACACTGCGGTAAAGTTACTTTTTGTTTGTTTATTGTTTTTTTATAGTTGTTGTTTCTGTGTTCTTTATTTTGACCCTTACGGCTATTCATAATTATATAATTTAATATTAGCTAGACAATATAGGTCCATATCTACCTACTAATGTTAGCTACAGTACGGGAAATGGAATTTATTTATTTTTTGTTTGTTTATGCCAATCCGATTATTGAAATTTTGTTTCATTTATCGTCTTTTCGCCGAAGCGATTTTACATAAATGTGACTTTTTTGCTCTTGTTCTTGTTGTTGTTCTTCTTCTTTCATACTAGAATAACAGTAGATTTCAGATAGAAAATTATTATAAAAGTAAGGCTAAGATTTAACAGGAATTCCCTAGTAAATAGCCCAACTGACGCTTAGAATAGTCCCAGTTTTGTATAAAGAGCTATATTAACCACATTCCATCGTTCCGACCCCCGCGCAATTGTAGGCAAACACCAACATAGTGTGCGTGACATCAACGTGCTTTGATTGCCTGTGTGCCAAGAAAAGGTATGTCTTTGCCAATTGGCCACACGGTCAGTTTGTTTGTTTATTTCATTAAACGTCTATTCACCGAAGTGATTTTAGACTAAAAAAAAAAAAGAATAAAAAGGGGGTGGGATGGGGGGGGGGGGGGAGGATGTTTGCTACTTGGATGAGGGAAAGTAGAGAACATTTAAACAAAAATATGATTATAAAATAAATAAATTAACAAATAATTAGTTAAACTAATATTTTTAAAAAAGTAATAATAAAAACCAATTAACATTTCATTACAATATTACATATCAAACTTGTGAAATGTTCCCATACAGAAAGTCAA
The DNA here is from genome assembly GCA_036898135.1 of Oncomelania hupensis. Taxonomy (NCBI): domain Eukaryota; kingdom Metazoa; phylum Mollusca; class Gastropoda; order Littorinimorpha; family Pomatiopsidae; genus Oncomelania; species Oncomelania hupensis. Next base: position 32,785,046 of record CM072523.1, on the reverse strand, counting down.
TTTTGTGATATACACATATACCCACAATAAACTTCCAATTTTCATATAAAAAATGCTCTACAGGACTATAAATGATAGATTTAGCGATGGTTATCCAATGCTCACTGTTTTTGGAACATTATGAATGTTCTGTGGAATATATTGTGCTATTACACTGCTGTCGTGAATGATATGATTTATTGTTAAATTTTCAGTGCAAATGCAAACAATATCCTTACAATATTTTATCCTCCAAGAATTTAAAGCAAGACGATGAAAGATGTTATTGTTTGAGGATGTCGTAAATTTTAGCTATATATTGTTTTTAAAGGAAAATGTTTTAAATTTTATTTTCGATTATACTATGTATTTCTGTTGGTGATAAAGGGATGTCAATCTGGCTAACATTGTGTTAATTTTTTGCCCCCTCTTTTGCTTTCCTGTCTGCCCAGTCATTACAATTTAAACCACAATAAGACGGTACCCAACAAAACTTAACATTAGTGCCAGTAATAATTAGGCAATGTATAGTATATTTTATTTCATATATAATATCACCTCTGTTCGTATTAAAACCACACGGTCAGTGATCACTTCAACTATAGACAAACATAGACACGTGAATAAAATGAAACAAATTGTTGTTACACGTCGAAGTTGTCAGCTTCATAAAATGCTGCAAGGTACTTTTCCGCGGGTTATAAAAGAGTGGAGGGAGCCCTGGATTATGATTTTAATTACTCCACACACAAACGCACACACACAAACCTATCTGAATTCATCATAATTCAATGGATTCGAATGATGTATGTCGCTAATATCGGTGGGATATTTGTGGATTTCCTGAGATAGCTCGCAGAGCGTTCCTGGCATTCATCCACCATTTGGCAGCGCAGGAACGCTTACATAACCCTTAGAGTACGGTAAGGTTTAGAGAAAATGTTAAGTTGTCCTATGTATTGAATTGAGACATATAAGTCTGTATTACAATTACGGATCAAAGTAATTTATGTGTTTCATCATACAGTTCCTATAATAACGTACAGCATACAATAGTAGACTGTGATTTCAATTCTGCGCTAATGGAACTCTTGTAAAAATCTTCTACGCTAATGTAAATCTTGTAAAAGACACTCTTGTCACGCGCCAGCTCGGTAGAAAATGCACGCGCACAAACACAAGCTTAGCATATATAATTTTAACTCTGGCTTTGGCTTTTTTCCCAATCTCTCTCTCTCTCTCTCTCTCTCTCTCTCTCTCTCTCTCTCTCTCTCTCTCTCTCTCTGTTTCTCTCTGTCTGTCTGTCTGTCTGTCTCTCTCTGTCTGTCTGTCTCTCTCTCTCTCTCTCTCTCTCTCTCTCTCTCTCTCTCTCTCTCTCTCTCTCTCTTGAACAATAATTCGCTTAAGGTTTTCTTAAAACTTTTGTATACGTGTGTGCAACCTAGCATTCAATATGGTGCCGAATTATGGGCTTTCGATGCTGCTGCTATCCATTGTAAAATGGTCCCCCTCTTTGCTCTTAAAATTTTTTTGGGAGTTGATTAAAAAACCCCAAATGATCTTGTCTATGGCGAAGTTGATCGATATCCAATTACGGTAAATTCCTCTGTAAAGTGCATTCGATACTGGGTTAAACTTACTCAAATGCCTGATTATAGACTTTCGCGCAAAGCATACTTAATATTGCATAATTTAGATGAGAGGTGCAAACTTAATTGGGTGTCTAAAGTTCGTCAGTTTTTATTTACAGATGGGTTTGGTTTTGCTTGGCTTTATCAGGGTGTTGGTTATTGTAGATCTTTCATTTCTGCACTAAGAGAGAGACTGATAGCCACTCGTTGGCAAAACTGGGAATGCCACATGCGTGAAAGTGATAAGTTTACTACATACATAAATCTGTATGGCCTATATCATAGTAGAAAATTATAATTGGAAATTAATCTGGATAGGAATCTCAAATGTATTTTAACTAAATTTAGATTAAGGGCATCTAACCTGCTTGTCCATCAACGTATGTTCAGACATAATGATATGGTAGATTTGTTTTGTCCATTGTGTAAGAAATCTGTTGATAACGAACTGCATTTTATTCTGTGCTGTACTGCTTTTGTTAATTTGAGGCAACAATTAATTCCTGTAAAATTTCATAGAAGCCCCAATCTTTTTCGGCTTTTGTTGCTTTTCTCCTCCGCAAATAATGAGATGATACGAAAACTGTCACTGTTTATTTATAAAGCATTTAAGATACGGGATGTCCTGTTTTGTTAAGTTCTCATGGTGATGTGAGATAATGTGTTCTTTATAGTTATAATGTAAAAAAACTCTTGTATCTTGTTGTTTCTTATGTGCAGATCCCTTCAGTAGGGGCTATGGCCTATTTTGAATAAATGATCAATCAATCAATCTCTCTCTCATGTATGCATATGTTGTTGTTGCTGTTCTTATTACCACACACCACAACTCCAATGCAACCGCTAGTGCAGTGCGTGAAAGTTGAGAACTTAAATTCTAACTCTGTAACATAGGCCTAAATAAATTGTATGTACTAGATCTAAGTCACATATTCCTGTTTTCTCCTGTTTTTTGTTTGCGACCTGAGAACGTTGACGTTTGTGCAGTGAAGCGCCGTAGACCGCGAATGATGTAATTATAGCTTATAAAACGCGTCCGGGCGTGCATTTCTTTCTCGGTTCGAAACCATTACCGACTTTCTCATCTTACACTGTTGTTAGGTTATGATTGAGTCTTCTACTTGTTGTATAAGAATGCAGTAGGATCTTAAATATTGCAGAAGAGGCATAGTTGTAAGTAGACTTTAACCACAGTGCCTGCTTGTAATATAGAAAGTATAATGTAGACAACTTCATGTCCATTGAGAAATAATTATTATGATGGCTATGTTCAACATGATTGTATACTTGCTGTCTATGGCTATGTTCAACATGATTGTATACTTGCTGTCTAAGTATTATAGAAACTTCAGCCCGTGTAGGAAAGCATCGTGCTTTGACTTTAATAAGCTATGTGCGTAATGAACACAAGGCTAGTACTTATAGCAGAATATACTGAGCATTATTATAATGACAAAGTTACATTCTCAAAACTGTCTTATTTAATTTACTGTTTTCGCTTCTTCGGCTCTGGTAAGAATGAATTGGGCATCAAGGTTGATATTCTCGATATAGTGATTGCTTGTGAGCCTCGAGTAAAATTTTGTGAATTGAGAATAGCAGATTCTAATCTCAGTTGACAATAATTTATTATAACGCCTAAATTCAACTCTCGCGTAACTGTTTAGCTTTTTATTAAAAACATTATACATTTTAAAACTATTTATAGTTACAAGAACACGGGAAAGTAACACCACATGAATAGAGAAGGAGGATGGGTAAACCGCTTTCATGAATTGGGCCCTAAGAGAAAGAAGGTTCCCATTTCCTCTCTCCTCAGCGGATAAGAGATGGAAAAGCTATCGTTTTGATGAAAACATCCCGCGTTGTATGCGATTGTACAGAACAACAATCTATAGTTTGGCGAGTTTGTATAATATAAGGAGAGTAATAATAGTTCTTCCCGTTTGGGCTAGAACCTTACTCAGCATTGTTTGAAAAGATCCACGCTCTCTTTCGGTGTATAGTTTAGTTTGTCCCCTTCATGGTTTTCTTATGTGAACGTGTGGAGAGTTTCAGCCAAGAAGACAATAGTCTATTAACATCATCATCACTATCATCGTCATCATATGTCTACTACCGCTTCCACAGCCATCTCTTTTAGTGTTTATCTCAAGAAAGTGTACTACCACCACGATCATTAATATCCCTGTTCTCTTCATTAACACCACCACCACCACCTTCGTCAACAGTAGCAGCAACACAATTATTTTAATGTCTTATTTCTTGGTGTCTGCTATTTTCCTCAAACCCGCGATGGAGAGTATATGTATTTGTATGAAACTGTTCAAATAGAATCTGCAAACATTTGCGTTTGATACTATGATTAATGGCTTGTATTTTCAGTTGTTAATCTGTAGAACTTGCATACACATTTTTTTGCGTCAGATATTGAAACGAATTGTACAGTCTTCTCCAGTTCTGAACTGTTGTAATTATTTCCATCAAGACCAAAATGCACGTATCAACGATCGAGCCTTGTATGTCTTTCAACTGGGTTGGGATAGGTAAATCACGATGGTCAGATCTTCAGTGCTGTTGGAACGGCTAAATGGATAAAGGGCGCTAATCTTTCAGTCCTTTTAGCAGTAGGACGGTGGTTGACTGAATAGCTGTTAACCGCCACTTCTATCCCGAATGTTGATAAGTGCATATCAGTCCTTAGGCTTATTGAATGCGTATGTAATATTGTATATTTATAGTAAATTGTTATAAAACTTTGCTCTTCGAATGTCCGAGTATTGACATTAACAAAAAAACTACTATCTACATGTTACGTCACCTACAATTACTATTTCGTTAATTCATATTATTTTGCCAAATGGGCTTGTAATGTGTTGTGCAAGTTTCATGGCTAGTAGGAAACTGTTTTGCTGGTTTCTTGTTTTCGCTAGTGCCAGATGCAGGGATAACCCCCGTTTTTGTGTGCCACGTTCACGTGGATGATGCTGAGTTCCAATACTTCGACGTCATCATCATCATCATCATCATCATCATCATCATCATCATCATCATCATCATCATCATCATCATCATCATCATCATCATCAATGCTATCGTCTTGACATAGTACAATAAATGAAAACTGCGTGTTCTCGTTGTTGCAGCGTGATTAAAAAATTTGAACCATGAGCCGCCGGAAGTGGTTACTGTCGTGGTTGGTCCACTGGTCCCTTTGGGGCATCGTCTTTTCTCAAGGAGGTATGTACTACACTACACTACACTGCATTACACTACACTACTCTACACAACAGTACACTACTCTACACTACTCTACACTACACTACACTACGCTACACTATACTACACTACACTGCACTACACTACACTACACTACTCAACATTACACTGTTTAAAAAGAGTTCCTATCTTGGCGAGGCATGGCACATGAGTGCACGTGCCAATGACAATTATTATGCATTTAAAAAGTGACGTTTTTCGCCATAAGCTGTGTGATACAATGCAAATAGATGCTGTTGTCCAGAGTTTGCGGAATTGCATTTCTGATGTGAAAGCATGAATGACGCATAACAAGCTTAAGTTGAATGATGATAAAACCAAAGCCATGTTGATTAGAAATAAGAAAAGATAACCCGTCTCTTCTTTGCCCAGTTCTGTTTGTCTTGGAAACTCTGATATTCAATTTTTCTCATCAGCTAGAAACCTTGGATATTATATCTCTGATGACATGTCACTGGATACTCACGTCACTCAAGTCCGTCGATAAGCTTACGCTGAAATCCGTCAGATTAGTTCCATCCGTTGTTACTTGACTGTTGATGCCACCAAAACTTTAATCTGTGCTTTTGTCCTCTCTAGACTGGGTGAGCGAAGCCATGAGGGCTGCTGAGGACAGAGAAAGATGGAGTATGCTGGTTAAGCGATCATCTGTGGTGCCCCTACGACCTTCGGGTTATGGGACAGGATAGGATAGGATAGGATAGACTGAATTACTGTAATTCTCTTCTCTCTTGATGCTCAAATCATGTAATCAAAAAATTACAAACAAGTGCAAAATTCAGCAGCAAGACTGGTCTTTAGGGCTAAAACATGGGACCACATTACATCACTGATTCGCAAACTTTATTGGCTGCCAATGCAAGCTCAGATTGAGTAAAAAAAACGGTCTGTTCTGTGTCATAGTTTCCTTTTAGATTCTTGTCCTTCATAGCTGTCTGATCTGCTTTCCTTCTATACACCTTCTCATCAATGGCGCACCTCTGCAGATTCACGCACACTCTGTATTCCTAGAATCCTGACAAAAGCATATGGAGAAAGATCATTGCCCCAAAACAGTGGAATGCTTTACGCGCACATATCTGGCACATACCAACCACTCAAAATATCAAAAGTGCACTAAAACACATCTGTTCAGAAAATAATATTCTGACTGATTTCTTCCACATCTTCACTTTATCTGCACTGTTCGCCAGATCCCTGACTGACTGATGCAGTTGTGACCAACTATTATTATTGTTATTTTATATATATATGAAGAACATTGTTTTTAATATTTATACAATATTTCTATTTTTAAAACCATGGTATTGCTTTTAAAGATTTGTTTAAATTATGAAATTTTTATACCAGGGATCGTATCATGATACTGTTGTTTGTAATTATGTTTACGCTTGTTATTAAATGTTTTTGGTTTTTGATTGTCTATGCTATTTTCAGTTTTATGCAAATCTATATGGTAATAGGCGTAATACTGTCATTTTGGTCCTGTTTGGTTTGGTGACTGCTATTGTTATTGCTACGTTAGTAGTATGTGTGTATTGTCATTGTAGTGTTTTAAACAAATGTTTACAATGGTTTTATTGTGAAGAGCAGTGTGCCTTATCAGTATAGTTTATTTTCAGATCAGGAAACTGCGCTATGTAAATCAGCTTTATCATTATTGTATAATTAATTTTTTATTATGACGCAATGGGTGAACAGAACACCCCATCTAATCTATTCTGTAGAAAATGAGGAACATGCAATTTCGCGCCTAATTTTCTTTCAAAATAAGGATGAAACCTTACACTCTGATACCACCCCACCCCCAAATCGTTCGAGAGAATGTGGTGACTATGTACGAGTGGGTCTGTACGAGAATTACTATTAGTCCATGAAAGATATTATCTTTAGTATTAATCAGATTTTGTCTCGTCTTCATTCGTTTCAGATCCATGCAAGCCTTCTTTTGGATATGAAACTTTCGTACAGCTCAATGAAGATACAGCCCTTGGTAAGTGCGGCATTCATTGCTATGTAGCCGTTGTTTCTCTGCCTTGCTCAGCTTACTTGGGAAGTTGTTCTTCTTGCATTGAGTAGCAACAGCCAGTAGGCATGCTGCATTGATTCATTGGGTGCTGTACCTTGTCGCATTGAGATTTTTGCTGTAGTTTCTGTGTCAATAGTGTGCTGTTACTAAAAAAAAGAACTTTTTGTTGTCCAGTTAATTTCCTTTAGTTTTTTTTATAGCAGCGGCCACTTTAGATCGGCTTGCTTTCAGCGCCATAGATGAAAACACGGCTGCACAGCATCCTGGGTGATGATGATAATGGCGGTGGTGGTGGTGGTGATGGTCATGATGACGATGATGATGATGATGATGATGATGATGATGATGATGATGATGATGATATCGTGGCGTCTGTTGCTGTGCAGGAACGGTGGTGCTGAAGTTACAGACAAATGGCACAGCGGACATCAACCTAACCTTGGCCAGCAACTCCAACTTCGGGTTCAATGCCACCAGCCAGGAGCTGTACGTGCAGAAAGAACTGGATGCGGACATGGGACTTTCCAGCAGCACAATTAGGCTCTCCTTTGACTGTGTGGTTTTAAGTTCTGGGCAAAAGGTCAGCATGGAAGTTTTTTTTTTCTTAATACGGGAATAAAAGTATCAGCGTTCGGACGAGTAACCTCAACGAGCAGCCTCGTCGAACGTTCTAATTTTAATGGAGCACGTTTTAATAGCGTAAAAACGGCTGGTCATTGAGGTTCATTGCATTCACATTCTTATCATTGACACACATATTTGGACATTTACCCAAGGACCCTGATAACAAGATATCAAAACTGATAGCACATTGAACAACGGTAGAAAATATTTTAAAAAATCCCGAGCGTACTTACATCTGATGTATTGTCTAGCATTCAGAATGTTCGAATAGCGATGCAAACTTACCAACATTTTAATTTAAAAAAAAAAAACGCGTTTCTTAAGCATCGTGCTTTTTAATGAAGCAGCGCGCATCTCTACATGTGTGTGTCATTTATTAACAATAAATTAATAGATGAATGGGACCTTACCTTTGTATAGAACCTTGTGTCTTGTGCGTATCTCTCAAAAGGTAAAAATATATGGATGGTCAGGCCCATTGCTGGTCTATCTGTTTGTGAGAATGCGTGTGTTTTCATATATGTATTTTAAGAATATGAAGCATTGTGAGAGAATAGAAATATGATAATCCAATTTTTGACACTATGCTGCAGGTGGTGATATCAGTGTCGGTGGGAATAATTGACGCCAATGATAATCCTCCCACGTTTACACAAAGTCATTATCAAGTCAGTATTGGAGAGGTATGTATGGTCAGTTTTTTTGAAAGTTAGTATTTTTTTTAAAACTTCTTGTCCACATATCTCTTTAGAACACTGGTGTTGTATAGATTACTATTTATGTTGATAAAATCTATCAGAAACGACACTACTGCTTTATGTATACTTTGTTGGGTTTTGTTGTAAAATATCTTCATTGGGATGTTTAGAGAGATTTGTGCTAAATAATTATCCCCTTCTTTAATTTGGGCACACAACCACCATCTAAACAGAAAACTTTGTTGTTGTATTTGTGTGCTGAGTCCAATTGTTTCTTCATTTTATTTGCCAAGTGGCATAGGAAAAACGCACAAGGAAATGTTATGCCTCGAGGTAGCCTGTGCTGACTGTATCTTCATAATCTGCAAGGTCACCTGACATTATATACTCTATAAATATGCTAAAAGAATGTTGGAGAGAGTAGGTGTCCTCTACGCAAACCGACGGTTGTTATGAACCAGTTCCCGATGCGCTGTTGTCTGTGATGTATTATGTACTCCTGTCCATTTTTGATACGTGATATGTCCATTGTGATTACTCTTAATGCTGCAACTGTGTGTGCAAGATCTTTTAACTGAAGTTTTAAAGGGTGTAGTGTGGAGTGTGTTTGCGTGTGTGACTGTTTGCTAATATAGGAGGAATTTCCATATGCAATGTATATTGTCATTTGACGGAATAAATTCTGTATTCCGTACATATAGAAAACAGTAGTATAGTAGTAGTAGTAAAATGGTGGTGTATATAGGACAATTAAAATTAAGCTAAGTGTATAAAAGAAGCTAAAAACGTATCTTCTGATGTGATGATACAAAGTATGAAAACTACACATTATATTAAAAGAGATCGTACGCTCTAAAATGTTTAGAATTTATTAATTAATGGACCATCGCCTGCTCTCTCTCTCTCTCTCTCTCTCTCTCTCTCTCTCTCTCTCTCTCTCTCTCTCTCACACTCTCTCTCTCACACACACACACACACACACATCCTGTACTTCAGACTATAAAGAAGAAGGAGGACAGGGGGGAAAAAAGAAGGAAGAGGAGGATTATGAAGATACAAATACTATTCCCCGACTTAAAAGTTACTGACGCTCATGCTCTAGGCTGGTGAGTACCAGTTACATAGGCGTTAGACGATGCGTATAAGAATGCAAGCTGGCGCCTAGAATTGCTGGAGTTAGATTTTGTATTGGCCAGTGCCTAGATCAGCTCTTCAACTGGAAAAGCTCAATATAAGAATATTAATGATAGTAAAAATTATCCCCGGACTTTAAAGATCCTGACGCTCATGTCCTAGGCGGGTGAGTGCCAGTTACATAAATACGACAATTAAGACATTAAACAATGCGCATAAGAATGCAAGTTGGTGCTTCCCTTACGATGACAATGTCACTTGGTTTGCATAAGTTTGGTTTTACCTCAGAGGTACAGGTGAAATCTAAATGCATACCAAATTTGAACCAAATCCTCCGGTTGTTTGGGAGAAAATAGGATAAAAAAACAAAAAACAACAACAAATTATGACGTCACCATGATGACGTCACCCGATATGCCTTTTTTTTGGTGGTCATCTGGTAGAGTTTAATATTTTCTAACTAAATGCCAAGTTTCAAAGAAATCTGTCCATAAGTTTCAGAGAAAAATACTCAAAATAAACGACTAAATGAAAATAACAATTATTATGCCAACACGATGACGTCACTCGATATACATATGTTTTGATAAAGGCTCAACCCATCGGTACATTCTAATTACTTATAAAGTTTAAAGGAAAATATTTTTTCGATTTGCATAAGTTTGATTTTACGTTGGAGGCATAGGCAAAGTCTATGTATATACCAAATTTGAACCAAATCCCTCCAGTAGTTTGGGAGAAAATTGGATGAGAAAAACAATTATGATGTCACCATGATTACGTCACACGATGGCGTCAGTCAATGTACTTCAGTTTCGTTTAAGGTTCAAGGCATATGTTCACTCTAATTACATACGAAGTTTTAAAAATAAAGTATTACAATTTTTTTTAAATTACGTCACAATGAGTACTCACTCGATTTGCATAAGTTTGGTTTTACCTTGGAGGCACAGTAAAGTCTAAGTACATACCAAACTTGAACAAATCCCTTCAGTAATTTGGCTGAAAACAGGATTAGGAAAAAAACACAACAAATTATGATGTCACCATGATGAAATCACCCGATATGCATTTCTTTTGTCATCTGGTAGAGTTTACTGTTTTGTAATTAAATACCAAGTATCAAAGAAATCGGTCCATTAATTTCAGAAAAAAGTGCGCAAATATCAGGTCCTGATTCGGCTCAATGTAGTCCGCTTGACCATTTAAACAAGGATTAAATAACTAACTGGCCCGACACTAAACGGACGGACAAAGCCCAAAACAATAGCTCCCGTGCTGAGCTAATTACACATATGCAGGCAAGCAGGCAACAGTATTTGAAGCTAGTCACTGTGCACTCAGAAGGTCCCATTCTACAGAATGATGGTTTGTATCGCGCACAACTCCATGGCGATAAGACATTCTCGGGAACCTGATCCTTATTATATAAATTATTATTATACAACGCTTTTGCAGCTGAAAGAGGTACTCAAGGCGCTGACCGAGAATAGGATTTAACTCAAACCGTTGAAGGCGCAATTAGTATAAAGTCCTAGACAACAGTTGAATCTTTGTCTGCACCCAATTGATTTTTGTTTTGTTCACTGTCCAGACGATGAGCGTAGGCACAACGTTTGAAAGCGGTGTCAGCGCTACAGACAAAGACACCTCCTACACCAACAAGGCTATCTTCTTCTTCATAGAAGATGGGCCATATTCTGTATGTATATCTTGCCGATTTTGTAATCTAAAATAATTACATTATTTTTTTAACAGGTCGACATATTTAATGTTAAATAATGTATTTATTTAATTGAGTATGGTATATGCTATTAGTATTATATTACACCTACACTAAACTGTTTTTTTTTCCCGTGACGTTCACCTGTAAAGTTCTTGGTTGTACAGTATCAATGAAGCAATTAGTTTTGATAAAACAAAGTTTCTCCCACTCTGTCAAAGAGTGCGTAGACCTAACGCACACTAACGACTAATTTTAATTGTTACCACTTCATGCATTCATTTGGTTCAATGATTTATTAATTGAGCTGTTAGTCATATTGGTTTATCTGGTTTGGGCGATTGGTTAAAGTTGTATACACTGACTACTATAAATATCCATTGCATAATCAGTGCGCAAGCGCAAGTGGGGTGGGGTTTTGGAAATCCATTTTGAGTGTCGTTAAGTACAGGGTGTTCCAAAAGTCTTGGGCACATTTTGACATTGAATATTTCCGAAACTATAAAGGATATAAAAACGCATCTGGTAAATTCAGAAAGCTTGTAATCTCAAGTTTTACATGGAATGTTCAAAGATGTTCAATGTGAGCACCATTGGTCACACGACACACATCAAGCCGATAGTCAAATTCTTGCCAAACGCGTCCCTACATTTTCTGTTTGAGTGAACGCCATTAATGGGTCTGAAAAGAAATAAAAAAATCAACAGCTTTACAAAAAACTTAATGTAATTAGCTTTAAAATGGCACAACTGTTATCTTACTACCATTCATAGTTATTGAGATATGGGGACTTCAAATGTGCCCAAGACTTTTGGAACACCCTGTATTGAGTACGTACCAGCAGTGCTTCAAATTGTTTTCAGACATCATGGGCCCAATGACCCATGGCCATGCAAAATGATGGGTCAATTTTGAAAAAGATGGGTCATTGACAATCGAAGGTATTCGTATCGTATGTTCACCTAGTCCTTCTTGATTTTTATGACGCGCCAGGCTGGCGCATTCACGTTGACTGTTACACGCCATTCTGATAAAATATGCGCCAATGGCGCGGGCGCACCAACAATCTGAAGCACTGTACCAGTGATATGCACGGCCAATAATTCTTCTACAATTTTCATCATGATGGGACACGCGGGTCTTTATCAGTTTTTTTCCCCTCCCACAGGAGTACTTCAGGTTCGTTTCCTCGCCCGATGAATCCTCCTTGGAATTGTTGAAAGGAGTAGATTTTGAGACGTTACCCAACATGACAGTAACTGTCATAGCTAGGGTGAGTTGCTTGTGCGCGCCCTTGTGTGTGGGTGTGTGGGTGTGAGAGAGTGTGTATGTGCGTTGCTTTTGTGTTTGTGTGTGTGTGTATGTGAGAGAGTGTGCGTGTGTATTTGTCTGTGTGTGCCAGTAGGTGTGCAAGCGTGCGTTTAAATTCATCCTTTTCCAACCTGTTGCGTCTAGCGTGTATCGCATCAGGATGCTGATGCTGCCGATGGTGACGATGATGATAAAAATGGTGGTATGAAGGGTTCTTGATTCCATTGATGACGATGGTGATGAAAGCGACGACGACGAAATTGCTGATGATCATGGCTGCTGTGATGATGATGATAGCGATGATGATATTGACAGCGATGATGATGATGATGATGACAGCGATGATGATGATAACGATGATCCCGACGATGACATGTTATGTGTTCAGAACGATCTGAGCGCAGTTAAACTGAACTCAACCGCGCTGTTGACCATCCAAATTGAAGACGCAGATGACTTGAACCCGGTCTTCACCCGTCCCCTCTATGAAGGCCACGTCCATGAGAGTGCTGCATTGGTGAGTAGCTGAGTATAGCGAATATGTGCCAAAGGCGATGATGGTGGTGTTAATTTGTAATGAAGATTGATGTTGGTGTTGTTTTGCGATCAACTTGGATCTGCCTGAAGAAGAGAACGTTTGAATGATGATGATGGTGACGATGATGGTGATGATGAAAAAGATGATAATGGTGATGATGATGAATGCTCCTTCGGATAACTGTTTAAACCTAGGTCTAGTCTGTGCACACATGCTTTTCATCGCACGGATGTTCAAGATCCCGACACTCAAGAGTGCCAGATATAAAAACGCACCGAGCAAACATTATGTCCTACTCCCTATTGTCCTGGGTGGCGCTGCGGTTTAGGCTGCCACGGTTTCGCTGTGAAGGCGGCCAGAATTTCGGCTCCGTGGATGACAAATGTCCAAAATGCCAAAATTCAAACCCAATGAATCCCGTGTTCATCAGTTCCTGTCTACAAAGACCTTGTCGTCATCATTGTCAACACACGGGAGGATCCTTATGCGGCCCTTACCACAAAATACGCAATGATTTCAGGGGGATGCCGCACCACCTGCCGCGGTTGCCTCCGTATTCTTAATAAATAGGCGATGTGTGCAATTGAGGACAGAATCACAGCATCAAAGATGAGAACACTCGCGCACTTGCACCATAAACGCGTACACTCTGAGTATGATGGTGATATAAATCAACTTATTCACTCACTGATGATGTTTATGAATGATGAGAACGATGATATAGTCAAATATGATTGAATTGTATCCGGACTGACAATCCAGGGTTGTCCCAGCTGCTGCTCATGATGACATAAAACAAAAGGTGACTTATCTTGAGTAGCGAAACTGGAGTACAGATACGAATGTTCTCGTTTCCAATGATGACGGTGACGTTGAGTTTATATGAAGTCACTGTCTCTTTTTTACTGCTTTCTTGTCGTTGGTTTCGGCGTGATATTCTGGAACCTTGATGTTGTTGTTCCCCCGACGACTTTCACACAACTCCAGGCCTGCATTTGTTGCGCCCACGATGGCGCATGAAGAATTGAACCCAACGGTTCGTGAAAGCAAATGGCCTCCCCCACGGTAACGGCCAGTTGACGACCTTGGTCACTGGACTTCTGAGTCAGTGAAAGCTGATGGTCACTCCCACCCGTATGTTTCGGCTGACTCACAGTGCACCTAAGGTACCTCTTGGTATCCTCCTTGATCGATGTTTTTCAACTGGTGTGCCTTGCACTGGTTATGCCGTGTTGGATGTCTGAGGTCGTGATGTCTCCATGAGTCGCAAGCTCTTCTCTCAGTGAAGTCTTTTGTTTACGTCTACCATGACGCAGTCGGTCTATGACGTATGATACGCCGACGTCAAAACACAGACTTAGGAATTCTATCAAGACTGAAGACTTTAAAAGTACCCAAACATTGTTATTATGAACAACAAGAAAAACAAAACAAACGATGCACCGTTGCTGATAGAAGAGACGCATATTTTCGCGACAATCATCATCATCATCATCATCATCATCATCATCATCATCATCATCATCATCATCATCATCATCATCATCATCATCATCATCATCATCATCATCATCATCATCATCAAAGGATGATATCACGTGGTTTTTCCTCAATCGGACTCAAAAAGCGGCGATCTGAAGAGATTGCTATTATACATAAAAATCAATCTTTATGTTTGAGATTTAGATTGACTGCATCCAATATTAATATTGAAGGAAGGGAGGAAACCGGAGTACCTGGAGAAAGTCCTTGAAAGTGTAACATTATTTTAAAATCAGGTTTAAGTAGCGAGTCTGTGCAAAATTGTTAAATTATAGTAGGACTGATGAACGTTGACGAGCAAATTGATACAGGCCTAAGTTATGAAAATTGCCCATTTTTGACACCATGTAACGTACAGCTTAGGGGACGATATCAGTGATGATCACACACTATTCAGAAAAGAGAATGTACGTTTTGTTTGCTTTGTTTCTAGAACACTGTGGTCACCGTCACTCCTGCTATATTTGCCTATGATGCCGACGTCACACTCAACAAAACTGTCATCTATTCATTCCACGGTAGGTACTATTTATTTACTCATTTTGTGGACGGTTACAGGAGGGTGTGATAAACATTACAGTCAATTAGGTCACATGCTACAGCTTCAGGCGTAAAGAAGGGATTTGGTCGCATGCTGTTTAGTTCCACATGTGCATTTGTAATTGTTTGCATGCAGATGAAGGGAATCTTCTAATGTTATTTTCAATGAAACACAATGTCACAATCTGGGAACAAGTATAAAATGTCTCATAGGGTGCTTTTTCAAACAGGTGGATAGCATTTTCAATAAATCAATTAATTTATTGTTAACGTAAGGGAAGTTTACCTATTGAAAGTTAGAAAGTTAACACCTTCATATATTAAAAACCATGCTTTTATTCTAGGCAGTTTTCAGTTGCGACATTAGTGGGCAAATGAACTGCTTTACATAGTTAAATTTAGTTTGTGTTTTATTCTTCTTCGTATTGTAATTATTTACAAAATAATTCGTGATCTCTGCATTGTTGCTTGACTGTTCCTTGCTTGTTTTGTTTTAGTATTTTTTGAAAACTTTTTGTAATTTGGTAGTGATGCATGCTTTGCCTTAATTTTAGTTTGAAATTAATTTGGTGTGTGTGTGTGTGTGTGTGTGTGTGTGTGCCTGCTTTATTTGGTAGTTACATGAATTATGTAATCTATGTGTTTCAAAAGTCAACATTTAATTTAATAAAGTGTTGTTTTCTTCAAATGTACTTATAATTATGGATCATAAACTTACCAACTGTAGAACGGAATGTAATGAATCAGGATGTGTGTGTGTGTGTGTGTGTGTGTGTGTGTGCGCGTGATTATGTTTAGACGGCGTTCTTGTGACATACATTTGAGAATCTACATACGTTTTTTGGACACACCCCGTTATACTGACGTCCAACCAATGATCCGTTAGAGATAGGGTAGGGTTAGGGAAAGGGTTAGCGTTAGATCACTTAAAAGTACTTAAAAAGGGGACGAAAGATGACCCATTGTCAACACAACGTATGTGGCGTTTGATGAGTGTCTCAACAACGTGGTCTAAACAAGAATGTGTGTGTGTGTGATTGCGTGCGCGCGTGTGCCTCTGTGTGCGTGTGTGTGTGTTGTGTATTGTGCGGATGTTTGTTCTTTTATAGGTAGTTGTGTTATAAATGCATATTGTTTTACTTTGTGTGAAAGAGTTTTATTTCTGCACACAAAATATTAAGCATAGTGCATCCAGGGGAAAACACCGAAACTGTTTATATTGCGTACAGGCTAGAGAATATATGAAATTAAAAGAAATCCGAGGACTTAATAATAGTTATTAAAAGTTTTCTTTTCATGATATTTGGCAATTACTCACAATTTTCTGGTAGAGTTTAGTTCAATGAATAAGAATATAGAAAAGAAGGCAAGTCTTAAGAAAACTAGAAAATGGAAGAGGTAGGGTATGGTGAGAAGAGGAGGTAAAACATTTTATTTAATTATGAAATGTAGTTGATGATTAAATATAAACAAAGTTTGAAAATGTTTGAGTCGGAACCTTGCAGCTCTTTTGCAGGGGCTTTCTACGAATTTGGACAGTCCAACAAAACTGGTATTTAGTCGTGTTCGTTTGCTGTGAATGGCATAGAGTTCATCACATTAAACTTTTTTTTAGAAAGATAATTTGTCATATTTTAAAATAAATTGATTTTTTTCTTTTTTAAAAGCCATTTTGGTTTTTCAGTTATATCGTGTTTGGCATGATTTTGTGTACATTTGTCATTTTTATACCCATACTAATTTTGTTAAATGGCTAATATTTAAACATTCTTTATACTATTTATTTTTTATATGTATACACAATTTGTTTGGTATATACTTATGTTGCAGTATAAAAGTTCGTATCGTTTGTTAGGTACACATTTCAAATCGTGGACTACCAAGTTTCATTATTCTTTGTTGGATAATATTTACAACACATCATATCTTCCCTGTTTTCCACTCAACATACCAACAATAATTATGTAAGTTGCAAATGTAGTATGCTCGATTAACGTAAATACTGAAATGGTACAATAAACGGGTAATACACGTGCACCAGTAACATTAACAGTATAATTCATCTTAATTCGTTGTTGTTTGGTAGTCAGGTATATTAGGCCGACCTCTTCTATTACTATCAACATTAATTTATATTTAACATTAAATCAAATTATTGATTTGCGTTAAGTTCATAAGCTGCTCTTTTGAAGTACCAAAACGGGGGGCACACTAAGTTTTGATAATCATTGCCATTTCTTATTATATATCAGTTGTTTCGTGCAAATTTATACATTGTGGAGATTGTGAAGCCATTCTGTTGTATTCAGTTGTGGCAAATAAGTCGTAATCAAATAACAAACAAAACAGGGTGTAGATTAATACGGGATACTAAATTATATTCAGAATTATATACATTACAGAATGTACCTTTAATACTTAGCGCACGAGAAAATAAACAAACGCAGTTAATGCATCGTAACATTTATAACACATTATATACATCTACTATACACTTTAAAAAAATGGTATACTGCTCTTTTACTATGCGTAAAACGTTGGGGACACAATGGTTTAAAGCGACTGTATTCAATAATTATTAAAAGATTCTAAAATAAACAGAATCTCTCCCATCTTCCCCCTACCGTTTGATTTTGGTGTTTTCGAATGTGGGTTACGCGGCTTTTTGTTTTTGTTTTTTTTTAAATATTTATTTATTTATATAAAAATTTTTTCCAACTTTTGGAATATATTTTGTGGATTACAAATGGTACAAGCGGATTCGTGTTTTAAGGTTGTTTGGTGGCCATTACAGGGAGCAAGGCGGGGAGTTCGCTTGTGTGGTCACTTGCAGATATTTCTTCCTAATTTATTTGTTTGTTTTTGTTTTAAGTTTTTAGTGTTATTTTGGCTCATATTTGTGTATGTTGGTGCGCTTAAATACTTTTTTCATAAGCACTGTTGGAATGAAATTAAATTAAACATTATTGAATGAAACTCCTATCTTTACCATCTAACCCAGGTTTAAAATTACTGATTATTATAAAGTTTTGTGTTTGTAGTGCTGAATGTATTGGATTTCTTTAAAAAAAACGTTTTGCTTTTCTTTTTAAATTTTATTTAGAATCAATATTATGATATGAGTTTTGCTTACTTTTAGAAGTGATAATAATGAAATTTGCTTTAAAAACGTTAATCAGTAAGATTTGCTTTGTTTAGAAGTTGTAACAGTTTAATGCATTCTCCTTTATTTTTACTGATATTTTCATTCCCCCACAGACCAGTTATTTCTGTTCGACAGAGGTAAATACAGGAGTTTCCTTGACCGTATCTTCCCCTTAATTTTGCTTTAAATTAAACCCCCTTTCCTTATCCATTGCCATGTAATGACATTTCCACAGTAATAAGTATAACCTTTTTCAATCATATCAATGTTGTAATGATTTTGGATACTAGAGTGTATTGACGGGAGACAAACTATTGTTTTAATACCCAAAATTTGGTTAAAAGAAACAAAGGAAGTATAACATTTATTGTGTTTTACGAAAGTTTGGTTTATTCCTTTATTCCTATCATAACGCTTCCAAATGGAAGTATTATTGATAGGAAACATACATTTGTGTAAACCACACCAACTACTCACTATGCAAAATATTTCTTTTAGGAATAAGATACTTTCATAACATTTCTTACCAGAATGAATTAACCTGACACAATTGTTTTTGTCTCCCTCTCTCCCTTTTTTTTGCTTCATATGTAACTTGTAATACTGTTGCTTTCAATGTAATTTAGTATGCTGATGCTCTGTACCGCTTTAGACAGTATCGTGGTGGTGGATGTATTGCAAAATGCTCTTGCCTCCAATTTATAGGTGATCATTTCATTGTCGATCGTAATAGTATTTATTATATGTGATAGGTAGGTGATTTGGGGTCAAAGCGCGTTTATAGCATCCAGTAATCGTATTCAATTCGTAAAATATATGTTATTGCGTGCATTTCTTTAAAACGAAACATGGACCCTCACAGCAGATCTCCAACGAAGAATACAAAGCATGGAGATGAGGTGCTACAGAAGACTTCTGGGCATTTCCTATACCCGGCACATCACCAACGACGAAGTCCGACAAACCATCACACAGGCCATTGGACAACACGATGACCTGCTCAGAGTGGTGAAAAAACGGAAACTCCGATGGTATGGCCACGTCACCAGATCATCAGGTCTTCCAAAGACCATCCTGCAGGGCACAGTGCAAGGAGGTAGAAGAAGAGGGAGACCGAAAAAGAGGTGGGAGGACAACATTCGAGAATGGACTGGTTTGACACTGAGCGAAACAATCAGGGTTGCTGAGGACAGCAGAGAAAGATGGAGTACGCTGGTTAAGCGATCATCTGTGGTGCCCCTACGACCTCCGAGTTATGGGATAGCATAGGATTGTTTGAAACATTTAATTAATTCCTATGTAATTTATTCTATTGATTAATTTCGACATGATTTGGATCTGGCAGAGTGGGGAGTGGCCTATACCATGGACCCAGTCGCTTGTCATCACTCTTCCCAAAAAAGGTAACCTTCAGGAGTGTGAAAATTACCGGACCATCAGCCTCATCAGCCATCCCAGCAAGGTCCTCCTGAAAATAATACTCAACAGGTTGAAACCCCAAGCTGAACAAATCATAGCTGAAGAACAAGCAGGATTCAGGGCAGGGCGAAGTACCACTGAGCAGATTTTCAACCTCCGAATAATCTGTGAAAAATACCTACAGCACCAACAACATCTATATCATGTGTTCATAGACTTCAAGAAGGCGTTTGACCGAGTCTGGCATGCAGCTCTATGGGCAACAATGAAAGTGTACAACATCAGCCCTAAAATTATTGAAGTCATCAAAAGCCTGTATGACAAGGCTACCAGTGCAGTCCTCCACAACAGAGCCATCGGGAATTGGTTCAGAACAACAATCGGTGTGCGTCAAGGATGCCTACTCTCTCCAACACTCTTCAACATCTTCCTAGAGCGCATCATGTCGGATGCTCTTGCAGACCATGAAGGCACAGTCAGCATAGGGGGTAGAGCAATCTCCAATCTTCGTTTTGCAGATGACATTGATGGATTGGCTGGAGAGGAACAAGAACTTGAACAGCTGGTACAGAGGCTTGACACCACCTCCAAAGCCTATGGAATGGAAATAAGTGCAGAGAAGACCAAAATGATGACCAACAACACCAATGGCATCAATACAGACATCAAAGTCCAAGGCCAATCCCTCGACACAGTGCATAGCTTCAAATATTTAGGAGCCATTGTATCAGACAATGGGTCCCGACAGGAAGTCCTCTCCAGGATCGCACAAACAACTGCTGCCCTGACAAGGTTGAAGCCCATTTGGAAAGACAGGACCATCAGTCTACATTCCAAAGTAAGACTGCTGCGCTCCCTTGTCATCTCCATCTTCCTATATGCTTGCGAAGCATGGACCCTCACAGCAGATCTCCAACGAAGAATACAAAGCATGGAGATGAGGTGCTACAGAAGACTTCTGGGCATTTCCTATACCCAACACATCACCAACGACGAAGTCCGACAGACCATCACACAAGCCATTGGACAACACGATGACCTGCTAACAGTGGTGAAGAAACGGAAACTTCGGTGGTATGGCCACGTCACCAGATCATCAGGCCTTGCAAAGACTATTCTGCAAGGCACAGTGCAAGGAGGTAGAAGAAGAGGGAGACCGAAAAAGAGGTGGGAGGACAACATTCGAGAATGGACTGGTTTGACACTGAGCGAAGCCATCAGGGCTGCTGAGGACAGAGAAAGATGGAGTATGCTGGTTAAACGATCATCTGTGGTGCCCCTACGACCTTCGGGTTACGGGACAGGATAGGAGGATAGGAATTTCGACAAGGAAGCATCTTTTTTATTTATTAAAAATATCATGAATTCGTCATTTGTGTTAGCCAAATTTTGAAATCGGTTTGTAATAGGCCTATTAGTAATGAGATTTTGCTGCGTTGGTGTAGCAACCTTAAAACATTTCAAGACAGTCGTAATTTTGAGAAACAAAGTTTTAATGTGTAAAATGTACATACTAATAGAACAATTTTTTTCATAAAACGAGCAACATATGAACACGATTAAAAGAAATCGTGTAATATTATAAATGAATGTTCTTAAATTCCTTAAAAAAGGATAGTCCTTTAATCTTCTTCTTGTCTCTTCTATTTTTGTGTGATTAAAAGCTTTATATTGTAAGTAGTATACCTATAATAATACTAAGTAATACAACTGTGATTATTATAACCAAGTATATAGAGCTTTGCCATAATTATAATCAATCACAACCTTATTAATTCGTGACATTTTCTTTGACCTTCTTACTCGATTTTTTTTTCATGCCGCACAGTTCTCTTTCTCTTTCAACGTGAGTGAGAATATTCCGACCACATCATTTGTTCCACAAAGGTTTATATCTAAAAGTAATGCATTTTTACCATGTTAATCATATTTTGTTTTGGTATGGCTGTGTGTGATTTCGAAACTGTTTGTTTTTATTATATAAATATGAAAGGGGTAATATGTTAATATTATGCGCTTTGTGCTGCTTTCTATCATTAATTCATTACTGTAATTACCTGAGTGACTTGCCGTGGTGAGGTACGACAGAGATCAGAATATGACTGGTTAATTTGACAATGTTATTCTCAGTAATGAAATCAGTTGGGAGGAGAGAAAGGAAAAGATCTGGGTAAGCAGGATATTCAAGCAAGGATTTGTATAGGCAGGAGGTTATTTTTAGATACCAGAAACCTGAACCTTATTTACAGTAAGGCTGGGTCGTCATATTTACCTTTTTGGGGAGATAAGTATTTGGTCTATATCAAATTCCCCGTATACAGAAATATCCGCAACATATTTTATTATATTTTGTCATGTAGATATGTAGTACCACTGAACAGATTTTTAACCTCAGAATAATCTGCGAGAAATACCTACAGCACCAACATGTGTTCCTAGACGTCAAGAAAGCGGTTGACCGAGTCTGGCATGCAGCTCTGTGGGCAACCATGAGAGTGTACTGTACATCAGCCCTAAAATTATTAAAGTCATCAAAAGCCTGTACGACAAGGCTACGAGTGCAGTCCTCCATAACAGCGCCATCGGAAACTGGTTCAGAACAACAATCGGTGTGCGTCAAGGATGCCTACGCTCCCCAACACTCTTCAACATCTTCTTAGAGCGCATCATGTCAGGTGCCCATGCAGTTCACGAAGGCACAGTAAGCTTAGGGGGTAGAGCAATCTCCAGCCTCCGTTTTGCGGATGACATTGATGGATTGGCTGGAGAGGAACAAGAACTTGAACAGCTGGTACAGAGGCTTGACACCACATCCAGAGCCTAGGGAATGGAAATAAGTGCAGAGAAGACCAAAATGATAACCAACAATACCAATGGCATCAAAACGGACATCAAAGTTCAAGGTCAATCCCTCAACACAGTGCATAGCTTCAAATATTTAGGAACCATTGTATCAGACAATGGGTCCAGATAGGAAGTCCTCTCCAGGATCGCAGAAACAACTGCTGTCCTGGCAAGGTTGAAACCCATTTGGAAAGACAAGTCCATCAGTCTACATTCTAAGATAAGGCTGCTGCGCTCCCTTGTCATCTCCATCTTCCTATATGCTTGCGAAACATGGACCCTCACCGGAGATCTACAACGAAAAATACAAAGCATGGAGATGAGGTGCTACAGAAAACTTGTGGGCATTTCCTGTACCCAGGACATCACCAATGAGGAAGTCCGACAGACCATCACACAAGCCTTTGGACAACACAATCACATGCTCACAGTGGTGAAGAAACGGAAACTCCGATGGTATGGCCACGTCACCAGATCATCAGGCCTTGCAAAAATCACCCTGCAATGGACTGGCTTCACACTGAGCGAAGCCATGAGGGTTGCTGAGGACAGAGAAGGATGGAGTACGCTGGTTAAACGATCATCTGTGGTGCCCCAACGACTTCCGAGTTACGAGATAGGATAGGATGCAGATATGTACTGGCATTATTATTATTATTATTATTATTATTATTATTATTATTATTATTATTATTATTATTATTATTATTATTATTATTATTATTATTATTATTATTATTATTATTATTATTATTATTATTATTATTATTTTTGTTGTTGTTGTTGTTGTTGTCGTCGTCATCAACATCATCAACATCATCATCATCATCATCATCATCATCATCATCATCATCATCATCATCATCATCATCATCATCATCATCATCATCATCATCATCATCATCATCATCATCAGTAGCATCATCATCAATAGCATCAGCGGCATCAGCCTTTTTCCTCACATATTTAAAGTAATATTACAATATTCAATCAGACCTCTGAAATTTTCCTCGTAATAAATTCCAAATAAAACCGATACAACCCCTATTTTTTATACAATTATATAAATGTAAATATAAATATGTATATATATCACCCCCGTTGGGGTGCCGGGGGTTTCAGTATAAATAGTATCCCCACTTTCTGGAAATTTAGTGCTTTAAATTCCCACTGTCGCTGTCTTTCTCATTTGCTCTTTCTCATTCCTGCTCTGTTCTATCAATCTGCTATACTATCGTCTTCTGCGCTAGACCAGTCTCCTACCTTTTTTCTTGAAAACTCTTCCGGGACAAGACTCCTTATTTGTGTATGAGGTCTGTTGGATCAGCTTGGGAATATTGGACGCTTTCTGCCAGGTGGTCACTAGGGCTTCCTATGATGTTATTATTTAGCCATGTAGGCATTTTATATGTATGTGTTTTGTTGATAATTTATAATGATGTTTGTATTCTATTTTGTTTTTGTAACCGGGGGTTCGATAAGTTGGGGTAAAGCCTCAGCCGTCCCCTGCGTGGGATGTCTTTATTGTAAAGTGACTGGCTGGTGGAGAGTATTCAGTTTTCCCACTAGGGTTGTTTCAGCAGATCTATTATGTGGATCAGGGGTTGTCTGGTCCTGATTTGGCTCGGAAGAGTCCGCTGGACCTAAAACAATAATCATTTAATGTAATGTAATGTATATATATATATATATATATATATATATATATATATATATATATATATATATATATATATATATATATATATATATATATATATATATATATATATATATATATATATATATATATATATATATATATATATGTTCCAATTATAATACTAATTGTATTTTGCATGATTTTATCCTCATTACCATTCTCCCTTGCATGCATGAAAACAGCGTTATTCTACCCAGAACATGAGTAGCTGATTTTGTATTCAAGTAGACCAAATATTCATATAAATATAAAATTTATTCTTAACATGTACATGCGTGAAATGTTTATTCTGCCAAATCAAATATTCAACGAGGACGTAATTAATTATTGTTTAGATGTTTGTTTCTTATTGCTGAAAAAGAATATAACAATTAGCCCAGGCGATTGTGTAAAATCGGTTTATGTTAAGTTTATAACAAAATAATGGATGTGTGAAATGGTATGGAAGGCAGTTATTGAAAAAGAACTATAGAGACTAGAGATTTGTATTGCAATTGTCTAGTGCTTCACAATCCTCTGTGCAGCATTTAATTTAAAAAAAGAACTAAAAAAAAATTACAGAGGTGATATTATATATGAAATAAAATATCTTATACATTGCTCAGTTATAAATCCTCAGTTTCATACTCCTTCGGATGAGAGTATAAACCGAGGTCTAGTCTGTGTCGCATACATTCCATCATAACGGACTTTAAAGAACCTGAAACTCATGTCCTAGACGGGTGAGTGCCAGTGACAAGAACACACCCAGCATGCACTTAGGTCCTTCTTCCCCATCCCTGGCTGCCCAGGATTGTGCTCAGTTGTACGGGCGTCAGACCATGCGCCCAATGGCTGCGGGTGGGCGTCTCGGGCGGCTTGAGTTAGATCCTGTATCGGCCAGCGCCTTGAGCAGATCTTGAGCTGGTATAGCGCTGTATAAGAACGATTAAGAAGAAGAAGAAGAAATGGTACTATTGTTCAGTTTCGCTAAATATACCATCTCATTGTGGTTTAAGCAAATAACGATTGGGCAGACAGGAAAGCAAAGGTAGGGCTGAAAAATCAATATAATGTTAGCCATATTGACATCCCCTTATCACCCAAAGAAATATATAGTATAATCGAAAAGTACAGAAAAAATAGTTATCATTTAAAAACAATATATAGGGAAAATTCACAATATTATCGAATAATAATCTATCTTGCTTTAAATTCTCGAAGGAAAAATATTGCAAGGATACTGTTTGCATTTGAAATGAAAATCTAACTGTAAATCATGTTATTCATGACAGTGTAATAAAAAATCTAACTGTAAATCATGTGAATCTGACTCTATGCCTTTACATTTTTGTAAGTCTTTCTTTCAGTCGCCTGCATCCCAACCACAAACTGAACCTCCACCGCAGTCTCCGTTATCTAATAAACTGTTTATTACTGATGAAAACCTAACTGTTTGTTCGTTCAATGCACATTCTGTTCTACAAGATATTCGTGCTGATGAAATTTGTGATTTTGTTGTTGAAAGAAATGTTAATATTATTTTTCTTACTGAGACCTGGCTTAGACCTGTTGGCGACGAGCCCATCATCCATTCCCTCACCCCTCCTGGTTTTTCCCTCTGTTCCTTCCCTCGGCCCTCCAGGAGTGGGGGTATTTGCATCATCTACAGAAACTCTCTTCTTGTCACTTTCTTACAACAGCTGCCTTTCGCCAACTCCTTTGAGTTCGCAGAGGCCACCCTCAGCCTCCATAACCAAACTATCACCTTTGTCTGAATATATTGTCCCCCTCCCAGCTCAAAAAACAAACTCAAGCATGTCATGTTTCGCGAAGAATTTGAATCCTTTCTGGACCTGTACTCTTCCAAACCCGGTAAACTTATCATTCTTGATGACTTCAATATCCACTTTGACCAAGCTGATCACTGGGAAACAAAGCGCATTTGTCAGAACTAGCATATCCATAGCCTCTCACAATTTGTTATCGACCCCACTTTCCCTCGCTCCGATCACATCATCGACTGGGTAATCGCTAGACAGTCCGACAACATTCTTTATGAAGTCATTGTTTCACAAGATCTTGAGTCTGACCACTACGCTGTCCTCTGCTCTCTCTGCCTCTCTCCTCCTCAAAAGAAAAAAACGCTGTCACACTCCGTAACCTAAAAGCCATTGACAAGAAAAACTTCTCCTCCGAGGCTATCCTTCTCCTTTCTTCTGCACCTCCTGATTTTAAACCTGCTTCTTTCTTTAACGCTACTCTCAGCCATCTTCTTAACAAACACCTCCTGCTTCATCTAGTCTCATCTCTGACCGTTCATCTGCGCCGTGGTTTTCTCCCGAGATCGGCATGGCCAAACGGGAGCGGCTTAGGGCCGAGCGCAGGTCTTCCAAACTCACAGTCCTCAAACAGACCTATCAGAAGCGCAGCACAAGCATGACGTACGCAAAGTTATCTCTGCAGCCAAAATACTCTACTATAACAATAAGATAGAAACCTCTGCTTCCTCCAAAAAACTGTTTTCCACTATCAACGAACTTCTGGGGAACACTTACACTTCCCATTTTCCATCCAAAATTCCACTACCAGAACTGCCCTCTTTCTTTTCAGACTTCTTTACTTCAAAAATCGCAACCATTCGCAAAATTCTCGACGACACTCCCTGTCAGCCTTGTCCTCCTGATCCACATTTCACTGGCGTACCATTTCTCTCTTTTTAATCTGTCTCTGAGCCCGAGGTTGCTGAGATCCGCAGCACCATGTCGTTCAAGACGTGCGAGCTTGATGCCATCCCTACCTCCCTTTTCAAAGACTGTATCACCGACCTCCTTCCTCCCATCACATCACAAAACAAATCCGGTTCTGTTCCCGCCTGTTTCAAGTCCGCCATCGTGCGATTACAACTGAAAAAATTAAACCTCGACCCAGAACATTTGAAAAACTACCGCCCTGTCCCTAATCTTCCTTTCCTGTCCAAACTTCTTGAGAAGGTTGTCTTGAAACAGCTCAACCATTATCTGTCTTCCAACAACTTGTTCTGCCCGTTCCAGTCTGCCTATCGTTCTGACCACTCCACTGAATCAGCTCTTATTCACATCGTGAATGACCTCCTCTCTGCCACTGACTCTGGTAAAATCTCTTTGTTGACTCTTCTCGATCTCTCAGCCGCTTTTGACACTATCGATCACTCCGTCCTCCTCCAGCGTCTCCAGAACTCTTTGGGAATAAAAGACAGTGCCCTCAGCTGGTTCCGCTGTTACCTTACTGATCGCTTCCAATCTGTCTGCATCAACAACCACCTCTCTGAACCGTCCGTCCAGACTTGTCTTCGGTGTTCCTCAGTGGTCAGTTCTAGGCCCTGTTCTTTTTACCCTTTACACGTCTCCTCTGTCTCACATCATCCAAAACTATGACTCTTTCCACCATTTCTACGCAGATGATATACAGCTAAAAAAAACAGTCACACTCCTCAAAACCTTCCATCCATTCTGACCAAAACTTTTGAATGCTTTGCATTGAGTCTAACTGGATAACAGTCAACAAGCTCCAACTCAATGCAAACAAAACTGAAGTCATGCACACAGGTACCAAACACAACCTGTCTTCTTCCTCTGTAGACACTGTCACTCTTTGCCAGACCACTCTTCCTATGTCATCTTCTGTCAAAAACCTTGGTGTCGTTCTTGACAACACCCTCTCAATATCAGAATTCATACGCAAAACCTGTCACACATGCAACTTTCATCTCCGTAGAATAAGCCTTGTTCGCAAACATCTGACCACTGACGCTACTGTCAAACTCATTTCCTCTCTTGTTTTATCACGCTTAGACTACTGTAACTCTCTCCTGGCTGGACTTCCTTTTTCTTCTATTTATCTGCTCCAAGGTGTTCAGAACTCAGCTGCACGTTTGGTTCTCAAAAAGAAAATATCTGATAATATCACTCCACTTCTACATTCACTCCAATGGCTTCCAGTGTCTCATAGAATTATCTACAAAATCGCTTTTTTCTGTTACAAGTGCGTCCATGGCTTAGCACCTTCCTACCTCACCCAGAACATTCAATCCTATAAGCCTTCTAGAAGTCTTCGTTCTTTGTCTGACACCCTCATGCTTTAGATACCCCGCTACAAACTCTCCTCTGCTGGCTGTCGATCTTTCTCAGTGCTTGGCCCTTCAACTTGGAACTCTCTTCCCCTCTCTCTTCGCAGCTCTCCAAACATAGCTACTTTCAAATCCAACTTCAAAACTCATCTGTTCCTTAAATGTTTCTGATCTTGCCTCCCATCATCATCGTCGTCATTCCTCCATTTGTTTTGTTTTGTTTTTTGTTTTGATTCAGACCACCGCCACCACCCACCCCATCACCCATCCTTAGCTCTCCCTTCCCTCCCTCCCTCCCTCGTCTCTTATTCTTTAGCAAGTGTCTGATTTTATTTTGTATGAAGCCGGATGTTTAGAATGAATGCGTGAGTACTGCGCTTTGAACTGATATTCTTCATTGGGAAAAAGCGCTATATAAATATTCTTCTTCTTATTATTATTAGTTCATGATAGTATAATAGAACAATATATTCAACTTAACATTACAATGTTCAAAGTATAAACAATGAATAATGGATAACAATCGCAAAATCTATCATTTAAGCCCTGTAGGACATTTGTTATGAAAATTGAAAGTTTAGTCACAGTATTTAATGTATGACAATATCCCAAAATGACTTTCTTTTTATGAACATTTCACAAGTTGGGTATGTTATATTGCTATCAAATGCTCATTTTAAATGTTATTTTTGAATATTAGTTTGACTAATTATTTTTTAAATATTATTTTATTTCATTTTATTTTACTGTAACATTTGGTTTAAATGTTTTCTCTTTTCTCCATCCAAATAGCAAATATTTCCCCCCCCCCACCTTCCTTCTATTTCTTAGTCTAAAATCACTTTGGTGAATAGACAATATATGAAATAAAAACAAAAAACAAAACTGTGCAGCATGGCATATGTTTAAAACTAATGTTATAATTGTTGTTGCTAAGACATACACTTTGGCGCTTTAAGATGTTGTCATCTTATATGGATATTTTTTGTGACACTTTATTGTACCTTTTTATCGGGAAATTCTGGGCCGCCTCCCGTGTGGAAGGCTTAGACAAATCCAACTTACCTAATATTAGTTGTGTTTATCAAATGTTGCTGGGGGAGCAAACCGGAGTACCCGGAAGAAACCCCCAAGACGTTGCCCGAGTCGGGAATAAATAAATTTCGGAGAATTTCTTGTCTTTGAAAAGAAAAAGTAACAAATCCTTAAAAAATATAGATTTTGTTGCCTTTGTTTGATACTAGGAAGTTTTGAACATTTGTTAGGCTGAGGGATGTAAAGGAAATTTAGACCTATATGCTTTGCATTAGAGAGCTTTTAAATAGTTGGGAAATATATAGGATTATGTCTTAACAATGCGGAACATTAAATACTGTTTTATATTAAATTTTGTATACTTCATGAGCATTTTAATTTAGGATGCATTTGGTCGATCAGGTTTACCGTTAGGTTTATTCTTAATTAATTGATTGCACTTGTCAGTGGTTGGAGGATGCTTTGTCAGTGCTTTATATTGAGCGAATATAATTAACCCAAGTGATTGTTGCTCTATTTTGACAGAAGCACAAGGGTCGCAGAATGTGTTTTCTATAGACAACACTACAGCTGAAGTTCGACTCATCAGTTATGTTAAACCAACAACAATATCCATTGTGGTGCAGGTTAGTTAAATCAGATATAATTTTTGCTCTTTTTGAACTGATAGCTAGATTGTCTTTCAACTTTGTAACTTGCTTGCTTTATTTCTTCTTGCTATCATACTTTTTTTAGAGACTTTATATTCTTAATTAACTTACGGTACATTTCTTTGAAATAAATGTTAAAGACATTTGAAAATTAAAAAATATAATGGTTGACAGCACGTCGCCTTTGTCCGCAACAACAGTAATTTTTGCATTTAGAATTTTTGTTGTGAAGAAAAACATTAAGCAACCCTGTTTGTTATGCGAAGTATAAAACAATGTTTCCTTTTAAGTGAAATAAGGGTATTTACATTCGTTGTTTTAATTCAAAAGCTTTGAAAATATATTTCTGAATGTCAAATTATTCCATTGACTTTATTGTATTTTGAGTTAGGCCTACAAATATTTCTATCTTCTACATCATGCTGGTGCTTCTTTAAAATTAAAACTTGTTGTATTAATGGAACATTCATCGATACAGTTACAAGGAACTTTAAACACGCGTTATTTATTTATCAGGCAACCCAAATAGACAATCCTTCTCGGTACGGGGTAGCCATGCTGGTGATCACTGTTGCTGGAGAGAACACGAATGCTCCAAAGTTTCAGAGTGAAAACTACCGTGTGCAAGTGTCGGAAGCACTGCCTGTTGGAGCGACCATCCTTTACGTGTCTGCTGTTGACACTGATTTGGTGAGTACTGCGTCATGTTATATGGTGCCAGAAGAATTCGAGCCATGTTGTATTGTGTCAAAATTGTGCTTTGTAGTCAATTCATTATTGTAATAATGTGATAAATCTGTTTAAAATCCTTGTAAAAGTGTGACATGATAGGGCGTCATTGGATATAATCAATATAATGGATTTACAATATGTTTTTTTTTAAAATTGTTACAGGGCTCCACGATTCGCTACAGCATTGTTGGTGGCAGCTCCATGTTTGCCATTGACGAAGTCATGTATGTATTCCCTCAAGGTCTTCACTGCGTTTAATTTTTTACAAATAAATTTACTCTGCAAATAGATAACCTATTTCCAATGCAACCTATTTCCAATGTCATCGTTGCAGATTTCCATTAATAGATATATTTTATCTTCATGGAAGTTTATTAAAGAGAGGACGCACTGATTTCTTTTTACTCTCAGATTCGTTACTGAATTTTTGATGAATATGTAGCCAAAGGAACAACGAACTCTTGATGAACTTAACCAAAGGAACAATGAAATATGAAATCTTCTTTGGGAAAACCGAGTTATATTCTTCCCTCCCTCCTCTCGCCCTCCACCCCCCTACCCCTCTCCCCCCCCCTTTTTTTTTTTTTACAAACTCATGGATGGTTTGAAATCGTGTGATGAATATTGTCTGAATATCGAATATTTTCTACTCCAAGCGATCTGTAACATTTGGAATTTTACCATCATTGAGCTATTCAGAAACGATTATGAGATCTTTTGTGTAGCTCATGTGTTCTGATTTTTTTAAAGTCCATAGTGAACTAATTTATGTACATTTGAGTGTTCCACTTCTGATTTAAGTTTTCTGATTTTGATTACTAACTCTCTCTCTCTCTCTCTCTCTCTCTCTCTCTCTCTCTCTCTCTCTCTCTCTCTCTCTCTCTCTCTCTCTCTCTCTCTTTCTATAATAGCATGCTGATTGTAGTGTATTCTATTTGTACGAGTACTTTACTTGCAGAGGTGCCATCAACTTAACAAAAACTCTAGACTACGAAACAGCAACGCTTCATAACTTCACCGTCTTTGCCTCCGATGGCAATATGGTTAGTAGAGGACAATTATTTCATTTCATTTTGTTTATGCCACCTTTTTATACTGTCCTGTTTTTTTAAATATATATTTTAATATATTCTAACGCATTTTATTTGTTGTATTTTATTTTATGGATTATCAAGACAGCAGGCTTACCAGCGGTCTAGTGAGCCGTACAGCATCAGAAGTTTGCTAGATTATTCATTATTATCCCGTTTACAACTTGTAGACGAAATGACACTGAAATATGTTTGTAAATAAGGAGAGAGTGCTCGATTCCCGTAAAACGTAATAAAAAAGGTGTTCAGCTATGAAAATAAGGGGCAGCAGGAGTGAAAATAAAGAGCCGCCCCCGTCGGAAGAGTAAGCTGCACGTTTTAGCCTGATTCTTCGCGCGTTTCTCAGTCGCATTTTGTACGTATGACCTTTCCGTAGAGACTTGGGAGCTGCTTATTGTGATAAATTCGATGCTGACTGTTGTAAGTCTTTTCTGTATGGAGACAAAAAGGTTTGTTTAAAACACAGGTTGTAGTTGTTTCGCCTAAAGAAGTGGAACTGGAGTTATACCATAGGACATCTTGTTCTCTATACATGAGAGCAAGCTCATCTGTAGGACATCTTGTTCTCTATACATGAGAGCAAGCTCATCTATAGGATAACTTGTTCTCTATCCATGAGAGCAAGCTCATCTATAGGACATCTTGTTCTGTATACATAAGGGCACCAGCTTGCCGTTACCCCTTGGGGTCATGAGCAATCTTGCCACTGTAGATTGTTCAAACCTATAAAGGGAACAGTGAAAGCCACAGTTGAAAACCTGTCTTTCCTTTATAGGCAAGACGCTTCACTGCGGCAACAGTACCCCCGTTGGAGTGCCGGGGGTTTTCAGTATAAATAGTATCCCCACTTTATGGAAATTTAGTGCTTTAAATTCCCACTGTCGCTGTCTTCCTCATTTACTCTTTCCTATTCTTGCTCTGTCCTTCACTCTGCTATACTATCTTCTTCTTCGCTAGATCAATGACCTACCTTTTTTCTTGAAAACTCTTCCTGGACAAGACTCCTTGTTTGTGTATGAGGTCTGTTGGATCAGCTTGGGAGTGTTGGACGCTTTCTGCCGGGTGGTCACTAGGGCTTCCTATGAATGTACTATTTCGCACTATAGGCATTTTATATGTATGTGTTTGGTTGATGATTTATAATGATGTTTGTATTCTATTTTGTTTTTGTAACCGGGGTGTTCGCGTAGTTGAGGTCAACCCTCAGCCGTCCCCCGCGTGGGATGTCTTTATTGTAAAGTGACTGGCCGGTGGAGGGCATTCAATTTTCCCACTGGGGTTGTTTCAGCAGATCTTTTATGCGGATCGGGGGTTGTCCGGTCCTGATTTGGCTCGGAAGAGTCCGCTGGACCTAAAGCAACAATAAATCAATCAATCAATCAGCTTGCCGTTGGTGCTGCCTACTGCGTGTACATAAAAATTTCCCACCAACTGTAATTAAAAATGTGTTTTCCCCCCAGTCGTCTACAGCGACGGTGAAGGTAATTGTGGTAGACGCCAACGACAACACACCACAAGTACCAGAGCAGCATGTCACTGTGAAGGCTCAACGAACAAAGGGGGCAGTGCTCACAGCTATACAGGTACATTGTAAATTGTTGCTGTCAGTTATTGTTGCTATTGTTGGTGGTGTGGTTGTCGTCGCCGTCGTTGTTGTGGTAGTGGTGGTATAGTAGGCGGCAGCGACGGCGGTGGCAGTGATGTTGTAATTGGTGGGGGTGCACCTGCTGGTGGTGATGATGGTTGTGTAAATTACAGTGGTTGTTTGGTGGTATTGTTAGGCGAACACAAGGAAACTGTTGAATACCTTCAATAAGACAAGCATCTATAGATAAGACTAGAAATACATATGGCCATGTTAAAGAACTATGCGAACATATTCTAGTTCTATCCTGTCCTATCCCGTAACTCGAAAGTCGCTGGGGTACCACAGATGATCATTTAATCAAAATACTCTATCTTTCTCTATCCTCAGCAATTCTCATGATTTCGCTCAGTGTCAAGTCAGTCCATTCTCAAAGGTTGTCCTCCCACCTCTTTTTATGTACTCCTCTTCTTCTGCCTCCTTGCACTGTGCCTGGTAGGATGGTTTTTGCAAGGTATGATGCTCTAGTGACGTGGCCATACCATCGGAGTTTCCGTTTCTTCGCCACAGCGAGCATGTCATCGTCTTGTTCAATAGCTTGTGTGATGGTCTGTCGGACTTCGTTGTTGGTGATGTGCTTGGTATACGAAATGCCTACAAGTCTTCTGTAGCACCTCATCGGCATGCTTTGTATTCTTCATTAGAGGTCTGCTTTGAAGGTCCATGTTTCGCAAGATTATATGAAAATGGAGATGACAATGGAGCGCAGCAACTTTACCTTGGAGTGTAGACTGATGGTCCTGTCTTTTCAAATGGGCTTCAACCTTGACAGGGCAGCAGTTGTTTGTGCTGTCCTGGACAGGGCTTCCTGTTTGTTTGATACAATTGCGAAGTCCGACAAACCATCACACAAGCCATTGGACAACACGATGTCCTGCTCACAGCCGTGAAGAAACGGAAACTTTGATGGTATGGCCATGTCACCAGAGCATTATCCTTGCAAAGACCATCATGCAAGGCACGATGCAAGGAGGCAGAAGAAGAGGGAGACAGAAAAAGGGGTGGGAGAACAACATTCGAGATAGGACTGGCTAGACACTGAGTGAAGCCATGAGGATTGCTGAGGACAGAGAAAGATGGAGTACGCTGGTTAAACGATCATCTGTGGTTCCCCAACGACCTTCAAGTTACGGGATAGGATAGGATATGATAGGAATCCATTGTCCACAGCAACGCTCTTTAGTTAAAGGACTTTTTGTAGTTTAAGGGTTGGCAATACCTTACACACACCGTTAATATTTATTCAGTTTTAAAGGCTCACCCTTCTTCATTTTTGTTGTGTTCAATATAGATACACTATAATGTATGTAAATTCAGTATTGTTCGTAGTCATCCTCTTTAATTAATGAGGTAACGCACCAAAAAGGTGTGTGGAAATCACGTTCGAAGTTAATGAGCTTGTCTGTAGTTCCGTCATGCTTGTTAACTGCTTGATTACGGTGACATTGCCAGATTCGACGCGGTACAGGCGTTCGATGGTGATGATTTTATATTACTATTTCTCGAGTTTCACAAAAAAGAAACATTTGCAAAGTACCTACTTTCGTTCTCATGTACCCGCAACGATAACAGCGGGCGAAAGATGGCAGGAAGGGAGAGTCCGCAGTGAGGACCTTACAAAAAATGTAAAACGTGAGATTAAGCTTGCGGGATAAGTTAACTGATAAAATAACTGTGAATGTATCCCACGCGCCTGTTCAAACTTGTCAATTCGCTGCTTAGCATAGATTACACGTAAAGGTCTTTCGCTTGTCTTCTTCATTCACAAGCAATTTGTAGTGCCTGGAATAAACACACAAGCCTTTCGTTGTAATAGTTTAGTCAACAATTAAGTGGAAGACGTGGATGTCATCTATAGAATTATAATAGTACTGACTAGTTTTGTTACAAGAAAACGTAAGTTGTCTTTCAGCTGACGCTAAATACCAAGTACAATTTTATATGCTATCGTTACAATTGGTGCCAGTTTGTGTAATTATCAGATAACAATAAAACCACCTGAACATCAAAATTCAATTGAAAACACTGGAACCTCAGTTTATTTTTAGACCTTTTAGTGTAAAGTGTTTCAGCAGACTCTCTAGCCAGTATTTCTACCTTAAAATGTAGTACTAATCGTTGACGTAACGGCTAGTTAGCAATTCTTGTAACGACTTACTAAGGAATATATTTTTAAATGAGGTAACCCTGGAATTGTAAGACTTTAGTTGAGGGACTCGGTCCGTATTGTGAATGCAGTGTTGTTCTCTTGCGAACCCTGATGG
This sequence comes from Oncomelania hupensis, assembly GCA_036898135.1. Classification (NCBI taxonomy): domain Eukaryota; kingdom Metazoa; phylum Mollusca; class Gastropoda; order Littorinimorpha; family Pomatiopsidae; genus Oncomelania; species Oncomelania hupensis. The sequence continues at coordinate 32,749,403 of CM072523.1, read as the reverse complement.
CTCTAGAACTTTTGTTTAAGACGATATTCAGACATGTATTACAAATACAAGTTGTTTGTTTGATTGACTGAATGGTTGTCTTTTTGCAGGCTACGGATGAGGACGCTGGAACGATTCTGAAGTTTACACTGTTGAATCTCAACAGGTATATTTTAAAAAATATAAATTATAATATATATACAATGTAGATGCCGCCATCTTTAGCTTCAGCTTCAATGTCCATAGATTCCAGGATAGACAGTTGAAAATGTTGATGACGAATAAATTAATTTATTATGTTGAATAGATTAATTGTATTATGTTGGTGTTGAATACTTATATAGCGCGGATTTCTCTATGCTGTAGCATAATCAGAATTATAAGGTCTTTGCTCTTACCAACCTGTATTTTAATTTATTAATTTAAGCTTTTTATGTTTTAACCATGCGAATGTTCCTTTCCAGTCTCTTTTCCATTGACGCATCCGGAAATGTCCGACTCGAGGCGGAAGCTAATGTGTTAACCGAGACTGTGTACGTCTTGGTGATCATAGTCTCTGACAACGGGACACCACCCCGCGAGAAGAGCGTGTGGGTGACGGTGGAATTTCCTTCCTTGTTTGTGACGGAAGCGACTGTCATGGCGGGACCCACTGACGACACTATCGCCATCGCCTTGGGCGTCATCGCTGCCGTCTTCTTGGTCGTCATTGTGATCCTCATCGTCTACATCTGTCGCCGGTAAATCTTGTTTTTTGATCTTGGAACAAAAGGTTCACAGGGTACGTTCTAGCCAACGCTATGACACGTAGAATATTTTGAGGAGTCCACGTTGTTTTATTTCTCGTTTCCTTGTCTTTAATTGTCCATTTTCAATTTGTCTACTCTCCACCAGACGCAGTCAGAATTCAGAGCAGCTAGACAAGGCTAAAGCCAACCGCTCCCAGGATCCTCGCGGTCTGAAGTTCAAAGGTAATGGGGGTCGAGGCCGAGGCACTGACCACATCCATTTCCAAGACGACGTGTCAGACGGCGGTACCACAGTGCAGGAGAACCCTCTGAAGGAAGCTGGAGCATTTAACTATGGCTTCGTGCATCACGACGACCAGGAAAGCGACAGGAACATGGATGAGATCCATATTGGTAAGTGCATGGCTCAGCTGTATCAGTATATGAACATGTGGGTAGTATCAGTAGCTTAGTGTTTGTTTGTTTGTTTATGCTTTTTACATAACTACAATTATCTCCAGATCAAACCATAGGTTATAGACGTGAGCAGATCAGCAGGGTGGGATTAAGTTTTAGGTTGTTGCCTGTTTGTTCACTTTAGCTTCTTCACGCCTGAATTTTATATGGTAAATAAAAAGAAAGTAATGATTTTGATATCTTATCGAAGTCTGATAGTGAAAGAAAATGTTGTCAGACTGTACTGTGTTGTCAGAAACGGCGGTGATCCCTTACAACAACAACAACAACCACGGCTTATACCAGAACGACCATGGCATGTATCAGAACGACCATGGCATGTATCCGAACGATGACTCCAGCGAATACGGCGACTCTCTGCCGCACGACAAACGCTCGCCGCTCCTCAACGGTCTCTACCCGCCCACCGACACCAGTACAGGTATACACACACGTATCATGTCGTTTGAGAATTGGCTTGACATTAGTGGTTGGTAATGGTAATGGATACAATGTTTTCTCTTTAGTATCCGCATCCAAATAACTATTCCCTTCGGACTGCATAGCATCGTCCTGAATTCTGCGTGTTTTCTTGTATCGTTAACGTCAGTTACTCATAAATGATATTTATAGCATTGCAAAATAAACGTTGTTATTTAAATTAATGATAAAGAGTTGTAACAAATTTGAAGAACTACAAAGCTAACCCCCCACCCTCTCCCCTTTCCCATACTATTTTTCTCCTCCCAAATAAAATACTTTGTGATAAATAATTAAAATCATAACATCCAGTAATTCAGTTTTAGACGATTTAAGTCACCCCTCATCTCAAAATCATCCAGTCAATATCCATGCCTTTTCTCTCTAAATATCGACTGTATAATACAATTACATTATAACGGTTATAACTTTTTTTCTCTCTGTAAATGTATATTTATGACATAACGTATTTACAATGGTGATGTCCTTTATAGAGAGCCTAAGCACCAGCAACACTCACCTGCCACCTGACGACCATCAGCGTCATTTCAGCAGCCTTCCCAACGGCTCCGGCATCCCGTTTCCCGGGGCTTCTATCGCCACAACTTCCTTCGGCAAGCAGACCGCACCTGACAGCTCGTCGGTACAGACCATTTCTTTGGTAGGAAAGGGCAGACGTGGACTGCTTTTCCCCACCTTCACCTCTCTTAAAAAAAAAAAAGTGTATTTCCATAATTATCTGGAAATATTTTGAAATATTCGGGGATCAGAATGAGCCAAATGTCAGATCGGTGGGTCGGTCCATTGGACTGCACATCTCGAGAACCACTGAACGGATTTTGACCAAACTTCATAGGATCATTACTTACAGGGGCGTCGCACGGTCCAAAATATTGAGGGGGCAACCCTGTCGACGGGGAGGTGGGGGGGGGGGGGGGGGGCTGACAAGCGGGACGCACCCTGTAATATATCCTCGTACCTTCATCCAACTGAAAGACTGAGAGTTCTTCTTTACTGAAAATACAAGATTAATTTCCAGAAACTACAAATACATGATTAGCGATATGTGATAATGATTAAAACCAGGAAACACGAACATTAATTACCTGCCGCAAGATCATCTAGTTTGAAATTGTGTCTTCTCTATAAATCACAACTCGTTTTGCATATTGCATACATATAATGACCAAACACTTCCACTACCAGTTTCAGAAAATCAGTCAATTGATCAATTTGTTTTACTAGGGCGTATATTACTCGCAGTTTCTCTAAAGCAAAATACTGTCTGTCTGAGCCTTCCTCTATCGTTTGAAATCTTCTTCTTCTTCTTCTTCTTCTTCTTCTTCTTCTTCTTCTTCTTCTTCTTCTTCTTCTTCTTCTTCTTCTTCTTCTTCTTCTTTCTCTCTCTCTTTTTTTTTTTTTTGCCAAATTATTGGGGGGGGGGGGGGGGGGGGGCAGATGCCTCCCCTGCCCCCCCGTGTGCGACGCCCCTGACTTAGGATAGAGGCCTGTCTCCCGTGTAATAATAATTTGCTCTACAGCGAAGGTCAAGATTATTGGAGTCATTTTGTCGCTAAAAAAGTTTTGCTCAATATATCAAAAACGGCTGAAGCGATTTTGTTGAGTTTTGTTATACAGGGGTCGCAGGAAGTTAAGATACAGGAATGGGACTAGTGCACACCACGTTCATAGGTTATATGGTTATATTTTCCTAATAAATTCTTTTTTTGCTTTTTTGGCGGCAGGGATAACTCGGTGGTCAGAGCGCACGACTTGTGTGAGTGCGTCTTGGGCGACGTGGGTTCGAATCCTGACTTCAGCAAACTATTTTGTGATTGCTGGATATTACGGGCCAGCGCCTTGAGAAGCTCTCTGAGCTTGTAAGTGCGCTATATAAGAGAAATCGTTTTAGTCAACAGTCATACATCTATATATGTAGTAAGCTACTAGCTTCTTTTATCGCTTAAAGCCAGAAGTATTTCAAAGATCTGTCCTGTTTCTACTTTGCTTTCATTACGTGAGAACTTTTTTCAACGTGCACAAATCAGATACAATGCTCTCCCATCCCCCGACCTTGACTTAAAAAAAAAATGGTTTTAAATTTTTGTAAACAAAAGGACAAAGTTTCAAGGATGATGACGAGAAAGTACACTTTTAAAGGGACGAGTAATGGTGTTCTGCCTGTTGGCAAAAGATGAATCGTTTTATTTGATTGCGCCCTTAGTCCTTGAAGTTTGGAAGAAAAATAAGAAGATTGCATATTAGGCAAGAGTCAGGAAAGGCCTTGTTTCATATTACACCGTTTCATATTACCCGACTTTCCCTTACTCGTTTTTTTAATTACAATTTACACACACTGTTGCACAGTTATTCTAGTGGTTTATTTTAATAGAGAAATCTGTTGTGGTGTGTTACACAGAATTGACTAATTAGTTGATGGATTAATTGATTGATTTGATTGTGTTTCGCAGGAGGGTTTGGATCCTGATGTCAGCGTCACACCACCAAACGACCAGAAATCGGAACTCACTGTGTACTTTTGATCGCGACGTCATCTTATGATGCTAAAATGGATGATTGACACGCGTATGTGACGCTATCATACACGTCATATCTATTAGAACACAAGAGCGCATCTTATTGGAAGATTGATGTAAAGTGTGTCGTAATCATCCGCTTTATAACATTAACGCAAGGCCTCACATGAGAAAGGACTACTTATATATTCCATCTCCTTTAAAGGCAACCATGGATTTTCATGGAGGCACAAAAGTGGTTGGTTTTGAAAGAGAACCGGAATTTTGTGAGGTAACTATACGCGTCCTTTGGAAGTCTGACGTCAGTATTTGACGCGCCCATACCGGTCTGCGACATGAGAACGACGTACTTATCCTACGCAGTGCTGAGCCTCTGACGAAAACTATGTCCACTGTGACGTCACGCCAGTTTTCGTCAGACCCGTGTTTACGTAGTCGTGCAATACGTCATCGCGTGCAATCGCGGACAACTGCTGTACTTGCGCAAGGTATCAGAACTGGAGGACTGTGTCTATTGCCGTTAAGCCTTGCCTTGCCTTGTCGACAGATGTACAATAACATTCCAAATGCATGCCTAGATGATACTCGAACTGTTCAGGAACAATTACACACAGAATGTGTATCTATACCCCTGCCGTCGTTGATACTTTGCATGTGAATCTACGCAATCTCCGTGATATCGGGATGTATGGTGTGTTCTAAGTTTGATAGTTTCAACGTTATTTCACCTTGTGCTTTATTTTACGGCCAGATGTATACTCGTATAGGAATCTGCTGGTCTACCTTATCGCAGATGTCTTTGGACATTGCCAGTTTGTGTGTTTAAAAATCTGTTGGCAGACATACAATTTCCTGGGCAGCCTCTACCTGAAAGATGCAATTTTCTTTACCTGAAAGCGCAATATTCTTTCTCTTCAAATCTTATGGCCAAAGTGTTGGGGCAAAATTACATTGTGTTATCTCGGGCATCCAGGAGTTTTTAACCAATCTTTTGGCCATCAGTTTTACAACAGTCCGTTGATCTACCTTATCATACAAATCAACGCTTGACGATCGGACATTTCTCTCAATTTTTATTTGTTTAGGCGGTCTGTGGATGGATACGCAGCTAATGGTTTGTTAGGGCCGATCAACAGCAACTGCATATCTCAATGCTTGTTCTGAGATTGTACAGGAGCTAGCGGACGATGGCAGTGGTTTATAGTTTTGATATTGTTGTGTTCATATTGAAAGACCGTAATAGCTGAACAGAACAAATATATCTGCCCAAGCTGAGAGGATTATTTACATTAGGCCATAATAGATGATTCAATGTTTTCATACATCAGCTGCTTCTTCATCTGAGCATCTCTCGGTTGAACCTGTTGACAGTTTAAAAAGTCACAGTCTCATCTTTAAAACAAAAAGATGATTCAATGTTTTCATTGAAAAGCTACCTCTTCCTCTGAGCATCTGTCAGTTTGAACCGGTTCACAGTTTGAAAAGTCACACGATTCTCTTAAAACACAACACACATCTTTACTTCTCATGTTCTTATTATTCCAGTGTTCATCTTTGTTGGAAAAAAGAGTGTAATGCAAGAATGGTTGGCCCTGCCTTAAAGCAATATGTGCGGCTAAAATGACCAGCGAACACCTTAAAGAATTATGTCAGTAGAAGTAAATCAAGAGGTCCAAATGAATCGTAGTACTAGTAGTAATATTAAAATTGTCTGAAATTGTGAATGGCTTTTTATTTATGGATATTTCCCTTCAGTGCAATTTTCTTAATTCAATATTATTAGAAAGGTGAAGGAGTGGAAAATTTGTGTTTTGATATATAGCGCAGTTTCTAGCTTTTAAGAGCAATTGAAAGCGCTGGTCACAATACAGAAATCTAATTCGGTACGAATATAAAATAAAAAAAAAATCACAGTATCAAAAACCAAAGCCAATTGGGTATTGCAACGTGTTATTTTTACGTTGGATTGAGTTGATCAAATATTGACGTGTTGATGTTACATTTTGTATTGTACAATTGTCAGATTATATATTTTGCCTCTATCGATAAATTATTTGTGATGCGATGTGCGCGAGATAAAATATATACATGCATCGAGGCCGATGTTTTATTGTACAAATCTTTTATATGGATTAAATTTTGTCATATCCGTTTTACTGCAAAATGTGTCCTCTGCCGTACAAACAGCCAGTAATCGTTAGACCCTCTTATGTTAATAAAAACAGTGATTTGAATACATCATCCATTCTTTTTGACATGGCTTTTTTTGGAGGTACTGTTCGTTGTAAGTATCATCCTTGGGTTGACTAGGCGGACCAAAATAGATTCACTACAGGAGTTCGTGCTGATGTGAGTCCTTTTGTGGGTTGAGTACGGAGCCGGTGGAGGTAAAAGCAGGTGTTTGTTTGTTGTTTTTGATTTATACGTGAGTACGGCTACAGTGTTGATATTGTGAAGGCATTCCTAACAGTTTATTATGCATTTGTATAGTTGCCTGTGAATAATCATTTAAGTTTTAACCAGAATCAGATCAGTCAGTGTCATTCGGTTTGCGTTCGAGCATGTGTGTGTGTGTGTGTGTGTGTGTGTGTGTGTGTGTGTGTGTGTGGTGGGTGTGGGTGTGAGTGGGTGTGTGTGTGTGTGTGTGTGCTTTTTTGCTCAGGTCACCTGTGTGTCACAGAGATAGAGGGAGAGAGAGAAGGAGGGCAAGATAGCTCTGCAAAGGTTGAATAACTGATAGTGATAATCAACTGTGCAACACGTTTTCGAATATTTGAACATTGTAAGGCAAGTGAGGCTGCTATACACGTTTGTGGGGTTGTAAATGCTTCGCCTTTTGTGGATGTTGCATTATAAAGGGTATGGGTTGTGTGCGAATGAGAGCGGGTATATATATATAGCGCAAAAGAACATGAACGGTTTCTCTTTTAAGGTCTACCTATTACATACTCAGCAAATGTACAGTAATCAAAATATTATTATTATTATTGGAATATAATTTGTCATCATTCTCATCTTTAGCTTTGTTTTACTTTTCTATAACAACCTTTTTAAACATAAATTATTCACCAAACGTTCTTCGTCAGATTGCTTGTAATGTAGTTACCATCGTCGAAAACCATTCATGAAATGTTGGAACGAATTTGGGCGAAGTGTATTGTAAATAAATTCTATCACATCAACCATTTTGTGTAATATTCATGTCATTGTTAGTAAGTATAAGAATTTCATTTGTTTCGTTTCACACTATGGATCAGACTGATTATGTGTGTGGGTGTGTGTGCATACCCGTGCGTGTATGAGTGTCTGCGTAAGGTTTATTTGGGAACTAAAGTTTGGAAGAAAGCTGGTATGGCGTCAGCTAGGACAGTTTTGTGAGAAAAAAAGGGCTATTATTATTATTATTATTATTATTATTATTATTATTATTATTATTATTATTATTATTATTATTATTATTATTATTATTATTATCCTAAGACGATTAGAATGGTTTGCATTGTACAGTGAAAATGTGAAATACACGAACATAAAATATATAAATTTGTTCATGTTGACTTATTAAATGTGGTTAGTAATTAATGTTTGTGCGTGGGTGCGCTTGTGTGTGTGTGTGTGTGTGTGTGTGTGTGTGTGAGCATGTTTTATGTCTGTCTGTCTGTCTCTTTCTCTGTCTCTGTCTCTCTCTGTCTCTCTCTCTCTCTCTCTCACGCACACAACGGCACACACACGCATACACACCCACACAGACGGGAACAAACTAGAGCGCTAATATGAAACATTGCTATCAGCATTGCACATTATATTGTAATTAAATACTACTATATATATATTACAGTCCGTGGCGTGAAACTGAGTTTCTGTTAGTGTTTTGAACCTGTGTTGCTGTTACAAAGATTATCTCCTTTTACAGTAATAAGGTGCTTTCATAGAAACAGAATCGGGGTTTTGTTATGACTGAAAACATATCTATACTTCCAGCGTACTCCATCTTTCACTGGAAGACTTGTGACGTGGTGAAACTGACAGTTCCCAACGGTTTAAGTGCTGTTAAATGTAACAGTTAACTTTCATAGATTATCGTTTCACTCCTGTAGCAGTATGAGCTAGGGATGCCCGGTAGTTTGACCCATTGCGGGCCGTAAATATTGCATATCGCGGTCAGCCGAAATAGTCTGTGTTAAGCTCTGAACTTCCATCTCCGAGGACTGGAGCCGTTTGCATGAAAAAGAAATAGAGTAGTTAGTCCGGAATATGCATACCACTATTTCGTATGCATGAAAACGTAATTGCGTATTCTCTTTTCCTATTCAGGTATAAATTATACCATCCTTTCAGTCGGGATAAATCGCTTAGTCTTGTTTCCGTCGCTGATACAAAATGGCGACTGTTGTTATGTATCGGTAAAATCGCAGACGACAATTATATACCATAAGTCGCCTTTGTCGTGATCAAATTCAACCCTTCGAAAAGTTTGATGAAATGGAATTGGAAGACAAATTCAGATTCAGAAGGAACGACATTATAGACCTAACGGACGAAATTTCTGAGGACACACAAGTCGTGAATCGGCACGGATCTTTGCCACTACAAGTTCGTTCGTTCGTTAAATAAATGAATCTCCCCGGACACGTGAGCATATAAGGGACATACATATTATAAACAAACAAACAAACATGCTGTCGTTCGAATATAAGGTGTCTGTACTTAATGTAGTTTTAAAATAACCGATCGTCACACTACTAGTACTTCTTGTCGAGAAAATCTTTCAAGGTGTTCTTTAGTTTAATTTTCTAGGCCAGATCCATGGACAGTGGAAGTCTATATAGAAAAGGCACATAAGCCTACCGATGCAACACTGATAAGACTGAGATTCTTGACACCGAAACCCAGAAACTATTACTGGGATAGCCTATAAAAAATAGCAGAAAAACTAATATATAAGGAAACTATCATTATTAACAAAACGTGAAAATGAAGTCTATCAGATTTTTGCTTCTTTTCATCCTGTTGTTGAAATTCACGACAGCTAACAGTATTCTTAGGACCCCAGGTAATCTGAAGTTTCCCAATAACATTAATATTAATATAGAATTGCTGTCGAGAGTTTAACGCATTTAGCATTGATTTACCTTCAGAAAGAGTGTTAAAATAAACTAGAAAGCTTGGTTTTTATCTGAGGACACGTTGTGTTGGTTTTAACTTATCTTTCTTCTGCCTATCAATAATTATTGTTGGTCAAATGGGAATGTGTTACCTATTTATTTTGCTTTCACATTCAAATGTGTACAATGATCTGTACAGTATTGCATCTATGAGTGACGAATGTTCTAGCTGTTTGTTGTTGTTTTGATGATGATGATGATGATGATGATGATGATGATGATGATGATGATGATGATGATGATGATGATGATGATGATGACAACAACAACGAACGTTGATAAATTAATCGTAAATTGAAGTTTAATTATTTGTCGGTTGTAAACTAAATGCATATATATTATAATATATCCATGTCAATATTTTAATTTTGTTTTCTTCAGATCTTTTAAATAAACCGAATGAAAAAAAACAACATCGTGCCATTATATTAATTTTTGAATTTTCATTATTCTACAAACTACTTGAAATGAATGTGTAAATTGTGTCAGTTTCTTCTAATATACCCAAACAAACTTGTCTTGTTTTGCTTCTAAAGATGTGTAAGAACCTAAATGAAAAGTTCGTGAAATGTGTATATCAGTTGTTAGAGCTTTAACTATAGCAGTGTTCCGAATGTTAGCATTGTCATTATATGACATGACTGTCTGTGTTTTGTACTTTGCGTGCATAGTCAAGCGTGTTGACGACCCAGCGGCTCTTAGTGCTGTTGTGGAACAGCTAGCAACGAAAGTCAACCAGCTGGATGCTCGCAACACGGGTAAACAGCGGTCAATGATGATGATGACGACGATGATGATGATAAGGATGAGGAGGAGGATTGATGATTATTGATAATTAATGATGATGATGATGCTGATGATGATGATGATAATGTTGATGCAATTGTTTACGTTCTTGCTTTTTTTTGTTGTGGTCATGCTTGTCCGGGCGGTGGTGATAGCGATGGTGATGCTGCTGCTACTCATGCTGATGATGAACAAGATGATGATGATAATGATAATTGATGATGATGATGATGATGATGATGATGATGATGATGATGATGATGATGATGATGATGATGATGATGATGATGATGATGATGATAAAAGCGTTAAAACCGTATTTGTTTTCGTTGTAGCGTTGGAAACTGAAGTGAACACGTTGAAGGCCAGAGTCTCCAATCTGAAATGTGAATCTGGCACACTGTCCTTCTCCCCTCATACCCACAACGACAACACGCACTCCACCGGGAGGGAGCACATCCGTCACGTGACCTATGCCTCCTCCTTCGCCTTTCCTCCCCAAGTCACCTCCGGCCTGATCCACCTCGATGCGGATACGACGGATACGGTCCGAGTCGATGTGTCAGTGGACAATGTAGCTATCGATGGGTTCGATATGTCGGTGACGGAATGGCTCGGTTCAGTCGACTACGGGGTTACCGTGTCCTGGATGGCGTGTTTGGTGTGATGAAGATACCCTGCATATATACAATATATCTGTATGAAGAATATAACTGCGTTGGAAGGAGACACAGTCGAAGGGGGAAACAAATGAAGAAGATGAAGTGGAAGAAGAAACTGATGTTGATAATAATAAAAGTCATATTGGCAACATTGAACGACGTTTGTTTGTTTCAGACTGTTGCATTTTTCTTACAACAATTTATACTAACATCAAATCATTTATATTACTTCTCTCTGCTCACATCGCTAAACATAGTATTAGAAAAGAAATTATATCTAGCAATTTAACCGACAGTGTTGCTTTTAGCAAAGGGAGCAAACACTTTAAACTTGATCGATTGCTGTTCTCAGTTCAAGATTCACCTCCCTTTAAATTTATTCCACAAACAAGTCCTAAGTGGATGAAATATTTTAAAGTAGAGTTGATTCAGTTGAAGTAGTGTAGGCAGGGGCGGATTTTGGAAGTGTGCATTTGTACACGTGCACATTCCCCTGGCGGTTAAAAGAAAAGAGCGAGAAAAGAACAAGAAAGAAGAGAAAAAAACTATACTAATTCTCACTCACCACACAGTCATGTACCTCCAAATTAGTTTTTTGAATTATTGTTATTTTTTTTAAAATTATTCAACTGATCTAGATCTACAGGTATTTCTTGCCAAATAATTTTTTTTTATCCCTGAAGGGAAGTTGAAGACAAACAGTTGCTGCACATTTCGCTTTTTCCCCCTTGGTGCAAAAAGTTGTTTTCTTCTTAATGGTTTTGATTGGTTATTCATGAGTGCGATCTTGATCGCCATTGGTCCCATTGTGTGAACATGGTCTATACCCGGAGCGTCACCGGGCAAAACCCTTTGGTTGGCTGGTTCTTCCTCTTCCGTTCGCGCTCAATTTGCAATTTTTTTCTCTCAAAATAATGCAAAGGAAAAGTCTTTTAAAAGCCTCTGATGCCAAAGGATCTTGTAAGCTGAGCTGCTTTTTGAAGCTAAGTTAATGTTGGTTTTTATATTTCTTGAGTTTCTTCCGCGGATCTTTGGGAGGGCCTGTTTTTCGCTGAGTCACAGTGAATGATGCTGGCTGCTTGATTTTATTTTCTTGCCCACGCACTCACAGTCACAGAGTCTGATGGTCAAATCGAGAAACCTTGAACGTGGGAAAAAAAAAGTCATAACCATTCATTATCGAGTTTGAGTTTTTCTTCTAGAGGGAGATTTAGTTCCTGATAATATTGTTTAAACTCAGAAATTGCATCTTTGGATTAATTGTCAATGAATGACCGTGTTGCTGACACAGTTGGGGACACAACTTCAAAAAAGAGAAAAAGCGATGGTTGCCACGAAGCTCAAGAGATTCAGCAGAGCAATACACTGGGGACACAGGACTTTACAGCTGGTGGAACATCCGCAGACAGTCTGGATCTATTTTTTGGTATGTATTTTATGACTAATCAGTACGTCATGAAATTCATAGATTACACCATTTGGCATTGAGAAATATCTTCATTCAGTCAAATTAAAATGAAATCGGTCTACCTTTTTCCCCACATGTTTAGTTCTTCTGTTCAGGGAAATTAACGGTCAGAGCAGTACTCTTTTCATCTATTCAAGACTTCTGGTTATTCTTCTTCATTATGCCAGATTTGCTTTGGATCGTGGAAACCTTGGGCAGTTTACCACTTGTCAGCCGCTTCACAGTCTGGTAGGCCTTCTTGCTGTTTTCTTGTTCAGGCTGTTCTCTATTTCTCATCTCAGTGGCGGCATCTGAGTTGAAGGTGGTGGTCATGGTGTTGACATCTACTTCACCAGCTCCCAAAATGAGCAGTGGTGCAAATTTCCCTCCAATTGCGGCTTTAAATATTTCTGCCACTTCCGGGTCTTGCAGTTTGTTCAGGTCGAACTTCAGTCTAGTGCACTTTGCTGTGTTTACTCTCTTCAAGTGGAACCGGAAGGGCATCATCACGAGATCGTTGTCACTTCCTATGTCTGCTCCTGGAAAAGTGCGTGTACTGCCAATGTTGATGCTTGATCTGAAGCGTGTCTTGACCATGATGCAGTCGATATGATTGTGATGCTCCCCGCTGGGACTGTGCCATGTCCATAGTCTGGATTTGTTGTGGAGACCAAGCGTGTTTGCCAGTGTCAGATTGTTGTACCTGGCAAACTCCAAGAATCTCAGACCCTTATTATTTGTCTCTCTAAAAGTTTAAAATAAAAAAAAATGTTTAGGCTTTCCAATCAGATATTTTGAGTAATTAGAAATGTAAAGCTGTACAACTTTTTTTAATCCAATAAAATTGTGACTTTTAATCAATTAAGCGCGCAAATTACTATAACGGTATTTAGTGTGACTGTAGCACCAGGACTATTACTGATAGCAAAGAAGCAGATCGACTCAGCAATTGTATCGTTCTCACATGGTGTAGAGTTCCAGATTTCAGAATCAGAATCAGAATCAGAATCAGAATCAGAATCAGAATCTTTATTGTCCCCATGAAAACACAAGGAAATGTGTGTGCGGCGTACACTTCATCAACACAACGGCACAAAAGCAATAAAACACAAAAGACTTCAGGGATTAAAACAATACACCCCAAAGAACAGAAAAGCAGGTGTACACAACATGAATGTAGCTTATGAAATAATAAAAGTCATGCATCCTACTTTCTAACCCCTAACACAAAACACCCACCTACACACACACACACACACCCCCGCACGCACACACACCAACACACACGCACACACACACACGCACACACACCCACACACACCAGAAGTTAAAAAGTTACCGGTACAGTATTTAATGCAGACTGTCACTGGCCTGTAGCAGGACCAGTAATAACGTCGCTTCTAACCTAGTTGCAGTGTTCTAAACACACAACGGGAGTTGTGCTAAGTCTGTGTTTATTTCATTTCAGTGCAGATCAACTGCAATTCCTGGATATTATTTTTATGCGTACACAACAGGACCCAAGAAACAAAGACCTGAATTTCCAAGCAGTATACATGTTTTTGATATTATGAACCAGACTGCCATGCAAGGAGAAACTGGGTCAGTACAGGGTTTTCTGATGATTAACTTTGCACAGACTAAGTATGGTTATGCATATGAATCTCTTAAAAACTAGACGACTAAAATCTATTGCTCTAAAAGCAAATTACATAGAATCACGCTGGATCCAGCTGATAATAAAAGAGTCAAGCTACAAAGAGGTAAGTAATAAATGCTTCAACCTACAAATTTTCCTCCACATGCAGGTTTATTATAGCTAAAATAAACAAAACAAAACAAAACAATACTTTTACAACCACTTCTTTCACATAATTCTTTCAACAAACCCTACCGTTTATATGGTTCAATGTTCAAACGCTCACAAAACTTTTCAAAAAACACAATATCATGATAAATATACCCGGCTTAGGAAACACTTGCCGCACAGTGTCTTAGTGACTAGATACAACAAATGAACGAAGTTTCTAGTTCGACGAAGTGCCGTTATATATAGGGTAGACCGCTTTCATGCTTAAAATAGGACCTTCTAGCACAAAATTTTCCGTTTTTTTTTTCACGTCGAGTATTATAGATAGGATGCCCCGCTAGTCCACAAAACTTTCCTCCCCCCCCCCCCCCAAAAAAAAATAAAAGAGCTGAAAATAATTGTAGGTTACGCTTCGCTTGCGAAAACAAAAAAAAAATTCGGCAAGCTCGATTAAAATTAAAAGTTGACACAGAGGTATCGGTCAGGTTACCTGCTATCTGCATTGCAAGTATCCCAATGACAGCGTTTTACCATCCTGCATGGAAAGCTTGAAAAAATGCACCGATAACACACGCATTTCAGTAGCACAAATGACCGTAAGTCTTGAAATCTATCTGCAGTTTGGAAAAAGTAACTCTTGCAGGCCTGCAGGATTATCTTCTCTTCTTTATCGGAATAACTCTTATTATTTACCGTTATAGCAGACGACCTTAGGAATGCCCAGACACGAAGTTTAGATTCCATGTTCGGTAATATTAGACAAATCTCCCTGCCTTTACACCACCTGTTTGAGTGATGGATGTGTATTTGGTGTGTGTGAGGGTGGATGAGACAGGTGAGCGTGTAGGTTGGTATAGATCGCCGCGCTTTGAGCCTGATTGATTTGGGGAAAGGCGCGTATATAGCATCCTGTATTATTATTATTACAAACACACACACACACACACACACAAACACACACACACACTCTTAATAAAGAGTATAAAAATTAACTCAGAAAGAGGGGGGAAAAGACAGACAGACAGGAAAGAAGGAAAAGGAGGGAGAGAAATATCAGAATTTGTTTAGGACACCAGAACGGTTTTGTCGTAGATTATACAAGATATAAAATTAGAATCAGCACAATTAAGACCAAGATAAGATTCATAACTCTAGGTATAGGAGCTACAATTATAATTTATAATTATAATTCAAGAATAAAAAGGTTCCACGAGTGTAACTCAAGCAAGTTGATCTTTTATAATTTAGAGATAAGATCGTATTTTGGAGTGACATCAAAAACTTGAGTTATTTTTCTGTTGAGCGGATTCTTGGCGAACAAGCGACATAGTTTTTGTAAGTTATTTAGTGTGCTCTGTTTAGCCAATATGGCGTCCCACAAGTGGTTCCGATTTTCAGTCATCTTTGTATTCGTGTCATTGAATTTTTGTTTGTGTGGTAAGTAGCTTTATGCGTAATAATAATAATCATCATCATCATCAACATCATCATCATCATCATCATCATCATCATCAAACAACAACATGAGCGTCAGAATCTTTAAACTCCGTGCGAAGGAATGTGTTCGTGCACAGAGTAGACCTCGATTTATACTCTCATCGAATCTACTCTCTCTCTCTCTCTCTCTCTCTCTCTCTCTCTCTCTCTCTCTCTCTCTCTCTCTCTCTCTCTCTCTCTCTCTCTCTCTCTCTCTCTCTCTCTCTCTCTCTCTCTCTCTCTCTCTCCCTCTCAACCTGTCTTTCCCTATCTGTCGTCTGTCTCTCTTTCGCCCTGTCTGCCTGTCTATCTCTCTGTCTATGTCTCTCTCTCTCTCTCTCTCTCTCTCTCTCTCTCTCTCTCTCTCTCTCTCTCTCTCCTTCTTTCTCTCTATCACACACCCGCACACACCCGCACACACACACCCATACACACTATGACAGTTGACTGTACAATTGGTGAAGAAGGGGTATAACAGAAATTGTGACATTGTCTACCTCCTTCTCCGATAATAACGCACTCTACTTCCATTGTTTCGAGCAAGCGACAGGAGATCGGATGACGACTACGTGACCATCACAACGGTGGTTCAGCAGCTGAGTCAGAGAGTGGCGGCTCTGGAAGCCAGCAAAATTGGTACTGCCCTTCTTACACTCACCACAGTCCTTCTCCTCCTTCTTTTCTCGCCTACGCCTTCTCATCATTGTTAGAATTGACATCAGTCTGCAGATGTAGAAATCAACGTCGTCGCCAGCAGATGCTGCATAGTCATTACATTTAGATAATTACCATTGTTATTGTTATTACTGTCTTTATTGCCTCTGGCATCATCATCATCATCATCATCATCATCATCATCATCATCATCATCATCATCATCATCATCATCATCATCATCATCATCATCATCATCATCAACGCAGCAGCAGCAACAGCAATAACACTAGAATCTGCAACTTCTTGTCATGATCGTCATCACCATCATCATCATTGTCGTCGTCGTGGTCGTCGCCGTCGTTGTCGTTGTAATTACACGGACTAGTAATGATATGTAGGCTTATCTTTCACTGAATGACTAAGTGACTGATTCACGTTTTAACTGGCTGACCGATTGATTACAGCTCTGGAAAATAAGGTGACGGCTATGCAAAACCATCTGGCTGTCATGAAATGTAAGTTTTAGTTTTTTTTTATAAACACTTGTCAATATCCCTCCCTCATACCCCACCTCCCTAAAATATATTTTTTTAAAATCTATAAATAAAAATCTATTAATTTAACAAACTTGTTGGTTTAAAATCACGTCCAATATTTTGTTCAGGGGTGAACACTGTAGGAGAGTGTTATGTGAGACAAACCTACCGCCATGGTCGGGAATTAAACCCGATTTTTTTTCTGCATGCACGCCTATGTGAAAATGTACCGCCTGAACCGTTTTTTTTGTGCCATTCCAGTCATTGTACACAACAGTGCACAGCGGAAGGTAATGCTTGGGTCATGATCTTAAGCTTAATGGCTTCTTTGAGTTAAGGGCTGTCGAAACTATAGCAATGCTATTGCAACTGCACCAATGATTTTATTTATTTAGCTTTATGGAGAAAGTCTCGATCACCACTCCCCCGCCTCTTCACATACACACGCACACACACACACACACACACACACACACACACACACACACACACACACACACACACTTATGCGCGCACATACATATACACATTATACGCGCACATAAACACGCGCGCGCGGGCAAATACTGTAACTCAGACGCACTCGCTAATTCATCTCTTCATCTATGACAATGTTCTCGTATTCATTAGTGGACGTATGTATGTATGTATGTATGTATGTATGTATGTATGTATGTATGTATGTATGTATGTATGTATGTATGTATGTATGGTTGGGTGTGTGTGTGGTTGTTTGTGAGTGTGTGTTGTGTGCGTGCGCGAGTGTGTGTGTATGTGTGTGTGCCTGTGTCTGTGTTCTGTATAGATGAGCGCGTTGTATAAATCTAGTGCATACGGATACGGGATGATAATCGGTCGGTCTTTGTAGGTCCATTGGTGTACACTGTACACACGCTATCTCAGCCGAAGTAGGCCTAATCGGGCGAGGTGATCGAGATTTTTAACGTCCCGCTAAGATGACACTGCTTGATGTGTAACATCGCGTAAAGAGTAATTACAAACAGTCGTCCCCAGTGAGAAAATGTCTCCTCCTGCCATTTGCAGGATTCGTAAATGTATTATTGGAATTTTGTTCCTAAATGACACTATCATATCCTATCCCATCCCATCTCATAACTCGAAGGTCGTTGGGACACCACAGATGATCGTTTAAACAGCGTACTCCATCTTTCTCTGTCCGCAGCAACCCTCATGGCTTCGCTCAGTGTTAAACGAGTTCATTCTCGAATGTTGTCTCCCACCTCTGTCTCCCTCTTCTTCTGCTTCCTTGCACAGGATGGTCTTTGCAAGGCCTGATGATCTGGTGACGTGGCCATGCCATCGAAGTTTCCGTTTCTTCACCACTGTGAACATGTCATCGTGTTTTTTCCAGTGGCTTGTGTGATGGTCTGTCGGACTTCGGCGTTGGTGATGTGCTGGGTATAGGAAATGCCAAGAAGTCTTCTGTAGCATCTCATATCCATGCTTTGTACTTTCTCGTTGTAAGTCTGCTGTGAGGGTCCATGTTTCACAAACTCACAAACGTACAGGAAGACGGAGATGAAAAGGGAGCACAGCAGCCTTACCTTGGAGTGATGGTCCTGTCTTTCCAAATGGGCTTCAACCTAGCCAGGGCACAGTTGTTTGAGCGATCCTGGACTTCCTGCCGGGACCCATTGTCTGATACAATTGCTCCTAAATATTTGAAGCTATGCACTGTGTTGAGGGTTTGACCTTGGACTTTGATATCCGTGTTGATGCTATCTGTGTTATTGGTCATCACTATTGTCTTATTTCCAGTCCAAAGGCTCTGGAGTTGGTGTCGAACATCTGTACCAGCTGTGCAAGTTCTTGTTCCTCTCCAGCCAATCCATCAATTTCATCCACAAAACGGAGGTTGGAGATTGCTCTACCACCTATGCTGACTGTGCCGTTGTGATCTGCAAGGGCATCTGACATGGTGCGCTCCAGGCAGATGTTGAAGAGTGTTGGAGAGAGTATGCATCCTTGACGCTCGCCGATTGTTGTTCTGAACCAATTCCCGTTGACGCTGTTATGGAGGACTATGGGAGGCGATATATATCAAACGCGCGCGCATTTGCGCTCGCACTTGCGCTCGCAAATGCGCAAATGCGAGCGCAAATACGTGCGCAAATGCGCGCGCATTTGCGCTCACAAGTGCGCTCGCATTTGCGCGCGCGGTTGCTACGCCCGTTGCTATGAGGGTTTTGCTGAAAACTGACAACGGAAAGGAACTGAAAATGAACACATGTTTTTTTTGTAGATCTCCGACCTAGATATTTTGTATTTATCCGCATTAGTTTGATGTTAAATATTTACCTAGAATACAATTTAAATAACTGTCTCAATATGTTTAAAGATAGCTTTCATTAACCTTAAGATTTGCGCGTAAAAAGCTTATGGGTACAGCGCAGACGCCAAAGATTAAAGAAGGAAAAAAATAGATCTAGCGTACATTTTGTAATGGTTGGGCGCGGCTTTGTCACTGAGCAGCCTATAATAATATCATATGTGAGTTTATAGATTGATTGTATGTAGCCTATAATATTTATCGATGAAGCTCGATTGTGGCAAAATTCAAACGACAATATTAAAGATTTAATATTGTTAATAATTTTTTTTTGCATAGGCCTAGGCCTACTTAATATACTTAAATAAATATAGCTATCAGTATCAAATATTTTTTTATCTAAATTCTCTCATGACTCAAATCTCGGTTATATCGGTTACGTGCAGAGAAAGACAGCATCTTTTTAATTTAAGCCAGTCGAATTTTTTTGTGCTATAGGGTATATAAACTCTCAAAGTAAACTTGTCAAAATACTAAAATTGCTTCACAAATAATGCAAGTCGATCCAGTACGATCTCTCTCTCTCTCTCTCTCTCTCTCTCTCTCTCTCTCTCTCTCTCTCACGCACACACACACACACACACACACACACACACACATATATATATATATATATATATATATATATATATATATGAGAGAGAGAGAGAGAGAGAGAGAGAGAGAGAGAGAGAGAGAGAGAGAGAGAGAGAGAGAGAGAGAGAGAGAGAGAGAAAGCAGAACTTTGAGCAGCACGTTTGCTGACACAATGATCAGACATACTTCCATATAAAAAAAATTAAAATAGGACATTTTGATGTGTTGGGGTTGATTTTCAGCCAGATAGATTATCTCCACTATTTGTCAGTGACTGCCAGCGAAGAACAAATTATCACTAACTTGTTAAGTGTGTGTTTATATACCTAATATATTTATAGTAGCTTTTCTATTTTATCTGTTTTGTTCCATTTTAGGACCTGCAAACTCGGGAAATCCGGTAGACTTTTCCACTACTCTCACAGTTTATTTCATGAATGATATTAAGTTTAGTAGTGCTAGTTTTCACTAATTATTACAAATATTAATAATAATGAATGCAAGAAATATTTAATTTGTGTACCTCTCAAATTCTTTCACAGACACATTCTTTTCCGGGTATAATTTTTACGTGTATGGAGCGGAATATAGCAAGTGCAAGTGTATGGAGCGGAATATAGCAAGTGCGCTCGCAAGTGCGCTCGCATATACGCGCGCAAATGCGCTCGCAAAAGCGCTCGCATTTGCGCTTGCAAATGCGCGCACCGCTCGCAAGTGCGCTCGCATTTACGCGCGCAAATGCGCTCGCAAGTGCGCTCGCATTTGCGCGAGGTGCGCGCATTTGCGAGCGCAAATGCGCGCGCAAATGCGCGCGCGTTTGCTATATCTCGCCTCCCATAGAGGACTACACTGGTAGCCTTATCGTACATGTTATGACGATGTTGTCTCCCGTGCGGATTTGCGAAGTTGTCCAAGAGTAACACACTTACCACTTCCGTCCTGGTTGCCAACGGAATTCGCGGTCCTTGGTGAACCGGGCGAAGACCGACACGGTATGGATGGGTGGTCCTTTTCATCATTTTGTCTTGGGCAAGAAATACCTGGCGGGCCTCAATCATTTCCAGGCTGTTGGCCATAGCCAACATCCACGAGTACAGTGTTGCTCGCTTTGGCACCGAGCAGGTGGTTGTTGAACCTGAGGTTCAGGTGAGTTTCCTCCGTCCTGGCCGGTGACTTCTGTGTAGAAGACTTTTGCCTAGTGATGCCGTGCTGACATCACCCCTGTTAGTCGCCTCTTACGGCATGCTGGGAAACGTTAGGTCTATTCTATTCAGTTCCCGATCCCACAGGCAAATAAAGCTAGATTTTCTTAAACCAAATCATACCATAGACCAGGTCTCACAACCAAGCTGTTGGGTTGGCATGTCTTCATTTCTTTGATTCTTATTTGTGGTTTTTTCCCCTTCCACGTCACAGGTCAATCTGGAGAAGTATCCTTTAATCCACACGAGCAACAGGAAGTGACGACAAACGGAATCAAACAAAGAATCCACGTCATCCATGTCACCTTCCCCACCTCTTTCGCCGGGACACCGGTAGTGACGTCAGGATTAACGTACATTGACTCCAACAATGGTGATACTGCGGACAGGATTGATTCCAGCGTAGACCACGTGACCGTATCCGGGTTTGATCTTTCTGTTCGAGAATGGCACGATACTCAAAATTACCGCGTGGATGTTGCATGGATGGCTTGCTTAATCTGATATGCCTCACAACATGAAAGATCAATTGGCTTTGGCTTCATGCATACTAGTGTCAAAAGTGCATAATTAAACTTTAAGCCGAAATAATTATAAAGTTGTAATTTCCTTCTCTAAATGAAGACAATAAATCATCTTGTATGTTGTACTTTAGAGTTGTACGCAAGTCCACATAATTATACAAGCGCCAAGCATATCCCATCATTACATTACATTACATGGTTATTGCTTTAGATCCAGCGGACTCTTCCGAGCCAAATCAGGACCGACAAAATCAAGACTACAACTTCGCCGAAAGAGGACTCACCCCTGATCCACATAAAAGATCTGCCGAAACAACCTTAGTGGTAACACTGAATGCACTCCACCAACCGGTCACTTTACAATAAAGACATCCCACGCAGGGGACGCTGAAGCAATACTCTAATTTATCGAACCCCCGTTTACAAAAACAAAATAGAATACAAACATCATTATAAAATATCAACAAAACACGTACATATAAAATGCCTACATTGCCAAATAATAACATCATAGGAAACCCCAGTGACCACCTGGCAGAAAGCGTCCAATATTCCCAAGCTGATCCAACAGACCTCACACACAAATGAGTTTTGTTCCCGAAGAGTTTTCATGAAAAAAAGGTAGGTGACTGGTCTGGCGAAGAAGATGATAGTATAATAGATTTATAGAACAGAGTAGGAATGAGAAAGAACAAACGGTAAAGACAGTGGGAATTTAAAGCACTAAATTTCCAGAAAGTGAGGATACTATTTATACTGAAACCCCCGGCACCTCCACGGGGGGCATGTCCCATCGGCACCAAGTTTGGACGTCGACAGTCGTGTCAAATGCACACAATTTAGTCGCAGAAAAATAAAAAAAAGAATTCGCTGTCGGTTTGTGTGTGTGTGTATGTGTGTAGGTGTGTGTGTGTGTGTGTGTGTGTGTGTGTGTGTTGCGATGTAGAAACGCCGTTATTTATAGGAATTCGTCATGCTCTACCTACGTTCTTTTAACGGCCCCGTTGTTTTGACGTCAAAACAGTGCTCCGTTATGGTTAGGGCTGCTAGTGTTAGGTTAAAGGTTTGGGTTAGAGTTAGAGTTAGCTTAAAAAAATGACAAATTAAAAAAAATGTTAAAACAACGTATGTGGCGTTTTATGAAAGTCATAACAACGGCGTTTTTACACGTGTGTGTGTGTGTGTTTGTGTGTGTGTGTGTGTGTGTGTTTGTGAATAAAGATTTTTTTGACTTAAAGTTAAATTTCTATTATATGCTTTTGACGCTAGTGTGCCACCATACTTCGTTTTGTATGCTTGGGCTCAACCAATTAAACAAGTAGCCAAACAACTGCGATTTACACTTGTTGTTGTTGTTGCTTCTTCTTCTTCTTCTTGGTTGGTTGGTTGGTTGATGATTGTTTTATTAACGTCTTCTTCATCCAAATGATTAGACACTCGCTCTCACACATTCAGCCTCTCTGTCTCTGTCTGTCTCCCTCTCTCAGACCGACCTCTTCTTCTTCTTCTCCTGCTCTTGCTACTCCTTCTTCTTCTTCTTGTCTATTTGCCAGTAGTATGTCGATAAATTGATATTCATTGTATGAAATAATCTGTCAATGTGATAGTGAGTTTGTCTGTCAGCCTGTCAGATAGTGGGTTTGTCTGTCAGCGTGTCAGACAATGAGTTTTTCTGTCAGCGTGTCAGACAGTGAGTTTGTCTTTCAGCCTGTGAGTCAGTGTGTAGGTCTGTTAGCCAAAATGTCAGTCAGTCAATACGTCACTTACGCACTCAGGTACAAGCTATATTTATAAATGTAGGCTACATATTAATAGTTTGTTGGACAATTCAGTGACCACTATAACCCTAAAACGCATACCTGGTCACGATCGGTACACAGGCTGCACCAATCATCGGTGGCACAGCTTCGGTCATTTCCGGAATCGGTATAGGCAAACGTCATTTCCGGAATAGGCAGAGGTCACGTGCCGCTTTGTGAAAACTTGGAACGCCACACACACATACAGACACACACACAAACACACGCAAACAGACAAACACACACCCATACGCGCGCACGCATACACACACAAACACACGCACCCACACACAAACCCTTGAGCTTGCGTTGACAACAGTTGTTTGTTTTCTTTGGTTGTTGGTGTCTTTCAAGCCGTCACTATATTTGGACTTACTTGGAAATATATTTGGAAATACTTTGAAACAGTCGGGAATCCTATCCTATCCTATCCTGTCCCATAACCCGAAGGTCGTAGGGGCACCACAGATGATCGCTTAACCAGCATACTCCATCTTTCTCTGTCCTCAGCAGCCCTCATGGCTTCGCTCAGTGTCAAACCAGTCCATTCTCGAATGTTGTCCTCCCACCTCTTTTTCGGTCTCCCACTTCTTCTACCTCCTTGCACTGTGCCTTGCATAATGGTCTTTGCAAGGCCTGATGATCTGGTGACGTGGCCATACCATCGGAGTTTCCGTTTCTTCACCACTGTGAGCAGGTCATCGTGTTGTCCAATGGCTTGTGTGATGGTCTGTCGGACTTCAATGTTGGTGATGTGTTGGGTATAGGAAATGCACAGAAGTCTTCTGTAGCACCTCATCTCCATGCTTTGTATTCTTCGTTGGAGATCTGCTGTGAGGGTCCATGCTTCGCAAGCATATAGGAAGATGGAGATGACCAGAGAGCGCAGCAGTCTTACTTTGGAATGTAGACTGATGGTTCTGTCTTTCCAAATGGGCTTCAACCTTGTCAGGGCAGCAGTTGTTTGTGCGATCCTGGAGAGGACTTCCTGTCGAGACCCATTGTCTGACACAATGGCTCCTAAGTATTTGAAGCTGTGCACTGTGTTGAGGGATTGGCCTTGTACTTTGATGTCCGTGTTGATGCCATTGGTGTTGTTGGTCATCATTTTGGTCTTCTCTGCACTTATTTCCATTCCATAAGCTCTGGAGGTGGTGTCAAGCCTCTGTACAAGCTGTTCAAGTTCTTGTTCCTCTGCAGCCAATCCATCAATATCATCCGCAAAACGAAGATTGGAGATTGCTCTGCCCCCTATGCTGACTGTGCCTTCGTGATCTGCAAGAGCATCTGACATGATGCGCTCTAGGAAGATGTTGAAGAGTGTTGGAGAGAGTAGGCATCCTTGACGCACACCGATTGTTGTTCTGAACCAGTTCCCGATGACGCTGTTATGGAGGACTGCACTGGTAGCCTTGTCATACAGGCTTTTGATGACTTCTATAATTTTAGGGCTGATGTTGTAAACTTTCATGGTTGCCCATAGAGCTGCATGCCAGACTCGGTCAAATGCCTTCTTGAAGTCTATGAACACATGATATAGATGTTGTTGGTGCTGTAGGTATTTCTCACAGATTATTCTGAGGTTGAAAATCTGTTCAGTGGTACTTCGCCCTGCCATGAATCCTGCTTGTTCTTCAGCTATGATTTGTTCAGCTTGTGGTTTCAACCTGTTGAGTATTATTTTCAGGAGGACCTTGCTGGGATGGCTGATGAGGCTGATGGTGCGGTAATTTTCACACTCCTGAAGGTTACCTTTTTTGGGAAGAGTGATGACAAGCGACTGGGTCCATGGTGTAGGCCATTCCCCACTCTGCCAGATCTTGTTACAGATAATGGTGAGAGCATCAGTCATCGCTTCTCCTCCTGCTTGTAGCAGTTCCGCTGGTATGTTGTCCACTCCCGCTGACTTCCCTTTCTTCAGCGATTGCACTGCTGCCTCAACTTCTTCCCGGAGAATTGGGAGGATTTCTTCTTCTTCTCTGCTCTCGGGACATGCTAGAACTGATGGGTCTCCATTTGGTGTATGGTTGTAAAGGTCAGAGCAGTACTCTGTCCATCTGTCCAAGACTTCTTGTTCTTCTGTAAGGCAAATGCCAGACTTGCTTTGGATAGTGGAGACTTTGGGCTGTTTAACACTTGTCAGCCGCTTCACCGTCTGGTAGGCCTTCTTGCTGTTGTTCTTGTTCAGATTGTTCTCTATTTCCTGGCATTGATCTTCTATCCAGTTCTCCTTTGCTGTGCGCATGCCTTTTCGGATGTCATTGTTGATTTTTCGGTAGACATCAGCTCCCTGTGAGGTGTTCTTTTTCTTTTTTTAACTCTCTTCGTTTATCACACAGATCCAAAAGTTCAGGTGTGATCCACGGCTTCTTCTTTGGTCGGTGCTTGCCAAGGATCTCAGTGGCGGCATCTGTTACAGCTGAGTTGAAGGTATTGGTCATGGTGTTGACATCTACTTCGCCTGCCCCCAAAATAAGCAGTGGTGCAAATTTCCCTCCAATTGTGGCCTGAAATATTTTTGCCACCTCCGGGTCTTGCAGTTTGTTCAGGTCGAACTTCAGCCTAGTGCACTTTGCTGTATTTACTCTCTTCAAATGGAGCCGGAAAGACATCATCACGAGATCGTGGTCACTTCCAATGTCTGCTCCTGGAAAAGTGCGTGTCCTGCCAATGTTGATGCTTGATCTGAAGCGTTTCTTGACCATGATGTAGTCGATCTGGTTGTGATGTTCCCCGCCGGGACTGTGCCATGTCCATCGTCTGGATTTTTTGTGGAGACCAAGCGTGTTTGCCAGTACCAGATTGTTGTATCTGGCAAACTCCAATAGCCTCAGACCCCTGTCATTTGTCTCGTTGTTGCAGTGGGGTCCGCATGTGTCTCCCCAGTTGTGGTGCGCATCTTGGCCAACCTTGGCATTCCAGTCGCCTTGCACTATGACTATGTCCTTCTTCGGCACTTGGTCAAGGACCGCCTGTATATTTTCATAAAAATCCTCCACTTCGCTGTCTTCATAGTCTGATGTTGGGGCATAGGCCTGGATGATGGTAATGTTGAAAGGGGTTGCTCTCAGACGGATGGTAATGAGTGTACTGGAGACTGGGCGGCAACCCATGACAGTGGCTAGAATGTTCTTGTGGACCAAGAATCCAACGCCGTGTTCGTGCCTGTCATCTCTACCGCTGAAATAGAGCTTGTGGCCTTTGTCAGTCGTTGTTTCACCTAGGCCTTTCCAGCGCAGTTCGCTGATACCTAGAACGTTCCATCGATAGTGGTCCAGCTCGTGGGCCAGTTCTTCTAATTTTCCTTCCGCAGTTAGGGTCCTGACATTCCAGGTTCCTATGACGATGTTGTTTCTCGTGCGGATCTTGCTAATTTGTCCATCAGTAGCATACTTTTCACCTCCGTCCTGGTGGCCAACGGAAGGCGCGGTCCTTGTGTAGCCGGGCGACGACCGATCCGGCATGGAATTAGTGGATAGCCTCATCATGTGTTGTGTCTTGGGCAAAAAAAAGACCTGGCAGGGCCCAATCCTCTCCAGGCTGTTGGCCACAGCCGAAATCCACGAATACAATGTGGCTCGCCTTGGCCCTGAGCACGTGGTCGTTGAACCTGTAGTAACGTGAGGTTCCTCCGCCCTGGCCGGTGACTTCTGTGTAGAAGACTT
Organism: Oncomelania hupensis; assembly: GCA_036898135.1. Classification (NCBI taxonomy): domain Eukaryota; kingdom Metazoa; phylum Mollusca; class Gastropoda; order Littorinimorpha; family Pomatiopsidae; genus Oncomelania; species Oncomelania hupensis. The sequence continues at coordinate 32,722,568 of CM072523.1, read as the reverse complement.
TCGCCCAGTGATGCCGTGCTAACATCACCCCTGTTAGTCGCCTCTTACGACACGCCGGGAAACGTTGGGTCTATTCTATTTGCCCGAACCCACAGAGTCGGGAATCAGGACGAGCCAAATATATATATATATATATATATATATATATATATATGTATGTATGTATGTCTATATATATATATATATATATAAAGAGTTTAGTGGCCTGCCAGTGGCATTCCGGTTGTCGGACAGTTGGTCAGTCGGTCGACCCTTCGCTCCCAATTTTGCTTTTATTTGTCAAACCACATTTTTGACCTTATCTCAATAATAACTGAACCGAAATTCGTCATTTTTACTTTGTGCTTACTTTAGCTACTGCTAAGCACGTTGGATCATTCCTATTTGTACTTTCTCAAAGGTCAAGGTCATAGTGCATCACCATTCCATGTTCTAAAGACGTTTTGCGCTGTATATAAACATTGGCAGATCGTGACCTCTCATTCCATGTGTTCCTGTTGCTACTTTATTATAAAACAGAGTCACGAAGCCGCCAAGAGAATTAACGCTTTTGAAAATCCTTATTTCATCGGCTAGGTATTGGTGAGCAACTGGAAAAGAAATTGAATGGCTTGCCATCTTGTTCTTCTTTTCTACTTCTTACTCAGCTACTGAAATGCTTGCAGATAACATCGTCCTACACACATCGTCCCACGTACATCGTCCATCCCTGAAAAGGACAGAGATAGAAGTACATGGAAACTGACCAGGGGCCGGTCATGTTAGGGGCGCGGGTGGTGGATGTGGGAGGTTGTGGCTTTCCAAAATGAAGCCCGTGAAGTCTTTGTTCCCACTGTTTGTCAAAGCTAAACGAGGAAATTCGGTAGACACCTTAGTAAATCAGGGTATGGGCTTCTTATACAGTAAAGACTATTGAAAATAGAAACAGAAATTGATAGCGTCGAATCATTATCAATTTTTGACAAGACCACTACGCCACTGAAGTCCGCCGACAGCTCCAAAGCCGCCATCGTAAACAGAGATAAGCTAATCCAGCTCCAGGAAGCTGATAGTATTTTAAACAAACACAAGAACCACCAAGACCACGTGACTAAAGGCAGTGGCACGGTCTATTTCGAGTTAAAGGCCAAAATCCTGTACAGAATCTTCCAGCTACCCGAGGATCAACGGAGGGGAACCACTACGTCAAGTCTTGGTACCTTTACCCCTAAGGCGTCAAGTGATGAAAATAGCTCATGATTCCGTTATGGAAGGTCATCTGGGCAAAAAGAAGACGTCGGACGGAATCCAGGCAGTGTTCTACTGGCCAACACTTCATGCAAATGTCAGCCGACTCTGCCGATCATGTGACATTTGCCAGAAGACCATACCTCGAGGAAGGGTCCCTAAAGTGCCTATGCAGAGGATGCCTCTGATCGATCGACCTTTCAAGAGGGTGGCCTTGGACATAATCGGCGAAATAAAACCTCCGAGTGAAGAAGGTCACCGGTGGGTACTGACTTTAGTGGACTATGCGACTCGGTACCCAGAAGCAGTGCCTCTGAAGGATATTGCCACTAAAATCGTGGCAGAGGCGCTGGTGGACATGTTCAGCAGACTTGGAGTACCCGAAGAAATCCTGACAGACCTCGGGACGCAGTTCGTCTCTAACTGCATTAAGAAAGTCAACAGACTGCTGAGCGTCCAGCATTTGACTACGACACCCTACCATCCAATGTGCAACGGACTCGTGGAGAAGTTCAATGCTACGCTAAGGTCCACCTTGAAGAAACTGTGCAGCAGGCAGCCCAGACAGTGTCATCGCTACATCAACGCCTTACTCTTCGCCTACAGAGAAGTACCGCAGGAGTCCACCGGCTTTTCTCCGTTCGAGGTGTTTTACGGAAGAACCATCCGAGGGCCGATGCACATCCTGAAAGAAGTGTGGACGACAGAAGTAGACATTCTTGCTTAGCTTGGATGACGCTTGTTTCAATATAGACTTTCTAGAAGGTTTTTGGCTCCTCTGAGGAAGAGACAAGAAGGAAATGAGACTCCGCAAGTTATGAGTTTCTGTTTAGTTTTAGTAATTCAGCTTGATGCATGACGCACGTTTCAAAATGGAACTCTTCAAAAGTTAGCTCATGAGGAAGCGACAAGAAGGAAAAGGAATCGGACGCCGAAACTGCGACCGTCACTCAAAGCAACCAGAGATATTATGTTATCGTGTTATATTGTTTGGAAGGGAATTCCATTGAGTGGATGCACAGAAAGCAAAGGTGCGTTCACCATAAGTTTTTGTTTTGACAAGTGGGATGATGAAGGTGCGTTGGTCTGATGAGGAACGGAGCTGTCTGCGTGGTACGTAGGGAATGAGCATGTCAGAAACGTATGCAGGGGAAGTGTTTGGCTTATGTCTTTAAAGTGAGCATGCGGCCTAAATCAAATTTGCGAAAAATAAACTGTTTATTTTACGCTAATTAAAGATGACGATTTGCTTATAATAATAATAATAATAATAAATATAGATCTATATAGCGCCGCGCTTGACACACTCATACACCATTTATACTACACAACAATTGTAAGTATATAAAATCTGAATAAATTCACTAAAACTCTACAACATAATGTTAAGAACATTCAATAAAAATATTATATTTATATAAAAATAAAAAGGCAACTAAAACTATTATGAAAGATGGAGTACGCTGGTTAAACGATCGTCTGTGTTGCCCCTATGACCGCCGAGTAACGGGATAGGATAGGATAGGATAGGATAGGATAGGATAGGAAACTATTATGTATAAAAAAAAAACAACTTTTAAAAGGCAACCAACACTTATAAGAATTATTAAAAACGAGCACCATTAAAAGCAAACAACTTTGCCCGTGGAGCGCCACGACACGTGTGCCTACTGAGATTAATTCATGTGTGTTATTGAGAAGGAGTATAGAAGGTGTTTCTGGAAAAGATATGTTTTGAGTTGTCGTTTAAACTCTTGTTGTGTTTGCGCATGGCGGAGACAGTAGACTCGTTCAAGTGCCTGGGTTCCCTCATCTCCGACGACCTCAGCTGGGGTGCCAACATTAACACCATCGTGAAGCGGGTTCATCAACGATTGTACTTCCTCAGACAGCTGAGGAAGTTTGGCCTTTAAAAAGACATTCTCCTCCAGTTCTATCGGGCCGTGGTGGAGAGCGTCCGAACATTTTCCATCACGGTCTGGTTCGGAACAGCAAACGCAGCTCGACACAGACCGGCTGGAGCTGGTCGTGCGCACGGCAGGCAGGATTGTCGGCTGTGAACTCCCCTCTCTGGTCTCCATCTACTCGACCCGCTCTCTCAACAGAGCCGACAAGATCCGCTCTGACCCTTCCCACCCTGCCTACCCCCTGTTCGAACTTCTCCCTTCTGGCCGCCGCTTTCGATCTTTCAGATCCCACATTTCCCGCTTTTAAGATTCCTTTTACCCTCAAACTGTAAGATCTCTAAACAACGCATCCTCCTCCCACCGCTGATCCCCCTGCCGTGCGCACACCTGCTTCTCCCTACATACTCGTACATCTATATCTAGATACTACAGCGACTATTTTAATTTAGAATGTTTTTGTGATCACTTTAGAGTAGTCATTTTTGTTTTACTATATCTGTTTATCTGTTGGGTATGCTTATGCGAGTGTGTGTGGTTGTGCATGTATGTGTGTATTTGTGTATGTATGTGTGTGTGTATGTGTGCGTGTGTGTAAGAGAGAGAGAGAAAGAGAGATGTTGCTAAATATAAAACATTCTGCCATTGTCCAACACCAAATAATATTCCGATTGTTGTATCTATTACATGTCAATTGGCGAAATAAATTCCTGTTATCCTGTTATATTGTTTGGAAGGGAATTCCATTGAGTGGATGCACAGAAAGCAAAGGTGCGTTCTCCATAGGTTTTTGTTTTGACAAGTGGGATGATGAAGGTGCGTTGATGAGGAACGGAGCTGTCTGCGTGGTACGTAGGGAATGAGCATGTCAGGAACGTATGCAGGGGAAGTGCCGAAGAAAAAGTTGAAGGAGAGTGTGGAAAGTTTGTATTCTATGCGTGCAGATATGGGCAACCAGTGCAAGGAACGTAGTAGGGGAGCGACATGATCTCTTCTGCAAACGTTGAGAATAAGGCGTGCAGTTGCATTTTGTACTTTTAGAAGTTTGTAGAGAAGATCTTGGGAGCAGCCTGCAAGAAGAGAATTGCAGTAATCCAATTTTGAAAGAACAAAAGAGCAGACTAAGATGATCGTGGTTTTGTTGTGAAAGACAAAAGTGAATAGAACTGATTTTGCGCAGATATATATTCATGACATTTGTTTGTGTCCAAATTAATTTGCGAAATTTGAATCTAAACATCGTGGGCGAGCGTTCTAACATTCGTCTGCTATGAACAGTCATGGCTGCGCGCTTCCTTTATTTAGCATGGCGGTATAGGTGCACACGCATGAATTCAACGAAGCATGATTGTACACTGACAGCTTTAGGTTTAAACCAGGACAGAATGTGTGCCTGTTCGCATTCATTGACGCGCAATGTCGCCAAATTGGTTATAATTGTTACTGAAGCCCGTGTGACCTTTCTCTAGGTTCCTCACTGACCTTTTTAAAAGTTTATTTACAGGCTTACCGGAGAGATCCCGTCTGCACATTGATAAATATTAAACCCTATTATAATCATATTACGTACTATCTATCTAGTGTATAAAAGTTTGAAAACAAAACTTGCCTCAGATTCATTTTAGCTAGTTTCAATTGCAAATATAACAGAGCTAGACAGTTGCGAAGTGTTTTGTCAGTTTTTAGTTTACAGAGTGACGTATTTTGAAAAATATAAGTTTTAGAACACTACTTAATAAAGAAAACGAGAGTTTGAAGGGAGGAATCAGAACACTGCGGGTGTTAGAATTAGTTTAATGGATGACACGCGTTTCACAATAGAATTCTAGAACACAAGCTGATAAAGGAAATGCGAGAAAGAGGACATTATTATTATTATTATTATTATTATTATTATTATTATTATTATTATTATTATTATTATTATTATTATTATTATTATTATTATTATTATTATTATCACAATAATAATACATAATAATAATATTAACAACAATAATAATACCTAAATATATATATATAATATTCCCAATAATATTAATATATTATTATTATTATTATTATTATTCTTATTATTATTATTATTATTATTATTATTATTATTATTATTATTATTATTATTATTATTATTATTATTTACTGGTTGCTCTCTCTTTATATACCTTGATTCCTTCCATTCCTATCCCTCCACCCCACCCCCCCCCCACCCTCGCCCCTAAAAAAAAATATAAAAATATAAAATATAACATTTGATGTTGTACAAAAAAAGCAGGTTTGAGGCATAGAGCCGTTTGTATTGGCTACTGCATTAATGCATGACGCATGTTCTTAGAGAGGAATTATACACCTCGCGCAGGCTTGGGTAAAGAAGGGCTACTATACCTGCTTTTGTTACTGTTAAGGGTCGGTGTTAATGCATGACAGCATGTTTCAAAATAGAATTCTACACTCCACAGCTCGTAAGGAAATGCCAGGAAGGACGAGGGTGGACATTTTAGTTCGGGTTTGATGGGCTGAAACAACACTTTGACGCCCGCAGTCCACACCTTATCTTCGCACTACTTGCAAGTCTGCCTTTGATGACGATGATGAACGGTGGAACGGTGTGAGAACCCGAGACCTGCTGAGCGTCTGATAAGCTCCGAGCTGCCCAAGAAGGCACACAAAGTCAACAAGAGCGGGGGCAGCGAGCCCTCAGCGCCTGACAATTTAAAGCACTCTCCTGTAGATTAAGAAAAAAAAAGAAAAAAGAAAAGAAATAAAAAAGAAGAGCAGGTTGTTTGTTTTTTCAAGGTTAGTAAACAAGTCATTTGTTGGTCAGTACAGAACAGAGCAGGCTTGTGTTTGTGTGTGTGTGTGTGTGTGTGTGTGTGTGAGTGTGTGTGTGTGTGTGGGTGTGTGTGTGTATACAGCTCGCCAATATTCTCTTAACAAGTCGCTATAATTTTTTTTTCTTCTTTTCTGGCTGCTTCTTACATTACTTTACATTCTTATCGGACGTTAAGTTTATTAGTTAGAGTTGCCACTATTTTATAATGTTTTATTTTGTTTTACATGTTTTTAGGGTAAAAGTTTTATTTCATTAGTTTTTATTTTATTATTATTTTATGTTGCATTTTGTTGAATTGTTCCCTAGTCTCCCCTTTCCAACTTAACTAGCTAATATCCTCCTTTCCATTAATTTCCTAGACTTAAATCACTTCGTTGAATAAACCTTAAATCAAACACACAAACAAACATATAACTAAACTGGTTGTTTCTCTGAAGAAAGGGTGGTAAGCTAACCTTCGCAAGGTCGATATAAAAATTCAAAAGAATCTGAAAGGGACAACATCTTTCTGGAATGTAGACATTTGAAGAACCGTTCTCTCCCTCTCTCTCTCTCTCTCTCTCTCTCTCTCTCTCTCTCTCTCACTCTCTCTCCCTCTCTCTCCGTTAAGGTTGATGTTGGTGGGATGTGGGGTGGGTCGGGGGGTGAGCAGGAGGTGGGGTAAGGGTGGTAGGTAGAGTGGGAGGGGAGAAGGGGTGTTGGATTTGGGGGTTAGGTAGAGTGAATATGGATTGTTCTCATAATTACAACGCCAAAGCAGTGATGGGCAAGACAAAAAAAAGATTTACCAAAAAAAAAAGTGGGAGGTGGGGGAGTTGGTGTGGGGTGGGTGGTGGGGGGGGGGGGGGGTAATTTATCACTGTCTATTTTAAGCATTATGATTGCTCTGGTGGTTCAGTTTTGACTTTAGGTCCCTAAACCCTTGTTCCCTGGGATGGTTATCCCCGTCAGCCTGTATCGCCATTGACGATATAGACGTGTGTTACGTTGAAACGCGAAGGATAGTATGTCTGAAACGCGCACGATAGATCTAATCGTTTTGCTTTGCAAAGTATTCAATAATAGAGTTTATTTACCTTTGATTTGTGTTTGCATTGTGGTTAGAGGAAGCTTTGTATAATGTTGATGATTTTCGTTAGTCGATATTATTGGAGAATTCTCTAGATTTGCGTGTTTACTGTCGATAGAAACTTCCTGATAAATGTCGAAGTTTGAGAACGTTCCTGGAATGTTTAGAAAGATGTATGACGTAAGTCAGTGATGACGAAGTTTCATTTGATTGGTGGCAGTGCGTCATTCTACCGTGTTCTAAATTGTTCGGGAATATGAAGAGACTATATAAGTGCCGCACTGTTTCAAAAGAGGGTGTTGATAGTGAGTTGGAAAGTAACAAGTTGAGAGTGGAAAAGCGATTGAGCGATTGTATGCAGTTGTTGATGTGTGCTGAATAAAAGTGGAAAACTTCATACGTCGACTCCTGACTTGTTGATGATTGGACGGGCTGCGTGGATAAACGAATCTGAGCTACACTCATCAGTACTTCAGCATTGGGGCTGAATCAACTACTGATAGAAAAACACCAACATCGAACGGAGTGTAACATTTTGGGGGCCAAGCTGCGATCCACGTCATAGCCAAGGGTTCAACTGCTACAACAAGCGAGTCAACTTTACTAGAAGCAGTCATCGAGGGTAGCCGCCAACGTTGCGTCGGGAGGGGCCAACATACTGGGACTACATCACCGATAGATTCGGGTTGACTGCAAGGGCGTGTAGTCGCTGAAGAGTTGCTTCGTGAGCGAACAACAGATCGGGACTACGTGGCTGCCGCAAGACTACGTCGAGGGACAGTCTCGGAGCTACATCGCCAGCATTACTGAGAGCCACGAGCGGACGTCGTGTCTACTTCAGCACAGGAGCGTATACATCAACACCAGCGTGGTGCAGCGTCGCATACGACGAGGACAGCGGGGCATGCCTCAACGAAAGCGACTAGTGGCAAGCATCAGCGCTACTGCAGAAAGCGTGCTGTTCTAGAACAGTCTAGAAAGGTACAGCACAGTCAAGAACTTTCCAGAAAAGAACTTTTCCAGAAAATAACTTTCCAGAAAAGCATCAAGATGACTGACTTCTGGCAGAGAGGGATTGAACTGAATCTAAAAGGCAAACAGCTGACGGAGTACGCCAAATCCCAGGAGAGAATACAAGAACGAGAATTAGAAGACCAGCGTCGCCGTGAAGAAAGAGAATTAGATGAGCAGCGACGCTGAGAAGAAAAGGAAGAACAGCGTCGCCGAGAAGAAAGAGAAGAGCAAGAGAAGAGCAGCGGCAAGAAAGAGAAGAACAGCGGAGGCGTGAAGAAAGAGAAGCTGAGCGTCAGTACCAGCTAGAGTTGGCGCGTATCCAAAACAATCAGCATGCGCCACAAGTTATCAGTGACAACAAAGCTCCAAAATTGCCAGCGTTTGTCGACGGGAAGGACCAGATCGACAGTTATTTGGCGAGATTTGAAAAGTTTGCCAAAAGCTCTAACTGGCAACCTCAAGACTGGGCGATTCGACTAAGTGCACTTCTGACGGGGCAAGCACTCGACGTCTACACCAGATTGTCGGACGATGACGCTAAAGACTACGACGTCTTGAAAGAGGCCCTATTGCAGTGCTACAACTTTACAGAGAAGGGCTACCTTAAACGCTGCCGTGAATGCCGGCCTAAGTCAGACGAGACGCCAAAGCAATTTGTGGAGCGCCTGTCGTCATATCTACACAAGTGGGTGGAATTATCAGGCGAAAGGAAGTCTTACGACAGTCTCCATGACCTGATCGTGAAGGAACAATTTCTCAATGTCTGTCACAAGGACCTAGCGACCCACTTAGAATTACAAAAGCTGCAGACGCTTAAAGATATGACTGAGGCTGCTGACAGATATCTCATCGCTCATGGGAAGACCCTGGGGCCACCCAGCGCGATGAAACATTTTCAGAAGACTGGAAACCATGGGAACCAGATCCAGGGAAGTCAGACGAGCCAGAGACAGACGGATTCCACGCCACCTCCCAGGGAAGGGCATTCAAGAGGCTGTTTTACCTGCAACGCTACAGACCACAGAGCGGCTAACTGTCCTCAAAACAAAAGTAGCGGACAGCGGAGCAGTACGGACAATGCAGCGGCGGGCAACCGGCAGAGGCGGTTCTCCAATCAACGTCAAACCAGTAGATCTGACCATCAAGTCAAGTGTGCGGCGGGAGCGTCATTCTTCCGAGTGAGACCAAGCGCACAGCTACTCCTGCGGACGTGCAAGAGTGCATGACCGATGGCCAACTTCTCCTTGCCAACGGAAAATCCATCCCCGTCGTCGCCAGCGCAGCTGTGACCGTCTAGAACATGCCTGTTTCAAAGGGACGCGTCGGAAATCATGAAGTGACTGTTCTAAGAGACTCTGGCTGCAGTGGGGTCATCGTCAAAGAAGACCTAATCGCTAAAGAACAGTTCACTGGCGACTTTAAATGGACACTCATGGCCGACAGCAAATGTGTGAGAGCGCCAGTTGCGAAGATTCATGTCAGCACCCCTTTCTACATAGGCGAAGTAGAAGCGGTTTGCCTGAAGAAGCCGCTATACGATTTGATGATCGGGAACATCGACGGCGCGAGACGACCCGACGACCCCGATTCAGAATGGAGTCCTGCCTCAACCCAACGTGTCAAAGTTGCGGAGGAGGATCCATTGCCATTTCCCGATGGAGACCTTACAGAACTGCTACGGGACAATGTGGTTACTCCGGCTCAGCCCTGCCGACCAGAGATCGTCGGTGCCGCTACTACTAGGGCCCAGGCCAAGAGAGACAAGACGTCTACGCCACTGAAGGTCGCCGTCAGCTCCAAAGCTGCCATCGTGGACAGAGATAAACTGATCCAGCTCCAGGAAGCTGATAGCTTTTTAAACAAGTACAGGAACCGCCAAGACCACGTGACCAAAGGCAGTGGCACGGTATATTTTGAGGTGAAGGCCAAGATCCTGTACCAAATCTTCCAGCACCCGAGGGTCAACGGAGGGAAACCACTACGTCAAGTATTGGTACCATTACCCCTAAGGCGCCAGGTGATGGAAGTAGCTCACGACTCAATCATGGGAGGTCACCTAGGCATCAAGAAGACGTCAGACAGAATCCAGGCGGTGTTCTACTGGCCAGGACTTCATGCGGATGTCAGCCGTTTCTGCCGATCATGTGACATTTGCCAGAAGACCATACCTCGAGGAAGGGTCCCGAAAGTGCCTATGCAGAGGATGCCCCTGATCGACCGACCTTTCAAGAGGGTGGCCTTAGACTTAATCAGCGAAATAAGACCTCCGAGTGAAGAAGGTCATCGATGGGTACTGACTTTAGTGGACTATGCGACTCGGTACTCAGAAGCAGTGCCTCTGAAGAAGATTGACACTGAGACTGTTGCAGAGGCGCTGGTGGACATGTTCAGCAGACTCGGAGTGCCTGAAGAGATCCTTACAGACCTCGGGACACAGTTCGTCTCTGACTGTATGAAGGAGGTCAACAGACTGCTGAGTATACGGCATTTGACTACAACACCTTACCATCCGATGTGCAATGGGCTTGTCGAAAAGTTCAATGCTACGCTGAAGTCCACCCTGAAGAAACTATGCAGCGAGCAGCCCAGACAATGGCATCGCTACATCAACGCATTACTTTTCGCCTACAGAGAAGTACCGCAGGAGTCCACCGGCTTTTCTCCGTTCGAGGTGTTTTACGGAAGAATCATCCGAGGGCCGATGTATATCCTTAAAGAACTGTGGACGAAAGAAGTAGAGACCCCAGAGGTGAAGAATAGCTACCAGTACGTGTTTGAGCTACGGGAGAAGCTGGAGCAGACTCTCGAGATAGCCAGAGAAAACCTGAAGAAGTCCCAAGACTGTGGAAAGCACTACTACGATCGTAGGGCTGTAAACAGGAAGTTCAAACCTGGCAACAAAGTGCTGGTGCTGTTACCTACTGATCATAATAAGTTGCTGATGCAGTGGAAAGGCCCGTACGAAGTGGAGACCGTGGTGGGAATCAACGACTACAAGGTGAAGGTCGGCCAGCATTCCAAGATATACCACGCCAACCTTCTTAAGCTGTACGTGGAAAGGCCATCAGAGACTGTACATGCAGCAACAGCAGCTGAGATCGACGACAGCTTTGACAGCGAGGAACTGTTGGAACTGGGAGACTTCCATAGCAAAGAAGGCATCAATGATGTTAAGCTAGGACCACGCTTGACGGAAGGTCAAAAGATGGAGCTCAAGGACCTTATGGGTGAGTTCCCCCATAGCTTCAGCGATGTCCCAGGCTCTACGACTTTGGTCGAACATGAAGTCAACCTCACTTCAAATACCCTTCCCGATCCCTTTCAAGGCCCGTGAATCCTTGAAAAAAGACATCGATGAGATGCTGAAGATGGGCATCATCAGGGAGTCCAGTTCCCCCTACGCGTCCCATGTCGTGGTCGTGAAGAAGAAGGACGGGAGCAACAGAGTATGCATCGACTACAGGAACGTTAATAAGATCACAGTCTTCGACCCTGAGCCGATGCCTACTGCAGCAGACCTCTTCCGCCAATTATCGGGGAGTAGAATCTTCTCAAAGATTGACCTCAGCAAGGGTTATTGGCAAGTCCCCGTGCGTCAACAGGACATACCAAAGACTGCTTTCATAACTCCTGATGGGACGTACGAGTGCCTAAGGATGCCCTTTGGCATGGTCAACAGCGGAGCTACCCTAAAGAGAGAAATGAGAAAGATGCTCAATGGGATGGACAACGTCGTGTGTTACTGGGACGACCTGCTAGTCCACACTCGCACCTGGGAAGAGCATCTGCAGACCTTGAGGGAGCTGTTTTACCGTCTCACAGCAGCCAACCTGTCCGTGAGACCCAGCAAGTGCATTCTGGGAGCTGACCACATCGATTTCATCGGACGTTCGATGGAAGAAGGAGACAACGGAGGATGCACTGACTCCAGGAAATCCCACGCGATCACTGTCTTTGACCCTGGGCCGATGACGACAGTAACGGACGAGGGCGTTGTTTCCTTGCGGATGAAAGAACATTGACTGTGTGTGAATGAACTGAGAACATTGACAATTTTCAGACAGTCTGAAATAAGTTTTAATTCTGTACTTTGTTTGTGCATTACGTTTCAACGTTGTTAAAAGAAATTGGGTAAATTTCTTCTTGAGTGGGGGGTTATGTTACGTTGAAACGCGAAGGATAGTATGTCTGAAACGCGCACGATAGATCTAATCGTTTCGCTTTGCAAAGTATTCAATAATAGAGTTTATTTACCTTTGATTTGTGTTTGCATTGTGGTTAGTGGAAGCTTTGTATAATATTGATGATTTTCGTTAGTCGATATTATTGGAGAATTCTCTAGATTTGCGTGTTTACTGTCGATAGAAACTTCCTGATAAATGTCGAAGTTTGAGAACGTTCCTGGAATGTGTAGAAAGATGTATGACGTAAGTCAGTGATGACGAAGTTTCATTTGATTGGTGGCAGTGCGTCATTCTACCGTGTTCTAAATTGTTCGGGAGTATGAAGAGACTATATAAGTGCTGCACTGTTTCAAAAGAGGGTGTTGATAGTGAGTTGGAAAGTAACAAGTTGAGAGTGGAAAAGCGATTGAGCGATTGTATGCAGTTGTTGATGTGTGCTGAATAAAAGTGGAAAACTTCATACGTCGACTCCTGACTTGTTGATGATTGGACGGGCTGCGTGGACAAACGAATCTGAGCTACACTCATCAGTACTTCAGCATTGGGGCTGAATCAACTACTGATAGAAAAACACCAACATCGAACGGAGTGTAACAACGTGAAACTTCATTGTTCATTCATTCAACGAGCCTGTATCCATTCTTTCATTTCTTCTTTCGACGTTTGGCTTTTGGACGCTTTATTGCTCCATTTGATCTTAAAATTATGGGCTGCCTCCCCTGTGGAAGGCGCAGTCGCAGGCTGTTGCGCGCCAAACCCAACGTTTTACTATTAGTGGTGTGTGTCGATTGTTTTACATTTTGCTTAGGGAGCAAATCGGAGTACCCGGGGAAAACCCTCGAGACGTTGTCCGAGTCGAAAGTAGTTAATATTCGGAAAAAAACACCCACCATAACGCACATAGTCGGGATGCGAACTTGTTTTTTCCAACCTAGTTCCAGTCATTCGCCGAAAAAGGAAATTCCCGAAGTCGAACGAAGCTCTCCGAGTCGAGCGAAGCTATCCAATGTTTTACGAACGAATGCTTGCAGGACTACGTGAAACCACAGGCTGGGAAGTCTCGTCTTTCGTAGGACTCGATTACATACTAGATATACTACGTACGTATGTAGGAGGCCCACGAGTTTACAAAGACGAAAGAAAAGACTTCAGGGCCTGTGGTAAAACATCCGTGCATAAAAATAGCCGCTGTTGCTTCTAAATCTTAGTCCCCTATATGCCTCGGTGTGCGGGGACGTTAATTTAACTCTTCTAAATCTTTGTCCCACCGCCGTAGCTCAATTGGTAGAGCGTTCGCCTGGCACACCGATGACCCAGGTTCGAATCCCGTGGTGGGCGATATAAAATGTGGCCATTTTTCACTGTCCATTTTAGCCGTATGATTGTTTTGGTGGTTTAGTGTTGATTCAGGTCCCTATCCATCTTTCCCTGGGATGGTTATCCCCGTCTGCCATATCGCCAATGGTGGGTGTAGACGTTAAACCTCAATGTTCAATGTTCATTCTAAATCATATTCTGTTTCGATCTGCACAGCTTCAAGCTGTGAGTCAAGTCGAGATTTGCATTTTGAAGCAGTTAGTATTATTTTTATTTTATGATGATTAATATACTGACACACTTAGTAATAAAGAGTAAAAATAATACATGACACATAATGCACACATACAACGATATTTCACATCTATATCAACAATAAAACCATGACAAAATTTCTAAGCGCTATGGATACGTTGATGTCCCTTCAGCACAACAAGGCAAAGCAAGTTTATAATAGTCTAAAAAAACAGTGACATTTTTATTGCAAGCACGAAAAGCAATTATTTATTTAACTATATTATAGCAATATTATTCTTTTTAACTGATACAGTAAATTTGTGATTCGGCTCTTTGCAATCCGCTGGATCATGTAAGCAATGAATAACTAACTAACTATTAATTTAACTCTGATCAAAGAGCTTAATGATAGAAAGAGGGGGAACTTGGAACAGAACCGCGAGACGAAAGGTACGAGTTATGCGCCCTTGTCAGCATGCTGAAAATGGCTCGTGGCAGAAAGTCAAAAGGCGACCGAGTGAAACAGGGCGGTGACTTTTGCACAGCCATCAATTGCCATAATGCCAGATACAAAAAAAGTTGTGTTGGCAAGTCCTTTTTCAAATTTCCAAGAGACAAAGAAAGGTAAATTGCAATTGAAAAACTTCATTTTTGTGTGTGTTTATGTAGGTCTAAAATATGACCGCTGCAGTGCTGTTAGTGTTAAAACAATCGGAGAGCGGCTTGAATGATTCATGTTATACCTATGTGCTAAATCCAAAACAGTTTGCTTGCTGACAGTTTACGTTCAACAGGTCGCTCACTGTTTACGTTATTACTAGGTTGTTTAACTATATTTGTGCTTATATTTCAAAGTAGATGCTAGATTGGCAGTTTGGCTTCGTCAAACTGCTTATGTTAACAAGTTAAATTAGACTACATCTGTTTTCTCCTCGTGATCAAATACTGTGCAAGATAACCCCTTACCTAGACATAAAAATGGTCCTTGATCTGTTGTAATCCCTTTTCGTTTGAGTGTAAACGGAAAAAAACATGTAAGGTAGAAACTCAGTCCTTGTTCTGATCTGTGAATTTCTGCAAGTGTGCGGCGGGAGCGTCATTCTTCCGAGTGAGACCAAGCGCACAGCTACTCCTGCGGACGTGCAAGAGTGCATGACCGATGGCCAACTTCTCCTTGCCAACGGAAAATCCATCCCCGTCGTCGCCAGCGCAGCTGTGACCGTCCAGAACATGCCTGTTTCAAAGGGACGCGTCGGAAATCATGAAGTGACTGTTCTAAGAGACTCTGGCTGCAGTGGGGTCATCGTCAAAGAAGACCTAATCGCTAAAGAACAGTTCACTGATTGTTTTGTCTGATTAATTAATTATTTTCCATGAAGTTACTGATGTTATTAAGCCAGTGATGTGGGAGGTGAGAGGGTTGGGGGGTATGGGGACACCTGATATAAATTAAATTCACACTATTAGTGAAACATTTTGTTATTGTGCTTTATTGTGATTAATTGATTGAATGACAGAGCTTTCTCTTCCCCAAACCCCCCTCTGTCTCTCTCTCTCTCTCTCTCTCTCTCTCTCTCTCTCTCTCTCTCTCTCTCTCTCTCTCTCTCTCACGATTACGGATTTACACAGTTTCGGATAAATGAAACAGTCTGTCATGCATATTTTAATTTTAAAATATCTGTCGTTGATTAAAAAATAATAAATTCCAGGGCAGAAAACGAACCTATGACATACACACATAAGCAGCATAAAAGCACCTAATAAATGTTAATAAGTAAACATAAACAAAAAACAAAAAAAGACAGCAGTAGCGGAATGTTAATAATAATGATGGTTAAAAGTTTGGTTTTTGCAAACGTTGCCATAAAAATGTTCTTTTGCAATCGGCTAGGCTCAATAAGTTACCACGCACAGATCATTCATAAAGCAGATGATGAAATATAGCCAGCCCGAGCAAAGGGAAATAATCCGTGAGAGCGTCTCGCATTTTTGTATAGGACATAATGGAAGTTCCCCCTCTTTCCGTAATAAGCTCTTTGCTCTGATCTCGAGTTATAAAAAAAAAGAAAAGAAAAGATTTCGCTTAGCCTACTCGTCCTTCTCCGGAAATTTAAAGATTCGAATATTATAAAGTATAGGCCTAAATATTATTAATTAGAATATATATACATGTAGTTTATACATTTTATTTACGTATAAAACACACAAAATACAGGTCTAATAATTATATTCTGCTAGTGAGCTTCTTCACTGCGCGGAGACTGACTTATAATAATATAATGTAGATGAAGCCTATGTATACTGTATAACAGTGTCTACTTGGATCTAGGCAGGAAATGGGGAATGCAATTATTAGCCTACTGCAGAGAACTAACAAAATGCAAATCAAGGAACGCAACTATTAAATATGGTCGATAATAATTATGCTCATCTTAACAAGTACACCGTTGCGAAATGCTAATCTGTGTAAATCGAAGAGAATTAGAAGCAACAGCGATCATTTTTAATGTTTAATTAGTCGTAGTCTTGCAAGCATCATTTCGCAACACATCGGAGAGCTTTGTTCGACTTCGGTGATGACCTTTTTCGGCGAATGACTGGAACTAGGTTGGAAAAAACAAGTTTGCAGTCGGGATCGATTTCACACCTTCAGGCGCCATTGGTGTCTAGCCTGTAGACAAGGCAACTTAATACTTCCTTTTATTTTCTTCTCTAAATGACGTCAAATGTTTATTGGCTATAACGTAGACCTGTAAGCCGATTTTTCTACCTTAGGTTTCTTTAAGGTAAACAAACAAACACATTTCTTCAAAACCGATCCAGCCTCATTGCATCAGATTTGGGTGGCCAGTTTTACTTGATTTAGAAGTCAAAACAGAAATGAATATACATTCTTAAAAAAAAAAAAAGAATTCGTCCGTAGAAACGACATTAGTCGACATCAACTATTAAATAGCGAGTACAGACACAATTTTAGCCGACAAAAAAAGCTCAAAAATAGCGAATACAGCGACACATAATATTAATTTGAACTGTGCGCTGCTACGCCCACTTGATCGCGACGAATTGTGTTTCAGTATTATCGCAATACTAGACAAACTGGCACAAATAATTAATGGGAGTCTGGCACCAATTCATCCTTCCCCCGTCTCTCCGCCCCAAAGTTTTATACTAGGTAAAATGATTTTAAAAAGTTATTAAATGATCCAAGGACCTTATTTAAAAAAAAAAATTAGATAGATAGTCTTCCATACAGAATTCAGAACTAAAAAAAACAAACAACACACAATACATTTTGTTACGATTGAGACGCGCACGATAGTTCCGTTCATTTTATATTGCAAAGCGTGCAGTGATAGCGTGTATTTATCTTTGATTTGATTTTGAGCTCTTGCTAGAAGAAGCTTTGTATAAGGTTTATAATTGTCGTCGGTCGATATTGTTGAGAATGTTCTGGAATTACTTGTATTTTATCGCTCGAAGCTTTCCCGATCTTACGGGTAACAGCAGGTCGAATCATGTTGATTCGTAAACATTATCTGACGTAAGACAGTGTATAGTTCCCATGACGAGTTTTATTTTGATGGGCTGTTATTGCGTCATGCTGGAATGTTCGAATTTGTTCTCGATTGCAGAGAGGCTATGTCAGTAATTGTGACGAGGCGGACAATTGCACCCCTGAGGCCCGGCTGCAACCATTCGACCAACCCCGCACAGCCAGCGACGATCGCTTCAAACCAGCCATCATTCCTCTTGACCAGCCTTCACTACCTAGCAGGCTCGCACAGTCTCTTAAGCCCCGCCCCCAGGATCGCCTTAAAGTCTGCTACTGACCAAGGCTTAGTGTCAGATGCTAACTTCCCCGCCTCGAAGTCACAACCTGTTCGAATCCACGCCGCCATCACCGAGCGACCTCTGAGTTTCGTCAGTATCCTTGTGCTTCCACCCGTCTTAAACCAAGGTAAGAGAGGGAATTTACTCGTTGTCATATAGCAACCCCATCACCTGTCGTTCGCCATCATGTTCATGCGTCCTGTCAGTATGTATGTCCATGTTTATAATTTTGCTTTGATGTATTGCTATGACTTGTGTTTTCTCCCTTGCACATACTTTCTACCTTGTACATAATTCATGACGTGTTTGAATTTATGCTTATATACTCCGTTGCCCCATGTATAAATATCCCATGCCATGCTACCCCCTCCATATAGATTAGAATCCCAAGTACGGCCCAGACCTACAACCCATTTGTCCTGTACCCCTATTATTGCTTTCCCCCATGCCTCCCGATGTATAAATATTTGCCCTGTTGCCATCCCCATCCTAAATGCGCCGAATGTACTTTTACTAGTGGCTGCCAGTAACCTCCACTTTGGCCCAGTAAATCTAGTAGCATTGTTTGACTGTTGGTATGTGCACTGATTCAGCTCTTGACCGGTCACACCAATTTGAATTCTGAGAAGGGTGACTGTACAACAGGCCCGGAATTCGCATTATCCCTATCCCCAGCTGATACAGCGTCTGTACACGTTGCAGACGGGTTCCTGTGCCGGACGCATCGCCCCGGACTGGTATCATCTCCCAATCGCTGACCCGCTGCAGGCCCCCAACAACCTGGGAGGTCAATGAGACGCGTGATTTGGGACTTCGCAATTTCTGAACCGGCTAGCCACGTAAGCCAAGTTCAACGCCTGTACCACAACACAACAACACCACTAGCACTCGTGATCCGTGAGTCATCCCCGCGTGACCACTAACCTGCATCTTTCCAACCACGCTTGCACCATCACTGGCAAGCCATCCAGAGGATCCTGGACAAATCGCCGCACTGCAGTCCACAGCTAAGTGCCTAAGCCTGAGAGACCCCCCACTCGCCAGATTATCACAGAAACTCTGGCCCCCATACAGATACTCTCTCACCCTGTGATGTGATCAGTCTACGATAGCTCTAGTACCCATAAGATTGACTTTCCCGAATATCACCGGACTACTCAGTACTAGAGACGCCACGCCAATGAATCACTATAGAACAATTTGACCTAGACTCTCCCTTTTCAATTATTAAAAGTAGATAGTTACAGAAATCGCAACTCCCTTGACTGGCCTTTGACTGTGAATTTCTTAACTAGTACATTTACTTTTCCTTCTCGTCTTTACTCTATTTATCACTTATTAATTTGGCCTTGCTTTAATCTCTGGAATGTCATCGCACGTTAGTCTATCAAAGGAGACAACACAGCGCTAGAGATTAAGAGCTTACCCCCTTCCCCCAAATCCCTTTCTTCGTGACAGTAATGCACTTTCTGCTTGTAGATATGATTTTTGTAGTGATTGTCGGAAAGCGATTTTGCATGCAGTTGTTGATGTTTGCTTAATAAAGTTGGAAAACTGTATACGAAGACTCCTGCTTTGTTGGTGAGTGAACAGGCTGCGTGGACAAACGAATTTTATTTACACATATCAAGATTCAAGTGTCGTGGCTGAACCAGCTATTGCTAAGGCCCACAAAAAATGTCTGTCTACAGTAACATAGGAAACAAAATTGAGACGGTAGGTCGGCATTTAAAAAAACAAAAACATTTTCCACCTTGGGTGCGATTTTTTTTGGCTTTTTTCAAATTTTTTTCCCACGATCCCAAAAAAGGTTTAGCAGGTTTAGCGTCGGGCCCAAAAATTAGGGTCTGTCGGGATACCGTAAACATACTTTTTTTTTTAAAAATAAATAACGTGTAACACATTTGAAACTAATATAGGCCTATAATATAGCTGGCACAGAGAGAGAGAGAGAGAGAGAGAGAGAGAGAGAGAGAGAGAGAGAGAGAGAGAGAGAGAGAGAGAGAGAGAGAGAGAGAGAGAAGGCTAAACGAGCGCAAATCAACAGTAACCAAAGGTCAAAAAAACAAAACCAAAAGTGAATGAAGGCAATGGTTCCCATACAATCCCCTTTAAAACTTGTAAGAGTTGCTCAAGGAGCTACCGAATATTTGGAAGAAACTTATTCATGCAGCAGCAGCAGCAGCAGCAAAGCTGCATCCACAGTTCGCCGCATGGAACCACTTCGCCACCAATACCAGCCTGTGTGTACCTGTGTGTTTTTGTTGAGCCTGCCACTGACACCTCTTTATGATATGGAATGATCGGGTTCCCTAACGTATCGTGGAGGCAACAACACACGGAGAGTGTGGTGAGCGGTGGTGTTGGGGAAACATGGCAACGCTGTGTAAAGAGTCAATACAGAAATTCCACACCCGCTTCGTAGGTACTAACAAAAATCTCCAGTTTGTATTAAAATCTTTAACCAAAATCTCTTGTGCAGCAGGCAAGTCTCGAATTTAATCTCGTGTGCAACAGGTTTGAACGCTACTAAGTTATTATCAACAAACAACAACAGCAACAACAACAAAACCAAATAGAACAGTTTTATGCACAACGCGCGATATATAGAACATTTTTTTGTGTGTGCACAATTATAAACATTTAGCAGCAAGATAATTATATAGGATGCGAGAAAGAGAAGGCAAAAATGCTTGTCAAAAGATGAAAGCCAGGTTTTTTTAGTCTCCAAACTACGAAATAAACACCGTAATGCTAACTACGTAGGCCTACTTCTGACAACAGCAAAACACAGCAAAACAAGACAAAACGAACACAAAACAACAAACAAGCCAACTTAAAACAGGAAGAAGAAATAAAAACTATTAAATGGGAGGAACGTAGCAAAAAAAAGATTCAGAATCATAATAATAATAATAATATTCAAGAATCGAAGAGACGAATTTTATTTTTTTTAAATCAAATGCTTAACTCGAAATTAAACATAAAATGCTTATACAAAGAAACAAAAAAAAAATATATAAAAAAATTCGGCGAGTGAATTTTTTTAATAATAACACATCACTCCAAACAGAACACAATAGATATAAATGGGTGAAATAATTTTCATGCGAAAATTACAGTTATTTTCTGCAGAGTCAAATCATCATCATCATCATCATCATCATCATCATCATCATCATCATCATCATCATCATCATCATCATCATCATCATCATCATCATCATCATCATCATCATCAAGAACATCATCGGCAGCAGCAGCATTTATGTTCTCCTTTCCTTATCTTGCTCCTACTTTTTTTCTCATTTTTCGCAACTTCTTCGTGTTATTATTGTTATACTATCCAATATTTACACCATCCATTCTCATCATCACCATCATCATCATCATCATCATCATCATCATCATCATCATCATCATCATCATCATCATCATCATCATCATCATCATCATCATCATCATCTTCTTCTTCTTCTTCTTCTTCTTCTTCTTCTTCTTCTTCCGTCTCCTTTTGCGCTCTTTCATCTTGTTCTTTTTCTCCTCCTGCTCCTTATCTCCTTTTCCTCCCTCCTCCTCTTCTTGTTCTTCTAGTTCTTTTTTGTGTTCTTCTTCTGGTTCATGTTCGTGTTCTTTTTCCTTTTCCTCTTCCTCCTCCTCGTTGTTGTTGTTGTTGTTGTTGTTGTTGTTGTTGTTGTTGTTGTTGTTGTTGTTGTTGTTATTCCCCTGTCTCTCACCTACACCTCGACCTTCCTCCTCCCCTTCACTCTCCGCGTCTCTCATCCGCTCTTAGCTTTGCTTTGAGCCCGACCGAGACAAACCTCCCTGAAACTGAACTTTATGTATAGAAGAAAGACAAACCCAAGGAGCCTAAATCAAGCTTAGATAATTTAACACCATACTTTGATACCGTTATAAATCTGCAAAGACAAAGAAGCTTAGGTCAGAGCAAGCGTGAGTTTGCTAAGACTGTTATTGATTGTCTCTATCTGTTTGGGGAAATTTTGTTTGTTGAGTTGCCACCTTTTACAAAATATTATTCGTCTTTAACCCTGCGCTTTTTGCTGAATGCAATGCATTGTTTACTTGCTAGAGACGTTTACATTGCACTTAAGAAAGCGAGCTTGTGAACTTTCAGCAATAAATTAAAAACATTCCAGCGTTTCGTGAAGACTTTGTTTTGTATTTTACAAGTATACAGGCTACATTTCATATTGGACAAGACTGTTTATGATGTTTGCATTATGTCAAAAGCGCGCTACATTTCCTATTTTATAACATTAAAAGGACCCACTTGACCACGACCCTTCACCATTCCCTTACCCCTCCCCGGCCTCGACAGACCCTTTTAACCTTCAGAGAGAGAGCGCTGCCCCACTGAACAATATGTTTACAACAAAAACTAACTCTTTCCAAAGCATAGTTATTTTTAAAATCAACACATTCCGCAACTTTTGAGCCTACTGATGGCATCCGCAAGCGAACGTTCTTTCGCTAAAGAGGCCAGAAGGGGCAGAACCTAAAAACTAAGTTCCTCGGTTAGGTTTTTTGGTATAAAAGACTGATACAATAGACAATCCTACTCTACCCCAAACACCAAAGACGTACTCTTGAAGCCACGTGGTTCATTCAGAAATAAGATCAAAGGTCACACGGCTGCTAAGGGTTACAGTTAAACTGAACATCACTCCATATCAGAACTAATCGTGAGGTTGTCATGGATGAGCGTAGTAAGCTCTTCCTCCTGTGTAATAGGGGGTTAAGTCCACCCTGTGTAAAATAAAATTCAAATTGTTAAGCAATTGCCGATTGAACAGGTGTTCAATTTGAATTAAGTTCCGTATATAGAATATTACATCATTTTTGTAACACGGACATGTCGAAAAAACCCAACCCGATTTCAACCAGAAAAATCGTGTGTCGCAGTCGGAATTAATAACTAATTTTAAATTGTCTTAAGTACATTACAAAAAGAAAACAAAGCTGTTCAATTAGTCCTTATTATTTGTACCAGTTGCTATTTTGGTAGTATTGCATCATTGAAATAAACAAAACTGCAAGTCATTGCATGAAAATAAATGTTCTGACGTTGGTCACAAAAAAGTCTATTTAGAGTTGCAAAGCTGTTACATGGATATAGAGAATACTTTTTTTTTTTAAAGAAAGTATGAACCCTTGATCAGAATTTAAAACAACTGCCTATAAAATAAAAATAATATAATATAATAATATCTGCTAACAGTAATTATAGTTGTATGATATTTGCAAAATTGGATCCTTAACGTCGTGTTAGAGCGTTCTGGTAGGTCTTCGGCTCGGATCTGTACTTGAATTACCCTCCCCCCTCTCCTCCCAACCCCCAACCCTCCCTACCCTTTTTTTATACGTCATCTTGGACATCACCAGCGTGCCTAGGCGAAGGCAAATAGACACAGTCCACAGAGTCATTCCCATTAGTAGGTCATGCAACATGCTGGGACAATACTACGTTAAACCAGGTCACGATGACTGCTATACACTCGGGTGTTTCCGGATTGGTTTCTGTAAAACGCTGGCGACGGATAGACAGAAGGATTATATTATATTATATTATATTATATTATATTATATTATATTATATTATATTATATTATATTATATTATATTATATTATATTATATTATATTATATTATTCTATCCTATCCTATCCCGTAACTCGGAGGTCGTAGGGGCACCACAGATGATCGTTTAACCAGCGTACTCCATCTTACCCAGTCCTCAGCAACCCTAATTGTTTCACTCAATTTCAAACCAGTACATTCTCGAATGTTGTCCTCCCACCTATTTTTTCGGTTTCCCTCTTCTTCTACCTCATTGCACTATGCCTTGCAGGATGGTCTTTGCAAGACCTGATGATCTGGTAACGTGTCCATACCATCGGAGTTTCCGTTTTTTCACCACTGTGAGCATGTCATCGTGTTGTCCAATGGCTTGTGTGATAGTCTGTCGGACTTCGTCGTTGGTGATGTGCTGGGTATAGGTCTTCTGTAGCACTTCATCTCCAAGCTTTGTATTCGTCGTTGTAGATCTGCTGTGAGGGTCCATGTTTCGCAAGCATATGGGAAGATGGAGATGACAAGAGAGCGCAGCAGTCTTACCTTGGAATGTAGACTGATGGTCCTGTCTTTTCAAATTGTGCGATCCTGGAGAGGACTTCCTGTCAGGACCCATTGTCTGATACAATGGCTCCTAAATATTTGAAGCTGTGCACTGTATTAAGGGATTGGCCTTGGACTCTGATGTCCGTGTTGATGCCATTGGTGTTGTTGGTCATCATTTTGGTCTTCTCTGCCCTTATTTCCATTCCATAGGCCATTTCCATTTCCTCTGGAGGTGGTGTCAATCCTCTGTACCAGCTGTTCAAGTTCTTGTTCCTCTCCAGGCAATCCATCAATGTCATCCGCAAAACGAAGGTTGGAGATTGCGCTTCCCCCCTATGTTGACTGCGCCTTCGTGATCTGCAAGGGCATCTGACATGATGCGCTCTATATTATATTATATTATGTTATATTGTATTATATTATAGTATATTATATTACATTATATCACATTTTATGTTATGTTATATTGTGTCATGTTTTGTTACGTTATGTTATTTTATACGCTTATTGAAGTTTTGACTCTATCATGCGGACTAAATAAACTCTTCTATGATCTTGCTGTTTTATGTAGAAGTAAAATAAAACTGGTCTCAGTCTCACTTTAAACCTGCGAGCTATGATCACAAGATTAGCCCTAAATCATCATGTTGTGCCCACGTGCGTTAGGAATGATCCAAAAGACTTTTTAAAAGTTTTAGTTACACTCCAAAATATCAGTCAAGTGGAGGTGGAGGCTGATTTAAAAAAAAGAAATAAAAACATGTTTTGCTTCTGTTGTTATCTTTACCTGGATATGCATGCGTCATCTTTTGGATAAAACAAAATTTAATTATATATTTTTTAACCCATGTGTTAGGCTAACATAGCTCAAACAAACAGGCAAACAACTAATAATAATAATAATAATAATAATAATAATAATAATAATAATAATAATAATAATAATAAGAAGAAGAAGAAGAAGAAGAAGAAGAAAAAGAAAAACCAATAATGACAATAATAATAATAATAATAATAATAATAATAACAATAATGATAATAATAATAATAATAATAATAATAATAATAATAATAATAATAATAATAATAATAACAATAATGATGATAATAATAATAATAATAACAATAATAATAATAATAATAATAATAATAATAATAATAATAATAATAATAATAATAATAATAATAACAATAATGATAATAATAATAATAACAATAATAATAATAATAACAATAATAATAATAATAATAATAATAATAATAATAATAATAATAATAATAATAATAATAATAAGGGTATTTACATAGCGCTTTTTCTTAATGACATCAGTTCAAGGCGCAGTTTTCACGCATTTATACATAACGTTAACATCGAAACACTTATGAAAAGAAGTGAAACAAAAACCAGACACTAATAAACTATGCAAAGATATAATACAAACATGAATAAGAATATTTACAAGTAAAATATAAAAGGCGAGAAAAGGAGGGACAGGTAAGGAGTAACGGGGCTGAAGGCGTGCGGTGTGACGGCGGTGGTCTGAATAAGAAAAGAAGGAATGATGCCGGTGATGGGAGATGAGATCAGACATTTTAAAGGAAAATATGAGTTTTTAAACTGGAATTGAAAGTTTCAATTTGAAGGACCAAGCACTGCATGTGAAGGATCGACAGCCTGCATAGGTGAGTTGTAGCGGGGTATTAAAGTATGAGGGCGTCGGAGGAAGAACGAAGGTTTCATCAAGGTGTCATCAAGATTTTTGCGGATAGCTTCGATTTTCGAGGTAAAGAAGTTTAAAAAGGATGAAGGTAGTTCAGAAAGCTATTTTTTGTTGTTGGCAGAGGAGAAGTGCTGTGTTCCCCAGGAGGTCATTCATGGTAGAAAATAGTTCTTTGGAAGAAGTAGAGTTTTCAATCTTTCTGTTGTAGTAATGGATTATAGCTACAGAGATGGGTTTTTGGAAAGCCCATGAGTATGTTTCTCTGTAACAGAAAGCCAATGAGTACGTTTCCCTGTAATAGAACGACTTTGAATATGTTTCTCCATAATAGAATGACATTGAGTATTGCTCTCTATAACTGAACGACTTTGAATATTTTGTCTTTCTATAATAGAAAGCCAATGAGTATGTTTCTTTAAATTATCTAAAAGATGGCGGTGCTCTGTTGGTGATACAGGGTTTAAGAATACCTCAGTTAATAGTTATCACAAAGGTTCGATTCCTGATGTATCTAAAACTGAAAGCACTGGCCACCGCATTGCTACTATCAATCTGGTGGTTGTTAAACTGAAAAATGGTTTGTGATTTTGTGACTATTACAGATAATAGAAATGGTGGAGTGTAGGTCATATTCCCCTTATTTGTGGGTGGCCCTACATGTTGTTACCGTGCTTTCTCTGTGAAAGAAAGCAACCAAAATTTCATCCGCAAAGATGTCAAATATTATACTGCCATAGTCATCCCCCAACCAATAGCAGCAACAACAGCAACAAAACAGACAAACCGCAAAACCAATATGTGGGCCTCAAAGCAGTATTATTCACTTAAACCAATACTTGTTTCTTTCAGCATTTTAACTGTAGGTGCGGGTCATTGCACCGTCTAAAGAGTCATTCCAGTTATGAGGGTGAAGGAGTCAGGGAACCAAGATCCCATTATTAACTAGTGCATGGTAATTCACGCGTAGCACTATTTAAGTTACACATGATTTCGTCATAGGTAAGGCACGTGTGGTTTCATTGTTGGACTTTCAGCTGTTACTGTTATCTTCTTATCTGAAGGCCTTTCTCATTGTAATGTTTCGTGTACACACACACACACAGATACACACACATACACACACACACTCTCTCTCGCACACACACACACACTCACACACGCTCATTGATGTATCCATTCACTCTCTGACACTCATAACCATTCTTTACCCCCTTCCCATCTTACCCCCTTCATCCTCTCTTACTTTACCACCACCACCACCACCACCACCACCACCTCTCCACACACATATGCATGAAACTAAGAGACTGCTCTGTGCATAGAGTCAGAAATTCTGATTTTATGGTCCTGATTCGGCTCTTTGCTGTCCGCTGGGACCTGTAAGCAATGAATAACTAAATCTGACATTTAGCAAACAATCTTTTGAATTCTCCGCTCAATGATATGAGCTGCTTAGTTAACAACCCATTCAAACACGAAATACGATAAGCCTGCCAAAATAAACTTACTCTTTTGAACACCACTATATCATTTTTGTCAGTTGGAGAGCCCGCGTTTAGACAAAATGTGCGGAGAAAGTCAAGCTCCTACTCCTAGTAATAAATATTGACATTGAATAGGAAAAGCAAAAGCGAGTTATAGAATAAAGGAAACAAAGAAATAAAGTACAGCTATTATTTAGTAAAAAGATGCTTACTCTCTCCAACTCTCTTCAACATCTTCCTAGAGCGCATCATGTCAGATGCTCTTGCAGATCACGAAGGCACAGTCAGCATAGGGGGTAGAGCGATCTCCAACCTTCGTTTTGCGGATGACATTG
Source organism: Oncomelania hupensis (assembly GCA_036898135.1). NCBI lineage: Eukaryota > Metazoa > Mollusca > Gastropoda > Littorinimorpha > Pomatiopsidae > Oncomelania > Oncomelania hupensis. Next base: position 32,695,271 of record CM072523.1, on the reverse strand, counting down.
ATGGATTGGCTGGAGAGGAACAAGAACTTGAACAGCTGGTACAGAGGCTTGACACCACCTCCAGAGCTTATGGAATGGAAATAAGTGCAGAGAAGACCAAAATGATGACCAACAACACCAGTGGCATCAACACGGACATCAAAGTCCAAGGCCAATCCCTCAACACAGTGCATAGCTTCAAATATTTAGGAGCCATTGTGTCAGACAATGGGTCCCGACAGGAAGTCCTCTCCAGGATCGCACAAACAACTGCTGCCCTGACAAGGTTGAAGCCCATTTGGAAAGACAGGACCATCAGTCTACATTTCAAAGTAAGACTGCTGCGCTCCCTTGTCATCTCCATCTTCCTATATGCTTGCGAAACATGGACCCTCACATCAGATCTACAACGAAGAATACAAAGCATGGAGATGGGGTGCTACAGAAAACTTCTGGGCATTTCCTATACCCAACACATCACCAACGACGAAGTCCGACAGACCATCACACAAGCCATTCGCTTTCCGAAAATCACAACAAAAATAACATTTTCACAAGCAGACAGTGCATTACTTAAATAGCCTCTCTGCGATCGATAGAAACTTCGAACATTCCAGAATGACGCAATAATGCCCAATCAAAATAAAACTCCTCAACGGAACTTTGCACTGCCTTACGTCATAGAGCATTCCCCCAGTTTACAAGTTATCGCCCAATAGATCTTGAAAATTCGATCGATAATAAACAAGTAATTCCAGAAAGTTCTTAACGATACTATAACAATATCGATGGACGAAAATTATCAACAGTATACAAAGCTTTTCCTAGCAAAAGCGCAGAATCAAATGAAAGGTAAATACACGCTATTATTGCATGCTTTGCAACAGAAAACGTTCCGAACTATCGTGCGCGTCTCAGTTGTAAACACTCTGATTTTAGACCAGTAGGAAATGTATGGATAGACTAAAAAAACAAGATTCAGTTATTTTAATGGAGGAATTACGAGTAACATAATTTTTCTTTATTATATGAAAGCCCCCACAGCAGCTTCAACAAAACCTTCCCTCAGAGGCGCTATAATTGTGAAACCCTAGTAATTTCGTTGTTTGCCTTCTGCCTAAACCAGCAATTTGAGGATGAATGAATGCACGTCACAACTCCAAAACTTGGGACCCAAAACAACCAAAAGTTTTTAAAAAATCACAATCGTAACGAAAATCCGGGTCACCTCTTTATCTAGCAAGAATTTATATCTTCCATTGTCTGTCTCGGACGGAGTACTTGTTCTCGAAACTTCTGAAAACAAACCCACAAAAGGCGCTTCCTCTGTATTAATAATTATCAATGTTCATTTGCAGCAGTATAGATGTAGTGATTGGTTTCACTATAATAATATGTAGTTCTAAGATGTACTTACTACGGAGCTCCTTTCACTGGGTCATGCCAGAGAAAACCCCTGTTTGTTTATCTACTGTAGTTCAGTAGGTAAGTAGGTAGATTAAAGTCCCGCGTCACATGAGCAAATAGGGGACTGGGAAGGGGGGGGGATCTGTAGTTCAGTATGTAGTTGCTACAATATTTATACCTCGGAATCGAGTTGTGCCAGCGCCAGTCGTGTTTGCAAACATTGAAAGATTAAACACCAAAGTCATCATCATAAATTGAATGTTAGTCCAGCGGCTTTAGTTGCTTTCTGTGTGTACTGTTACTGAAGGAATTACTGCTAGTCGTTATCTGATCTGGCTGGAGAAAGCATCATCTTCTAGCAGCTCGCAGGTAAGTGAAGATTGTTGAATGAAAACACACTCCCTGGCGTTAACAGTAATCATACTACTATTTTACTGAAGGAATTACTGCTAGTCGTTATCTGATCTGGCTGGAGAAAGCATCATCTTCTAGCAGCTCGCAGGTAAGTGAAGATCGATTGTTGAATGAAAACACACTCCCTGGCGTTAACAGTAATCATACTACTACTACTACTACTACTACTACTACTACTACTACTACTACTACTACTACTACTACTACTACTACTACTACTGATAAAAGTAAAAATCATCATCATCATCATCATCATCATCATCATCATCATCATCATCATAAGAAGAAGAAGAAGAACACAACAAGAAACAATTCAAAATGTCATTTTGAATTCTCGCAAGACAATTGTCGTCTGGTTGTGAGATGAGTTTTAGAACTTGTTCAGTTATAGCACCAATGTATCTTTTAACTCCGGTCTTGACAATATAGATTTACTATAGCAATTAAAACAAAATCCCCGCCATACACAATGAAATACGAGTCTATTCCTGTTAACAATGTGTGCAAGCCTTTATGAAGTGATAAAACGTGCTTGTAACGAACTCTATGTAATCCGATAGGCCTATTCATAGCAGTTGAAAACTGACGACAGACACAATCCCGAAAACTTCAACAACAACAATAACAACAACAAAAACAACAATAACAACAACAAGTACATTCAATCAGAAGACACAATAAATTAAAAGCCTATAGTTTGAATGTCAAGTCAAGCACTAGTTTGAAATGGATTCCTAAAATACGATTCACTATTTTAATTAAGTATAATGATTGTTTAAAAATAGAAACTGTTTTAAAAGAGAAACTGTTTTTTTTTAAAATTTTGTTTGTTTTGTTAAGGTGGGTGGGAAGGGGTGTTGATGGTTATAAGCGCACATGTAGAGGTGGATATGTAGGCCAGCACTGAGCCACGGATAAAACGGAAATAATTTTAAATCACCCAAATCTAAAGAAACCCCCAAACAACAACAACAACAACAACAACAACAAAACAGTTATTGTATGTCGAACATAATAGATAACTCTGACCATGATAATAGCCGATCGTGAAGCGACAAATAACAACGCCCCCAGTTGACTCAACTGTGACTGAGTACCTACTCTCTTAAGGGTGGGGAAGGTAAAGCAGCGAGGGAGAGAGATGGGCATCACCCTCATTACGCTGGCCCAAGATAAGTGTGATCTCCAACATCACGCTCCCCTACGGCCACAAGGCTATGGGACTACCTTTACCTTTACCTTTTTTTTTACCTCATTGTTTCTTTGCCTGAAATGGTTCATGGTCTTGAACTGATTACTTATGAGACAAAACTATTTCCGTGTTTGGTAACAAGAGACATGAAACAAAAAACACGCCAAACTCGTTTCCTTGTTGATCTTGATATAAATTTTCAATCATAAGAGAGAATTACTTTCGTACTTGGAAAAACACGTTTCCTGTTGTCCTGGTAAACTGGTGGCTGATGTGGATATTTTCACAGCCCATTTCCGCCCTTTTGGATAGAGGAAATATCCATTCTCTCCTTTCGGATCTTCCATTAGTTCCAATTTAATTTCAGATTTAATTCTGCATACAACCCCTCACACCTTTCTCTCCGCGGATTCATTTGTTTAGTACATGAAGTCGGCACAAGTTCTGAAAAGAAGCACTAGTATCGTTTCAATCACGTTTTTGTTTCTGTCGGTGAAGGTACTAAATACATGTAATGTAAGCCTACCATAGGCCGCATAAGTGCAGTGTTTATGCATTTTTACCGTTGGATTATACTGAATCTTGTTGAATTTGTTGTAAGACATATGTTCTAAAAATACTATACCGTTTAGGTTTTTGTGTATTTTGAAGCTTGTAGATCACGTTGCGTTTCAAAACACGCTTTTCTGACAGTGTACATGTAGGTCTTGGCTCATGTATATTTATGCCGAAGCTTGGAGATGACGGTGATGAAGTGAAACAAACGTTGCATGCTGGGTTTACCCAAACATGAGAATGTGTCTTAGTTTGTGTGTTACGTAAACACAGAGCAAAAGGCTGCTCTCTTAGGTTTCAGTGATGTAAACAAAGCAAGAAAACTCCATTTAAATGGGTATCGTTGGTTAGAATTTCAGGTCGGTTCTCTACAACTCTTGAAAGACGATGATATTTATTGATGGTGACGGCTGATGATGATGGTGATGATGGTAATGATGATGATGTGTTCGTAACAGCGGAGGTTATTAGTTCTTTTACACAGGCAGAATGTGCCCCATTCATGCTAGACTGTAAAACGACGTGCTGTTATTTTTACGTGATCGCCATACAGAAAGGAATATCTGGGATCGTGAAACTGACACAATGTTCTGGAACAGACCAAAAAAAAAAAGAAACTGTCAAGACAACATAATGGACCGAAGGAAGGAAGGAAAAGATCTAAGACAGGGTTCCACTGTGCGTGCTTAAAATTTGAGATGAATATCGTTAAGGATTGTCCTGTGGGTTCGGAGCACTCAACGTTTCCCGGCGTGTAATAAGAGGAAACTACCAGGGGCGATGTCAGTACGGCATCACTGGGCGAAAGTCTTCTACACAGACGTCACCGGCCAAGTCAGAGAAACCTCACATTAATTTAGGTTCAACGACCACGTGCTCGGGGCCAAGGCGAGAGACATATTGTACTCGTGGATTTAGGCTGTGGCCAACAGCCTGGAGACGATTGGGCCCAGCCAGGTCTTTCTCACCCAAAACATTGTATGATGAGAAGAAACGCTCACTCCATACCCGATCGGTCGTCGCCCGGGTCACCAAGGACCACACTGAGGAAGGTAATAAGTGGATTACTGAAAGACAAGTTAGCAAGATACGCACGAGATACAACATCCTCATAGGAACCTGGAATGTCAGGACCCTAACTACGAAAAGAAAATTAGAAGAACTGGTCCACGAGCTGGACCATTATCGACGGAACATTTTAGGTATCAGCGAACTGTGCTTGAAAGGCCTAGTAGAAACAACGACCGACAAAGGCCACAAGCTTTATTTCAGCGGGAGAGATGACAGGCACAAACATGGCGTTGGATTCTTGGTCCACAAAGACATTCTGGCCACTGTCATATGGGTTGCCTCTCAGTCTTCAGTAGACTCATGACCATCCGTCTGAGAGCAACCTCTTTCAACATCACCATCATGCAGCCATATCCCTCAACATCAGAACATGACGGCAGCGAAGTCGAAGATTTCTATAAACAACGGCAGGCTGTCCTTGACCAAGTGTCGAGAAGAACACTTCACAAGGAGCTGATGCCTACCGAAAAATCAACAGAAAAGTCATGCGCACAGCAAAGGAGAACTGGATATAAGATCAATGCCAGGAAATAGAGAACAAGTGAACAACAACAACAGCAAGAATGCTTAAGAGACTGTGAAGCGGTTGACAAGTGTTAAGCAGGCCAAGGACTCCGCGATCCAAAGCAAGTCTGCCTTACAGAAGAACATGCAGTCTTGGATAGATGGACAGAGTACGGTTCTGACCTTTACAACTACCAACCAAACGGAGACTCCTCAGTTTTAGCATGTCCCCAGAATAGAGGAGAAGAAATCCTCCCAATTTTCCGAGAAAAACTTGAGGCAGCAGTGCAATCGCTGAAGAAGAGAAAGTCATCGGGATTAGACAACATACCCGCAGAATTGTTTCAAGCAGGAGGAGAAGCGATGATTGACGCTTTCGCCATTATCTGTAACAAGATCTGACTGAGTGGGGAGTGGCCTACAACATGGATCCAGTCGCTTATCATCACTTTTCCCAAATTAGGGTAACATTCAGGAGTGTCAAAACTACCGCATCATCAGCCTCGTCAGCCACCACAGCAAGGTCCTCCTGAAATTAATACTCAACAGGTTGAAACCCCAAACTGAACAAATCATAGCTAAAGAACAAGCAGGATTCAGGGCATGGCGAAGTACCACTGAACAGATTTTCAACCTCAGAATAATATGCGAGAAATACCTACAGCATTAGCAACATCTACGTAATGTATTTGTAGACTTCAAGGAAGCGTTTGACCGAGTCTGGCATGCAGCTCTGTGAGAGTGTACAACATAAGCCCTAACATTATTGAATAATCAAAAGCCTGTATGACAAGGCTACCAGTGCAGTCCTCCACAACAACGCCACCGGGAACTTGTTCAGAACAACAATCGGCATGCGTCAAAGATGCCTACTCTCTCCAACACTTCCGAACACTTTTCAGTATCTTTCTGGAGCGCATAATGTCAGATGTCCTTGCAGATCACGAAGGCACAGGCAGCATAGGGGGTAGAGCAATTTCCAACCTCCATTTTGCGGATGACATTGATGAATTGGCTGGAGAGGGACAAGAACTTGAACAACTGGTACAGAGGCTTGACACCACCTCCAGAGCCTTTGGAATGGAAATGGAAGAGAAGACCAGAATGATGACCAAGAGCACAAATGGCATCAACACGAACATCAAAGTCCAAGGTCAATCCCTCATCACTCCCTCATCACGGTGCACAACTTCAAATATTTAGAAGCAATTGTATCAGACAATGGTTCCGGACAGGAAGTCATCTCCAGGATATCACGAACAACTGCTGCCCTGACAAGGTTGGTGTACTTTTGGAAAGACAGGCCCATCAGTCTACACTCCAAAATAAGGCTGTTGCGCTCCCTTGTCATCTCCATCTCCCTATACGCTTGCGAAACATGGACACTCAAGCAGACCTACAACGAAGAATACAAAACATGGAGATGAGGTGCTACAGGAGGCTTCTGGGCATTTCCTATACCCAGCACATCACCAACGACGAAGTCCGACAGACTTTCACACAAGCTATTGGACAACACGATGACATGCTCACAGTGGTAAATAAACGGAAACTCAGATGGTATGGTCACGTCACCAGAGCATCATGACTTGCAAGGAGAGTCCGAAGAAGAGAAAGACAGAAAATGAAATAGGAGGACAACATTCGAGAAGAGGACTGGCTTGACACTAAGCGAAGCCATGAGGGTTACTGGGACAGAGAAAGATGGAGTACGCCGGTTAAACGGTCATCTTTGGTGCCCCAACGACTTTCGAGTTACGGGACAGGATAGGATATTAGCCCGTTCTTTCCTTTATTTATTTGAAAATTCTTCATCTGTTTGTTTAATGGACACTTTGGCCACAAAGGCGGCGGGATGCAAGCTAATGTTAACATCCGTATGTAGTTTTGCCACTACAACTTCCGGGACTTAAAAACACAATTCGTTCATTAAATTTCATTTCTAACTTTCCATCACCAGTCCTTCCCGTATTGAGGTGATCCCTAATATTTGTGGATCCATTTATCTCTTTTCTCCTGAAAAGGATCTTGGGCATACTCGCCCTCCTCTTCCTTCTTCTTCTTCTTGTTCTTGTTCTTGTTCTTGTTCTTGTTCTTCTTCTTCTTCTTCTTCTTCTTCTTCTTCTTCTTCTTCTTCTTCTTCTTCTTCTTCTTCTTCTTCTTCATCTTCTTCTTCTTCTTCTTCTTCTTCTTCTTCACCCGGTACACATTGGTCGAAGGCTACCAGAAGCATGCTTTAGTAGTCGCCTCAACAGGCAATAAAGCATGCTCTCATGCTTCAGAGCACTGCTTCCTATACTCTTCTTCTTCTTCTTCTTCTTCTTCTTCTTCTTCTTCTTCTTCTGCTTCATCCTCCTCCTCCTCCTCCCTCTCCTCCTCCTCCTCCTCCTCCTCCTCCTCCTCCTCCCCCTCATCATCATCATCATCATCATCATCATCATCATCATCATCATCATCATCATCATCATCATCATCATCATCATCATCATCATCATCTTCTTCTTCTTCTTCTTCTCTTTTCCTCTCCTTCTTCTACTTCTCTTTTTTGTTCTTGTTCTTCTTTGGCCCTGCCTTATTCTCTCATTCGCAGAAGTAAGCCAATTTTCAGATAAAAAGACTTGTTCTGTCACGAAATTTCGAAATATCAGTTGCTTTGGAAGTACTCTTGGGCTAATGTATATCACTATAAAGTTTGGTCTTTGGTCGTGTATTAAATAAAACCCAACCCATTAAATTCTTTAGCAAAAGATTTTTGACATTTGGGTTCCCCGACAAACTAAAATGTAAACAATGTGTGTTCACATTTCAGTCGTTCGACAGACTATTTAGTAATATTCTCCACTTTTAATTCTGAAATCATGTCAGTCGCTTCAAATTCAACAAAATTCTTTCACTTTTGTATTTTGACATTTTAATCACTTGACAGACTCATGGTCTTTCAACAACACAAATGTTGAATCGTAATCTTCTGAATAATCTAAAATAATTCTTTCACTTCGATTCAACATTTCAGTTGCGAGCGAATATTTTTTTGTCACCAAGCATTATGAAATTTCTGTTACAGAGAAGTAATCTTCATCAATTCGACCACGCCACCTACAACAGATTAATAAATAAACATCCATACAATATAATCGGCAACCTCCCCATCATGAAATTCAAGACCGCCATTTGCATTTTGTGTCTCGCTTTGACAACTTCCGCAGCCGCGCCTCATGGGACAGCAGGATTGAAACAAGCCGCAATCAAGCTTCTGCAGTGGACGGAGGAACGAGGAGGAGTCATACTCAGTGAGGTCCTTTTGGGTGAGTAATAAGAAGGAGGAGAGAAAGGGGAATGCTTAGAAAAAGTGGTGAAAGAAGAAGGATGATGTACAAGAAACAGAAGGAGGAAGAGGGCGAGAAAAATAGTAGACAGTGAGTTGAAGAAAGAGAAATGCGAAAGAAGAAGAAGAAGAAGAGTGAGGAGGATGAGAGAGAGAAGGGGAGGAGGTAGGAGAAAAAGGAAGGATAGCGAGGAGGTGGAAGAAGGAGCTTGAGGAAGAAACAAAGAAGACAAGTGCTGGACTCTAGCGGAGGCAGAGTTCCCTCGCGTGCTCTCTCTCGTTCTCTTCCTCTCTCTCTGTCTCTGTTTCTGTCTGCCTTTGTCTGTCTGTCTGTCTGTCTGTCTCTCCCTCACACCCTTTATTTCAGACAATAAAGAAGAAGGACAACAAGGCAGAAGCTGGAGGAGGAGGAGGAGGAAGGGGATTATGAAGATACCATTCCCGGATTTTAAAGACACTTATGTTCATGTCCAGGGGTGAGCACCAAGTTTTAAGGAAACGTAAACAAAAAATAAAAAATAAAGTAATATATAAGAAGAACAATAGACCTATCACATTTTAATAGTTCTTACAATAAGTACGCATTTTATTTACATGATACATTTCACTTTCATGAAATACACTACACCAGTATCGTTAAAGTTGGTAAGTGGCCAATAAAGATCAAGTCAAGTCATGAAATCTTTATTCACAAAAATACAGTGAAAATTTAGAGTGTAGCGTATAATATAAAATAACATACAGATATAATAACAATACTACTACTACTACTACTACTACTACTACTACTACTACTACTACTACTAGTAATAGTAATAGTAATAATAATAATAATAATAATAATAATAATAATAATAATAATAATAATAATAATGTTAATTGTATTAATATTAATAATAATTATAATGATGATGATAATGATGATGATGATAAAAATAATAATAATAATAATAATAATAATAATAATAATAATAATAATAATAATAATGGTGATGATGATGAAGATGATGATAATGATGATGAAGAAGAAGAAGATGATGATGATATTAATAATAATAATAATAATAATAATAATAATAATAATAATAATAATAATAATAATAATAATAATAATAATAATAATAATAAAAATAATAATAATAATAATAATAATAATAATAATAATAATAAGAATATAACATAAAGATGAATAGAGATTGAGGGATAAAAGTCCTACCTTAAAAGCAGGTTGTGATCAAAAGGCTTAAAGAAAGCAGATAGGGAAGTGAAGTGTTTTGGGTAAAAGCAAGGGTGGAGGATTGTTGGGGGAATGCGAGGGGAACAGGAGTGGGTGGGAATTAAGGGGGAACAAAGATGAAAAGAAGGAATGAGGATAATAGGAGCGAGGGAGTGAGCAGGGCATGTGGAGGGTGAGGATGGGTGGGTGGTGTTGTGCATTGTTGAGGGTGGAGGTGTGATAGGGAGAGGGGGGATTCGGTGATGCAGGGGTGGTTGGGAAAGCAAGGATGTAATGATAGGTGGTGTTCTATGGTGTTAGATGCTATTGCCGACGAAGTTTAATATTGTCCTCATATTGGTTTTTTTTATTTGCTTTTTTTTGTCTCTAGGTAAAATGGTGCAGGAAGGACGCACAACGTAAGTTTGAAAGGGATACACACGAACAAACACCCACATGCACACGAACACGCACACACACGGACACGCGGTACATAGACACACACGCACATACGCGCACACACATATGCACACACGCACACACACACACACACAATCACACACACACGCACAATCACAATCACACACACACGCACGAACACAGAAAGATAAGCATGCTAAAATAGCATGGGCATTAGCAGTATACGTCCCCGACCATCATTACCATCGCCATCAGTACTTACTGTACCTCATTGCCCTCTTCACCCCTCACCTCCACCCCACTGTTTCGCCGCTGGGTTACGTTAAAGAACCCGGTCATTGTGTAAAAAGAAGACAGGTAGGTGACCGACTCAATACACGCATAAACATATAGTTTAGGTTTCCGGATCGCTCATTGACAGTGTGCATAAAAGCAGGAAGATGGTGCCTTTGGCGGCTGAGTTAGATCCTGTTGTGATGCAGAGCCTTGAATTGCAAGTGCGCTATTTATTATAAGAAAAGTTCATTTGATTAGAGGCAATACAACAAGTGCGTACATGTAGACAGAATAAGGTAACCTCCAGTTTTCTCACTCTCTCCACACAAAAGCAAATGCCTTAACCATTCACTCTTATACCAGTCTATATATAAGTGTACCACGGCAACGGTCGATTCATCCCCGATGCTTAAATCTTGTGTAACTCGAATTCGTTTATCCACGTAGCCCGTTTACTCAGTAACAAGGCAGGAGTCGTCGTTATAAAGTTTTCCAAATTTATTCAGCGAACATCATCAACAACTGCATTCAAAATCTCTTTAAAAAAAAAGAAAATCAAAGCAACACCTCTTGCAAGCAGACAGCGCAGTACTTAAATAGTCTATTAAAACTGTAGAAACATACAGAACATTTCAGAATAACGCAATCAACAACCAATCACAATAAAACTCGCCTCCGGAGTTACGCACTGTCCTGCGTCACAGAATGTTCTACGTACTTCAAGAATAATAAAGCCTGCGGTTTTGATTGTAATTTCAATGAAGTTTAAAAATCATCTTATCATTAGCAGTTAGATATTATTACTATGCTATTTAATTAGAAGAAATTGAATAATTAATGATTTTAAATTAAATCTATGAACATTAAGCTCAATGACCAATCAGAATGTTCTTTTGGATATACAATATTTGAGATTGAAATAGGTAGCTTTAATTTATTTAGTCTAATGAGTAAAGGCTGAAAATGGTTATAAATTTGTTAACATTCAAATACTAAGTGATTTACATTCACAATGCTACCACAATTACAAAATACTGGAAAATTTATGAAACGAGAACGCCAAGTATTTAGCCTTATTCTGTGAAAATAAACTGGTAATATGAAAAGATTTTGAAATAAGCTTAGATATAAGTATTTTGATACTGGTGAATTATCCAAGTAATGTTTTTCAATGACCTCTTGCTTGTATTTCTCATTCCACTGATTCCAAGCACTATATAAAGGAAAGACTTTGTCTATGGCGTGGTGGGGCCGGGTAGCTCAGTTGGTAAGAGCGTCTTGCTAGTAACCGAAAGGTCGCTGGTTCGAATCCCGGATTGGTCAACGTGTGATCATATTATTTTCCCCTTTACCAACAACTGGCCCGCTGGTGTCAGTATAAATCGGTCCAGTAGTCACCTATATGCGAAAGTGTCGTGTGACTATAATCTACATACAAACACTATGGCGTGCAATAAGGGCCGGATAGCTCAGTTGGTAAGAGCGTCTTGCTAGTAACCGAAAGGTCGCTGGTTCGAATCCCGGATTGGTCAACGTGTGATCATATTATTTTCCCCTTTACCAACAACTGGCCCGCTGGTGTCAGTATAAATCGGTCCAGTAGTCACCTATATGCGAAAGTGTCGTGTGACTATAATCTACAAACAACAACAACTATGGCGTGTGAGGGGCCGGGTAGCTCAGTTGGTAAGAGCGTCTTGCTTGTAACCGAAAGGTCGCTGGTTCGAATCCCGGATTGGTCAACGTGTGATCATATTATTTTCCCCTTTACCAACAACTAGCCCGCTGGTGTCAGTATAAATCGGTCCAGTAGTCACCTATATGCGAAAGTGTCGTGTGACTATAATCTACATACAAAAAGAGTGTCGGGATAGCGGCGTCTCATCAGCTTTACCTTCAGTTCGTCCCTTCTTAGTAGAAGTGTTTCGCTGTTGGAATTTATCCTGCGAAGTCTGAGGCACTGACCTAACAGTATGCCTCTCAGGCAGGGGCAAAGGTGACAGGAGTGGTATGAGAGGACCATGTTGGCGTCAGTGGGCTTAGTGTAAAGGTCATTGGTTAGTCGGCCATTTTTTATGCTTATGTTTATATCCAGATAATGTATATTTCTTCTGCTGGAATTTGCTGTGAACTTGATGATGGGATGTATAATGATACTGAATGCAGTCAATTTAAAATTTCAAAAATATAAATTTTAATTTCTTTTTATCTCCAAACAGCGATTTTCTTCCCTTTACACCACATGTTTGAGTGATAGAGATGTGTTTGTTGTGTGAGAGTGGGTGAAACATATGAGCGTGTATATTGGTACAGATCACACAGCTTTCCGCCTGATTAGTGATTTGGGGAATAGCGCGTATATGGCTTCCATTATTATTATTATTATTATTATTATTAATATTATTATTATTATTATTATTATTATTATTATTATTATTATTATTATTATTATTATTATTATTATTATTATTATTATTATTATTATTATTATATGGCGGGAAGCTTTTGATCAAACTAGAGAACTTTTGAAAAATCTGACAAATGTTAACGCCCAAAATGTCGTAGTACTTGTCAGATGACAATGCTCGTGAATTTCTGCACACCAGCGCTAGTAACTGAAACACCACAGAGAAATGGAGATAATCCATTTTCGTACCGCGAGCAACAGGATATTTCTGCAAATCGATTCAACTGGTCTTCCATCGTAGTCTAGACGTTTTATTATACCAACGTTTCTTGTAGAGGTTCCTCATTCCATCAGATACATTTAAATACGATATTGTTAATCACTTCCAGTTGTTTATTTTTTACTTCTAAACATCAACAAAATACATCTTGGGTCATTGTCCCTTTCCGAAAACAAACAAACAATAGCCACCAAGGTAATTTAAACAACAACAACAACAACAACAACAACAACAACAACAACAACAGCAACAACAACAACAATGTGAAATTCTCACAGAAAAAACAAGAAAAACACATAACGAAATCGTTGAAAATCGCCAATTTACAAACTATGATGATGATGATGTTGATGACGATGACGACGACGATCACGATGATGGTCATATGATGATGTTGATGATGATGATAATGATG
>CM072523.1:32649310-32676810 GCA_036898135.1 Oncomelania hupensis | reverse complement strand
AGATGGGCATCACCCTCATTACGCTGGCCCAAGATGTGTGATCTCCAACAACACGCTCCCCTACGGCCACAAGGCTATGGGACTACCTTACTTTTAACTTATCTGTTGGTCAGAGTTTAGTTAGTTAATAATTTTTTAAGGGGTCCAGCGATCTGCTTGTCAAATTTTCGCAATAATGCTACATTTTCTAGAAACAAACACGGTGATGCGCAAAGTGCACCAGACTGAAGTTCGACTTGGACAAACTGCAAGAACCGGAGGTGGCAGAAATATTCAAAGCCACAATTGGAGGGAAATTTGCACCTCTGCTCATTTTGGGAGCTGGTGAAATGGATTTTTACACCATGACCACCACCTTTAACTTAGCTGTGACAGATGCCGCCACCGAGATCCGTTGGAAGCACAGCCCAAAGAACAAACCGTGGATCACACTGAACTTTTGGACATGTGTGATAAACAAAGAGAGATGCAAAAGAAAAAGAACACCTCACATGGAGCTGATGCCTACCGAAAAAATAACAATGACATCCGAAAAGGTATGCGCGTAGCAAAGGCGAACTGGATAGAAGAGCAATGCCAGGAAATAGATAACAGTTTAAACAAGGACTACAGCAAGAAGGCCTACGGTGACGCGGCTGACAAGTGTTAAACAGCCCAAGGTTTCCATGATCCAAAGCAAGTCTGGCATATGCCCTACAGAAGAACAATAAGTCTTTGATAGATGGACAGAGTACTTCTGTGCTCTTTACAACCACAAACCAAACGGAGACCCACCAGTTCTAGCATGTCCCCAGAACAGAAAAGAGGAAGAAACCCCCCCAGTTCTCCGAGAAGAAGTTGAGGCAGCAATGCAATCACTATATAAGGGGAAGTCAGCGGGAGTGAACAACATACCCGCAGAATTGCTGCGCTGCAAGCAGGAGGGGAAGCGATGATTGACCCCCTCACCATTATCTGTAACAAAATCTGGCAGAGTGGTGAGTGACCTACACTATGGATCCAGTCGCTTGTCATCATTCTTCACCAAAAATGGTAACCTCCAGGAGTGTGAAAATTACCGCACCATCAGCCTCATTAGCCATCCCAGCAAGGTTCACCTGAAAATAATATTCAACAGGTTAAAACCCCAAGATGGACAAATCATAGCTGAAGAGCAAGCAGGATTCAGGGCAGGTCGAAGTACCACTGAACAGATTTTCAACCTCAGAATAATATGCGAGAAATATCTACATGTGTTTGTAGATTTCAAGAAAGCCTTTGACCGAGTCTGGCATGCAGCTCTGTGGGCAACCATGACAGTGTACAACATCAGCCCTAAAATTATTGAAGTCATCAAAGGCCTGTATGACAAGGCTACCAATGCAGTCCTCCACACCAGCGCCATAGAGAACTGGTTTAGAACAATAATCGGTGTGCGTCAAGAATGCCTACACTCTTTAATACTCTTTAACATCTTCCTCGAGCGCATCATGTCAGATGCCCCTGCAGATCACGAAGGCACAGTCAGCATAGGGGGGTAGAGCAATCTCCAACCTCCGTTTTGCGGATGACATTGATGGATTGGCTGGAGAGGAACAGGAACTTGAACAGCTGGTACAGAGGCTTGACACCCCGTCCAGAGCCTATGGAATGGAAATAAGTGCAGAGAAGACCAAAATAATGACAAACAACACCATAGGCATCAACATGGACATCAAAGTCCAAAACCAATCCCTCAACACCGTGCATAGCTTCAAATATTTAAGAGCAATTGTATCAGACAATGGGTCCCGATACGAAGTCCTCTCTGGGATCGCACAAACAACTGCTGCCCTAACAAGGTTAAAGCCCATTTGGAAAGACAGGACCATCAGTCTACATTCCAAGGTAAGGCTGCTGCGCTCCCTTGTCATCTCCATCTTCATATAGGCTTGCGAAACATGAACCCGTACAGCAGATCTACATCGAAAAATACAAAGCATGGAGATGAAGTGCTACAGAAGACCTCTGGGAATTTCCTATACCTAGCACATCACCAACAACGAAGTCCGACAGACCATCACACAAGCCATTGGACAACACGATGACATGCTCACAGTGGTGAAGAAACGGAAACTCCGATGGTATGGCCACGTCACCAGAGCATCATGCCTTGCAAAAACCATCCTGCAATGCACGGTACGAGGAAGCTGAAGAAGAGGAAGACAGAAAAAGAGGTGGGAGGACAACATTCAAGAATGGACTGGTTTGACACTGAACGAAGCCATGAGGGTTGCTGAGAACAGAGAAAGATGGAGTACGCTGGTTAAACGATCATCTGTGGTGCCCCAACGACCTTTGAGTTACGGGATAGGATAGGATAGAATGTAAGTATTTATGTCTTAAGTTCAAATGTCAATGCAGATGCAGAAACAGTTCATTCGTGGTTTAAAAAAACAAACAAACAAACAAACAAAAACACCAATATATGTATCTGTATTTGTTAAAAATCAGCCGAAAATTGTGAAATGCACCCGTTCACTGCTGCCTGTCTCTAAACTGACAGTGTATGCTGGACCGAATTTCACCCAGACACATTGTTGTTTGTGAACGAATTAAAAAAACCTCTTTAAAACAGTACACTTAACTGTTTTATTTAGCTTTTGTTATTGCTTTGAATGTTGATATTATAGAACAGTTTCCTTAATTGTTTTGCTTTAGGGTCGTCTTAATTACGCTGTTTTAAAACACAAGGTTGTTAACCGTTTTGCTTTCATTATTTTAAAAGGATTTTCTGATCTGAAAATATCTTGCATTACCATAATACTAGTTATGGTTATAGAAATAATAAATATTACATTTCTTGAAATAGACATCGAGCTAGACATTGTTCTGTCTGTTTAAAGCACAGGCCATACTCGCACGCTCTCTCTCTCTCTCTCACACACACACGCACGCGCGCGCGTTCACGCACCTCCATACATACATACACACATACACATACAAATATACACATGCACACACACACGCACAAATACACGGGTTTGTTTTTGCTATACGTATTTTCTATCAAGGACAACTTTTGTGTCTCTTGCAGCGCATTTAGACAGTACACTTTGTACAAGTTTAATCCATTACTAAACCTATATTAAATGCTGTTTATTTTATGTCATTTATACATTCATTTGTCTTGCAGGCTCGTCTGTAAAGGGAGACAATTCAAAACTAAAACAAGACAACTTCGATCGAAGGACAAACATAATTTTCCTTGAAAGAAGGAAAGAAAGAAAACAAGAACATAATTTCAATCGTGTGAAATCGTTGTCGAATATTATTGCTGGAGAATATATTGTGAATATAATTATATATACAAGCTGTACAGGTCTAGATGTGTTTCAGTTAGTGGCAGATCATTTGTTTTAGGTAAAAACATGGGTCTGAATGAAACAAGGGTGCTGTGTTGGCCGTTGCTGACGAGATTTGGCATTTACGGGCGGGGCTCTCATTTTCCTGTATGTTTTGGTTGAAATAATGTCCTAGACTACTAGTCTAAAGTAAGTTTCGGATGACAGTCTACAAACCAATGAGCACGAATATACAAAATGAAGAGCTCAAAATAATATTGCAATCTATTTTTTTTAAATGACACCAAAACAAAAGCAGGTTTGATCGCATTTGGACGCTGCACTGGTAGAAAATATTGCATCACCGTGCAATCTATATTGAAGTCCAAAACAAAGCTTCGTAGATGCCGCAATTGGGAACACAGTACATACCCTTCTGAAAATTCTTAGTCTAGTAAAATTGCATCGAAAGAATGTATATATATTATATATAATATAGCTTGCAAGTATGATTTCGAAACAGTTATTATTTTGGGATAATATTGGATTGTTTACTTCTGTGTGTGTTTTTAGGTAGGCCATAGTTTCGAATCAGAATATTTGTTTATTTGATTTTGCTTGACCCCTTCCTCTTCGTCCATTCCCCCCCCCCCCTCTTCTAATGTAGCCTATGCTTTCGGAATCAATTATGTTTACGTCATTATTTTTGTTTTTTTGCCAGGAATGCCAGGCGTTTAATTGGAACTCGCAATTAAGTGTTAGCTTTTTATTTGGGATATATGGAATTTCCGATTAACATGTTAGGAACTCTCTGCTTTTAGAAGGTCTATATACATGTTTGTTTGTAAGTGCGAGATCAGTAATGGAGATGAGATTGTTTTGGGAATAATATTTGAACATGTAATTGTTTTTTTTTTGAAAAAATTGTTTACATTGACTTAGATTTAGTTATTGTTTTTAAATATATTTTTTTAAAGAAAAACTGTGCTTCCAGAATGGTATCATTATTGTTTAATCTGAACGCAACGAAGCTTCCGGAATTAAAACTTTCGGAATCGGAATAATATTACTTGTTTACGCGGAATCGTGAGTTTTTAAAGCCCTATGGCCTTTGATGCCAAATTAGATTTTTCAGTCATATTATTAGTTTCAAATTGTAGCGAGAGCCATGAGCAAACATTGGATTTGGGAACAGAAATCACGTAAGAAGTATAATATTTTGTTAATATTTTTGAAGGAAAGCTATGATTTCAGAATCACTATTGTTTGGTTTGTTTGTTCTTGTGTAAGCAATTTTGGAAAAAAAAACATGTGCATTAGGCTAAGTGTTACAGTTTAATGCTATTTATAATTGGCCATACTAATATTCTTCTGTTCATCTTGCAATATACTTAATTACATTTTTTGTTATGGGAAAAGATAATATAAGTTGCCCATTTCACCGAGACTTTGTTTTGGATGCTGTCTTCATCATCATCATCATCATCATCATCATCATCATCATCATCATCATCATCATCATCATCATCATCATCATCATCATCATCATCATCATCATCATCATCTTCTTCTTCTTCTTCTTCTTCTTCTTCTTCTTCTTCTTCTTCTTCTTCTTCTTCTTCTTCTTCTTCTTCTTCTTCGCAAACACCAACAACAACAACATCAACAACCAAACGAGAAGATCAACAACAGCAACAACAACAACAACAACAACAACAACAACAACAATAATAATAATAATAATAATAATAATAATAATAATAATAATAATAATAATAATAATAATAATAATAATAATAATAAGAAGAAGAAGAAGAAGAAGAAGAAGAAGAAGAAGAAGAAGAAGAAGAAGAAGAAGAAGAAGAAAAATACAGGATACTGTCTCGCGCTTTTAGATTGCCTGCATCCATTACCATTACTGCAGGGATGAAGGAAACTCGGAGAAGGTTGAGAAGTTCAGTCAGGGGTAAGGCCATTCCTTATCGTACTTTCTGCTGTATAAGGGTTAGATTAACGTCCCCGGACACAATGCGTATAGGGGGTTGTATTAATAATAATAATAATAACGGGTTTTTATATAGCGGGTACTCCAGCCTATGACCAGACTCACCACGCTTTACATAATCATTACATATAAATACATGCACTCGATAAAACATTGCTTTTGCTACAATACACCAAAAGACAGAACAGTAAGGGTACAACTATTTACAACTATGTACACAAATTATTAAAAAAAAAGACAGAGGTAGACTATTTACAACTATGTACACAAATGACAGAAAAGACAGAAATAGAATAGCAAAAAAAAAACTATCCACAGCTATTTATATGCCCGGTTAGGCTCAAGAGGAAAAACAGTATAAATATGTACAGACGTGTATACACTTACGGATCAGACAGAGACAAAAGAGGAGAGAATGGCAGCGGGATACAAATCAGTCTGAATAATGCAGTTTGAAGAGGTGGGTTTTGAGGGGCTTTTTGAATGCTTGTGTTGATCGTATGTTGCGGATATGGGAGGGAAGGGAATTCCACTGCTTAGGTGCGGCGTAGGCGAATGCACGTTGGCCGTATGTCTTAGTGCGGGTGACGGGAACCTTGAGTGTGCGAGTTTCAGCAGAAGATCTTAAAGTGCGTGCCGGGGAGTAGACAGACAGCAGGTCAGCAAGGTAGGAGGGACAAAAATCAGTGAAGAAGTTGTGACAGAGAACAGAGAGTTTGTACTCTATGCGTGCTTGCACAGGAAGCCAGTGAAGGGAATGTAGTAGAGGTGTGATGTGATCGCGTTTCTTAGCTCGGAATACTAGTCTAGCTGCTGAGTTTTGAACCTTTTGTAGCTTGTCAATGTTTTGGGGAGCCAGCGAGGAGAGAGTTGCAATAGTCAAGACGAGAAAGGACGAGAGCGCAGACTAGGGTTTTGGTGGCAGTGAGTGTAAGATAGTGGCGAAAGGAGCTGATTTGGCGTATGTCCGTGTATGCAGAGCGACAGACGTTGGAGATGTGGTTGTTGAGGGACAGGTCATCGGAGAGAATGTAGCCGAGATTTCTTGCTGAGGATGAGAACTGAATGTTTGTTGTCCCTACTGTAAGCGATGTTGGGAGAGACGGGAGTGAGGAGGAGGTGTTGTGCTTGTGAATGAGGAGGGCTTCGGTTTTATCGTCATTAAGTTTAAGCTTGTTGAGTGTCATCCATGACTTAATGTCTGTGATGCAGTTCTCCAAAGTCTGAACAGTGGAATTAATGAGAGAGGGGGCAGTGGATTTATAAAGTTGTGTGTCGTCTGCAAATGACTGACTCTCAACAGCGTGCTTTCTAAGCAGGAGAAGCAGTGGCTTGGTGTACAGAGTGAACAACACCGGCCCTAAAACGGAACCCTGAGGCACGCCGCACACCAATTCTGCTGTGCTGGAGAAACAGCCATCGACAGTGACTGCTTGTGATCTGTCAGAAAGATATGAGTGGAACCAAGCCAGGACCGAGCCGGAGATTCCAAAGTAGTGCTGAATAGTGTTAAAGAGAATGTGGTGGTCGACTGTGTCAAAGGCAGCTGAGAGGTCTAGTAAGGTGAGAACGGAGACGTTACCATTATCTAAGGCCAGCAACAGATCATTGGTTACCTTTAGGAGGGCTGTCTCAGTGCTGTGGAAGGGTCGGTAGGCAGACTGGTTGGGGCAAAGTAAAGCGTTATCATATAGGTAGGCAAACAGTTGTTTGAGAACAATTTTTTCTATGACTTTGGACAGGAAGGAGAGGTTTGAAACAGGTCTATAGTTCTTTAGATTATTTTTGTCTAAACTTTGCTTTTTAAGGAGGGGTTTGATGACAGCCGCTTTGAGCACAGACGGAACAACACCAGAGGACAGACTCTCGTTGATAATATTAGGGATGAAGCACACCAGGATATAACCGCCTCCACCCCTTATTCCACTCCTCCCCCCCAACTCATCCACCCCCAATTTTTAAAACACCATGAGAGGAAAACCAACGTAGATCAGCCGCAGCGGATTTTTAAACGCATTCCATGGCACCTTCTAGCAGCTATAGATGGGAGGCTGGCAAGTCCCGTTCTTTACCAGTTGTCCTAGCCAGTGGCACCGTCGAGCAATAGTAAGAAAATTCATCTGAAAACGCGACCTGGAATTTATTAATTTTTTTTTATTTAGTACAGCGTCTGTATGTGTGTGGGTGATACTCTCTCTCTCACTCTCTCTCTCTCTCTCTCTCTCTCTCTCTCTCTCGCTCGCTCTCTATCTGATGCTCTTATTGTAAAGTCACCATCTCTCTGCAGTAACAGTGCTAGAAGCTTCTCGATGGCTTTGCTCTAGATGGGGTTTAAGCCGCCCACCACAATGTTACAAAGTTCTCGCCCTCTCGCTTCTAATTTATGCCGATTCTTTCCCTTTATAAGCTCTTTGTTGCGGGAGGGCGCGAAAGAAGCACGAAGATTCCCAGATTTCAAAAGGCATTGTCGGCCGTTTGGTGTGTGTGAAGAGTTCGTCTTTCTGGCTTTGTACCTCTTTCAAAGACGCTGATTACTGGCCCTCTGAAGGCCAGAGGGCGTGATTACAGCACAAGCGAAATAAAACAACTTGAACCCAGAAAGCTGAAGACAGAAGAGGAAGAGAGAGAGGAAGGCACATCGAGAACTAGAAAAGACCCACTCTAAACACCGCAGCGAGCGTTGTGTAACCGATCACAAACGCAAGAGATTTCAACCTGAAATAAACAGAAAGACAGAGTAGTTTTGAAAAGAGGAAAAACAGAAAGAATCAAAATCTGTATGGACATTTGTATAATGAAAAAGACTGTGCTGTAATTATACGTTAGAATAAATAAAACAAGAGCACAGCAACAACATTCAACGTGGACCTTTCAACGTCAGTAAGAATAACCAAAGAACAAACAAAAGCACATTTTAACTCATATTTATTTTGTATAAAGCAAAACTTTGAAAAAAAAAACCACCTGATTGATCTCAATAAAATAAACATTGGAAAAAAGCAAGTTTTAACAACGCAATAGAAATAAGAAATACACGAAAAGAAGAACAATCAACTTTTCTGCAGAATTCGAATCTTCAACGAAAGTTTGCGTCTAAACTGAAGTGGTCTACACCACTCCAAATTCAACTCTTTCTGCCAAAGGTAAGTCCATCTTCACATGCAATTTTGTTTAGAATAATAATACTGGAAGCTATATACACGTGATATATCATTGTTGAACATCGCAATTTCTTTCCCATTTTGCGTGAGTAGGTTTCATTGACAATTACTAGTAAAAATGTTTCATTGCACTCAGATGAGCTATTCAAGCTTAAAATGCTACTTTCGGATGTAACTACCTACCTACAAATCTGCTTGGGCCTTATTATTTCTAATCTTTAATTATTTGCAAATCATACTTGCTGTTTTAAACGAAGGTTATTTGTTTTTTTGTTGTTGAAAGTTCGACTTTACAATTTAAATGAACATTCGCTGTAACGTTTCTGGCCTAAATAACAGCATATTGCATTTAGAGAAATGGAATGCATGTAGGCTTATATTAAGTTAACACTCATATTTTATGGTTTGTATTTGGAACAATCGGAATAGGTTTTCCTTTAATTTTGTTTTCTTTTTTTTTTTTTAAAGTTAAAACTCTTTCCCTGCCAATCGACGATATATCGTCGATCTGAGCCGCCATGTTTGTGCCAATCGACGATGTATCGTCGATTTCAGTATTCCGTTTCGTTCCGGTTTTTTGCGCAGTCCAATCCAAGTTTTATTTTAACCAAAGAGAGATAACTCTTTCTATTTTCGTTCTCGATCGACACGCGCGTGGTTTCTTCAAATTGATTCGTTTTTAGAGTGTTTTTTGTGCATTTTACTAAGCATTGTGATGGGCACAATCGACAGTGTGTCAAACCTCTGCTAATAATCAATATAATTTCAAACTGTAAAGTGTATTTTGATCCTAAATAAATTTTCTTTCTGGTGTGTGAAGCTGATTCAGTGATTGGAATTATTCCTCCAGATTTTTTTTATCACTGTGGTATGTAGAAATATTTGTATTTTATTTTATCATTTCAAAAAGTTCAACATGCTTTCAAAACACATATTTCAATAACATAATCAAATTACCATTTTGTGTTTTTTTTTCTTATTCTTCACTCTTTTACCTTTAATTTGATATGAAATATGTCTATTTAACAACTATTATTAAAAGAACAGTAGCTTAAATGCCTAAGGTACTGAACTTTCTTTCCGGTGCCAGAGAAATGTCTGGCACAAACGTGGAAACATGCTTGGCAGGGAAAGCGTCATTTCACCTAAGTGATTTTAAAGATTTTCCTTTTTATCATATATATGTATTCGTCTTTATTGTTATTTTGTTTTGTTTTGTTTTTTTTTGGTTGAAAATGTTACCAAAATCATAGCAAAAGGGAAATAATTAATTAAGCATCTCGAAAATAATACCGTTTTAAACGCCGCGCTTTAAAATTTAAAATTAAAACTTATTTATGACAAGCGTTTTAAAGGTAAAAATAGGCCTGCCCGGGTGTTGTTTCCTTTCCTAGTATTATTTCTTTTAAGTACAGACATTTTCTTCTTTTATTGGTTTTTTAAATCTTCTTATTTTTCTTTTGTTTTCTTTCGTTCTCTCTTTCATTCTTACTTTCTGTTCATTTTCTTTTTTGTCTTAATATTTCTTTTTTGCTTTGTGTTTTTTTTTTAATTTGTTTTTTATAATTATACTCTGTTGTTTGTTTCTTTCTTTGCTCTGTCTTTTTCTACCCCTCTCTTGGTCGGCTTTTCTCTGTCTTTCATGGATAGCTTCCCTTTTATTCTGCTGTTATTTCTTACTAGTCAAGAAAGAAGTAATTTCTTGCTTATAATTCTGTATTTCTTGTTTCCTTTCCATTTGGTCTATTTTACGTCCCGTATATCCTTTCTTCTTCTTTCCCATTTATTCTTTTTCACTTTTTTAAATATCATTTTTCTTTGTTCTTACTTTTTGTTGTTGTTTCCTTGATTCCTCCGGACTTTTCTTCTTCTTCTTTTTCTTGTTGTTGTTGTTGTTTGTCGCAAACCTGGGTGTTACTGGGTGATCACTACTGATGAAGGACTTCCTTGACTTTCATGACTTACCCCAGAACATGGTTTTATTTCAATAAAAAAACCTAAGGTACACCATTTCATTCCAACACTTCACAAACACATAACACGTTTTTCCAAGTTCGATTATTTTATTATATCCCGTTAGTTTTTCCTCGAAATCGGAACGATAATTTGGCGAAACTTTCCGTCGTGGTTACCGAAAATGTTCTTGCTTTCAATTTATTTTACTTAGCTCAAAACTTCGTCCTCGTTGAAATCGTTGATGAATGAAGAAACCAGTCTTTAGATGAGTTGTAGAAAAGTTCATAGGAGCTGGAACTTGACGTCGATGTCGCCGTTAGATCTAAAGGCTGTCCATGACCCACCAGTGACTTCTGTAGCCCTCGTTAACGTACAGTTCCATCGTAGAATTAGTCACTCCGATCATAAGCAAGACGTCAGTGAAGATTCCAGTGCCAGTCTCAAAGATGACATCGTCACGTAGATCCAAGACGATTCATACCACAGAATAAAAACACCTGCCGAACAAAACTAGTCTTAGATATTTGCATGAAAATTATTTCCATACAAACTTAAACTCCTTCAGGTCCGGCTCTGCTTGGAAAAACATGTTACGATTAATCAACACATCAGTCCCCTGAAAACCAACTGCATTCAGAGGAACCAACTATCTTTCTCTGGAAAAGAAATGCATTCAAACAAACAAACTATTTTTCTCCTCTGGAAAACAAATGCATTCAATGAACAAACTATTTTTCTCCTCTGAAAAATACATATATTCAATGAACAAATCATCACACGTATCAATCTTCTTGGGAAATTATCTTGCATGAAGAAAAATCTAAATATTTACCCTACGGTGCCAGAATTTCAGCTAAAGCTGATCAAACGTCGAGGAACAACTATCTTCCTGGCCCAACCACATCTGACATCATTCAGCCTCCAGCTAAACTGTCGTTGGCACCCCACAGAATAAGTTGCCTCGGAGCTTGGGTAGAATCCTCTCTGTCCAGTCTAGATCTCTTTCCCAACTGATTGACAGTTTTCCTAACCGATTTCGCCTCTGTTTCATTTTACTAAGGTTACCATACTTTTATCATTAAAACAACCAATGAAAATTTCCCAACGCAAACAAATGACCTATCACCTCAAATATTATATTTTATAAAATTAATAGTTCACAACCTCTTTTCTTTCCCTAAAATTTTATTATTGGCATTAATCACAATCTTTCACACAAAAGAATTATCGAAAAAAATCGTCCATTTTATTCTTTTCCAGGAATACACAAAATGGCGATTGACACGCAGCAAAATTGACGTCATATTTCTAAATCTAGCACAGGCACTCTATAAAACAATTTGCACTTGGAAAATAAAAATTCTCGCGAGCGTTTCGTTTCGCGACATTGTTGTTGTTGTTGTTGTTGTTGTTCTTCTTCTTCTTCTTCTTCTTCTTCTTCTTCTTCTTCTTCTTCTTCTTCTTCTTCTTCTTCTTCTTCTTCTTTTTCTTCTTCTTCTTTCTTTCTTTCTTTCTTTCTTTCTTTCTTTCTTTCTTTCTTTCTTTCTTTCTTTTTTTCTTTCTTTCTTTCTTTCTTACTTTCTTTCTTTCTTTCTTTCGTTCTTTCACTAATGAGTGAACTAACTAACGATACAATGCACAATTTTGAGCTAAGCTCTTCATCAGACCGACAAAACATAACAAAACAATACTTCCCAACTGAACTCCAAGAAAGAAAGAAATTATTTCTTTCTTTCTTTCTTTCTTTCTTTCTTTCTTTCTTTCTTTCTTTCCTTCTTCTTTTTCTTTCTTTCTATATTCCTCTTCGTTCTCTTCCTTCTTCTTCTTCTTCTTCTGCCAGCAAACCCAAAATACTTTAACTGAGGTGTGGGCGGGAAAGGGAAGGAAGGGGACGGAAGTGAAGGAGTAGAGGGGGGGGAAGAGTTCTATGTTTCATCTGGTTTTGATTTGATTGTTTTAAAAGGGTTTGTGAAGATGTCCAGTACCTGTGTAGCGATGTCTTCCACGAGCAGTGCACAGGCAGATAAAATAACAGTGACAGAAAACCAAAGATAACCTGTGTTTTATTTATCACAAACCCACGTCAAAGAATCCGTTGATTCTGGAAAGAAACACTAAAGTGTGCTAAAGTTGTATTTTATTTTGTTGTGTGGTATTGTATTATATTGTATTGTATTGCATTGTATTGATTTGTATTGTATTGTATTGTAGACTAACCGGATGAGTGCCGGCTACACAAACTAATACACCCAGTAAGCACTAGATCCTTACTCCTCCCCTACCCTATCCCCCATCCCCGGTCGCCCAAGATAGTGCTCAGTCGTTTGGGTGTCAGACTATGCGCCCAAAAGCTGCAAGTGGATGTCTCGGCGACTGGAGTTAGATCCTGTATCGGTCAGCACTTTGCCCTTGAGCTGGCAAAGCGTTATATAACAACAATGAAATAAAATAAATACATTGTATTGCATTGCATAGTATACAAGATACCTTGCGTTGAACGCCCAACATTTTCCTTTAAGGCAATCACCAAAGTTCTCCTGCCACAAAATAAGACATAAGATATTTTAGTCGTCCGAAGGATTCATTTTGGAACATATATATTTCCGGCCACGCAAAGCAGAAAAAATAACAATCGACCAGTACTTTGAACAATGACAAATTACGATAGAATAACAATGACCGCAATGACACCAAAGGTTATGCTCACGATGCGATGACGCCGCGACGGCAACGACAACGATGGTGATAATAATAATGATGACGGCGGCGATGATGATGGTGATGATGATGATGACGGCGATGACAACGATAATGATTTTAGTGACAACGTGGAGGGCAAAACCTATGATGATGATGACGACGACTTTGATGATAATGAACGAACACATCGATTATATAAACAGTTGCAACAAATACATCACTTCGTAATAATAGAAATAATGAAAACACCAATTTTGGTTAGGGCTTTTGATTCTCTGTTACCCCTTGGGGTCATGAGCAATCTTGCCACTGTAGATTGTTCTAACCTATAAAGGGAAAAGTGAAAGCCCCAGTTGAAAACCTGTCTTGCCTTTGTAGGCATGACAGATTCACTGCGGCAACAGTACCCCCGTTGGAGTGCCGGGGGTTTCAGTATAAATAGTATCCCCACTTTATGGAAATTTAGTGCTTTAAATTCCCACTGTTGCTATCTTCCTCATTTACTCTTTCCCATTCCTGCTCTGTCCTATCACTCTGCTATACTATCTTCTTCTTCGCTAGATCAATGACCTACCTTTTTTCTTGAAAACTCTTCCTGGACAAGACTCCTTGTTTGTGTATGAGGTCTGTTGGATCAGCTTGGGAGTGTTGGACGCTTTCTGCTGGGTGGTCACTAGGGCTTCCTATGATGTTAGTATTTAGCAATATAGGCATTTTATATGTATATGTTTTGTTGATGATTTGTAATGATGGTTGTATTCTATTTTGTTTTTGTAACCGGGGGTTCGCGTAGTTGAGGTAAACCCTCAGCCGTCCCCCGCGTGGAATGTCTTTATTGTAAAGTGACTGGCCGGTGGCGGGCATTCAATTTTCCCACTAGGGTTGTTTCAGCAGATCTTATATGCGGATCGGGGGTTGTCCGGTCCTGATTTGGCTCGGAAGAGTCCGCTGGACCTAAAGCAACAATAAATCAATCAATCATTTGATTCTCTGACAACTCATCCACTTTCCATCCCATACATGCACACATGCCATAAATAAATAAATAAATAAATCAACCGTCGCTGGAGTCGAACCTGAATCCAGCGGCAATGGAAACGTGATTATCCTCAGGCCAACGCTACCATACTCCTTTCGCGCATTTAGCACTAAGGCCAACAGAAGAAAAGTACGCTACAACACAAAGTCCGTGGAGCACCATCTTATTTCCCAAAAGGTTAACAGTATTTTTATACTCAGATATGATTTTCTTGAAAGGATTGAATTTAGTTAAGAATTTATGTATTGTAAACTTACCTTAAGGCTTTTTTAATTGGTGGCTCTTAAAAGCAAACAAAACAATTTTTAAAAAGCCAACAGAACTACTGTAATAATTAAAGTGCATCTGAGGTCAAGATCTAAATTGTGCAAAGACTTGTACAATGTCTAACTCGTTCTAAAGGATTACTCATATATTTATACATGTGTGTGTGTGTGTGTGTGTGTGTGTGTGTGTGTCTGACCAGCTAAAAGTGTGTACGTCGTAGACACCGAATGACGCTCTCCTTTAGTAAACATAACAAGCGTGAAAAACATAGGCGTTACCGGTTGAGTCACAACGTAATTAGTGTGTATTGGAGTGTTTGCGGTGGTTCTCTGCCTGTTGTATTTGTAACAGCAGAAATCTTGTCGACAAAATTGTAGTACTTCAGTTTAGAGATAAATCGATAGTAGTGAATAAACTTGACGTTAATTCACTAGTTATCTAAAGAGAAGTCCACATGTGGCAAATTAACTTCCTTCAGACGGTCCTTCCGCCAGTCACCCCAGATACGATCTAACCGACTTTGCGAAACCAGACTGTAGTTAGCTTACTCCACAAAAATGACCAGAGTCGCTTGCTCATTAACTAGCCATATGACGCTTATCTCTATTAGATCTATCGTACACCCGGCTCTGACATTCCCAGTTAAGACATAACTGCGCGTGTCCCATAGATAGGACAGGTGAGGGAAATATTCAAATAAAAACGAAGAATCCCGTATATGCGAGATTAACTAAAGCGAAAGCTAAACGACTGGTCAGAAGAACGTAGAACCCTGCATATTATTGGACTCCCAATGTTAGCTCGTCAGTCGAAAACGATGTACGAAGCCACGAGTGTCAAAGGAACAAACTGCAGTGTCCGCTTATCTCCACCTCATCGAGAGAGTAATAGAGACTATAGACGGTTCACGATTCCCGTAGACTATAAGTGAGTTAACACTAGTAGTTTTGATACGTGTTTGTTTATATATTTTATATTGATTGCCATGTATTAATACTATGTTCATGATATATATAGTTACAGAAACCGATTATTGTTTCTGAGACATTGTGCATGTGGATTGATGTATCTTAGCCTTAAGATTCGGATCGAAGTGTGCATATGGGCAACCCTGCAGGTGTCTGATGCTATGGACTTTTTGCAGAGGGGACCGCATACTCCTATTTGAAGAGAATATTGTAGCCAGAGTTCTGACTTTTTCAGGTCAGCTCTGGGATGGTTTGTGGAGTCAAACGCATGACGCTTGCTCCCATGGTACAGAAGGAGAACGACCTAGATTCTACCTCGCCACGTCCGAAGCCCGACGCTACCCGACTCACGGCTCAACCTGAGAGGCAAGACCCCTCAGACGGACTCCAGCGTACGCCGAAGCGTTACAGCTAAGTCG
Organism: Oncomelania hupensis; assembly: GCA_036898135.1. Classification (NCBI taxonomy): domain Eukaryota; kingdom Metazoa; phylum Mollusca; class Gastropoda; order Littorinimorpha; family Pomatiopsidae; genus Oncomelania; species Oncomelania hupensis. Next base: position 32,660,993 of record CM072523.1, on the reverse strand, counting down.
CCAACAAATGCAACTGAGATATAATCCTCGAGAAACATAGTCGACCACTCGAACATTTATTAGGCTACGAAAATCCGAATAGTAGAATAGCTTAGCAAATGATGAAGAAGACCTGCTGAAAAACATACCCAGCACATTGAACTATATTAATTATTAATTTACATGTTAATGAAGAAATGTTAAAGTTTGTGTTGCTTATATAAAAGTTGAAATCACATACATACGACTGGGGTCATTCTATTTGTATTGTTGTGTATATACTAGTTTTCTTCTCTTGAGACCAAGTAACCTAGTCTTTTGATTAGTAATAAGCATTTCTGAACTTGAGCCAAATGATACTAAAGCCCGAGAACAAATATAAATTTTATGTGACCAAGCACCGTGATCAGTATCTCACATCGCTTTGGAATTCTGGTGAAAGAACGATCGATAGTGGTAGCCTAACGCCCATCTATCAATAAGTCTTACACCCTAGTAAGATAAACGTATCTTCCCCAGAATATCATCACAGTGTTGAATGCCGCGAAAGGATTGCATAGTAGGGAACTCGTGAAGTGACGTTATAATTGGGACGGAAAATCTCTGTAAGGTGCGTACCCTCTTATTTGAAAGCGTTGGCCTCAATAATGGAGTTTTGCAGTACAGTACAATACAACACAATACAATACAGCACAATACAAGACAACACAATACAACACAACACAATACCATACAACACAGTACAATACATCTTTATTACCTCATACAAGGACTTTAAACAAACGTAGATCATTTGACATGAAAAGGAAAGTACCTTTTAAAGCCATATGTGTTAAATCGATTAAGCATGACAATCACCCTTAGTAATAATCTAATAAACAAACCAAAAGACAAAACAAAAAAAATGCAACATATATTAAGTTATAAATACATCCTATCCTATCCTATCCTGTCCCGTAACCCGGAGGTCGAAGGCGCACCACAGATGATCGTTTAACCAGCATACTCCATCTTTCTCTGTCATCAACAGCAAGCAATTAACTGTTGATATCACAGTTCGCCAATACTACTACTACTACTACTACTACTACTACTACTACTACTACTACTACTACGACTACTACTACTACTACTACTACTACTTCACCAGCTCCCAAAATGAGCAGTGGTGCAAATTTCCCTCCAATTGTGGCCTGAAATATTTCTGCCACCTCCGGTGTCCAGGTCGAACTTCAGTCTAGTGCACTTTGCTGTGTTTACTCTCTTCAAGTGAAGCCGGAAAGACATCATCACTAGATCGTGGTCACTTCCTATGTCTGCTCCTGGAAAAGTTCGTGTCATGCCAATGTTGATGCTTGATCTGAAGCGTTTCTTGACCATGATGTAGCCGATCTGGTTGTGATGCTCCCCGTCGGGACTGTGCCAAGTCCATCGTCTGGATTTTTGTGCGGAGACCAAGCGTGTTTGCCAGTAACAGATTGTTGTATCTGGCAAACTCCAACAGTCTCAGACCCCTGTCATTTGTCTCGTTGGTGCAGTGAGGTCCACATGTGTTTCCCCAGTTGAGGTGCGAAACTTGGCCAACCTTGGCATTCCAGTCGCCTTCCACTATGACTATGTCCTACTTCGGCACTTGGTCAAGGACAGCCTGTAGATTTTCATAGAAATCCTCCACTTCGCTGTCGTCATAGTCTGTTGTTGGGTCATAGGCCTGGATGATGGTGATGTTGAAAGGGGCTGCTCTCAGACGGATGGTAATGAGTCTACTGGAGACTGGGCGGCAACCCATGACAGTGGCTAGAATGTTCTTGTGGACCAAGAATCCAACTCCGTGTTGGTGCCTGTCATCTCTACCGCTAAAATAAAGCTTGTGGCCTTTGTCGGTCGTTGTTTCACCTAAACCTAGAGCGCATCATGTCAGATGCCCTTGCAGATCACGAAGGCACAATCAGCATAAAGGGAAGAGCTATCTCCAACCTTCGTTTTGCGGATGACATTGATGGATTGGCTAAAGTGGAACAAGAACTTGAACAGCTGGTACAGAGGCTTGACACCACCTCCAGAGCCTATGGAATGGACATAGGTGCAGAGAAGACCAAAATGATGACCAACCACACCAATGGCATCAAAACGGACATCAAAGTCCAAGGCCAATCCCTCAACACAGTGCATAGCTTCAAATATTTAGGAATGGACATAAGTGCAGAGAAGACCAAAATGGTGACCAACATCACCAATGGCATCAAAAACGGACATCAAAGTCCAAGGCCAATCACTCAACACAGTGCATAGCTTCAAGTATTTACGAGCCATTGTATCAGACAATGGATCCCGACAGAAAGTCCTCTCCAGGATCTCACAAACAACTACTGCCCTGGCAAGGTTGAAGCCAATTTGGAAAGACAGGACCATCAGTCTACTTTCCAAGGTAAGGCTGCTGCGCTCCCTTGTCATCTCCATCTTCCTATATCAAGTTCAAGACACTTTATTACCCAATGAATTCAAAATACATATGATTTCGTTTTAGTGATGCGGTAAAACATTCAGTCCCTCTGCAACAACAAACAACCTTCCACTGGACATTAAAACATTAAAATACTCTAATAGAGAAAGTTATTTTAAGGAGTAAAGCACAGGCGCACGCCCACTCGCAACCCCCACACGCACACGCATACTCACGCATACCCGCATGGGTATCTAAATTAAAACGTAATGAGATAAAATAGATTAAAGAATCAGAATTGCTATATGCTTGCGAAACATGGACCCTCACAGCAGATCTCCAACGAAGAATACAAAGCATGGAGATGAGGTGCTACAGAAGACTTCTGGGCATTTCTTATACCCAGCACATCACCAACGACGAAGTCCGACAGACCATTTGACAACACGATGACCTGTTCACAGTGGTGAAGAAACGGAAACTCCGATGGTATGGCTACCTCACCAGATCATCAGGTCTTGCAAAGACCATCCTGCAAGGCACAGTGCAAGGAGGTAGAAGAAGAGGGAGACCGAAAAAGAGGTGGGAGGACAACATTCGAGAATGGACTGGTCTGACACTAAGCGAAACAATCATGGTTGCTGAGGACAGGGAAATATGGAGTACGCTGGTTAAACGATCATCTGTGGTGCCACTACGACCTCCGAGTTACGGGATAGGATAGGATAGGACACTACTACTACTACTACTACTACTACTACTACTACTACTACTACTACTACTACTACTAATACTATCACAGTTCAATATCACAATTACATCTAATCTATTCACATTCACAAGTTACAAATAGTTACCAGTAATTGTAAGTTATAATCTCTTCAAAGATATAGCTATCTAGTGTACAAAATAATTAGAGACAAAAAGTGACCTCGGACTCACTTTAAGGGGTTCTGTTCTATATCAAATTTGGTGCGAGAAATTTAAATTTCTTCAATTGTTAACACAGAGGTTGGAGTTCACTTCCAGTATTTCATTGCCTAATTTAGTAGGCGGTGAGAAAAGGATAGGAACATCCTATATCTTTAGTATGAAAACGAGGATTTTTTTTAGTTCTGTGGTGCTTGGTGAATTTTTGTAATATAAAGCAATTGACTTTAGGGCTATGTATGTGTGCGCGCGCGTACACACACACACACACACACACACACACACACATCGCGTGTATGTGATTATCAGTGATTGCTTCACCTGTAAACAAACTGCTGAGGAGCGTGCGTGATGGAACATGTTGAATTAACTACACCACACAGCAGCCAAAGCGTGCTCTGCCAGCACCCATTAAGTCTAATTCCTAGGTGTTCGCAGGCACAGAATTGTTGTAATTAATGCATTCTATAGAGCATTCATTGCAACATCCAAATGCCTTGGTATGCAATTCAATGAATTATACGCTCTATATTTGCATGCTTTTCAATACCCACATGCTTTCTATACTGTATAATTAATTCTATGCCACCATCTTAAAAGGGGCAGAGTTTCTCAGTAAGGACACATTCAAAACATTACCGGCTTTCTAGATGATTAAATTTGAAAATGTGACGTGACAGCCTAGCTAGTCCTGAACTTAACGTCACGGCCAATATATAATTATGACGTCAGTAATTTATTCATCTGAATGCAATGAATCCCAATCAGAAACCTCAGACGGCCTCAAATCATGTCAAGCAAGTGCAGTTAATTATTCAGGTCAATTCAAGTCAAGTAAAGGCTAACTCTATGAGTCAGCATCCCGACCGGCAGCGGGACTGTTGGATTGATGGATGGAAGGGCCAACGGTTTTAATAACCCTACATGTGGAATTCATTATAGCACATTGCGTTGTTTCAACAAGGGCATATATTGCACTTGAATTTTCCAATAATAATAATAATAATAATAATAATAATAATAATAATAATAATAAAGGATGCTATTTACGCGCCTTATTTCTAAACCAACATTTATGTAACCAACATACCTGCTCACCTATTACACACACTCTTACATACACAACAAACCCGCATTCATCACTCAAATATGTAAAGGCAGTGAGATCGCTGTGAGAAGACGAAACATAAATCCAATGCTTAGATTTTGTTTGTTCTGGAAATTTTTGATGTACTGCACTCTGTACAATTTTTAAAAGGAGGAAAGATATTGGAGTACCCGTAGAAAACCCTCGGTGACTTGAAAAGTCTGGCACCCAAGTCACATCGGCCTATGAAGTGGTCTTCTGGTCGCTTCCATTTTCATCACAGAGGTAACAAATTCAATTGTTGTTCGCTTTTCTTTAAATAAATTATCATGATTTAAAACTTTTGTTTTGAAGTCCCAAATGTAAGCTTACATAATTTCATTGTCCGTGCGTGTGTATGATGATGCTTAGAGGAAGTGGCGTAGGTCCATGTGTGTTTGTGTGTGCGCAGATACCTTCCCGTGATTATTATGCAAGGGCAGGTGTTACGGTTTGTCATTTGAAATGAAGTCATCCACATCGAGCCTGGAAAACAGCATTTCTGTTGGGCTTGCATTGTTTGCTCATGTTCTGGTTCTATATTCGTGGCTATTCTTGATTATTTTTGTCATGACTGTGCACTCCACAAACCAGAAGAGATCAAGAGAGGAGTATTACTGCTTGCAGGTCCGGGTTTGACTTTTATAACAAATCCGTAATTGAATTTTCCATTCTGTTGAGGGAGAGGCTCGGGGTGTAGTGAGGAGGATGGGGGTGTAGTGGGATTTTGGGGTAGGTAGAGGTTTTGGAGGGATGACTTGTGTGATGCTGGTCTGATTTTGGAGTACTTTTTGGGTGAATTGGCATTATTTTGTGGTACATAGTGAATGTGTTTAAAGTCAGTCTAAGGTGTTGTTTTCCCTCAAACTTTAACACTAGAGAGTATGGTCACAGAAGAGTGTGTGTTTTTTTTAATCCAAACTATTGAGGTGAAAGCTCTCAAATAAATGTATAAGCAGTTTCAAATGAGATTCGCTAGAGAGAGAGACAGAGAGAGAGACAGACCGACAGGCAGAGAGATACAGAAAGAAAGAGAGGGAGACAGAGAGAGGAGAGATGGAGATAGACAGACAGACAGACAGACAGACAGAGGTAGATAGACAGACAGACACAGAGACAGACACAGAGACAGACAGACAGACAGACTGAGAGATAGACAGAAAGACAGATAGAAAGATAGATGAAGGCTTAATATTGAACGCAAAAAACTGGACATAGGCTCTTGCTCTTCGGTATTGCTGTGTTAAAAACATTATTTTGTTCAATAATTGTCCAAAATGTACTTATTTTTTTCTTGGTTATTTAAGACCCAACACGAATTTCAGATCATTTTCGGCTTTAATCCTTAGTGGTTGTTATTTCAGGACAACCCTCTCAGCGGCATAAAAGGTCACTGCCAAAACATTTTCTTAAAAGAAAAGAAACAGAAAAACGAAAACAAATTGTAAAAAAAATAAAGAACAGGATTAAAAAAAATTAACAAACAAAAAAAAATGTCATGTGTAAAGCAATAACAGGAAAAATAAAAATGAAATTAAATATAACAAAAGAAATAGAAAGAAAGAAAGAAAAAAGAACAAAAACAAACTGGAAGGAAAAAAATAGATTAAACATAATTGAAAGAAATAAAGAAAGAAGGAAATACACATTGAAAGAAAGGAAAAATAAAGAAGGAAAAAAGGATAGAAGAAAGAAAGGTCGAATATATACTACTCAAAATAATACAAGGGCCACTTGGACATATGTGTCTCTCTTTAAATCAGAAACACTAATTCAATTTATTAGTTCATCATATTTTATTGAAATCATTTCTGCATCAATAACAAGAAAGATTTGAGACATCAGTCACTAAAAATTCGAGTAAATTCAATTTAACTGGACACACCCCTCATTTACAAAATCAAAACTTTGGAAACCAAAAATCTGTAGAGTCAGTATCGGGTGTGGCCACCGTTTGCATCAATGCAGTCTTGGCATCGTTGTCTCATGGACCGTATCAGGTTATGGAGGATGTTTCCTGGGATGGCCAACCACTCTTGCTGGAGAACTTGGGCCAGAACTTCAAGGTTAGCTCCTGGAGGGAGGTTTGCCCGTGTCTGTCGACCCAAGACATCCCACAGATGTTCTATGGGGTTCAAATCGGGTGATCGAGCCGGCCAATCCATCCTTATGACGTGCTGTTGCTGCAGGAAGTCATTGACGATACGCGCTCGGTGGGGTCTGGCATTATCGTCGTGTAGTATGGCACCTTCCCCAATGGCCCGCAGAGCTGGGAGAACCCTAGGTTGTAGGACGTCATCCCTGTAGCCAATGCCGTTTAAGTTGCCATGAATTTGGAGCAGGGGTGTTCTGAAGTTTAATGCGAAGCCACCCCACATCATGACAGATCCACCACCAAAGCGGTCATGCTCACGCACCGTCGCATCAGCAAAACGCTCCCGTGGACGCCTCCAAACATTCACTCGACGGTCGTTGAAAGACAAGGAGAACCGAGACTCGTCTGTAAAGAGCACCCTTGACCAATGTTGCCTAGTCCACACCAAATGACGCCGAGCCCAGGCCAAACGCGCTGCACGGTGAGCTGGGGTGAGCAAAGGCCGTACTGCTGGTCGTCTTGATCGCAGGTTTGCCTCGTGTAGACGGTTGCGAATTGTCTGGTCGCTGACGTTAACATTGCTGGCTGCGTGAAGCTGTCTTCTGATGGTGTTTGCTGTAGCGGACCTCATCCTCAGAGCTGACAGGGTGATGAAATGGTCTTGTCCTGCAGTGGTAACGCGGGGGCGTCCGGACCTTCTTGGTTCTTGGACGCTTCCAGTGTTGTTAATGCGCTCCCGCAGCCTTTGGACAACGGAGTGGGACACTCCCAGCCGCCTGCCAACTTCACTCACCCCCACCCCTTCCTGAAGCCATGCAATAGCTCTGCCTTTATCCGCATCAATCAATCGTCGCTTTGAGGGCATGGTTAGAAAAGCAGCAAAAGCGCTGCCATTTATGCCCAGAAAAAAAGCGCCGATTGTTGAACTGAACTCACACAATGCAAGCCTTTCGCGGAGAAATCACTTTTTAATGTTGAAAAATTTTGCTTTATTACTAAGACAACAGTAAATTAGGGTCATTTTTTGGTAAAAATTGGTTTTGTTTTTCAACTCAGTGCAGAAAGTTCAAAACTCACACATGTGATTACTTGTCAGAATAAGATTGTCTTGAATGTTTCTGTACAGGATAAGTTTTGAAATAAGCAATATAAGCGATATTATTTATAGCAGCAAAAATAATTAAACTAAATGAAATATGAGAGTGGCCTTTCAATTATTTTGAGTAGTGAAACAAACTGAACGAGGAAAAGGAAGAGGTTAAAACATAAATATATTGGAAATCAACAACAACAACAACAAACAAACAAAAAACAAATGGGGCTTAAGAAAGAAAAAAGAGGACAGAAAAGAAACAAGAAAGAAAAATAGATTAAAGAACAATACAGACAAGAAAAATTGAAATGAAAAAATAGAAGAAAGAAAAAGAGAACAAAATTGCTTTAAAAAAAAAGAAAAGGTTTCTGGTCGCTTAGGTGAAGGTGTGATAGATACGCACATTTAGCCAACGGAAAATAATGGTTGGAACCCAAACAAAAGTGAAATTGAAATTATTTAATTGCTCTTTATGCTATTTGATCGGTTTTATTGTAAGATAAGTGTTTTCTTGGCAATTTAGCGCCGTCTTCTTCTGGCAATTTAGATTCTTCTTCTTCTTAGCTCCTCCTCTTTCTTCACTTTGCCTTGTGGTGTATACAGGTGTGAGTGTGTGTGTGTGTGAGTGCGTGAGAGAGCGAGAGAGAGCACTTTACTATTACTTAAATGTTTACGGGGATCAGAATTGAAATCAAAACTACCTTTTTTATAATGCATTCCTTATAGACCTGTAGTATAAACAAAAAAGCTCTGTAAAATATGGTTATAGCACCCACAGTTTATACTGTAAAATCTAAGATTGTTATTCTTCACCACAACCATGGTTCACGTGAAAACAGTCTCGGGGAAGAAAACAGTATTTTACCCCGAAAAGCTATCACCGCGAATAAAAAAAATAAATACATAAAAAAATAAAAAAAATAAAAAAATTTGATAGATAGATAGATAGATAGATAGATAGATAGATAGATAGATAGATAGATAGATAGATAGATAGATAGATAGATAGATAGATAGATCCCCGTAACTCTGAGGTCGTTGGGGCACAACAGATGATCGTTAAACCAGCATACTCCATCTTTCTCTGTCCTCAGCAACTCTCAGCCCGTTCTCGAATGTTGTCATCCCACCTCTTTTTCGGTCTCCCTCTTCTTCTACCTCCTTGCACTGTGCCTTGCAGTATGGTCTTTGCAAGGCCTGATGATCTGGTGACGGGGCCATACCATCGGAGTTTCCGTTTCTTCACCACTGTGAGTAGGTCATCGTGTAGTCCAATGGCTTGTGTGATGGTCTGTCGGACTACGTTGTTGGTGATGTGCTGGATATAGGAAATGCCCAGAAGTCTTCTGTAGCACCTCATCTCCATGCTTTGTATTCTTTGTTGTAAATCTACTGCAAGGGTCCATGTTTCGCAAGCGTATAGGAAGATGGAGATGACAAGGGAGCGCAGCAGCTTTACCTTGGAATGTAGACTGATGGTCTTGTCTTTCCAAATGAGCTTCAACCTCGCTAGGGCAGCTGTTGTTTGTGCGATCCTGGAGTGGACTTCCTGTCGGGACCCATTGTCTGATACAATGGCTCCTAAATATTTGAAGCTAAGCACTGTGTTGAGGGATTGGCCTTGGACTTTGATGTCCGTGTTGATTACATTGATGTTGTTGGTCTTCATTTTGGTTTTCTCTGCACTTATTTCCACTCCATTTCCTCTGGAGGTGGTGTCAAGCATCTGTACCAGCTGTTTAAGTTTTTGTTCCTCTCCAGCCAATCCATCAATGTCATCCGCAAAACGAAGGGCGGAGATTGTTCTACCTCCTATGCTGACTGTGCCTCCTTCGTGATCTGCAAGGGCATCTGACATGATGCGCTATAGGAAGATGTTGAAGAGGGTTGGAGAGATAAGGCAACCTTGACGCACACGGATTGTTGTTCTGAACCAGATTCCGATGCCGCTGTTATTGAGGACTGCACTGGTAGCCTTGTCATACAGGCTTTTGATAATTTCAATAATTTTAGGGCTGATGTTGTACACTCTCATGGTTGCCCACAGAGCTGCATGCCAGACTCGACCAATCGCCTTCTTGAAATCTACGAACACATGATATAAATATATGCTTTAGATATAGTAGCCGCCGCTTTTTCGAGCATTGTCAATGAATTTATGTATATATTTATTTTATTTAATCGTTCTTATATAGCGCTCCTCCAGCTTAAGAGCTGCTCAAGGCGTTGGCCGATACAGGATCTAACTCAAGCGACCCGAGATCCCCGCTTGCAACCTTGGGGCCCATAGCCTGACGCCCAGACGACTGAACACAATCCTGTGCAACCGGGGATGAGGGAAAAGGGACCTAGTGCGTGTTAGGTGTTTTTGCGTTGTCGGCACTCTCCCGTCTAGTACATAAGCGCCATGAACTTTAAAGTCCAGCCCATGGAATATGTGCTTGCACAGACTAGACCTCGGTTTATACTCTCATCGGTTGATAAAAATGACCGTTGTCATAGCTAAGTTAGTGCACCGCATTACCACACTATCACATTACCACCAAACAAATGCTGTCGCAATTTTTAAGAACAGCTGCTTGCAACTTTTTTTTAAAGGAAATAATATTGATTTCACTTAAAGGGTGGGACAATTCGAAGGTTTTATTTACTTTGGGCGAAAGCGAGTTTACCGTTTAATTCGCATTGTTATTAAATCGAGCACTGATGACGTAGACTTTTGTTTCTCAACCAACCGCAAAAGTTTTAACTTTCCATTTTTTTACATTCTGCCAGGGAGTGACTTCCCCTGTTTAATGGTACACCAATACCATAGCCGTGGACCATTAACTCTATTTTTGATTAAGCCAAGCACACTCAAGAGTGCGTCTTTGGTGTGTAGGGTGGAGTAGGGCTTAGTGTATCAACTTAAAACGAAAAGCTTTACCAAGCAACTTTGTTAATTGTTGGTTACACCTCTTATCGACTGCGGTAGATGTTATTTTTAGCGGAAGAACGGTCGCTAGCGGTTGGTATTAACAGGAGGGAAAAAACACTACGGAATTTATTGAGCCAAACAATAACTATACCTTCGTAAGAGTTTGCTTTGTCAGTTTGCTGTAAGCTTCTTTTTTTTTTAAAGTAGGGCAACTCTCACAGTGAATGTTAAAAGGATCTGTATAGAGGACGTTATCAAAGTGGGTCCCTTTAAACATAGTAACACTATGTAAATAGGCCACAGGATTTTTATAGCGCACTTATCTCGCCGTACTTGACCAGACTCTAGGCGCTGGCCGATACAGGATCTAACTCAAACCGCCCGAGACGCACACGGGGCGGTTTGAGTTAGATCCTGTATCGGCCAGCGCCTAGAGTCTGGTCAAGTACGGCGAGATAAGTGCGCTATAAAAATCATCAACAATAATAATACTAATAATAATAATAATAATAATAATAATAATAATAATAATAATAATAATAATAATAATAATAATAATAATAATAATAATAATAATAATAATAATAATAATAATAATAATAATAATAATAATAATAATAATAATAATTAGTTATTTTTTGTTGTAAGCTTATTTATTCAGTGGGGCAACACTCATTATGAATCTTAAAATGTCGAGGGGGCGTAATCAAAGTGGGTCCCTTTAACTCACGCTGTATCGTATCTTATTTAATAAAACCTTTGAGCAATAGTCTCAGCATCTACGACGCCATTTTACTGGCGATGTATCTTATATCATCATTGAACGTGTACAAGCGATGAACCTTTTCTAGTGTTACTTTCAAATGTAATTTTACTTAAAAATTTTTTTGGAGCACTTTGTCTTAAATATCCGTATTATTATTAGTCTAGAGCATTTATTACTTTTGTGGTGATCTATTCCGTCTGGTTCAGCTTTACGTTAAATGTAATGTATACTTCAGTCCACTTAAGCCAAAGATCACCTTTCTGTACAGAGGATAGTTATAATGGATTTATAGGGTTTCGTTGTGTTACTACTACTACTACTACTACTACTACTA
>CM072523.1:32626810-32644310 GCA_036898135.1 Oncomelania hupensis | reverse complement strand
ACAACAGTTGGTCAGGGGAGGGGGGGGGGGGTACCTCGTGATGTTGAAAACCGTTCGCGTGGGTCAGCCACGTGGTCAAGCAAAGTTTTACTAACATTCACAATTATAAAACATGGCAAGACTTCACAAGCATAATCCAATAATAATACCAATAAATCGTGGTGAAACAAAAGATCGATCATTTACTTTTTTGACAATGTCAGGCTATGGTTATACTGCGATGAATTGGATTTCACCCGTCACCTGCATAGTCTTCTGAGAGAGATCTTTCAACATGTGCTTCTCGGGTGAGGTTTTAACAAAGACTGACGTATCAAGTTAACGCTGTGGTCAGCTAAAGCACGCGATATCCCAATATTCTTAGCGCCCGGCATAGGGGATGATGAATATAGGTCAGCTGGACACACCAGCTCAATGCCTATGTGAGCAGCACTGTTTACTACCTCCACATTTTGCTTGCTGCGGGCTGTTTATAGCTTGCATGCACCCTCCCTTCCAGTGAAAGGAAAGGAAAGGTAGCATCGTCGAAGCTATTTATAGCTAGCCTGGCTGACCTAACCTCAAAACTAAAAAGCTTTGGTTGAGTCGCTGTATGGATTATGACACGGCCTACATTAGCGAAGATTTCCCTACATATGCTTAGAACAATCCTACTGCTGTCGTCTGCTAGACCTCGAATTTAAGTTACAAAGGCCACAGCAGGATGAATGTTTAGAGCAAGAAGCCTTAGTGCAGGGTTCAAACTAGCCTCTCGTGACAGTTCGGCACGAATGTCTATAAATGAATGAGAAAGAAATGCACGTTAAATAAAACTATTGTGAGAGCGAAGAAGGCGTCTCTATTTATTGGTCTAAGATACAATCAAACCTTCTTTGTCTCTTTGGGTGCGGTTTGTGACACAGTCAGCTAACATGTTACCTACCGCAACAATTACGGTGAAGCCATGACGCAACCGAATGACAATGTTTTAATAATAGAAAGTAGGGAATGAACGGCAGTTGATGCGGCGGAAATAGACTTGTTGCCCCTGTTATTAAGGTTGTAAAGGCAGTCAACCCGAAAGCGACGCTGATTCCAATCTGAGTGTATGAGACTGCTGAGAGCAAACGTCCTCATCCCCACTCCTCACACACACACAGAGCCTATGCTTGATAGATCTCTGACCCTCAGCTAGCGTCCAGGTCGTTGTTTAGTAAACATGGCCTATTGCGAGCCTTTGCGACGTCATCGGGAGTCCACATTTGGTTAAGGAGAGGTGACATCGCAAATCAAAGTCACAAATCAAGAGAAAGAAAAACAATATAAAAACAATTCCCATAGGACACATTTTGACTCCTCCAGAAGACGTTAAGCGAAGCATAAATAGAATCCCTTGAGATGCTAGATCTAAAGCAAGAATATTTCTGCAACATTGCCAGTAAATTAAGCAATAAAACGAGGCTGGCTTTACGATTGAAAACAATCGTTCCTTTAAAACAGGGAATTAATCGTGATAAACGGTGGGCGCGACACCCTGATATAGTTAGGTTGCAGGTTTCTGTTTGTTGTAGGAGGGTAATAGCTTCATGGATTATTCTAATATAGGGCGATTACCCGTGCATATAAATGTTCAGGGCAATGCACTCCGAGGTTCAGCATGCAAGTCCAGTGAAGCCAAATCAAGTAAAGTCAAGTGGGGTGAAATTTAAAGCAGGGAGGGAGAAATGGGCACTCATTATTTCTAAAGCTGGTCCTGAAAAGTGAGAGGTTCTTAACGTTTCTCTTCTTCTATAAGACCGAGACATTATGAGGAAACTGTATGAATATATTTAAAAAAAATCTTATACACAAACACACACACACATACTTGCGCAGACACCGTTATTTGGACTTTCCTCTATCGCCACATACGTTCTGTGGACAATGGGTCGTGCTACGACCCCGTTTTTAAGTACTTTAAAGTGTTCTAACCCTAACCCTAACCCTAACACTAGCCCTAACCCTAGCCCTAACCCTAACCCTTACCCTAACCCTAACCCTCACGGATCATTAAATGGACGTCCCAACAAGGAGGTCTGTCCAAAGAACGTATGCAAACTTGCACTAGTTTGTCCCAATAACGCCGTGTAAACATCCTCACACCCACACACACACACACACACACACACACACACACCCATCACATACATACACACATCACATTCATTTTAACAACATAAGTTGTTTATATCGTCAAAAATAATTTTACATAGTTTGATGATATGCAAACCATTTATATCTGAATAACACATGACAGTTATTGCACGAATTGAAAACATAGAAGCGGCTTGATTGTGTACGTTATGTAGAACTTTATATCCTGAAGAAACCGTTGCGACACCAAACACTTTAAGCTTTGCTAAATAAAACAAATATAGGCTTATATCGGAGCAGTTTTTCCAGCAAGAAGAATATTTTCTACAAAACTTTGTAATCCAAAATCGGTATGATACAGTACACATTTATTTATATTTTTTGGAAAATATTGAGGCGTTCACCGTCTTTGACGCGTGCAAAGTTTTTTGGGGCGTTCAACGAATATTTTCGTGATCACCCCGAAAAACTTTGCACACGGAAGCAGCCTAATATGACAAGAAGAAATGTACACTATCGCGAACGTTTGGAAAAATCTTACACGCGTCAAACACACATGATCATTTGAACAACAAAAACATACCCCAAAACCAACATATCAACCAACACACACACACGCACACGCACACACACACGCACACACACACACACACAAACAACATCAAAATAACAAAATAAAATACAATACTACTTCGCACGCGTCAAATAATGGAATATACGACCAGAAAAAAATGTATCTGTCGTGATGAAATCGTGATTTTATGGACAACCTTGCTAACGTCAAACACATGGTCGCAACCTTATACGGCGTTATGAAGACCATAAATACTGGAGATCGTGATAATCGGTCTGTCTTTCAGGGCCATTCACGCCAGGTCGACCAGTTTGGGCGTAAATCAAGCATAGCGCGGACAGTCAACGAGCTCTTCTGGTCCACTAAGGGAGATAAATCAACACTGCCTTGAGAGATAAAGGGACCAAACTCCATCTGCAATGTCTGAACTGTTTTCCCAAGTTGCCGTTCTTGGTACTGATACTGGGCGTTTAAGTGAAAACGGCTAACGTGATCCCGTCACCTTCCTCAGACTGTGCCCTATGTGAAACTGTTCAGGCTTTGTTTTTTCTCATCCCCTTTCCCTCTGCCCTTCCATTTCCCAATTCCACCCCAATGTCTGTCTGTCTCTGTCTGTCTCTGTCTCTCTCCCTGCACTTCACGTCACTACTAGGACACACCTTATCCTACGTATATATCATTTGATTGTACTCACATTCATCCCCGTTTGAAATTAAGAGTGGGATTGGTAAAAGCTGTCACCAATTCTCCAATCGCTCGTTTTATTTAACTGACATGATTACTTATGTTTTAAAGTGGTTATAAATTATGTGTGTGTTTATGCGTGAGAGAGAGAGAGAAATACAGAGAGAGAGAGAGAGAGAGAGAGAGAGAGAGAGAGAGAGAGAGTGCGCTCGCGTACGTGGATGGACATGGGTGCGTGTTCAAATGCGTGAGATGAATGTGTGTATGGCCTTTATCATTTTGGTGAAAAAGACGTTAATAAAACAACCGACCAACCTATCTACTCACTCACTGGGTTTCCAGGTGCGGTTGTTAGGATTGTTTAGGATTGTACTATTCTTGGCGTTCTTACTTGTTTTGAAAGGGGTAATTTAAATTTAATTTTTTTAACTGCTGAGGAGTTTGAAATAGAATGAACTATTTCAGTCAGTTGCATGGCGGCATGTTAGATCTGTTAAAGCACACTTACACACCCAGGCACGCACCAATGTGTTAAACCACACTTACACACCCAGGCACGCAACAATGTGTTAAACCACACTTACACACCCAGGCACGCAACAATGTGTTAAACCACACTTACACCCAGGCACGCAACAATGTGTTAAACCACACTTACGCACCCAGGCACGCACCAATGTGTTAAACCACACTTACACACCCAGGCACGCACCAATGTGTTAAACCACACTTACACACCCAGGCACGCAACAATGTGTTAAACCACACTTACGCACCCAGGCACGCAACAATGTGTTAAACCACACTTACACACCCAGGCACGCAACAATGTGTTAAACCACACTTACACACCCAGGCACGCAACAATGTGTTAAACCACACTTACGCACTCAGGCACACCCGCATAAGCTCGCGCATCCATAAATACATACACACGAACATGACCAGAGAGAGAGAAAAAAAGATGAGAGAGAGAGAGAGAGAGAGAGAGAGAGAGAAAGGGAGAAAGAGAGGGGCAAACAGACAGAGACAGAGGGAGACCACCCGTTAACTCCTTTCTCCTTTAAAAAAAAGGACAAAAATCGGCCAGGAAGCCTGCCCAAAGCATATGGCAATCAAGAACTAGCAATTACAACATGGATTGGTTAGAACCTAGTTACTCAGTCGTTTATTTTGCATATTGAGTGTTTTGTAGGTCAGACCTCGTTCTTCCTTGAAGCTTTCCTGTCCTTTCTTTTCATTGGTCAATTGCTCCAAAGTTCCATAAGCATCGACGCATTTTATTGGTGGGACGCCTGGAGCGCCTCTTTGGCTTATTTGATGAAACTGTAATGTAATGCAACGTAATTTCATTTTGTTAAAAACAAATGCAACTGAGTTTCCAATTTAACATTTTTAATTGATAGCAGCCGCTTGGAGAGATTAGAAATGCTTTTGTTTGGTTTAAAACAAACAAACAAAAAATAAATTCGATATAAGCATTAGATTCACGAGAAAGATCCACTTGTTAGTTTTTATTTTGTTGAGAATTTATTTTGGGTTTCAAAGCCAACAGGCACTAGGTGGTCAGACTGAACGGAACATGATATTACACCTTGTTTTGTTTTGTTTTAAAATTAAATATTTCTTGACTTTGCTGTGTAAGGGGCCTCCATTTGTTGCTGGCACTGCCCTCACTCCCTATCTATCCATCTCCCATCCACCTGTCCCCCTTCTTTGGAAGCACCAGAAATGTAAGTCTCTTGCTGCACAACAAATACGGATGTCTTATGAAAGAGAGGCACTTTTAAAGTAGTTTCTTAAAATGTGGGTAAAACTCACAACGTTTGAATGATTTCATTTGTTTTTCTTCTTCGAGATAATTTTTAAATTAACATACCCTTTCACCGAGATAACTAAGTGAATATGTAATGCAATCAATGAACAAAATGTTTCGAGTGTTTTGTGACCTGTTTGCACTGTATGAGAGTTGCACTCTGAACGGTTTTTGATCAGTTGGTACTGTTGCAGAAAAAAATCTCCAAGTGTGACTGAGATGATTTTTTTTAAATCGAAATATATAGTGAATACGTAGAAAGAGAGCGTTTCCGAGCTCTGGATGACCTTACCTTCAAAGGTTAAGGCAGTGTGACACTGTTAACTTTAACGAGCAATCTTCAGTTTTAACAGTCAGTTATTATTACATTTTACATTACGCTGGATAGTACGATAATACAAAAAAAAGTTTATATCCACATTTTTTAGGTGAATGCTCTGTGGTAAACTTGTAAACAGCGTACACAATCTGTGAGGTCCCTTTGAACGCTACGGGCATTGCTAAAACTAGTGCAGGAAGGGTATCTCTAATTCACTTATTGAGCGTCATATCAGACTACTGGCCTTGCATTGTTTACCTTTAGTTTATCTGCAGCAACGCTTTGGGTTTTGTTGGTTACACTACGCTGCAGTTCTTGCGGTTGTTGTTGTTGTTGGCCTGAGTTAAGAGTGTTTTTATTTGCAGTGTTAATGCTCCATTCATTATTTTTAGCATGGTTCAAATCTATAAGTTTATCCACCGACTTTCAGTAGAAGCTTGCAGATGCTCCTGAGATGGCGACTGTTACTACTACTACTACTACTACTACTACTACTACTACTACTACTACTACTACTACTACTACTACCTCCAATAATAATAATAATAATAATAATAATAATAATAATAATAATAATAATAATAATAATAATAATAATAATAATAATTGTCACGAATATAGGGGGTTGTGGGGATGAGGGTTAGCAATTATTCCCCCGCGCTGTGTCGCCTCCCTTGTCTAGGCCGACTTGCGGTGACGTTCAGGGAAATAATGCTGGGAGTACTAAAGAATGATGGGAAGTTATAGGGACAGACGAGAAGAGTACAAAGTAAACTAGTGGAAAATTTGAACAAGGGGAAGTCGGGTGGTATAATACAGTATTAGACAATTTATTATATTGGTGCAGGTCAGAAGTAGGGGGTAGGCTTACGACTGAGTCACTAGTGATAGTCTGTTAACGTCCAGGGTATCTTGGAGTTATTCTGGTTTATCTATTTGAGAGTCACTGGGGCGAATATAGACTGATATCATCATGTGGCAACGGGGTATCTGGTTGCTTTAGCGTGGGTAGCCAGATATTCGCAGAATTGTGGTGTGCGCAGAGTGCACACTTATCTGTCAGAACGTAGGCGGTGGTTGCCTCAGGAGACTGGATGGCGGTTGCGCAATTGGTCAGTAGCGTGGCTTGGGTGGACCAGTCTAGGTCACTAGGTCGAGCTGGTGGTGCAATAGGTAGCTTGTGGTACAATCGGTCAACTGTGCTTGCCGGTTGGGCTGTATCTTCTCTCTCGCTTCACAGTGTCAACCGGAGGATATGGGTTGCACGCAGCGGGTCTGAGTCTCGCGGTAGCCCGGTATAAGGACCCGTTCTGCAATGGAGTATTGGCTCAGTATCAGAGGTGCACACACACTCTGGATGCCGCGCCATTCAGCGCGCACGCCAGTCAGATTTTGAATCTGGAAACGCCGGTCAAGACTGACCGGTGCGTTCCAACTGTCCAACAGTATCAACAATGGCTATTGGGGCTTGGTGGAATTTAACAGCGGCCGATAACGTATAAGAGATTCGGCGCCTAAAATGGGGTTATGGACAGCAGGGTTGGATATTTACACAATAGGATCAGGGGAGAAGCAAAAGGGATAAATACAGGGCAATGGCTATTAAATGCAAGGGGGATTAACTGGGGTACTTTAGTCTAAGTAACAGGGCAGCATGGCATGGGGGGTCTATACAAGAATCTAGACAGGGGGATATACATGTATAAATACAAGCATGGCATGTGCAACAATCAAACTACAGATAATGGATACATGAAGTAAAATGCATATCACAAGCAATACATCAAGACAAACCACAGACATGGACGTAAATATCTACAAGACATACGAACATGCGGGGAAAATCGACGGGTGATGGGGATGCTAAATGATATGAAATAAGTCACCACTCTTACCTGGACCAAGGAACGGGTTGAAACACAAGAATATTGGCGGAGCTCAGCGGTCGCAACGTGGGTGCAGACGTGTCTCGGCGGCAGTGTGTTCTCTCGGGCTAGCGGAATTAGACTGACGAACCTAAGTCTAACTGTTCCAGGGTCCGGTCTCAGGGTCACGTGGGACTGTAATAGCGGGGCGGGGCTTGGACCGTGCGGTCAGCCGGCGAGTGGGGAAAGTTGGCGCAAGCAGAGCCAGAGCTAGTAGTCCGACTGTGACAATAATAATAATAATAATAATAATAATAATAATAATAATAATAATAATAATAATAATAATAATAATAATAATAATAATAATAATTTATTTGGTGGTCTTAAAGGTCGGCTCAAAGCGCTCACACAGGTACCCTCACACAAGCACTCGCATAAGTAAGAGACTACACAGTACATTACAACATGGAACAATACAAATACACAATGACAAAAAGTAGGCTACGAAACCAACTAATGCAAAAGACTATAAGACATAAAAGTCTACATGCAAACATAGGTAGTACATTTATACAAGAAGAGTACAACATAACAAATTTGTAAAAGAACATAGAAAAGTTTAAAACCATAAAATACAATAAAGAGTAAATAGAGTGCTACCAAAGAGCTTATTACGGAAAGAGAGGGAACTTCCATTATGTCCTATACAAAAATGCGAGACGCTCTCACGGATTATTTCCCTTTGCTCTGGCTGGCTATATTTCACCATCTGCTATATGAATGATCTGTGCGTGGTAACTTATTGAGCCTATGCCATTGCAAAAGAACATTTTTATGGCAACGTTTGCAAAAACCAAACTTTTAACCATCATTATTATTAACATTCCGCTACTGCTGTCTTTTGTTTGTTTGTTTGTTTTGTTGTTTATGTTTACTTATTGACATTTATTAGGTGCTTTTATGCTGCTAATGTGTGTATGTCATATGTTCGTTTTCTGCCCTGGAATTTATTATTTTTTAATTAACGACAGATATTTTAAAATTAAAATATGCATGACAGACTGTTTCATTTATCCGAAACTGTGTAAATCCGTAATCGTGAGAGAGAGAGAGAGAGAGAGAGAGAGAGAGAGAGAGAGAGAGAGAGAGCGGGGGAGGCTTGGGGGAAGAGAGAGCTCTGTCATTCAATCAATTAATCACAATAAAGCACAATAACAAAATGTTTCACTAATAATGTGAATTTAATTTATATAAGGTGTCTCCCTACCCCCCAACCCTCTCACCTCCCACATCACTGGCTTAATAACATCAGTCACTTCATGGATAATAATTAATTAATCAGACAGAACAATCAGAACCTAGACTACAACATTCCACGCAATATAGATCTAATGCGCAGAAATTCACAATCAGGACAAGGACTGAGTTTCTACATTACATGTTTTTTTCCGTTTACACTCAAACGAAAAGGGATTACAACAGATCAAGGACCATTTTTGTGCCTAGGTAAGGGGTTATCTTGCACAGTATTTGATCACGAGGAGAAAACAGACCTAGTCTAATTTAACTTGTTAACATAAGCAGTTTGACGAAGCCAAACTGCCAATCTGACATCTACTTTTGAAATATAAGCACAAATATAGTCAAACAACCTAGCAATAACGTAAACAGTGAGCGACCTGTTGAACGTAAACTGTCAGCAAGCAAACTGTTTTGGATTTAGCACATAGGTATAACATGAATCATTCAAGCCGCTCTCCGATTGGTTTAACACTAACAGAACTGCAGCGGTCTTAGTTTAGGCCTGCATAAACACAAAAAAATGAAGTTTTTCAATTGCAATTTACCTTTCTTTGTCTCTTGGAAATTTGAAAAAGGACTTGCCAACACAACTTTTCTTGTATCTGGCATTATGGGAATTGATGGCAGTGCAAAAGTCACCGCCCTGTTTCACTCGGTCGCCTTTTGACTTTCTGCCACGAGCCATTTTCAGCATGCTGACAAGGGCGCATAACTCGTACCTTTCGTCTCGCGATTCTGTACCAAGTTCCCCTTCTTTCTATCATTAAGCGCTTTGGTGCTACCCAATACACATATATAAATTTCAATCGCCAAATTAATTTTTTTCTTTAGTTTCCCTCAGGGTGTCTTGTTATTGTCTTAAAAAAAGAAAACATGGCGTGCGCCAAGTTCCAGGCAGCAAAGAAAGTGGAGGAAATAAAGAGAGTGTCATTTGAGAAAGTATTCAGTTTTCTCGGTGTCGCAATCAGTGAAATGTCCTTGTGTTAATGGAACAGAATAGGACAGGAATGACAATGTATGAAGGAATGAATCAACATCAACACGGAAATCAAAGTTCAAGGCCAATCCCTCAGCACAGTGCATAGCTTTAAATATTTAGGAGCCATTGTATCAGACAAAGGGTTCTGACAGGAAGTCCTCTCCAGGATCGCACAAACAATTGCTGCCATGGCAAGGTTGAAGCCCATTTGGAAAGACAGGACCAACAGTCTACATTCCAAGGTAAAACTGCTGCACTCCCTTGTCATCTCCATCTTCCTATACGCTTGCGAAACATGGACCCTGTGACGGGGTTTTTATTGTTGCTGGGCTCTGCACAATGGACTGCTATTACCTCCTCGTCTTAGTCTATGGGGATAGCTAGTTATCTCCCTATGACTTCGCTTAATACATTTATTTGTTTAGCTCGGTCTGTGTTTAGGCTGGGGTACAGAGATAGATAGAAAAATGGTAAAAGATCACTGTCACACTAGCTTTCACACGGCTATGAATCATATGTAGTCCAGCCACTTGATAACAGTAAAAATCACACATTTATTTCTTCTACTCTATACACGATATTCGAAGTACGAAACTAACTTAAAAGTTCAATTGTCAATGCCAATGGTTCGCTCGCTGATAATCTAGGAAGCTACTTTTTCATCATAGGGCACTGGATACTTTCTGCCTTAATGGTCAGAGTTCTTGAAGAGTGGACTACTGTGGTTCTTTTGTTACAGTTTTAGTGCACTGTTTCTGGGGCACGTAACTGCGTGGTTGAAGCGCTGATTGAGGTCGCTTTGGTGGTGACAAGCTGTGTTGTCGGGGCGTCTGTTCCTTGTGGTGGCTAGAGGAGTGGGCGATCTTAGCGCAGTGCGTTCGATGTCTCGGCAGCCAACGTTCGGCGACGACTGGTTCTTGTCTTGTGCCGAGTTGGGCTCACGATATAACGCCTGCTCGTCTGTAACGTATGAGCCGAAATTCTGCACAACCCTGTATAATAGGTCTGTGCAGTGCGTCTCACTGAAGGCCAAAGTAGCCCTCAGTGATAGCTCCACATCTCTATACATAAGCGACGAACATTCTGCTAAGTCTGTGGTCTACTGGAATCTCCACTCTAATTTCCTATACATATATAAATATAAATCGTGGCTAACTATATACATAGAGAAATAATAATATTATAAACATTCTCGGGTACAGCCACTGGTCTGCAAGCATACATATAGGTTAAACAACCGTGGGTCCGACCGGTCGACAACATGGCGGCGCAGCCGGTCGTGTTTCGCCACGTGGTCACGCAACGTTGGACTAACAATTCAAGTCTAAGCATAATAAATTTCACAAACATAATTCAACAATAATATAAATACATCACGATGAAACAGAAGTATGTTCATTTACCTCTTTGAGAATGTCAGGCCGTGGCTACTTGATTGAATTCGAATTTTCAACAAGTACTGCTGTCCAGTCTTAGATGGAGAGATTTCTGCTTGAGTGGTGTACTGTGTACTGCTCAGCGTTTCAATGAAGACTGACCCTCTACCTGGCTTCTGACTGTCCAGGTAGAACTGGTTCTACCTAACCTAGCTGTGTCCCGATTGGCTGAGACATCGGAGCGCTCTCACGTTAAGCTGGATGATGTCATTGCCTACTAGGCTATCGTCAGCCTACCTGCTACGCATGAACACTTCTGTCGTCTGCTTCATACTACAGTAACCTTCTAAGTTTATACTGACTAACCAAGGCAAAAACTGAAGGGCAGTGTAAACGGGGCTCCCGTGACAGACCCTCACACCAGATCTACAATGACGAATACAAAGCATGGAGATGAGGTGCTGCAGAAGACTTCTGGGCATTTCCTATACCCAGCACATCACCAAAGACGAAGTCCGACAGACCATCGCACAAGCCATTGGACAATACGATGACAAGCTCACGGTGGTGAAGAAACGGAAACTTCGATGGTATGGCCACGTCACCATATCATCAGGCCTTGCGAAGACCATCCTGCAAGGCACAGTGCAAGGAGGTAGAAGAAGAGGGAGACCGAAAAAGAGGTGGGAGGACAACATTCTGGAATAGACTGGTTTGACACATGAGGTTTGCTGAGGACAGGGAAAGATGGAGTACGTTGGTTAAACGATCATCTGTGGTGTCCCTACGACCTCCGGGTTACGGGATAGGATAGGATAGGATTCCCTCCTCTTCCTCCTTTTATCCCCTCAAAATAAAAAGATAGTTTCAAGTAAACTGTGGTTACGTTCATACAGCAGCTCCCCAAGTACTCATACGTATCTTTCGATCACTCATTTAAATTGGTTGATGGTTGGTTGCTTTATTAACGTCTTCTTCATCGAGATGACTCCCTTAAATTCTTTCTTCCTTTTTTATTTTTTTTCTCTCATTCTCCTCCTACTTTATCTCCTTAAAAATGAAAGATTAAAGGATATGTACATACAGCAGCTCCCCAGTACACTCACTTAAATGGTTTCTTCTTTCTTCTCTTTTACTGACCTCCACTTCCTTCTCTTTCTCCTCTATTTCCTAGAAAGTGATAGCTTAAAGTGAACTGTGGTTATGTACAAACAGCAGCTCCAGAACACATACATATATTTCGATCACTCACTTAAATTCTTTCTTTCCTCCTTCTACTCCTCCGACTACTCTTCTATTCCTTCAAACTAAAAAGATAGATTAAAGTGAACTGTTGTTACGTACATATTGCAGCTCCAATACTCATACATACACTGTAATTCGATCACGCACCTAAATTCTTTCTTCTGCCTCCTCTTTTAAGCGTACTACTTAAACTAACTCTCTTTTACTCTCCTCCTTCCTCTCCTCCTTTATCTCCTAAAAATATGATAGGATTTAATGGGTTAAAGTGAACTGTGGTTGTATACATCCTCAGTACATATACATACATTTCGATCACTCACTTAAATTCCCATTAAAGACAAGTTAAATTTCTGTGACGAGCGCTCTAAACACGTTTGACCGGGAAATGCGGTCAGCGTGCATGCATTTGACCAAAAGACTGTGTGGCATCATTTTCTGCCCTTGAATTCGTAACGCTTCAGTTTTCTCTTACGTCTGTTGCGCTTTCTATCTTAAATAGTGGGCGTGAATTAAATTTTGTATCGGCCAGCGCCTTGAGCCGCTCTTGGGCTGGAAAAGTGACTTATAAGAGCGATTAAATAAATAAATAAATAAATACTTTTAAAAGAATTGTTATCATGTTGTCTAATTGTTTCATTTTATCCCATGTTTTCTATCTTAAATGTCTTTTTTATCACATGTTTTATATCTTAAATGTCTTTTTAATCACATGTTTTGTATTTTACATTTCTTTATTATTACATGCTTTCTATCTTAAATTTCTTTTTTATCCCATGTTCTCATCTTACACGTTTTATTTTATCCCATTCAGGTTTTCTATCTTAAAGGTCTTATTATATCGAACGTTTTTTTATCTGAAAATTATTAGAGTTTACACAAATTCAATGTCAACAATTTGTTTAGGATTCATTCTATAGTTTTTGCCCCAATTAAAAAATTTTAGCGTTGACCCTTTAAATAATCTTAAAATATTGTTTATAGATAAATGAAAATAGGCAATGCGCTGGTTAAATTAACACTTACACGCACAAACACACACACACACACACACACACACACAAACAGGGACTGAAAATAGCACAGAAACACAGTCTTCTTATCAGCATAGATTAACTTACTTCCCTTGCCAAGATTGTCGTAAACAATGTTGGGTTATTTCCCATGGAAAAAAAAATCGTAAAAAGCAAGGTTCATTGGCCGATTTGAACAACAAGCGCTTGCTCGCTACATAACTTTTTATAACAAAATTAATAACAATGGAAACTACTAGGTACATTTATTTGTCAAAATAAACACAAAGACACAAAATATTGCTATGATGTTACTTTAACAGGTAACAGAGCACAGATAACTTACCTCGGATGAGGGTATAAACCAAGGTCCAGTTTATGCACGCACATATTCCATAGCACAGACTTTAAATATCCTGACGCTCCCGTTCTAGACGAATGAGTTCCGGCTACACACAAACACCTAAACCCCCACTAGGTACCTCCTTCCCCATACCCAGGGTTGTGCTCAGTTGTCTGGGCTTCTGATGATACGCCCAAAGGGTGCAAGTGACCCCCATTGCTGCTTGAGTAAGCTCTACATACACACGCACAAACACACACACGCACACACATACGCACGCACGCATACACACGCGCACGCACACACAAAGGCTAGTAGCAGGGAAGCCGACCCCATCGTCGAGCCAACATGTTTGACGATCACCACCAACGACCATATCGACAACAGCTGTCACTGCCATACAGTGGTCCAAGCGTAAAGGTAAAGAAGAAGCGGTCGTCCTTCTAGCAGTAGACTACCATGGAAGTTCATTTGCCGACATTGCCAACGTTCATGCCATAAACGGATACAATTTTGTGATTCAATCTCAGAACTAGATATCTTGAGCAGCTCTTGAGCAGCTCTTGAGCTGGAAAAGCGATATATAAGAAAGACTAAATAAATAAATAAATAAATAAATACCACAAATTCAGGAATCGTTATTGAATAATGATAGACAACAGAAAGGTCTAAAAGTATCGTCGTTCGTATTGGCAGATTCGGGTTCAGATGCAGACAGTTTATTCACAACAAGGATACAGAATTTAGGCGAGAGTCCATGTATTTTTACAATCGATGACACAGCAAAAGTAGTGGCCCTGCCCCAACATCAGGCTTTTAAGAGTCATACCTGCTGGATTGGTTAGTGTAGAATAATTATAGACTATTTTGTTCTATCACCGTAGCTCAAGTGGTAGAGCGTTCGCCTGGTACACCGATGACCTAGGTTCGAATCCCGTGCCTGATGGGCAAGATTTAAATGGCCATTTTAACTGTCCATTACAGTGGTATGATTGCTCTGGTGGTTCAGGGTTTGTTCAGACCATACCCCATGTTCCCTGAGATGATTATCCCCGTATGCCATATCGCCAATGGTGGGTGTTGACGTTAAACTTCAATATAGACTACATGCACAGGTCCGTCGCAAACCCCATTTGAAGTGTACGTGAGTCATTCCACAGTCTCCGTGTCAAACACTTTAAAGGTCCAGACTAAGTTTGCAGACTGTAGCCCTGCTGTATTGTCAGAACGTAGTGATGGTGTTTGCGGTAGAGAAGGGGGGAAGTTGACAGGTTTCTTATACATTTTGTTGGAGGCTTTTTCTACGGCTTCTGTGCAAGCAAGTGTTGCCAGTTTAGAAAGTAATAGAACGCATTATTAAAGTGACATACATTATATCGACATTCTTTTCTCCAACTTCATCTTCTCAGTTCTTTTTTCCTTCTTCTTTTCCTTCACACATGCAACCACATCTTGCTGCTACTTACCTTCCTTCTCATTAGTTTTACTTCTCACCTAGCTCGTTTTCCTTGATTTTTGTCTTCCTTCTGTATCCCACCCCGTCTATTCTTTATCCTTCTTCAAGCAATATGCAGTTTATGGGCAACTTAGGAAAGTACACTGGAAGTAATACAACATTCAACGTTCCATATTCAAGATATATTTATTATCCCTGTAAATTGGTTAGTGTGATGCGTGATCGCAAAAATCAAGAAAATAGTATAGGCTAAAATACAATAAAACATGTGCATTATTGTATCACATAAACACTAAGTGTAGCACTATCCTATCCTATCCTATCCTATCCTATCCCGTAACTCAAAGGTCGTTGGGGCACCACAGTGATCGTTTAACCAGCGTACTCCATTTTTCTCTTTTCTCAGCAACCCTAATGGCTTCGTTCAGTGTCAAACCAGTCCATTTTCGAATGTTGTCCTTCCATCTCCTTTTCTGTCTCCATCTTCATCTGCCTCCTTGCACCGTGCCTTGCAGGATGGTTTCTGCAAGGCCTGATGCTCTGGTGACATGGCCATACCATCAGAGTTTTCGTTTCTTCACCACGGTCATCATGTTGTCCAATGGCTTGTGTGATGGTCTGTCGGACGTCGTTGTTGGTGATGTGCTGGGTACAGGAAATGTCCAGAAGTCTTCTGTGGCAACTCATCTCCATGCTTTGTATTCGTCATTGTAGATCTGCTGTGAGGGTCTATGTTTCGCAAACGTAAAGGAAGATGGAGATGACATGGGAGTGCAGCAGCCTTACCTTGGAATGTAGACTGATGGTCCTGTCTTTCCAAATGGAGTTCAACCTTGTCAGGCCAGCAGTTGTTTGTGCGATCCTGGAGAGGACTTCCTGTCGGGACTTATTGTCTGATACAATGGTTCCTAAATATTTGAAGCTATGCACTGTGTTGAGAGATTGGCCTTGGACTTTGATGTCCATGTTGATGCCTTTGGTGTTGTTGGTCATCATTTTGGTCTTTTCTGCACTTATTTCCATTCCATATGCTCTGGAGATTGTGCCATGCCTCTGTACCAGCTGTTCAAGTTCTTGCTCCTCTACAGCCCCGGTCCTGATTTGGCTCGGAAGAGTCCGCTGGACCTAAAGCAACAATAAATCAATCAACCTCTCCAGCCAATCCATCAATGCCATCCGGAAAACGGAGGATGGAGATTGCTTTACCCCCTATGCTGACCGTGTCAACGTGATCTGCAAGGGCACCTGACATGATGCGTTCTAAGAAGTGTACCACTGCGGTCCAGTAAAACGTTAGGTTAATTTTCGCTTGCACAAACACTCCACACCACACGAACCAACCATACATAAGCCAACTTCCAAACAATTAGCCAGCAACTTTGGCAAATAAAATGTACAAATGTGCACATATTTCCAACATAAAAAAAAATAAATGTACATATAAATATAAAAAATCATCCCTTCAAATTTATCGATAAATAAGTACATAGCAATGTGCAGCATGCACTATATCTGATTTTAAAGAAGGAAAAATCATATTATTTTGTAGGGAAATATATCTATCATTACTGCAGAATTAATTGATATATATTGGTAAGGTGATAGTCTTTGTGGATAACGTTCCTCCATTTTATATAGGAAGGCCACTATTCCAGACAGAATTTCTTCTTACCTTCAATGGAGAAGACAGTGTTGGTACTGTCAACTTTGGCGGGAAATGTTCAACGGAAACACTCAGTGATTAGTACCTTGTTCTCTCTCTCTCTCTCTCTCTCTCTCTCTCTCTCTCTCTCTCTCTCTCTCTCTCTCTCTCTCTCTCTCTCTCTCTTTCTCTCTCTCTCTCTCTCTCCCTCTCTCTCTCTCCACTATATTACGTGACTTGCTAATGTTTAACACACTTCATCATCTTTCTCCATCCTCCTTCTATTCCTGCTTTGTTGACTTTAAGGACTCCAAGATCACACATATCAGCATCAGCAAATTCTTTTCACTTCTAAAAATTGAAATTCACAGTGAGTGTTGCCTTACCCAAAAAAGAAGATTAAGCCACTCCTCCTTCCCTCTCCTCACTTACCCGCCCACCTCTTCCTCCCCCCCCCCCTCCTAAAAAAACAAACAACCAAACTATAAAAAAAAAAAACCAAAAAAACAAACAAACAATAAAAACCAAATCTGTCAAAAGTACGGTTTTCATATAACGCTATATATTTATTTCGCTGATGTGCCTATTAATAGCATCAAGGTTGATTCTAAAAATAGCACCTCCCCTTCCCCCACCCTCTCTCACCCCGAGAAAGTGCTCTTTGTCTACTTCAACGCTATTTAATATATCCCTCCTTTTTTCAATTCTCCATGACTGTGATGAACAACTGTTTTCCGGTCCCGGCTTTGTAAGGAACATTGGAGGCAATAGTAT
>CM072523.1:32474310-32619310 GCA_036898135.1 Oncomelania hupensis | reverse complement strand
GAGAAAGATGGAGTACGCTGGTTAAACGATCATCTGTGATGCCCCAACGACTTTGGAGTTATGGGATAGGATAGGATAGGATAGGATAGGATAGGATAGGTTAGGATATGATAGGAACTGCAAAAAATGTGATATGTAAATATGACAGAGATTTAATTTATATATCTGCACACATGTAACATTCGCTAGCAGAAACAAATCTCTAGTACTACAACATTTTCCCTTCAGTAAAACTGCACATGTTAAAGATAATATATTTCAGCGGAACTATATCAGTATTGATGAGTAAATCAGTACACCCTATACGTGAACAAAGAAAAACAGTCTCTACAATATATTTTCTTCGTTAAAACTGCACAAAAGTTATGGTCTATATCTCTGTAAAGATGTCACAGAGATTTCATTTGTAAATCTGCACGCGCGCTAGCAGGGAATAAGTATCAACTACAGTAATCAATTTCCTTAAGTAAAAGCCCGCCCATGTTATGGTCTTTATCTGTGTAAAGGTGTCACTGGGATTTGATTTGTAAATCTGCACATCCTTGTCTACACGTTAGCATGGTAAAAAGGCCTCTATGACACTAAACCTGCGCAAATGTTATGGCCTTTATCGGTGTAAAGATAGCACCGAGGTTTCATGTGTAAATCTGCGCACATCTGTCTACACGCTAGCAGGGGAAAACAGTCCCCCCACTACCCACCCCACACACACACGCACACACGCACGCACGCTCGCACACACACACACACACATCCACGCACACTCACGAACTGCATAAATTATTACTGCAGTGTAAAGGGACCGGACAAAAAGAGTGTTTATAATTTTTGTGACAATGATTTTACTCGCTAAATTGCATTGTGTTAACATTACAAGGTGAGTAGAGGGGTGGTCATGCAGGCTCTCTCGGTAACACGCCCGTACTCAACCAGAACCCAAAGGTCGAGATCAGGTTGACCAACCGAACGGCAATGCACTTGTGAGGCCAGGTACTTGTCGTGGTCGGTATTTAGGGTCTCTGGGGTTGGATGAGTGTGGGGTGTGTGGTTGGGGATGTGTGTGAGGGGTTTGGGAGTGGGGAGGGCGGAGAGTGATTCCGATTCACACCTTTAGTAAACAGTAACAAATAACCGATATTATCTCAATGACTGAAATGAGGGGGGAGGAGAGGTTGTTAGGGAAGGAGAGGGGG
Organism: Oncomelania hupensis; assembly: GCA_036898135.1. Classification (NCBI taxonomy): domain Eukaryota; kingdom Metazoa; phylum Mollusca; class Gastropoda; order Littorinimorpha; family Pomatiopsidae; genus Oncomelania; species Oncomelania hupensis. Next base: position 32,618,117 of record CM072523.1, on the reverse strand, counting down.
GGGGGAGTGTATCGGCCGGCGCTCCGTCAAACCAAGCATCCATCCAACCAACCAATCAACTAACCAACCAACCAACCAACTATTGTTTCGGCCTTATCCATCCATCCATCCATCCATCCATCCATCCATCCATCCATCCATCCATCCATCCATCCATCCATCCATCTATCAGTGCATGTTGCTACGTTGCATTGTTTTGGCGACTCCACTGCACAACTCGCGGCGTCCAGGCCTTCTTTTCTGTCACACACTCCATGTTCCAGTAGTGGAAAAGGTCCCTAGGGCCCAACCTGTGTTGAGTGATAATCTTGGCACTCCAGGCCACACAGGGGTCTCTCTTGACCCACCCGAAGTGATCCATGTAGAAGCCGTCCACGCCGCGCACGGCGAACCTCAACTGCTTCAAGCACAGGCCTACGAAGACGTCCTCCAGGAAGAAATAAGGAACATCTCTGGAGACGCGTACGATGTTCTTCGCCACGTTGACTGTGCTAGCGTAAGCAGTCCCTGAACAATAGCACGGGTACCTGTCGGATGGATACTTCTTCCAAGACGCTCCCCTGCAAGACACAGTACCGATCATTAATTTTACTATAAAAACAAAATAATAACAGTTGTCGTTTTTAGCCTCGTTTAACTTTAAAAGACAACTTTTAATAAATAGAAAGCTTGGGTCTGTAGGTCTCCTGTCTCTTTTTTTTTTTTCAACATATGTCATTACATAGTTCTCCAATTGTTTAATGAGCGACTGCCTCTTCAAGGACCAATTTAATTTTTTTTAAAGCGATACATTAGTCAAATTTGTAATCATGCAAAGTCCTTTCTTAGGTCTTGAGTTGTTAGGGGGAACGACTACGCCCTTACATTGACAACATTTATTTATTTGATAAAATAGTACAAAACATAACTGCTTCCTTTGTTGTTGTCAGTCTATTCAGAGGTGTTTCCGGCTATTTGGGATTGATATGGACGAGTGCCCCGTGTCTACCAAAACGAAAAGAACTCAGTGGCTACAGGGCTGAAACTGGCGCGCAGGACAACCTTTTTTCCATTCTTGAATGTAAACGGGAGATTTGCTTCCACATGAGTCGACTTTTCTGTAATGACTCTTTAGACCATGGTTCACCTCGTCCTTTTTAATAGTCGCCTCAACTGGGGCGTTAAAGACGTACGTTCATTTTGTAGTTGACAGGCTCAAGTAAGCAACGGTATCCATGGACATTGGCGTGGTGGTTCAAATTGCAAACGTGTTGTAGTAAACTGGCGTTTTTTTTGTTTTGTTTATTTTTGGGGGGGGGGTTGGGGGGTAAGGAGGGGGGTGAAGGTGGCTTGAGTAGCCTATATTATAATATCCTGATTTCATTCTGTGCATTGAGTCGCTCTAGTGAACTCGTAAGTGCGCTGTAACAGAGCAATTACTTTATTTTTTTTAGCTTAAAACTGCACTGACAGGGTTAATATCCTGATTTCATCCAGCGCATTGAGCCGCTCTAGTGAACTAGTAATTGCGCTGTAACAGAGCAATTACTTTATTTTTTTTTTAGCTTAAAACTGCACTGACTTATTATACTTAGCTCAAACTTACACTGACCATTTGTTGGACGTGTCCCTGATGACGCCTGTGCTCATGGGACAAAAGCCGGCCAGTGCTGTGTGCAACACCTCGCCCGCCTCCTCCAGCCTGGCCATTAGGACTCCGACGTTTACCCACATGTCGTTGTCCACTTTCAGGAAGAACCTGACCACACATAAAAACACAAGTTTTTTCTTCCACACCTCCAAACTCCAAAATAGGCCTAAACCCACAATTTTAGAACTTGTATGATTTTTAAAAAATCCTTTCTTCATAAAATCAAAGTAAAAAGACAGTTTTAAAACTGCAGACTTGGCACGATGGCACGTGTCGCTTTGATTTATTTGGGTAAAACTCAAGTAAAACTGGAGAGTTCAAAAGAAAGTAAAGGATTTTTTTAATGAGACTATAATATGGATTAAAAAATAAAACGTACAAATAAATATATATATAGTTTTACCAATTAACGATGTATGGTATTTACTTTTACCAATTAGAAAAACGTCAAAGTTCATTTAACATGTCAACGTCCACTTTGACTTTAAAAAAAAAAAAAGAATAGCCGTTGACGTATGTGTACCTGCAAAGCAATCTAGGAAATCTAGAAAAGATTCAAAAATTAGCACCAAATGAAAAAAAAAAGGAATAGCTTAACGTTTCTCTATTCAAGAACAAAATGCGAATAAAAAAATCTTAATCGCGCTACAAGGTGACTATTTGCTTATATTATTCCTACATTTTACAGTGTGATATTTGCGAAATTTCGACCTAAACGTCGACGTTATGCTCAATGTCGGTCTAATGGGCCCATTTGCTAGTGATCAAGCCGCCTTTTTTTTTTCTTTTTTTTAAAGCTATTAATACGCTTATCGGATAGCTTACTCCTCAATGCTGTGGATTAATACACTTATACAAATGACTGCAGACTCAACTGACGTTAGAGTAGAAATTCGGATTGAATCTACACCCCTCTTCAGACGCTGGCTTGCGGCATGACGTTATACTATACACCACTGTGGAACCAACCCTACAAATCAAAGCATGACCCAGCAGAGAAGATACAAACATCCCATAATGATCATATGTTTTTTTCAATCCTTTAATTATTCATACATTCATTAAAACACTCTCACACACATACGTTCACACACACACGCACGCACACACACACACACGCACACACACCCACACACCCACACACACGCAACCGTTCGTGCTTGCTACCTGGCCTGCGAGCATTCCTGCGTCAGCCAGTTCAACATCATGAGGGTTTTGAGGGTCAAATTCGTGTACGAGTCCATGAAGTCCAACGTCACTAGATCCCGGAAGAGACGTGCCTCTTCCACTGCTTGGCGCGTGAGCACCGTATCGTTTGTGACGCCGAGGAAGAAAACATGGCGAAAGTTGGACGTGTTGTTTTGGCTGTATGAGGCCCACGTTTGTCGCACTGCATCCCGCCTGCATACACATAGTATGTTTATAACTTTAATAATTAATGTTATTTCATTAGTAGAATACCTTAATTTCTTTTTTTATTTTAGTGATATATTTATGTAATATTTTATTATATATCTTTATTTCCTTCCACTGTTTCAGTGTTCTCGTACTAGTTCAGTGACATCATACAATTAAGTAACATATCGATTAATTTTAAATAGTTAATGATGTAACTACTCTTCTTCCTCCTCCCCTTAATAAGCTTACTACTACCACTTCCAACAGCGCTATTACAAAAATATATTTATAGTAAGCTTAGGTCCGGCGCGCAACTATTTCAATCCCAGCCGTGCATATTGTGTCAAGTAATCGGTAGTTTGTATATCGCGCGAACAGGGCTGCTCATGTCACCAATATGTGACTGTTGTACCATTAGCCTAATACAAGACCCAACTCGCATAACATGTATCTGTACGTGTATTACGCGCGCAGAACTGTAAAGGCTTTGAATTATTATGCTGCTGCTGCTGCTGCTAATGATGATGATGATGGTGATGATAAGAAGAAAAAAGATGATGACAAATGATGATGATGATGATGACGAAGAAGAAAAAGAAGAAGATGATGATAATGGTGATGATGATGAAGATAATGATGATGATGATGACGACAATGATAAAAAGAAGAAGAAGAAGAAGAAGAAGAAGAAGAAGAAGAAGAAGAAGAAGAGGAAAGGTTGATGCTGCTGCTGCTGATGATGATAACGACGATATTGATGCTGATGATAAAGAAGAAGAAGAAGAAGAAGAAGAAGAAGAAGAAGAAGAAGAAGAAGAAGAAGAAGAAGAAGAAGAAGATGATGATGATGATGATGATGATGATGATGATGATGATGATGATGATGATGATGATGATGATGATGATGATGATGAGAAGGAGTAGAAGACATAAGACATAAGTGTATTTATTGACTCCGTAAACATTACAGGACTTTGGCGACAGCAGCAATCTATTCACTTTCCATTTAATTCTCTCCCAGTACCATCATTAACACAGCACAATGAGGACCATGACCAATATTAAAAGTCATTAATTAAATTAGTACCGGATATTATTATTATTATTATTATTATTATTATTATTATTATTATTATTATTATTATTATTATTATGATAGTATTAGAATTAGTATTATTATCATCATCATTGTTCATCATCATCATCATCATCATCATCATCATCATCATCATCAACCTACAATATGTACCACATCTACTCACCTGTCGAACTCGTTGTGAGAAGACGGAATGAGAAAGACGAGGTCGATGACCTGGTTGACGTCATACCTTTTGCACACGTCACTAGGCTTATCCAATACCTTGTAAACCCAAGGGAAACAGTGGTCGCAGCTCCACGGAGGGTTGAAGGGTTTCGCTCGTCCTGTTTGGTTTCCTGTATCCGCTAAACTGCGACTCAAAAGTGCTGGACTGCCCGAGTCATTGTCGTAATGGTCACAGGTAGTTCTGCCAGTCATGTCCATCAGCTCCAGGAACGTCCAGGTCGAAATGACGATAGACACACACACAAGCACGCGTCGCGGGTTTAGGCGCTTCATAACAACCCTTAACCTTGGAATCACGGCAGCAAACATTTCAAAACTTTCTCGCCAAGTTCAAGGTTTTAATAGCAACCAAGCATTGAAAACCTCTTGATGGAGTCCAAACACTATGTTTCTCATGTTGGAATGAATAAATACATGGAAGTTAGATCTTTGACTGAGTACGATTGCTGTTTATGAATACTTGATAGGACCTACCACACACTAAAATAAGTCTTGTCCACTTAAATCCTTCCATTGCAAGGTTTGCACTTTGATGTATCTGTTTGTTGTCGGTATTTTTTTTTTACTGCATGCGCTTTCTCGTATGACTGTTCAATGCAATATAATACATGTACATTGCAATACAACAAAGTCAGTACAATACAATAATGTCAATGCAACACAAATATAACAGTGTCAATACAATACAACACAGTACAATACAACACAGTGCAATGCAATGCACTACAATACAATACCTCTTACAGATGAGAGTATAAACGCAAGCATTCCATCGCCAACTTTAAAGATCCTGATGATCATACTCTAGACGCAAAATGCCAAATATACAGGAGAAAAAAGCCACAGCATGCCCTACTTCCTATTCCCCCTCATCCTGGATGACGCCGCACTGTAGCTGATAATATAACCCAAATTTGCTCGTATGAGTGACGACCATCCCAAATTCAACCACATTATGAGTATTAAATTACTCAATAGTGCAGTTACCATTACACTAGACTGCTAAATGCATTGCATTTACCTAACAAGTGTGCTGTATTTCCCTGAAACTTGATCATTACTCAGATACAGAAAAACATCCATCGTAATTTGACAGATGTACATAAATTGGACGCGTGTCATCCATCAACAAGCTAAATAAGAAAATGACAGACCCATGAACTAACCTTTGAAACATTAAGCGAAAAACACTTTTAAAGCATTGGATGCGAAAGGCGTCTTATTCCTAGCTCAAACACAAAAGGCGACGATCAACCAACATGCACCCTCGCATGGTAAACACACTCATGACATAAACAACAAACCACATTATCGCTTACCCTAATAGCAAAACAGGCCTTAGCCAATGCATTATAACTACGTCCAAAGATCGAGGACAAAGAATGTAGATAACGAGTCTTTGCAATATCTTGAAATCACACGGCATAGTGCAAGGGGGTACGGTGCAAGGAGGCAACAGAAGTGGGGAAACAGAAAAAGAGGTTGATGGACAACGTTCGAGAATGGACTGGCATGATACTGAGCGAAGCCATGAGGGTTGCTGAGGACAGAGAAAGATGGAGTACGCCAACGACTTACGGGATAGGACAGGATAGGATAAGGAAATCACATGCCTATGAAATGTGACCTACACCAAGCACACTCAAGATTCAGGTCCTCTGTATTATGTGACTACGGGGCCCTTAGCGCAAAGATAACAGCAATATGTTGTCATATATGAACGGTCAAAGAAAGAACATTCGCAAAGGCCTCACACTGCTACTACTAGGCCTACTACTGCTACTACTATCAGAATCAGAATCAGAATCAGAATCAGAATCAGAATCAGAATCTTTATTGTCCCCATGAAAACACAAGGAAATGTGTGTGCGGCATACACTTCATCAAAACAACGGCACAAAAGCAATAAAACACAAAAGACTTCAGGGATTAAAACAATACACCCCAAAGAACAGAAAAGCAGGTGTACACAACATGAATGTAGCTTATAATCATATTAATGAAATAATAAAAGTCATGCATCCTACTTTCTAACCCCTAACACAAAACACCTACCTACACACACACACACACACACACACCCACACACACACACACCCGCACGCACCCACACCCGCACGCACACACACACACACCCACACACACCAGAAGTTAAAAAGTTACCGGTACAGTATTTAATGCAGACTGTCACTGGCCTGTGGCAGGACCAGTAATGACGTCACTTCTAACCTAGTTACAGTGTTCTAAACACACAACGGGAGTTGTGCTAAGTCTGTGTTTATTTCAGTTCAGTGCAGATCAACTGCAATTCCTGGATATTATTTTTATGCGTACACAACAGGACCCAAGAAACAAAGACCTGAATTTCCAAGCAGTATACATGTTTTTGATATTATGAACCAGACTGCCATGCAAGGAGAAACTGGGTCAGTACAGGGTTTTCTGATGATTAACTTTGCACAGACTAAGTATGGTTTTGCATATGAATCTCTTAAAAACTAGACGACTAAAATCTATTGCTCTAAAAGCAAATTACATAGAATCACGCTGGATCCAGCTGATAATAAAAGAGTCAAGCTACAAAGAGGTAAATAATAAATGCTTCAGCCTACAAATTTTCCTCCACATGCAGGTTTATTATAGCTAAAATAAACAAAACAAAACAAAACAATACTTTTACAACCACTTCTACAGGCATACACTCATGCACACACACGAATACACGCCACCACTACTGTTAATAACAATAATCACAGTCTGATTATGACATATAAAATGATATTGCATCCAATCTATCACAGTTCTTGATGGTTAAGAGTCAGTCCAAGATGATGATGATGGTGATGGTATGTAAATACATGTTCACATTGACAGCAGTGATGGGAATGACAACAATAGGAAAGGGTAATCATAGCACATTGCACAGGCTGTTTTTAATTATTTGCAAAGAACCAATTTATGTACTAATACTGTTGAGATAGCCAACAATGGTAATTACTACTAGTGTTGTTGTTGTTGTTGATGATGATGAGGAGGAGGAGGAGGAGGAGGATGAAGATGATGAGGATGAAGATGAGACTGCCAAGGATGAAAGACCATTTTTATTTCTCTTAACAATGTCCTAATAAACATAGCAGTGAAATAAACAACAGACAAGTTTCAATTTCAATTTCAATTTGAATCAGAAAATAGCAGCATCTGGAACATAAATTTGTGTACATATAACTGCTGCAAATTCATATTATTTTTGACAGTGACAGTGTTTGTTTTTGATTGATATAAATATCAGTACAACTTATGGTAATCTGATGAATAAAAATTGATACAGCAACAAGATTGATATAAATAATGATGACAATGGGTATGGTGATAATGATGATGTTGATACGAGGATGATGGTCCTGGCAAAGGTGCTTCAGGTACTCCTTTTGTATCCAAGCTAATTTTTCTACCTGGTGATTGATAATGATAATACACAGTTAATCCATTCACTGCCATCCATCCTGGGTAACAACCATCAACTATTCTGAGCCTCGTCGTCCTCTATTGTTGAAAGTGCGGATTGCTGTTGGAAGGAAAGAGTCTCTAAAGCGACATGTTCTACACCGCATGGACAGCATACGCCCTGATCCGCGTTTTGAAATGCAGGCAGAGACAACATCATGCAGTGGATGACTTGAATCCTGCTTGATCTTCTCTAGCTTCTTCACTGCAGTCTGGTCGAACAATGTTGCTAGCGGCCTTGTGTCCTTCCCCATCAGCGTTGATGCCACAGCAGTGATTCTATCCAGTCTGTCCGTGTCGGCTTTCTTGGCAGAGCTGTAGTAGCACAGCTGGTTGTAAAGCACAACACTCTCAATGACAGACTGGTAGAATAGATACAGGATTGTGCTGTTGACCCTGAACTGCTTCAGTTTCCTGAGGAAGAACAGCCGTTGATTCGCCTTCTTATAGCAGGCGTCAATGTTGTCTGTCCATGCCAGTGTGTCATCAATGGTTGTCCCGAGGTACTTGTACTTTGAGACTCTGCGGACCTCTTTACCCTTGATAACAAGCGGTTCGATGCTATTGGACTGTCGACGGAAGTCAACCACCATCTCTTCCGTCTTTGTAATGTTGAGTTCCAGGTAGTTGCGGTCACACCAAGCCACCAGCTCATCAACTGCTGCTCTGTATGAAGCTTCATCACTGCAGATCAGACCAGTGAGTGATGTATCATCAGCAAACTTCACCTGGATGTTGCTTAGGTCAGAGGACTGGCAGTCGGCGGTGTATGTGGTGAACAGGACCGGTGATAATACACAACCTTGTGGAGCACCGGTGTTGGTCACCAGAACTGACGACAGAGTGCCTCCAACCCGAACCTGCTGTCGACGCCCAGTCATAAAGCTGTAAATCCATGAAACCAGCATCGGACTGACTGACATGGCCAACAGCTTCTCAATGAGTAGGTGGGGCTGAATAGTGTTGAAGGCACTCGAGAAGTCGAGGAATAGGATTCTGGCATAGGACCCAGGCCTATCTAGATGTTGGCAGAGATGGTGCAGGAGTGTGAGGATGGCATCTTCTGTTACTACTACTATTACTACTACTACTACTACTATTACTACTACTACTTCTACTACTACTGCTACTGCTACTATACTAATGCTGCTCCTATGCTATCAAGGATTTACTAATTCTTTGGTTTGCTTTGCAGGTTTACGCACGCAAATAAATGACCACCCACCCGGCTGTCAAGCTAACAGAAACGTTGTGAGTGGGTCCGAGAACTTGACTTATGGCCCGAACACTGAGGACAAGCCTCTACAAAAACTAGAAACTGCTCTTTGTATTTACAGCACCGCTATCTATATATATATATAAATTGCTTAGCCGGAAGTCCTTCTTCGCCTCTACTGTAAAGTTTGTCCGGTATGGACGTTGATCTGGGCAGGTGCTGGGCGCTGCGGTTCGGCCTGCTGTGCGCTCAAAACCCGCGAAATCGTTATAGCCGACATTTCCTTACCGAACGTTAAACCGTTTCTGAGATAAATAATTAAACAAAATGTCCACAAACTGCAATAGCCTCATTCCGCGCGCTTCCGATTCAACCCGTGTCAAGAACGTGCCGTTCCGTAATACCACAAATTTTGTTTTATTTCCATTCAAAACACTTTTGCATTCATGTCACCAATCTTACAAAATTTTGTGTTTAACTAATTAAATTTGATTAATTAAAAATCGAATCGAGGTTTCAGCATGTTTTCCCATATAGACCCCAAAATTTATGGTTGTTATACGAAGCCTTGGTAGCTCACTTAGTAAGACATTCACCTACCGTGCAGGCGACCCAAGTTCAAATCTCCCGCGGGCCTTTTTTTAAATGTTATTTCTTTTTAACACTACAATATGGATATTTTTCTTTTTAATTTAGGCTTTTTACTTTTTACTTATTATTATTATTATTATTATTATTATTATTATTATTATTATTATTATTATTATTATTATTATTATTATTATTATTATTATTATTTATAAACTAATAATAATAATAATAATAATAATAATTATTATTATTATTATTATTATTATTATTATTATTATTATTATTATTATTATTATTATTATTATTATTATTATTATAATTATTATTATTATAATTATAATATCTTATATCAAATTTTATTTTAAAACCTTGGTGTTTTTTATGATTTCTATTTGTATTATTCTATATTCAATTTTATTATTATTATTATTATTATTATTATTATTATTATTATTATTATTATTATTATTATTATTATTATTATTATTATTATTACCAAGGATCGGGATGGGTTGGTACGTGTAGGTAAAAGGGGGCTACGGGTAGGTTTAAAGGGGCATGGGTAGGCATAACGGGGATACGGGTATATATAAGGGGGTATGGTGATGGTCGATTCCTTTCATCCATACCTGCGAAACGATCAACGGGGAAGTATCAAGGAGGGTACAGGTAGGTTACAAGGGGGGTACGGAAGGTATCAAGGGGGTATGGGGAGGTATCAAGTGGGTTCGGGGAGGTATCAAGGGGGTATGGTGAGGCATCATGGGGGGGGGAAGATATCAGTGGGGGGTATGGTGAGGTATCAAGGGGGATATGGGGAGGTATTATCGTCCAAATGAAACTCGCAGACAACAGTTGTCTCTCTGTCTACATTTTAAACAGCAACCTGTGTACCCTGGCTTGCCAGGGTACAAAACCACTAGTATATTATATACAGGGTTAAAATATCGCCTGATTCGGACGTTGACTTACCCCGGACAGCTTTCCAAACACATGTCCCGTCGAATCAAATTTATATACTTCTGTGTGGCTGGATGGAACAAGAGGACACCATTGAAGAAAAAAATACAGCCGCTGGTTACAAACGTCCTACACGAACGACGGCAAGCAGTCCGGCCTCCCACAAGGCTCTTTGCTCGGCCCTTGGTTCTTCCTCTTCGTGACGTACATCAACTACCTGCCCTCCAAGGTGCTATCTTCATCTCGACATTTAGCCGACGACAGCGCTCTGCACCGCATGGTGCACAATGCAGATGTGGCCAATCTACAAAAGCTCCTAACCACACTAGAGGTCTGAGAGAAAGAGCGCCCCCCCCCACTCCCCCAATCCAATTCTCTCTCTCTTTCTCTCTCTCTCTCTTACTCACTCATGTATAAGTCTCCTCTCTGAAAATCCTTAACGGGAAGAGAGGGGACTATAAACTGATTAAAAAAAATAAATTACTCACTCGCTCTTCCCCCCTCTCTGTCTCTCTCTCTCTTTCTCTTTATTTTTGTTGGTGTTGGCAAAAGCGACTTGTGGGCCAGGTGCATCATTTAGGATGTCTTGGGGCTCCACATCCAAAGGGGTGACTATTTCATTTCCGTTAGGAGCTAAAAATAAAATGCGCTCTCTCGCTTATTATTATTATTATTATTATTATTATTATTATTATTATTATTATTATTATTATTATTATTATTCCTTTAATTTTTTGTGCCGCCAGTAAAGAACCCACAGCGCAGTTTTAAAAAAAAATCCTACCCCCTAATATGTCAGTAATTGTCTAGTATGGCAAAGGATCTAGGAAGGACGAAGAAGAAGAAAACTAATCGATGCTCGCAGTGCGTGGCTCTGAGATGTACCGAGGCTTACGTTCGCACCTTCATGTGCGCGGTGTCATCAATCTATAATCATAGGGCTACTGATCTCGTACAGCCAGACTATGCATTTCACACACCCAAGTGTAGTAACCTAGCAACCGAACGCTTTCGATCAATGTTCCACCCGGCTAACCGAGGTAGCAGCCAAAAGCCAAGGCCAAACACTAGAGAAATCAGAAAATGGAATAGAACAGTGGACTGCTAGCATTCAAGCGTTACAAAACTGAGAAACAAATACTTATGTACAAAAGCCAAAGGAATAATAATTGATTGATTGATTGATTTATTGTTGCTTTAGGTCCAGCGGACTCCTCCGAGCCAAATCAGGACCGGACAACCCCCGATCCGCATAAAAGATCTGCTGAAACAACCCTAGTAGGAAAATTGAACGCCCTCCAACGGCCAGTCACTTTACAATAAAGACATCCCACGCGGGGGACGGCTGAGGGTTTACCTCAACTACGCGAACCCCCGGTTACAAAAACAAAATAGAATACAACCATCATTACAAATCATCAACGAAACATATACATATAAAATGCCTATATTGCTAAATGCTAACATCATAGGAAGCCCTAGTGACCACCCAGCAGAAAGCGTCCAACACTCCCAAGCTGATCCAACAGATCTCATACACAAACAAGGAGTCTTGTCCAGGAAGAGTTTTCAAGAAAAAAGGTAGGTCATTGATCTAACGAAGAAGAAGATAGTATAGCAGAGTGATAGGACAGAGCAGGAATGGGAAAGAGTATATGAGGAAGATAGCAACAGTGGGAATTAAAAGCACTAAATTTCCATAAAGTGGGGATACTATTTATACTGAAACCCCCGGCACTCCAACGGGGGTACTGTTGCCGCAGTGAATCTGTCATGCCTACAAAGGCAAGACAGGTTTTCAACTGGGGCTTTCACTGTTCCCTTTATAGGTTAGAACAATCTACAGTGGCAAGATTGCTCATGACCCCAAGGGGTTACGACAACGATAAGACAAAACGACAAAATGCAAATTTTCGAGCTAAGCTCTTCAATAGGCTGACCCAAAAAAGAAAGTAGAGAGACTACACAACGGTAGGCCTACTTCCCAACAAAAGTCCAAGAAAGAAATGATATTTAGAGCTATTATACTACAGAAATCGCACAGCTATACAAGGCGGTGACATGAAGAAAGAAGAAAAGAAACAACCACTTAATATATTTATTACAGTGCACCCTAATATCTAAACAGTGGTGTCGGAAGCGGGGGAGAGGAGTGGGGAGAAAATAGGAGGAGGGGGAAAGGGGATATGCGGGTAGCCACACACACACACACACACACACACACACACACACACACACACACACACACACCCACACACACACACACACACACACACACACACAGAGCTTCCAAACAAACTTACTGTGTTCTACACCCACTTTTTGCCCGCAGCTTTCAAGCAAGCGTCTGCCTGACTAGAAGAAGTTTTACGCTTGTACATACCTTGGGAGTATGGTAAAGGCCACCACAGAAGGAAGAAACACGGGTCTATACTGGTTAAGACACACACCACACCCACACACTGTTTTCCTACACCCGGCGCTTACAAAAAACTGTCTGCCTTGACTACCACCGTAGTACCTTTGGTATGAACAGGTCAACGCAGAGGTAGAGACACTTTTAGGCCAACGACTGCGACAGCCACGCCATTTCCTTAACCCAGAATAATAGGCGCGGCGGTTTGAATAGAGACCTGGGACCTTAAACTAGACCCTTAAAAAACGGTTAATTCACGAATCAGCTCAGCTAACAACAAATAAACTCAACAGGCCTACAGATCTTGTAACTTAAGACACAGAAAAAAGTACACCACAGGCCAATGGCAGCCGGTCGCCGATAACACCCGTATGTGCACACCTTACGCATTATAGCGAGGCAGTTTTCCCGTCCCGTCACTGAGTGTTGCATTGATACGCTGGGTCGATAAAATTCCATGCAGTGGTCTGCTCCAACCAGCGATATCCCAGTTCGTAGACATGTAGTTTTAGTAGTTGTTAATTTGTGATTTTATGTATTACTTTAATTTTATTCACTGAGATGCAAGGAGCCGTATGAAAGGTCCAGTTCACACGGTAAGGTAACATTATGAGAGGTAAAAAGTTCATGTGTAGTTGTGTTCCGATCAGCGACATTTTCCAGTTCGTGCTAGTAGTTTCCCCGAAGGTTGTAAAGAAAAGAGAATTAGTTCCCCATTGCTGCAAGATAACAAGTAGGTAGTTCACTCCCTGTGTATGTGTTCTAACCACTACTAGTCAGTTGTTGTATTTGTCTTATTTATACTTTAAAAAAATAGTAATTGTTTTCTTGTGTGTTTATGTGTGTGTGCGTGTGTGCGTGCGTATGTGTGTGTGCGTGTGTGTGTGTGTGTGTGTGTCAAAATAGCCGTTGAACATGTCCAGAGCTAGGATAAATTTTTTTACAACTGGTTAATACTCTAATAATACTGGATAATATCTAGTGTATGCGTGTGTGTGTGTATATATATGCGCGCGTGTACGTGTGTATCCTAAACAGGAAACCTGACAGACAGGTCTGCTAACAAACTGCTAGAACACAACATCGAGAAAAGGCATTCTGCCACACCAAGTATTTGACAGGTGCGAACTTGAACCTGTGTAATGTGAACCAACTAAGCATGGAACGCATTCTACAGCGTGGAGTTTGGGTCATGAACCTCTTAATTATCTCCCCTTTAGTTTAACGTTTTCTGTTGTACTTTACACTGTGTCATTTATTACTCTATACACATTTTTTGTTTGTGTTTTTAATCCAAAATTGTTACGATGAATAAAGAAGTTTGTATTGACTGTGCATGAGTCGTTTAGTGCGCTATATAAGAGTAATCTCTTTATTTTATCAATCAAATGAAATCTTCTATACTTTTGTGTGATGGCGGTGAGAGTTGGAGAAGGCTGAAATGTGTGTGTGGGGGGAGGGGAAGGGGAAGGTGTGTGTGGGTGTGGGTGTGTGTGTGTGTGTAGGTGTGTGCGTGTGTGTGCAGATGTAAAACTATCGTTGAAAGTATAAAATGAAGGTATAATGTATAACTGTCGTGAACATGTAGTTTTAGTAGTTGTTAATTTGTGATTTTATACTTTAATGTTATTCGCTGAGACGCCAAGTGCTGTATGAATTCTCCATTGTAATGATTGGTTGCCTTGACTTAACACAAATCTGGCGGCGTGTTCCAACTGGGTCCTTTTATTTTGCACTAGTTAGTGTAATATGTGATTGTAGTAAGTGCCACAGCAATAACAAACACACACCTTAACATTATACTAAGCTTAGTTTATATTAGAATATCGCTTTAAAAAAAAACTGCCTTGTTGCTTTCGTCGTCCCCATCATCATCATCATCGTCGTCTTCATCATCAACATCATCATAGTCGTCTTTACATCGTCATTGTGGTAATTACGGTTATTGTAATTTGTGTATTTTATTTTGTAATAATTGTTATTCTTTTCATTATTATTCTTTTTGTTTTACTTGGCCGAAAGTAACTTTTTAAAGTAATTTTTATTTACGAATCAAATTTCCATGTTGTGTGTCTTTTATTTCAAAACAGTGCGGCGATGAAAGTTTTTTTTTTTTGGGGGGGGGGAGGGGGGGGGGAGGGGGGGGGGGGAGGGGGGGGGTTACTTAAAGGGAGACTGTCTGCCTCGAGACAATGATCTCGAATCAACACCTGCGACGGTTGTTTCCCTTGAGATGGACCTGTAACTGTGTGTGTGAGAAAGAGAGAGAAAGAGAAAGAGAGATCGAGAGAGACACAGAGCGAGGCAGCGACTGACACAGACTGACATACAGAGAGAGACATACAGAGAGAGACAGACAGACAGAGACAGACAGACAGAGAGAAGAAGAAGAAGAAGAAGAAGAAGAAGAAGAAGAAGAAGAAGAAGAAGAAGAAGAAGAAGGAGAAGGAGAAGAGCAGGAACGACATCTCATTTGTAAATCGTGACGACTTTCCTTTCAAGTATGTGCGATGTTTAATGATGATGATTTATAAATTTTGCTGTAGTAAGGCATTGGTGATTCATCGTTCAGGCTTGGAGAAAATGCACAGAATTTTTTTTTTTCAAGTTTGTATCACCTTATCAAGGCTAAGTCACAAGTCAATGTTTTGCGTTGAAACAAAAGACGCCTTTCCTTTAAAACATCGTGTTTGCTGTGTGTGACATGTAAAGTAAACCTATCCTATCCCGTAACTCGAAGGTCGTTGGGGCACACGGATGGTCGTTTAACTAGCGAACTCTATCTTTCTCAGACCTCAGCAACCCTCATGGCTTCGCTCATGTCAAGCCAGTCCATTCTTAAATGTTGTCCTCCCACCTCTTTTTCTGTCTCCCTCTTCTTCTGCCTCCTTGTACCGTGCCTTACAGGATGGTCTTTGCAAGGCCTGATGCTCTGGTGACGTGGCCATACCATCGGAGTTTCCGTTTCTTTACCACTGTGAGCATGTCATCATGATATAGATGTTGTTGTTGCTGTAGGTATTTCTCGCAGATTATTCTGAGGTCGAAAATCTGTTCAGTGGTACTTCGTCCGGCCCTGAATCCTGCTTGTTCTTCAGCTATGATTTGTTTAGCTTGGGGTTTCAACCTGTTGAGTATTATTTTTAGGAGGACATTGCTGGGATGGCTGATAAGCCGAATAGTGCGGTAATTTTCACACCCCTGAAGGTTACCCTTTTTGGGAAGAGTGATGACAAGCAACTGGGTCCATGATGTAGGCCACTCCCCACTCTGCCAGATCTTTTTACAGATAATGGTGATGGCGTCAATCATCGTTTCCCCTCTTGCTTGAAGCAATTCTGCGGGTATGTTGTTACGCAGGTCCAAAAATTCAGGTGTGATCCACGGTTTCTTCTTTGGGCGGTGCTTGCCAAGGACCTCAGTGGCGGCATCTGTCACAGCTGAGTTGAAGGTGGTTGTCATGGAGTTGACATCTACTTCACCAGCTGCCAGAACGAGCATTGGTGTAAATTTCCCTCCATTTGTGGCTAGGAATATTTTTGCCACCTCCGGGTCTTGCAGTTTGTGCAGGTCGAACTTCAATCTGGCGCACTTTGCTGTGTTTACTCTCTTCAAGTGGAGCCGTGGTCACTTCCGATGTCTGCTCCTGGAAAAGCGCGTGTCCTGCCAGTGTTGATGCTTGATCTTAAAGCTTGTCTTGTCTTAGTTTGCATGTAGTCAAATTGGTTGTGATGCTCCCCGCTGGGACTGTGCCATGTCCATCGTCTGGATTTTTTGTGGAGAGTAAGCGTATTTGCCAGTATCAAATCTGAATCTGTAAAGCAAACAAGTTGGATTAAACATACATTTATTCAACAAGAAACCAAATAAATACAAGGCAAAACATCAGGACGCACAAAAATACTAGGTTTTAAATGAGTGCTACCCAAATAAGAAATTGTATCAAAAAGGTCTCTGGCGGACAACAGGAAATAACAAACAAAACCATTGGTATAGATGTAAGAATGAAGCAAATTAGACATAAATAAATAAGTGCAAAACGAGATAAATTGAATAATACAATACTAACAATGAGTGTCACACACAAAACACGAAAGTCTGAAAGGAAAAGAATACGCTGTCATACTGGAGCAATTGTGTTCTCAAAATTGAAGAAATATTACAAATTAATCAGTTTGTCCTAGCGAGGTAAAAATAAAGTCAGAAGAAAACGGAGAGAAAGTGCGTGGATGGGCTGAAAGTAGGAAAGGGTGACAGAAGAGACGGGGAGGGGAAAGGGGCGGAAGCGAGAGAGCTATACCTGATAAAAATTAAAAAAAAAATAAAATAAACTAACAGATGAGCGTAGTGGGTCAAAGAAAGCGAAGTGAGAGGAAAGTCGTTGACAGTAAAATGTGATGTCAGAAGCGGTTACATGACAGTAAGAATGAGTGGACAGTTTAAAAAAAACAACACAACAACATATTCGGTTCTTTTCCTTTATCTTACCCCCAAAAAGAAATGTTTATGACGTCGTGTCTACCTAGCCACACAAACACACACACATTTTTTATGGAAAAGGGTTAGGGCAAGGGTTAGGGATAGCTCTGCAACTAACCCTTACCCGAACCCTTTGCTAAAACGTTGACATAGTTCGTCTCCTATAGGCGACGAAATAGGTCGAATTTTCTTCAAAATTCCTTTTGGGGGTAAGATAAAGGAAAAGTACCACATATTCTTGTAATGTTAAGTCGGCATTTCCAAAACGTAGGATATGAACTTCCCTGAGGATGGAATCAAGAAGGATAACCGAGCACGGGCATCATCAAACAAGGGACAACAGAGAACGAAATTGTCAGACGTTTCAGCCAGGTGTCCGCAATGGCACATCGGGTCGTCTATCAAACAAGTTATTTCCATGTAGCGACGTCTTTGTTTTCAGACTCCCACTCCTCTATTACGAATAACAGCAGTATGGTCGTAGAAGTGGCAATCAACCTTGCGATCGACCTCTCTGTCATTATCATCATGACCATTTATTGCAGATGGCTTCGTAATCGGTGTCGGTCGTCTTCCAACCTTGTTATCAACACGAACAACAAACAACAACAGCGGGAGGAAGAACACATACAACAAGCACGCCTATAAAATCACCCCGACAGCGATAAATGCCATCTTCTTTCTGGCTGACGTTGCCGTCACTTATCATCATCATCATCATCATCATCATCATCATCATCATCATCATCATCATCATCATCATCATCATCATCATCATCATCATCATCATCATCATCCCCACCACCCCCAACATCTCCACCAGCGCTACTCTATATCAGTGCACTCCAGTTATTTCTGTGTGCTTACGTTTATTAATTAATCGCCTTGCTAAAGGTTTTGTTTCTGAAAAATCGAGGCACCCCGATTTTTTTTAAAGCAAGGGAAACAACCGTTGCTAATAGAGATAAACCTCATTTCTTCTAAACAGATGGCCTCCCTTTGATCATTCGATTTCCCACCCACTCCCCTCTCTCCCACCCGCAAACTCCACCCTCCTCCCCTAACCATGGACGCGCTTTTAATGCTTATAAATGCTTTAAATGCCATTCCACATTACATGTAAATCTATTTTCTTTAAAACTCGATTACATTAAAATTAACCTGACCCTACTTTCCATTCCACCATCTAACCACCTGAAAAAAATCAAACAGCAAGAATACACGCACACACACACACGCACACACACACGCACACACAAAACTGAAAACAAAGGAACAATCACAATACAACCTTCTTGTTTTCCTTGTAGCATATTTATGGTAAATTTATGCCAAACTTATATAAATTATATAAAGAGATAACAAGTCTGCTTCATTTGGGTCCTATTTCACGAGTTGTTTTTGTTTTGTTGTTGTTATAAAATACTGTACACTACAGTCACATTTCCCAACCACCTCCAAACCCATTACACATAATCAATCACCCATTGTTAGGTAGGAGACGGGCTCTCGCTTTTTTATGCATTTTACAAAGCTACAAGGTTAACAGGATACACCACAAGAATGCTTTTTTTAAAATTTTATTACAATGGCAACGAAACACTTCACGGAATGCCATAAGGCCACCGCTGCAAGCATATTAAACAAACTGCACTGTAAGCTGATCGACAAGTTCATAACAAAAAGACAAACGATTAAAAACAAAAATGCTTTATACAAAATCAGTTACAGGACGTAGACCTAGTAGGAGTCAGTCACTTAGCAACGCAGAAAAACATACCTGATTCAAGAATCACGTGTGCTTGCCATGACTGAGCTCGTTCTTACAGTGGAAAGTTGTTTATTATTATTATTATTATTATTATTATTATTATTATTATTATTATTATTATTATTATTATTATTATTATTATTATTATTATTGAAAGGGAAGAGACCAAAATAAATAAAACATTCATTTATGCACACTCATGTTCATACTGACACATGCACATTTCTTTTTCTATTATGTTTCCAGTTTCATATTCTATTCCTTGAATAACCTTCCAAGTTGTGTCAAACAATTTTACTGAAAAGGATGGTCAGAAGAGAACACAAAGATACTAATACCTAAGACAGGTATAACTTTGTGGCCCTCGACAACATCAAAAAGCCCCGTGAAATACATTTATAACACCTTGATGTTCTTCAGATGAACGGTTTTCCTATTGAAGCATTCATTTCTGCTCTGATGATTTTTCTGAACGCCGCTCCACTGTGGTGTACAAGTCCGTCACTGGCCAAATATTGCCAAAATTATTTCCCGGGAATTCCTACTGGATTCTATAAAACATTATGTTTGATGTATTTAGGGTACACATGGAAGGCGTATATACTTGCTACTTACCCTGTCGTATTTTGTTCCTTTGTCTGTCGTTTTCAGCTCCATAATAAGTTTGTTTAAACCAGTTCCAGTTGCACCTATGAAAAGATATGTTTAGAGCGTTTTCATGTAAACACGTTGCCTCTACGACATCATGTCACGCTTTAGGAAAATTTTTTATCTGCGACAACATGTCACCAGAAATGATGTTAGCGCTACAAATATTGACGTCAAGTGAAACCCAAGCCCAAAAATGATTACACAGGACAATAGGACGTTAAGCATCGTTTTGCGTTGCGTTGCACAAATTCAGTCCCCTATACGCTCATGTGTCCGGGGACGTTAATCTATTTTAACTAACTAACTAACACAAATTCAGAGGGACCGGGTAGCTCAGTTGGTAAGAGCGTCTTGCTAGTAACCGAAAGGTCGCTGGTTCGAATCCCGGATTGGTCAACGTGTGATCATATTATTTTCCCCTTTACCAACAACTGGCCCGCTGGTGTCAGTATAAATCGGTCCAGTAGTCACCTATATGCGAAAGTGTCGTGTGACTATAATCTACAAACAACAACAACAACACAAATTCATAGAAATATTTTGTAATTAAAAAACAAAAACTTTCGTCCAGCATCAACAATACAGTTCTTACTGGGCACGAAAAAAAGAAAGAAGTTCCTTTGAAATAATTGCTGCTGCGGCTCTTTATCTCACGACCGACAGTTTATCATATTACAGACTCAAATACTTTATTATTCAACATCAACAATATTTCATGTGATGCAATGCTAGCGTTTTATTCTACAGCGTTAGTGTTTTTGTTTATCAGTTAAAAAAGAAGCAAGTTTTGCCCGGTGCAGCGCGAGTATTTTATTCTGCAGTGGGAAAGATTGTCATGCGAGCTTCAGCGGTGACAAAACGTCAATTTATGACTGTAATTACTCTTCGTCGAGATTAAATGACGGTATAATTAATTTATAAAGGGTGTTTGAGGCAATTTTATTTCATTTTTAAACAGATAAAACAAAATTATTTTTTAAAATCAAAACTATAATATGCTTATAGAAGAATTTATTCATCCGTATTATTGTGGTGGGATAACCTTTCCGATAATCTTGTAAAAACAAGTTTGCAGCTTACTTTTTACCGTTGCCGAACTTTGACGGAAATCACGGCGGAAATATTCTAAGTACGAGTGTGACGCCACAGCGGTATGGTTAAGCATTGCAGACGCTGTTGTTGGATGAGCTAACTAACCTATACGCAGGCGTGTGTCTAACTGCCAGTGCCCGTACGCTCTCGCGAGCATGAAAAGCGCTACATAAGAACGATTAAATAAATAAATAAATAAATAAATAAATAAATAAAATACTACGATGACGTATAACAAGGAAGCTAAGTTATGCTGCAGATGATTCCTTAATATGCTCCGACGCGACGTTTAGATTCAAAATTTTGCAATATATTAGGAAAAAAAATGTATGATTAAAATTATAATCGCATAGTCATTGCTTAGCGTCAGTTAGACTTTTTCTAAAGTGTTTTCGCGTTCTAAGCAAAGGTTCGGTCTCACTTTAATGTTGTAGGTACCCTAGAACAGTACGCAACAAAGCGTGAACCAAACAGACCTAATGGGCGATGTATATAGAAAGTGTGCATGACGCATTTTCTATAGGGCTGTCCTACCAAAAGGCATTTCTAGAATGTCATTCAAAAAAAACACAGAGAGAGTGAGAGACAGACAGACAGACAGACAGAGACAGACAGACAGACAGAGGGAGAAGAAGAAGAAGAAGAAGAAGAAGAAGAAGAAGAAGAAGAAGAAGAAGAAGAAGAAGAAGAAGAAGAAGAAGAGCAGTAAGAGAAGGAGAAAAAATGACAAGAACAAGAGCAGCAACAAGAGGAACAACAACTACAACATCCACAAACCACAACTCTTTATTTATACAAGCATTGCTTTTGTGCCCTTTATTTGTTGGTTTTTCTTTATAAAGATAAACGTCCGTTTGAACCACCACCACCATCATCATTACCATCACCCCCACCACCACCAACCACAACAACGATAGCAGCTACAATTTAACAACAAGACCAACATGATGAAATAAAGATACAACATTTTTAAAAAGAAAGAAAGAAAGAAAGAAAGACGGACAGAAATTAGCGGTCAACATCGAACTTTCAATGTTAAAGATGGTTATCTCCACTATATCTGCTTTCCTCATTGTAGAACGATGACGATCTCTAACACATAATGTTAACGGGTGTTTTCTTTCGCGACTGGAGTCAAGTGGCGTTAAAAGATACCTATGCTAATTCCAGTGAGCAAGAGTTAATATAATGATAGTGTTGTACCGAATGTACAGACTCGTGAAATGATACCGCACAGACATTATTTACCAAAGAAATTTTAAAATCTTCACAGAATAAAATCTTTCTTGTTCAGTATTATAAATGAGGATGCCATCCTATTTCCTACAGCGCAAAAAATATATTGACATCAACAGCATCACGTAT
Source organism: Oncomelania hupensis (assembly GCA_036898135.1). Classification (NCBI taxonomy): domain Eukaryota; kingdom Metazoa; phylum Mollusca; class Gastropoda; order Littorinimorpha; family Pomatiopsidae; genus Oncomelania; species Oncomelania hupensis. The sequence continues at coordinate 32,595,720 of CM072523.1, read as the reverse complement.
CAACACGACAATTCGTCACTACCAATGTTCTTTTAGGTCCAGTTTTGATACTGTTCATCCAGTGTACATTGTCTACAAGCAGCAGCATTACACAATCAATCGGTAATATTAGTTACGTTACTGGCTGCTGCGCTCCCTTATCATCTTCATCTTCCTATACGCTTGCGAAACATGGACCCCTTACGGCAGATCTACAACGAAGAATACAAAGCATTTAGATGAGGTGCTACAGAAGACTTCTAGGTATTTCCTATACCCAGCACATCACCAACACGAAGTCAGACAGACCATCACACAAGCCATTGGACAACATGATGACATGTTCACAGTGGTGAAGAAACGGAAACTCCGATTGTATAGCCATGTCGCCAGAGCATCAGGCCTTGCAAAAACCATCCTGCAAGGCACCGTGCAAGGAGGCAGAAGAAGAGGAAGACAGAAGAAGAGGTGGGAGGACAACATTCGAAAATGGACTGGTTTGACACCGAAGGAAGCCATGAGGGTTGCTGAGGACATAGAAAGACGGAGTACGCTGGTTAAACGATCATCTGTGGTGCCCCAACGACATTTGAGTTACGGGATAGTATAGGATAGGATTACTGGTTGTGGTTTAATTTTTTTTCCACAGCACTTGTAATTTCATCTCGATGAAAACGACATTAAACGATCGAACTGGGATCCAGCAAAATTTCACCTAAATACAGTTTATTTTCAAACGAAACATTATTTTACAGAAAACAATCTTTCATACTATGTTCTCAGCAACCATCATGTCAAGCCAGTCCATTCTCGAATGTTGTCCTCCCACTTCTTTTTCTGTTTCCCTCTTCTTTTGCCTCCTTGCATGGTCTTTGCAAGGCCTGATGCTCTGGTGACGTGGCCATACCATCGGAGTTTCTTCTCTATCTTGCCACAGTTTAGGTTTTTAGGTGTCAATTAGCTCATGTATGTGTGTAGCGGGGAGTAGGGATGGAGGAAGTACGTGGGAGTAAAGAAGGGGGGTGGGGGTGGGGCGGAGGGTCTATCCGACTACTAAAGATCCTCGCATAGTAGAAACAGCTGTCTGGTTAGGACAATAATAAATAAAAAGAACATTTGAGGTAATTCAAAACCATTAGTTTTGTGCACGCGGTACTGGACGAGTGGCACTCTGAATGTTATGAACATTTTGAGGCCTGGTGTTACAAAATCTATCTCTTCACGCTGCTAAATTGCTCTGCCTCTTCCCAAAAGAAACAAACAAACAAACAAACAAAATTATATAATAGGTGGGAATCCTTACACACATTTCACGCTTATTTAGTAACATAATATCTTGCACCAGGGCGTATAGTTCCAAAAAGCCCTAATACTCAGCACGGCTCTTAAGACAAGACTTCAGTGAGTCTGAGATGAGTTCTTAACAGGCGGCGCACTTAACCCCCGTCGCTCAATTGTTCAATATTAGTGTAACGTACGGGAAAATGCGCTTATTGTCACTTCCTAATGATCCACTTGATTTGAAGCACTGCAAGGAGAGAGTGAAAAAAAAGAGAAAAGATCCACATCACAATAATATCATTTTGTTAAAGTATGTCTGAGGTCATGATCACAGTGCGACGAAAAAAAAACACTTTGTGAAATGCCTAAAAGATTAATTTTTTAGTCATGCATTTTTATGTCTAATATTTGCTTATATAGTCATTTATTTATATGTCTAATATTTGGTTATATAGTCATGCATTATTATGTCTAATATTTGCGAAAATTAAAATGTATAATTCACGCTTAAAGATTAATATTTGCAAATAATTATATTCAAACATTTTTGTATCTAATAATTTTGGGCGAAAGCTGAATCTAAACTTCGTGTCCAAACAGTCAAAAGGTCATCTGCTATGTAGGCAATGGGTGACTTACCGCCCTTCGAATACATAATTATACATATTAGACGCGAACAATTTTAGAGAGTTTTATATGTGTGTTATTCAACGCAATTACAGCATCAGCAGCCTTTTCCTGTGGCTGTTTCTATGCGACTTGGTTATTGGCCTGTAGTATCGTTTGACGCGTATTGACTGCCTATATTAGGACGTTATACATGGAATCTTTTTAAAGGTGAGTACATTCTTATTGACTAGCTTTCACTTCAGTTTTATAGTTTCAAAAACTCTCCTATGATCATTGCTGTCTAGTATGAAAGTTTTTTCTTAATGACTTCAGACTAACTTTAAGAGCAGACACTCTCGGAGTATTAGAGAGTGCTGACGCCTATGAATGTTTTAATAATGAGTCAGTCTTTTATGATGACACGTCTCTATACGTCGTCGCTGAACTTCAAAGACCTAGCTATTCCCTCTTGCCAGACTGAAGAGGGACTCATCTTTTCAAAGTCGCAGCTTCGCTGTTTGGACAAGTCTCAAGATTTGTACATCATCATTACTACACATCCAATAATGCTTGATGATGAGCTGACCACGGTTTCTGATTCTCGGAGATCATTGCCTGCTTTTGCCACAACCTTCGTTTTATAATCGTTGTCGTGTATCAACGATGAACAGCCTCTTCCTTGTTGAAGTATGTATGCTGTCGGCAAAATAGATGACAGTTCTATTTTCCCCTTAAGGTTATTCAACACTCTTTAACAGCACTTCATAAATATGTCGTCCATTACCGACCACGCCATTTCTTCCCTATGATAGTTTTTGAATGGTGGGATAAACAAAAACACCCAGTAAGCCCTTCGATTTTCCCCCATACACGGTCGCCTAGGATTGTGCTCAGTTGTCTGGGCGTCACACGACGACCCCATAGGCTGTAAGTGGGCGCCTCGGACGACTTCGGTTAGATCCTGTATCGGCCACGCCTTGAGCAGCTCTTGAGCTGGGAAAAGCTACGTGTAAAAACGATTGTATACCCAAATAAATGCCCTGTTGTTGAGCGCTTGGAACGGCTTCACAAACAAAATAGTATGTGCCATAGGCTATGCAGATAATACAATTTCAGATGACTGAAACATTTCGCGGTAATACTAGTAATACAGTAATAGACAGTAAGAGAGCGAATGAAGTGCAATACTCAAAAGCAAGTGCCTCTTAATGGCAAGAAATAGGCCTATAAACCCCACCAAAGAAAAAAACAGTAGGCCTACATTTCCAGCTAACATTGACGACAGAGTGAAGACACGCAGCATTAAAAAAACTAGGATATCCTCTTGACTGTAGGTATAGTCCTCACTTAAGTCAACGATCCTTCCAACGGAATATTGTATACTTATAATTATAAGCTACCACTTGTGTCGTATAGACCTATAAAAGCTATACTTATTGTAAAGTCATTGCTGCATCGTGTATAGGCCTATTTGCTTTCAATGTGCTGAAGCGCGCACAAGGAATGACGATGATGATGATGATGATGATGATGATGATGATGATGATGATGATGATGATGATGATGATGATGATGATGATGATAATGATGACCGATAAGAAGGAGAAGAAAAAGAAGAAGAAGAAGAAGAAGAAGAAGAAGAAGATGATGATGATGATGATGATGATGATGATGATGATGATGAGGAGGAGGAGGAGGAGGAGGAGGAGGATGATGATGATGATGATGATGATGATGATGATGATGATGATGATGATGAGAGTTTTCCGGAATCGGTGGCTGAAAGGATGTTGTTGGTGATATGCAGAAGTTTCAGTAAAGTGGTCGGGAAGGTAGGCGGACTGGAAAGGGCAGAGCCAGTTGTAATAGAGTATATATGGTGATTGTGCTGCTTCAGTTCAATTTTTCAGGTAATTTTTGGCAAGCACCGCCCAAAGAAGAAAGCGTGGATCGCACCTGAACTTTTGAACAAAGGAAGAGAGTGTCACAGGGCAGTCTGTGATGAAAGCCGGGCAGTCTGTGGGTGAAGAGTATAAGTACAAACCTACGCTTTCCACCACGTCAACCGTTTACACCCAGGGATAAGAGCGAGGGTCGCAAGCCAGCGGGACCACGACCCAACTCGCCTGACAAGCGGGAATGCTACAGCTGCGGGCAGAAGGGGCATCTGAAGCGGAGTTGTCCGAAACGCAGCGAGCGGAGTGGAGCAGCGTTGCGCGTCTTGGAGGAGGAGAAGGAGGCAGGCAAGAGGGGAGATTCTCGGTTCCAGAGCCAAGTGGTAGTGGAAGGTGTTCCGCTGACGGCCATGATGGACACGGGAGCCGACCTGATATGCTTGCGGGAAGGAGAGGTTGCCAACCTCGAGTACACGGGACGCACGCGGCGCGTCGGATTCGCCATTCGACAGCTGTCCAAGTCACTGCCGACAGTGTGGGTGCAGTTTGAGTCACCGTTCTACACCGGGAGGGTGGAAGTAGTGGTGGTGCCAGATTTGACCTACCCGGTGGTGATCGGCAACTGGGCGAGGACGGAACGGCAACTCGACACAGCACTGCCGGTATTCGCTGAGGGGAACGCTGAGTGTTGCGCGGTGCAGACTCGAGCGCAAGCAGCCAAGGAGCAAGGCGCTGCGGAACCATTGGTGGTCGGACCAAGCAAGAACGTCGTCGCGACGCCGAAGGAGATTCGCCAACTGCAGTTGGGAGACCACGAGCTTGCGAAGGTACGGCAGCTAGCAGACCGGAAGGCAGGAAAGGGGAAACGAGGCAAGGGGCAAGTGGCATTTGTCTGGAAGCGGGGCCTGTTGTACCGCGAGTATACAGGACAAGACAGAGTGGATCACAGCCAGTTGGTGGTACCAACCAAGCTTCGGTCGGAGGTACTGCGCATGGGACATGACACGCCTATGGCTGGACATCTGGGAGCCAAGCGGATCCAAGATCGAGTGTGGGCCGAGTTCTACTGGCCCGGGATGTGCCGCGACGTCAGGAGGTACTGTGCGTCGTGCGACGCGTGCCAGCGGACGACGCCGAAGGGGAGTGTCAGGAAGGTGCCACTAGGACGGATGCCGGTGATGGAGGTACCATTTCAGAGAGAGGGCATCGACCTGATTGGACCCATTCGGCCAGCGTCTGAAAGGGGGCACCAGTACGTCTTGGTTACGGTGGACTTTGCGACACGGTACCCGGAGGCGATACCGTTGAAGAGGATCGACACACCGCACGTAGCGGAGGCGTTGTGGGAAACCTGGACAAGGGTGGGCATTCCAGAGGAAGTACTGTCAGACAACGGGACTCAGTTCGTCAGCGACGTGATGAAGCAAGTACACCACTTGCTGTCCGTCAAAGGGATTCGGACGACGCCGTTTCAAACCCAGTGCAACGGGTTAGTCGAACGGTTCAACGGGACGCTGAAGTTGATGTTGAGACGTCTGTGCCAGGAACAGCCGCGTGAGTGGGACAGGTACATCCCTGCACTGCTGTTCGCATACCGGGAGGTGCCACAGGAGTCACTCGGGTTTTCACCCTTCGAGCTGCTCTACGGACGAACGGTGCGGGGACCGATGCAAGTATTGCGCCAGCTGTGGACGAAGGAAGGTCAGGACCCGGAGATGCGTACAACGGCAGAGTACGTGGTGGACCTAAGGAACCGGTTGGAGGATACCTGCCAACTAGCCCGGGAACATTTGCGCAAGGCGACAACCAGGTACGCAGCGCAGTTCAACAGGAAGGCCGTGGACAGAACGTTCAAGGCGGGAGACAAGGTACTGGTGTTGCTTTCCAGTAAAGCCAACAAACTCGAGGTGGCGTGGAGGGGACCATACGCAGTGCTGGAACGAGTGGGCACCTGCGACTACCGCGTCCAAGTCGGCAGGAACAGGAAGTTGTACCACGCCAACCTGCTGAAGCGGTATGTGGAACGCAGAGCGGAACCAGAACCGACGGTGGCAGTGGTGATTGACCAGGCAGAAACAGAGGGAGCGTAAGACATCAGCTACCAGGGCACTGTACCACTGATACCGCTACGAGCGAGCGAAGGACCAAGAGACGTCCAGATAGACCCGACACTGTCTGTACTTCATCAGAGGCAACTGCGAGAAGTGTGCCAACAGTATGCCAGTCAGCTGACAGATCTACTCCAGCGCACCAACCTGGACGAGTGCGAGGTGGTGTTGACCGACGACAGCCCTGTTCGTATACGTCAGCATCCGCTACCATTTTCACAGATGGAAGTCGTCAAGGGTGAAGTGGAATCGATGCTGGAGTTGGGGGTTATCGAACCCTGTACATCGCCGTACAGCGCACCGATCGTGTTGGTGAAGAAGAAGAGTGGAGAGGTACGATTCTGCATCGACTACCGGGGGTTGAACAAGGTGGTCAAGTTCGATGCAGAACCACTACCGGACATCGAATACTTGTTCGCCAAGCTAGGGAAGGCCAAGTACCTAAGCAAGCTGGACCTCACAAAGGGATACTGGCAGATACCAGTCAAACAGGAAGACCGGGACAAGACGGCGTTTACGACGCCGCAGGGCCAATTCAGATGGACCACGATGCCGTTCGGTCTGAAGACTGCAGTGGCGACTTTCTCACGCATGATGAGGAAACTGCTACGACCACTGCACCGAGCTGACGTCGACAATTTCATGGACGACGTCATGATCGCAACAGAGACGTGGGAGCAGCATTTGCAAGCGTTGAGAGCCGTGTTTCAGAGGCTGCAGGAAGTACATCTCGCCGCTAGACCCAGCAAGTGTTTCCTAGGGTACAAGGAGTTGAGTTACCTAGGCCATCAGGTGGGAGATGGAGCGATGAAGCCGGAACGAGACAAGTTGGACAAGGTACGCCGAACGTGTCCACCAACGACCAAGAAGCAAGTCCGAGCGTTCTTGGGGTTGTGTGGATACTACAGAAGATTCGTGCCACATTTCGCTGAGAGAGCACTGCCGCTGACCAACCTGACAAAAGGTGGAAAGAAGGGAGAGGTCAACTGGACGGATGACTGCCAGGAAGCCTTCGATGACTTGAAGAGAGCGCTGACCAGTGAGCCAGTGGTCAAGTTACCAAACTTGGACAAGGAGTTCATCCTGAGGACGGACGCATCTGAGCAGGGGCTAGGAGCCGCGCTAATGCAGGAAACCGGTGAGGGTGTGCAACCAGTGGGGTTTGCCAGCAAGAAGCTACTGCCAGCAGAGCGAAACTACTCCACCATCGAGAAGGAGTGTTTGGCAGTTGTGTGGGCAGTACAACGGTTTGAACCGTATCTGTTTGGACGGCACTTCTGGTTGGAAACAGACCATCGACCGCTGCAGTACCTGCAGAGGACGCACCTCAACAGTGCCAGACTCACCCGATGGGCTATGCAACTGCAGGCATACGTGTTCACGGTTCGACCGATTCCAGGAAGAGACAACATAGAAGCAGATTTCCTCAGCAGATCTGACCCTGTGGAAGATTAGGTTTGCAACTCTCCGTAGGTTCGTCTTGGGAGGGGAGGGTGTCACAGGGCAGTCTGTGATGAAAGCCGGGCAGTCTGTGGGTGAAGAGTATAAGGGCGGGGGTAGTAACTGCGTGTTGTGGTGTGCGTGATTATTATAGTGGAAGCGTGCAGAACGTGAATAAGCAGCATAGAGCGGTTAGCCGGTTGGGATAAATACTCACTTTAGGGCAGAACAGGTTTGAGAGAGTTCAGAAGAGACGTGTTTGTCTTGTGCTCTGGTGTTTTTGGTGTGTTCTGGAAAGTAGGGTAGGACAGCTATTACCGTAATATAATAACTGGTCCAGTGAGATACTAGTTCAAAAGGATTGCTGGTTTCTATAGTGTTCGCTCAGTGTGGAGTGCAACTAAGAATAGCAAAGTTTGTGTGGTGTGGTAGGTAGCTTGAGGTATTGTCGGCTAGGAAACTACACACTACAGGATTACCCTACTTAGGAGTATTCGTAGGAGGCAGTGGAGAAGGGCTACGGAGTGCGATTACATTCGGACCGGTTGGGTAAGTGGAATGGTGGTATTTTCCTCACTGTGCCCAGGAACCTAGTGCTGGCTGTTTGGGGTGTAGGTACGAGAGCTGTGCGTAAGGCTAGGGAAGGATGAGAATGGTTGCACTGAGAAAGTCAGAAGGAAGGAAGTGGGTGACTGAGGGAGAATGAGGGAGGAGAATGGGGGTGGAGAATGAAGGAGAATGAGGAAGGATGGAAGTGGTTGCTGTTGTTGTTGTGGTTGCTTGAGTTGAGTAATGTGTTGATGCTTATATGTATTCATTTGCAGCATTGCTCATTTCATTGCATTCATAAGTTCATTGTGTTTTATGATATGCGTTTTTTGCAAATGAAGATGACAATAGTAAAGGGGAATAAGCGAGAGAGAGTCGAGGAAGGGGAAGCGGACAGCAGTTGTGTCCCCTCAAGCATCGAGAGTTAGTTGAGTGAAAGAGGGGGGAGAGTGTGATTGGAGGGAGAGGGACAGAGTCAGACAAACAGGATATTAACTATGCGACAAGTGTGTTACAGGTTCGACTGGTTAACGTGGTTCAACGTTAACCAGCGTCGTGCGTCAACGACGACAGCACTTGGTCAGGTGGACCTAACATCATCATCGCCATCTGTAACGTTTACATGTTCATTGTTTGTCTACGCGTCCTCACCATTGACTTCATCATCATCACTCCTCAACCCCACCCTTCCTGTGGTGGTTGTGACGTGGATAGACAGAGCCTGGCCTCGACGTCGCGGTGAGGCTGTCTGGAGGTGTTCAGCTGTGTGACGTCGACGGTGGCAGGGCTGCCGCGACTACTGTGTCACCACCATCATTATCATCATCGTCGGAGTCGAGTGGGGGCAGCGACGCCACCCCGCATGGTCATCTTCAGCACGTGTTCGACAACAGCTACAAGCAGGGGAAGGATACCGTTACCGGGACTTCGTGAGCCAACGCTGCAAGGAGGCGACGGGAACTTCATCCCTCCAGGTGGGCTCGTTCTTTGTTGTCCCTCTCCTAACACTTGACCCCCTCTTGTTTAGCTCGTGCAACGGACATTGGCGGTGCACGATTCGATTCGTGGACTCGGTTGATTAGCAACCCTCGATCATCCTGACGTGCCATTTCATTGTTACATTGAATCGTTGATTGTTCCATCATCATTTTCTTCGTTTCATGTGTAAATGTTGTATGTGTATGAGTGTGTGGCTTGAATGAATAAATAGGTTGAAAGTTGTATATATACTCGTTGTGTTAATCATCACTTCGCGTCTGCGGGAAATCGTCATTCTGTCTGGGCTGTCTGCGTGTGTAAGTTGTTTGTTTGTGGCGTCTGCTTGGACGGAGTCGTGGCGGTGACAGAGAGATTTAAAAAAAAAAAAAAGAACACCTCACAGGGAGCTGATGCCTACCGAAAAATCAACAATTACATCCGAAAAGGCATGCGCACAGCAAAGGAGAAGTGGATAGAAGATCAGTGCCAGGAAATAGAGAACAGTCAGAACAAGAACAACAGCAGAAGGACTTCCGGACTGTGAAGCGGTTGACAAGTGTTGAACAACCCAAGGTCTCCACGATCCAAAGCAAGTCTGAAATATGCCTTACAGAAGAACAAGATGTCTTGGATAGATGAACGGAGTACTGCTCTTAACTTTACAACCACACACCAAACGGTTCTAGTAGGGCCTATATCCCCAGAACAGAAAAGAAGAAGAAATCCTCCAATTCTTAGAGAAGACGTTGAGGTAGCAGTGCAATCGCTGAAGAAGTTGAAGTCAGTGGGTGTGGACAACATACCCAAGAAATGCTTCAAGCAGGAGGAGAAGTGATGATTGACTCCCTCAACATTATTTGCAACAAGATCTGGCAGAGTGGGGAGTGGTCTACACCATGGACCCAGTCACTTGTCATCACTCTTACCAAAAAGGGTAACCCAGGAGTGCAAAAATTACCGCACCATCAGCCTTCCCAGCAAAGTCTTCCTGAAAATAATACTCAACAGGTTGAAACCCCAAGCTGAATAAATCATAGCTGGAAAACAAACAAGATTCAGGGCATGGCGAAATGTCACTGAGCAGATTTTCAACCTTAGAATAATCAGTGCAGTCATCCAAAACAGCGCCATCGGGAACTGCTTCAGAACAACAATCGGCATGGGTCAAGGATGCTTACTCTCTCCAACACTCTTCAACATCTTCCTGGAACGTATCATGTCAGATGCCATTGCTGATCACGCAGGCACAGTCAGCATAAGGGGTAGAGTAATCTCCTTTTTGCGGATGACATTGATGGATTGGCTGGAGAAAAACAAGAACTTGAGCAGCTGGCACAGAGGCTTGACGCCACCCCCAGAGCCTTGTGGAATGGAAATAAGTGCAGAGAAGACCAAAATGATGACCAACAACACCAATGGCATCAACATGGACATCAAAGTCCAAGGCCAATCCCTTAACGCAATGCATAGCGTGAAATATTTAGGAACCATTTTATTAAATAATGTGTCCCGACAGGAAGTCCTCTCCAGGATCGCACAAACAACTGTTGCCCTGACAAGATTAAAGCCCATTTTGAAAGACAGGACCATCGGTCTACACTCCAAGGTAAGGCTGCTGCGTTTCCTTATCATCTCCATCTTCCTATACGCTTGCCATGAGGGTTGCTGAGGACAGAGAAAGATGGAGTACGCTAATAAAACGATCATCTGTGGTACCCCAACGATTTTCAAGTTACGGGATAGGATAGAATGGGATAGTACAATTTTTATATAGTTCTGTGTATAAACTTGGAGTTCCTAAGAGTGGGGTTGGGAAGAAGAGAGGAAATGGTAGGGATGGAGTGGAGGGGGAAGAGGGAGTGTGCAGTGAAAAGGGACGGGGATGAGACTGATGAAAATCGATAACTGAATATTTGTTGTTGGTGGTGTTGGTGGTGTTGATCTTGGTATTGCTGTTTTATTGTTCGAAAATGACATCCAAGATAGTGTTTCGTCCTGGTGTTTGTCACAAAGAGAGGGGTTGGGGGGATGGGGGTAAGCTCTTAATCTCTCGCGCTGTATTACCTCCTTTGTTAGGCTAATGATGCGATGACATTCAAGAGATTAATGCTAGGCCAACTAAATGAATGAGAGAGAGTCAGGGGATAGACGAGAAAGATGGTAGACTACACTAGTTGAGAAATTCAAGTACAAAGGCCAGTCTGGGTAGGTGCAATTTGTAACTATTTAGTTTATTTATTCGAAGTGGGTAGTCTGGGTCAAATAATTCTAAAGTGAGTCACTGGTGGATAGCGTCTATATCAGTAAGGAGTAGCTCGGAGATATTCTGGGTGATCGATTTCTGGGGTACTAGTGCTACCGTGGACTGATATCATCACAGGGCAGGAGTGTATCTGTATGGTTCAGAGCCTCACAGATAATCTGGCGAGTGGTGATGCTCGTAGGGTCAGTAACTTAGCTGGTTTAGTGAAGGGCGGCGGTTGATCCAAGATAGTCTGGGTGGTCACTTGACCAGGCTTTAGCGTGGGTTCAGAAGCAATGCGGGTTAGTCGGTCACGCTATGACGCAATGACCACGAGTGCCAATCTTGTGGGAGGTACAGGCGAAGAATTCAGCTTTCGTTGCTAGCTGTCTAGGAGATGATGAAATTCAGAGTAACGCTTCTCGTTGACTCCCTGGGTTGTCAGGGGCCTGCAGCGGGTCAGCGACATGGAGATGATACAGGGCCGGGGTAATTCGCCCGGTACAGGAGCCCGTCTGTAACGCAATACAGACTCTGTATCAGCGGGGGATAGGTGTAGCCTGGGTTCAGCGCCTGTTGCGCGAGTTTACCCATTCAGATTTCAAATTGGCTGACCGGTCAAGGTTGATCCGGTGCATATACCAACAGTCAAACAATGCAACTAGGTTTATAGGGCTATAGTGGAGTTTACTGGCAGCCGCTAATATACGATACCTTCGGCGCATTAAGACGGGGATAGTGGCAACAGGGGCGAATATTTATACATTGGGAGCATGGCGGAAAGCAAATGGAATAGGTACAGGGAAGAAGGGTTGTAGGCGAGGGCTGTACTGGGGACTTTAATCTATGTGGAGGGGCAGCATGGCATGGGATATTTACACACGGGGCTAACATGGAGCATACAAGTATAAATTCAAACATGTCATGAGTCATATACAAGGTAGAAAATATGTGCGAGGAATAAATACAAGTCACAGCAACACATCAAGGCAAAACTATAAACATGAACATACATATCGACAGGACGTATGGACAGGTTGGGCGAACGACGGGTGATGGGTCTGCTACATGACAAAGAGTAAGTTTCCTCTCTTACCTTGACTCAGACGGGTTGAAGCACACGAGTACTGCCGTAGCTCAGAGGTCGCCCAGTGATGGAGACGTGTCTTCGGACAAGCTGTTGGGGCTTCAAGGCTGGGTGGTTTTCGACTGACGCCGAGTCTAACGGTGTGTCAGGCTTTAACAGGGGGTCCCCGAGGGGCGGGGCTTAAGCGCGTGGGCCAGCGAGCCTGCTAGGGGTGACTGGATGTGTGGAAGAAGTCGCTGGCGGTGTGTGAGGAGTGACTGTGGGCAGCCTAGCTCAGAGGTCGATTGTACGCCTCGTCACAGAGGCCCCCCCAAGGAAAAAGGCGAGGTCGTAGGCCTCGACTGAGACGCGGCCAATCAGCTCTGAGGTCGGCTGCCGGGTGTGACGATGGTTTGAGATGATCCGGGGGATGCGGGGCGATGCAGGGTTCCGGGTAGTAGATGGCGGATGCCCAAGGCTGGGGTCCGCGGAGCTGCCGGGTCTCGGCTACGGTTAGTGGGCGGCGGCGGGTATGAAGGCTGGGGCGTCGGCCCTCAGTGGGGACTCGACGGAGTCGGTGGCGGGGTGACGGCTGAGGAAGTCTGCGCCGTGGTTGTCTTTTCCTGGGATGTGCTCCAGCTGGAAAGAGTATGCTTGGAGCAGCAGAGCCCACCTCATCAGCCGGGCGTTGAGCGATTTAGATGTCGCCAGGAAGGAAAGCGGCTGATGATCCACTTGGACGGTAAAGTGTGAGCCGTAGAGATACAACTGGAACTTCTGGACTGCCCAGACGAGGGCGAGACACTCCTTCTCCGACGTGGCGTAGTTCTGTTCGGCCGGCTTTAGCTTCCGGCTGGCGTACGCGACGGGGAAGAGCGTCGGGGCGTCCGCGGAGTCCCGTTGGAGTAGAACGGCTCCGAGGCCTACGTCGCTGGCGTCCGTGCGCAGGACGAAGGGCTGTCCGTGGTTGGGGAGTCGCAGGACGGGCTGTGACGTCAGTTTGTCCTTGAGCTAATGGAAGGCAGCTTCACATTGCGGGGTCCAGAGGACTCGGTCTGGTGCTGATTTGCGTGTTAGGCTGGACAGTGGCGCGGCGATCCCGTTGTATCCGGGTACAAACTTTTGATAAAAGCCACTCAGTCCCAGGAAGGACTGGACATCTTTCTTGGTCTTGGGGCGGGGCGCGTCTCGAAGGCGCTGGACAGTCTTTTCCAGAGGCCGGAGCTGTCCCTGGCTGATGGTGTGGCCAAGGAATTCCAGCTCTTGGTAACCGAACTGGCATTTGGTCGGCCGGGCAGTGAGGCCAGCTTCTTTGAGGCGGCGTAAGAGTTGGCGCACCACTCGCAGGTGCTCCTCCCATGTCTCCGTGGCGACGAGTATGTCGTCCATAAAAGAGTGTAGGGACGGACAGCGGAGGGGGTCCAACAGCTTCCGCATCATCGTGCTGAAAATACTTGGGGCATTGTGTAGACCAAACGGCAGAACGTTAAACTCATAGTGGCCGTCCATCGTGCTGAAGGCCAGGTACTGGCGGGATGAAGGGTGCACGGGGATCTGGTAAAAGCCCTTGCTCAGATCCACTCTGGAGAAATATCTGGCGGACTGTAGCTTTGCAAACAAGTCCGTCGGGTCGGACAGGGGTCCGGGTACGAACTGTGTTACGAGATTCAACTGCCGGAAGTCGATACAGAGGCGATGTTCTCCGCTGGGCTTCCGTGATAGCACTATACCTGCGCTGTAGGGGGAACGGGAGGGAGCGATGACTCCGGCTTGTAGCAGAGCCTCTACTTCGGTCCTTACTACCTGCTGCTGGGATAGCGGGACGGGGTACGGTTTCTGGCGGACGGGAGTGGGGTCCGTCAGGGTTAGTTGGACTTCTTCTAGGTCCGTCCTCCCAGGAATGTCGGTGAGGACTTCCCTGTATTCTGCTACGATGGCGCGTAGTTGGCGTTGCTGGCCGGCGGGGAGTGAGGGGTCCAGAGAGACGTCCCGGAAGGATTCCTTCCCTTTTAGCGGAATTTCGGCGACGCCGGTCTCTGTACCGTCTACTTCGACGGCCAGCGCGACCGTGAGTAGCGAGTGGGAGTCTGGGGCGATTGCGGGCTGCTCCAGGTACCGCTTGAGCAAGTTGATGTGGTGGGTCCTGGGCTTTCCGCCTACCTCGATGCGATAGGTGGTACGGGAGAGCTTTTCCAGCACCGGGTAGGGTCCCTGCCAAGCTATGTCTAGCTTGTTCGTGCCGCTGGGGAGAAGTAGTAGGACCTGGTCTCCTACCTGCAGTTCTCGATCCCGGGCGCGGCGATTATGGTAGCGGGCTTGTCTCTCTCTCGCCTTCTTCAGGTTGGCGGAGGCGGCTTTCCATGTGGCCTTGAGAGTTTCCTGGAGCCTGGTGACGTATTTCGTGGCGTCGACCGGTGCCTCGTCCAGTTTGGCGTCGGTCCAGCTACGTCGCAGGGCGGCTAGAGGTCCAGAAAGGGGTCTCCCAAAAAGCAGCGTGGAAGGCGTGTATCCGGTGGAGGTGTGCGGGGTCTCTCGATACGCAAAAGTGCTGACGGGACGTAGGTGTCCCACGCTTCGGGCTGTTCGTCGGCGATCTTGCGGATGATTGAGATGAGAGTCCCGTTAAGGCGCTCGACCTGTCCGTTGCTTGCGGGGTGGTAGGGTGGAGTTCGGATATGGCGAATGCGAAGTAGTTGGAAAACCTCCTGCATGAGTTTTCCGGTGAACTGGGACCCGTTGTCGGTCAAGATGTTGTCCGGGAATCCGACTCGTGTGAATATGGTGACGAGCGCGTCGGCGACTCGGGCGGCGTCAATCTTCGGTAGTGGAACGGCCTCACACCACATCGAGCAAGCGTCGACAAGGGTAAGTAGATACTGGTTCCGCTTCTTGGTCCGCGGAAGGGGTCCTACTATGTCGACTGCCACTCGTTGGAAGGGTGTCCCGACGACTACGGTGGGGCTGATAGTGACCGGTACGGTGTGATGGCGGGGCGAGTATCGTTGGCACTGGCGACAGGACTTGACGTAGCGCTTCACGTCTTCGGCCATCCCGGGCCAGTGGTACTGAGCGCTGATGCGTAGAGTGGTGGCTCCTATGCCCATATGTCCACTTAGGGGCATGCTATGGCCAAGTTCCAGGACTTGGGGGCGAAGGGTCGCAGGTACGACGAGTTGCGAATGGTCGTCCTTCTGACGGAAGAGAAGTCCGTCTTCGACGAAGAAGTCCCCGGACTTGAGTGGAGTGCGTGCGGCGGGAAGCTTTCCGTAGCACTTGCGGAGGGTGACGTCGTCTTCTTGGGCCTTCCGGATCTGTTCCGGCATCTGGTTGGGGATCGGGGGTGGTGTCGCGGCTGTTTTCGCCTGGGCGCGCGTCTGGACGGCGGCCATCGACTCCACTGGCTGGGGCGGCATACCCAAGAATACGTAGCGGCATCCTAGGATCAAGTCATACAGGGGCTGGTCCATCACGGCAGCTTGAATGGTGCCCGTGACGTATCGGCTGGTGACTCTGATCCGGGCTATAGGAAGCGTGGTGCTGGGCTGAGACGCGTCGGCCAACTTCAGAGTGATAGTTTCGCCGGTCAGGTCCTGTTCCCTGATGAGCGAGCGGCGGACGACGGCGTCAAAGGTGAGTCCAGTGTCGTATAGACAGTGGGCTGGGCGATCGTTGACAGTCACTTGCTCAGTGACGGCCGGTCGATCGGTGGGAGTGACGACGGGGGTTACCGGGTTCCCGTCGGGAGTAACTTGGCGTAGGGCCAATACTGTGCCTTGTTTGCGACGCTGGTCGCTGATGCGGCGAAAACACTTCTCGCGGGTGTGTCCTCGGCGCTGGCAGTAGCCGCAGTAGAGCTCTGTGCTCCGCTTCCCAGGCTCTGCTCCGGGGTTTGGGCGTCCTTTAGGCGGGGGTGGGCGGTGATTCGCTGGCGGGACGGGCCGGCGAGGCTGGTGGCGGGTATCTGGTGACGAGGGTGCGGGCGGATCCCGGCGAGGCTGTCTGTCGTCGGGGTGCGCGGTGAGGGTAGCGGTCCGCGACTATGATGAGGTCTTCTAGTCGGGCGGCTCCCTGTTCGGCGGCGAAAGTCCGAAGTTCCGCTGGCATTGTCCCGCCTCGGGTTCGGCTAGCATCAATTCGAGCAGTCCGGGTCGTACGTTTTTGGTTCGTCCGTTTGCTTCTATCCATTTGGTCCCGTAGGGAGGTTAGCTAAGGCCCGGGGTCGGCAAAATTGGCGTTTTAAAAAAAACTTCTACCCTTTTTCTCTTCTCCGGGGGAGGTTCCGGGGAAAATTCTTTAGCGGTTTTAAGTGCTCAAACCCTGAGGGTGAGCTCACAAATCCATTTTTTTTTTTTTTTGCAAGTAGAGCTTTTCTTGGGGGCGGGGTAGTCGCCCTCCCTCGGGAGAGTCGGCGTCTTTGGCCAGCAGGATTTCGTAGGCCTTCCCCTTTAAGGCCATGACTAAGCTTGCGATACCAGTACTGGGGGTCAAGGCTGTTTTCTCCCGCGACTCTCTCGAATCGGGCGAGATAAACTTCAATCGATTCGTCTCGTTCGACGAATGGGTCCAGGGGAAAGTTCATCCCCGGAATCGGGGGGGATTGCGGGTATTCCGGCGCTGGCGGCGAAGCTGGGGGCGATGAGCGAGAAATCTTCGCTCGCGGGCGATGCGATGCCTAGATCGCGGCGATCGCGCTTAAGCTGGAGGAGTGCTTGGCGCCGTTCCAGTTCCTTGTCCTTCCTCTTCTCCTCAAGTGCCGCGACCCTCTCGTCCTCCTCCTTCCTCCGTGCGGCGGCCCTCTCCTCCTCTGCTATCCTCTCCTTCGCCTCCTCTCTTCTCCGCTCGGCGGCTCTCTCCTCCTCTGCTATTTTCCGGGCGGCGGCCCGTTCCTCCGCGGCGATGCGCTCCGTCTCTTCCTCTTTCTTCCGGGCGGCGGCCCGTTCTTCCGCGGCGATGCGCTCTTTCTCTTCCTCCTTCTTCCGGGCGGCGGCCCGTTCTTCCGCGGCGAGGCGCTCTTTCTCCTCCTCTTTCCTCCGTGCCGCTGCTCTCTCTTCCTCCTCCCTCTTCGCCTCTCGCTCCCTCTTCAACTTTTCCTCGGCCACGTCCGCATCTACGCTAGCCAGGACGTAGTCCTTGAGTTCGGTGCCGGCGAGCCCTAAGCTCTCGCCAATACTCTTGTATTTGAGCGCAAGCTCTCCCCGGTCGGCCATGGTAAGGGAGGTGACTTACCCTGAAAAGTCCTAACCGTGATGAGGGGCGCACACAAGGGGGTACACTGACGGAAAACAAGGGGGTGGGCAGAATGAGCTACGATGAAACTGCACAGGGGCGAATACAACACAACACAACCACAAAGACAAAATGCAATCAATCAAAAATACAAAAATGAATGCAAGAAAAACCCTTTTCGAGACACCACCATTCGGAAAAGCCAGTAAGGGACCTATGGGGCTATGCTATCTACTACCTAGGCTTAGAGGGCTGGGTCCTATCTATACTGGGCTGGGGTGGAATTTAAGCTAAGTCCTTAGTCTCGTCAAGTTGGGATGGGAACCTAAGTCTTTTGTCTCGTCGGGTTGGGATGGGAACCTAAGTCTTTTCTCCCGTCGGGGTCGCCAAAGTTAATGTCACAAAGAGAGGGGTTGGGGGGATGGGGGTAAGCTCTTAATCTCTCGCGCTGTATTACCTCCTTTGTTAGGCTAATGATGCGATGACATTCAAGAGATTAATGCTAGGCCAACTAAATGAATGAGAGAGAGTCAGGGGATAGACGAGAAAGATGGTAGACTACACTAGTTGAGAAATTCAAGTACAAAGGCCAGTCTGGGTAGGTGCAATTTGTAACTATTTAGTTTATTTATTCGAAGTGGGTAGTCTGGGTCAAATAATTCTAAAGTGAGTCACTGGTGGATAGCGTCTATATCAGTAAGGAGTAGCTCGGAGATATTCTGGGTGATCGATTTCTGGGGTACTAGTGCTACCGTGGACTGATATCATCACAGGGCAGGAGTGTATCTGTATGGTTCAGAGCCTCACAGATAATCTGGCGAGTGGTGATGCTCGTAGGGTCAGTAACTTAGCTGGTTTAGTGAAGGGCGGCGGTTGATCCAAGATAGTCTGGGTGGTCACTTGACCAGGCTTTAGCGTGGGTT
Organism: Oncomelania hupensis; assembly: GCA_036898135.1. Taxonomy (NCBI): domain Eukaryota; kingdom Metazoa; phylum Mollusca; class Gastropoda; order Littorinimorpha; family Pomatiopsidae; genus Oncomelania; species Oncomelania hupensis. The sequence continues at coordinate 32,577,424 of CM072523.1, read as the reverse complement.
CAGAAGCAATGCGGGTTAGTCGGTCACGCTATGACGCAATGACCACGAGTGCCGATCTTGTGGGAGGTACAGGCGAAGAATTCAGCTTTCGTTGCTAGCTGTCTAGGATATGATGAAATTCAGAGTAACGCTTCTCGTTGACTCCCTGGGTTGTCAGGGGCCTGCAGCGGGTCAGCGACTTGGAGATGATACAGGGCCGGGGTAATTCGCCCGGTACAGGAGCCCGTCTGTAACGCAATACAGACTCTGTATCAGCGGGGGATAGGTGTAGCCTGGGTTCAGCGCCTGTTGCGCGAGTTTACCCATTCAGATTTCAAATTGGCTGACCGGTCAAGGTTGATCCGGTGCATATACCAACAGTCAAACAATGCAACTAGGTTTATAGGGCTATAGTGGAGTTTACTGGCAGCCGCTAATATACGATACCTTCGGCGCATTAAGACGGGGATAGTGGCAACAGGGGCGAATATTTATACATTGGGAGCATGGCGGAAAGCAAATGGAATAGGTACAGGGAAGAAGGGTTGTAGGCGAGGGCTGTACTGGGGACTTTAATCTATGTGGAGGGGCAGCATGGCATGGGATATTTACACACGGGGCTAACATGGAGCATACAAGTATAAATTCAAACATGTCATGAGTCATATACAAGGTAGAAAATGTGTGCGAGGAATAAATACAAGTCACAGCAACACATCAAGGCAAAACTATAAACATGAACATACATATCGACAGGACGTATGGACAGGTTGGGCGAACGATGGGTGATGGGTCTGCTACATGACAAAGAGTAAGTTTCCTCTCTTACCTTGACTCAGACGGGTTGAAGCACACGAGTACTGCCGTAGCTCAGAGGTCGCCCGGTGATGGAGACGTGTCTTCGGACAAGCTGTTGGGGCTTCAAGGCTGGGTGGTTTTCGACTGACGCCGAGTCTAACGGTGTGTCAGGCTTTATTAGGGGGTCCCCGAGGGGCGGGGCTTAAGCGCGTGGGCCAGCGAGCCTGCTAGGGGTGACTGGATGTGTGGAAGAAGTCGCTGGCGGTGTGTGAGGAGTGACTGTGGGCAGCCTAGCTCAGAGGTCGATTGTACGCCTCGTCACAGTGTTCTTAATTGTTAACATTGCGTGTGTCAATTAAGGTATTGGTACTTGTGATTGCGTCAAGTTAAGGCTGTTCCTTGAGATTACAATACAAGACGCATTGATTGTGATATTACAATATTGTATTGTGTTGTCTCGCGGTACTCAGTTTACCGACAGCAGTGTATTGTATTGTTATTATAATCGTTCTTATATAGTGCTTTTCCAGCTCAAGAGCTGCTCAAGGCGCTGGTAGATACAGGATCTAACTTAAGCCGCCCGAGATGTCTTCTTGCCACCTTTGGGTGCGTAGTCTGAGGCCCAGACGACTGAACAAAATCCTGGGCGACCGGGATGTGGAGAATGGACCTAGTGCTAGTATTTGTGTTGCTGGCACTGACCCATCTAGGATATGAACGTCAGGAACTTTAAAGCCCATGCGATGGAATGCGTACGTGCACAGATTAGATCTCAGTTTATACTCTCATCCGAATAAATTTGTTCTGTATTGTATTTTTCACGACACTCAGCTTTGCCGACAACAGTATAGTACGTGGTACATCAAAGAATGCAAGGACTGCTCTAATGACGCATAAGACCGCCTTTGTTAACAGCGAGGGGCGCGAAAGCGTTCTTAAAATAGCCATGATGTCAATGGACGCAGCAAGGGAGCGGCTCCCCAAAAATAATTCTGACCAAATGAAGTGGTCAGTTGCTATAGTGATCGATAGGGGAGAGCAGCGGTCAACATTATTTTATTCTGTGACATGGACCGGAGAGAGAGAGAGAGACAGAGAGACAGACAGACAGACAGAGTGAGAGAGACTCAGAGAGGGGTGGGGGGTGGAGAGAGAGGTGTCTATGAATGAACGGACCTCGGATATGCTGGGCTTGACTCCAGAAATATCAGGAGCTACCAAAGAATCCAAGATACTTCAAACATACCAGGCTTGTAAGCCAGGCTAAGTTTACAATAGAGTGCATGTAGGGCGCTCGCAATGTAGATTTTTAGGAGAAAAACAGAACAAAACAAGTGTTCTTCCTTCCACAAGTTCAATGAGCTACTCAAGGCGCTAGAAACGAACTCAACAAGCCACCCAAAGTGCAGTCCACTTCCTATGGAGCAACACACGCACTGCATAAAATTACAGACAACGCCTCTCTACATAAAATAATCAACAATCAATCAACATAAAATAATGGCGATCAATAGAATAAGGCCGGATACCCCTCCTTGAACATTGAGGTTTACGTCTATACCCACCATTGGTGATATGGCAGACGGGGATATCCATCTCAAGGAACAAGGGGTAGGGACCTGAATCAACACTAAACCACCAGAGCAATCACACTGCTAAAATGGACCGTTAAAAATGGGCCACAGGATTCGAACGGGGTCATCGGTGTGCCAGGCGAACGCTCTACCACTTGAGCTACGGCGTTGGGACTCCCTCCTTCCATTGAGCTCAGCTTTAAATTAGGACTGACCCAACCGCCACCACCAACACCACCACCTCCACCACCACAACCACCTCCACCACAACCCGCCCAATCGAACACACGCCCACTATCTTAAACCCTACCCCCAAACCTCCCCCAATACTTCATGCCATACTCCAACCTCCACCTCCACTCCATCTAGTGCTTCTTCCACACACCTCGCCTCTCTTGAACGGTTCGCGCCCAATACAGCATCTCCGCCTCATTCCCCGCCAACCTACTCCGCCAACCACCACACCGCCCGGCCCAGACTCGACCTCACCATCTGACCCCCTCCCTCTCCCAGATTGATTTATGGAGTGATAACACGAAAGGTTATGCAACGTATTTTGTTTGGGTTTTTTTCTTCCCTCCCCCCCCCTCCTCTCCATAGTTCGCTGTAGACTAATAATACTGCTGATCGAGGCTTGTTTGTTTATCGATCGATCGTTCTTTCATTTAGTTAAAGTATCTGTGCATGCGGCTTATCGCCCTTAGACCAAACTTTAAAACTTAGCGCTGCAAACAGTACCACAAGACGAAGCTGAGACTAGCTAACCGAAGCTCCTCTATTGTGAAAAAAGCGAACACAAAACCTCGGGTAGTCTCAAATACGCAATGTGCAATAGTACTTGTACAAGAATTACTCTTCACTATCCTCCCCCCCCCCCACCCCACCACTTTGAACATTTTTTTAATAGATCTAGGTTTCATTAAACAAAGTTTTATTTTTTACTAAAATATCAGTGACAATAATTAGAAATCAAAACTAACCTCAGGCTCATGGAGTAAGTTACAATAATACACTTTTTTCTACTTGTTCTTGTTCTTCTTGTTCTTTTTATTCTTGTTCTCGTTCTTCTTTTTTTTCTTCTTCTTCTTGCGCTTCTTGTTCTTGTGCTTCTTGTTCTTCTTCTTCTTGTTACTTTTCTTGTTCTTGTTCTTGCTCTTCTTCTTCTTCTTCTTCTTCTTCTTCTTCTTCTTCTTCTTCTTCTTCTTCTTCTTCTTCTTCTTCTTCTTCTTCTTCTTCTTCTTCTTCTTCTTCTTCGTTTTCTTCAATGAGTAGTTCGTTTACTCCTGCGATTCTTTCAATAGCACCCTGGTCATGTGTTCAAAATATGTGTACATGTATATAATACATTAGAAGAAAAAAAGCACTAAACAGGCTTTCCCACGAAATTTTAAAAATGACATTACAACTATATATATATATATATATATATATATATATATATATATATATATATATATATATATATATATATATATATATATATATATATATATTTTTATATTGTATATATTATATATAGTATATATATATTTTATATATATATATATATATATATATATATATATATATTTTTTTTTTTTTTTTAAGTTGCTTTCTGTTGTTGTTGCTGCCGTTTTTGCTGTTCCCCGTCGTTGTAATTGTTGATGGTGTTCATACTACGGTTGATTTTGCTGCTGAAAGACATATTTTTCCCCCTGATTAAACAAATCCTTGTAGGCCAATAAGGAATGAAACACAGTACATCACCCAGCGATAGTAAACTGAAAACATGCGTAACACAGGCTCAGCCTGTTTACACACAGTATTACATAGCCTGGGTTTTCAAAGTACAGGTATTCAAATACGTGTTCCTATTTTGCTCAGGTGTGTAATGGTGTCACGAAGGGAATGTCTATTTTAACTGCTGTTGCAATGCGCTCTGATGTCTAGGAGGGTGTACTGAGAGTAAACAACCCTTCTATTATACTGAATGAAAAGTTTCGGAGTCGGGAAATTAGCTCTGTTGTTAGAACAGCGAGCTCATTCTGCAGAGGATACAGGCTCGATCCTGAACAACAGTGTAAGATGGCAGAACTTTTAGTTACTCAATGTTTATAGGGTCCGTAGACTTTGTTTACTTAGACGTAAAGATCGCTGGTTCGATCCTGCCAGTAGTGTTGAATTAGGAGGATTTTGTGGATGTTATAATTCTATAGGTGTGCCCTTTTGGCCTTTGAGGCGTGTATTGCACTGTGGATGTCGTATTTGCAATGTTTAAAAAAGTCACCAGATTGTCTTTGTTGCAACACACACAAACGCAGGCGAGCACACCTACGCACACCAAAACACGTTTCTCTATATGGTGCTGTCGCTCTGACAACGGATTTAGAAACCGTTTATCTTTCCTTTTGTGATACTAGATATTTTTACACTTTGTTGTCAGTCGATTTTCTTCTTTAGTTACTCTGCTGGCCAATGATAGCGTGTGGTGGATATAGTATTAATTTGTTGTATGTATTATAAATTTCCCTTATTAGGCCTATAAAGTCAATGCATTGCTTTTAGATTTCTTCTTAGTCAGAATGTGGGTAAAATGTTGTAGGTGATGGTATGATGGGAACATGTGATATGAATCTGTTATTTTTGCATGGTTTTTAAATTAGTTGATTAATTGATTTTACAGACACACTGCCAAGCTTTTAATTTCTCTTGTAGATATGAATAAAGATGTATATGTGTGTGTGTGATAGAGAGAGAGAGAGAGAGAGAGATTCAGACGGACAGAGCCATACACAAACACAGGCATAAAGATAAACCAAAGAACTAAGAAACGCAACAAACAAAATACTAAGAAATTCAAAACCCATATACGTGTTTCATTTTTATTTAAACTAACCACACTGAGCGCTCAACATAAAACTCGCATTACTCATCAAGCACACGCAAAACAAAAAGCACACTGATCACACATAATAACATATTTTATTTATCTCTCCAAATTGACACAAGAAACACTTAAATAGCATGTCCAACTTTTAATTTAAAAGTTCACAGTTTATAAAAAAAATATAATAAAAACACCATACGCAATGCTTAGCTGACACCAACTGCCTCTCCGCATGTGAGAGGTACTCCGCAAAGTGTCTGCTGCGCTGTGTGCGACGCAATGGACGCACCAAACCTCTCATAGACATTAAAAGCACGCATTCGATGGCGCTAGTATTAATGACACAACAACTACCGCACAGCAGCACAACCTGTTTCAAACTTTGAAAACAACAACATCAACAATAATATGCTTAAATTGAAATCCAATTTCATCAATATTCATCTTGATGTTAAACGTTTGATAGACATAAAGTAGTGGTGGTGCAGGCTATTAAAAATAGAAAACATTATCCATATTGAAAGAATAGAGCACATCAATATTTAACAGTAGAATGGATCGAGCACAAGGAAATGACTGTTTAAAATGGATCGAGCACACGTGAGATGACTGTTTAAAATGGATCGAGCGCATTATAATTACTATTGAAATGGATCCAGCACATGGAAATGACTCTTTGAAATGGATCGAGCACGTGGTATTAATTTACAAACGTTTATCGAGCACATTAAATACAATTATTATTACATAAACGAAGAACGTTTCTTGCGTTCATGGGATGAGTTTAATGTAGGCCTACGCAGTTAACGTGAACGAGAAAGCTTAATAAAACAATTTGTAAAAAAGTAACATAATTATGTATGTGAAAATGTCAATGCTATTCAACAGTTTTCATTTTTTTAAAAACTACCCATGTCAGTGATTCACAAGATGTTTATTTAAAAACTGAAGCATGACAAACACACATTAAAATGAAAAAGGAAAACATTTAATAAATTAAGTTGGTAATACGGCGGTGAATGTAATGACATCTGTGGGCGGATGAAAATGGGCGGATGAGTGAGTTTACTCATTACATTACATGATTATTGCTTTAGGTCCAGCGGACTCTTCCGAGCCAAATCAGGACCGGACAACCCCTGATCCGCATAAAAGATCTGCTGAAACAAACTTAGTGGTAAAACTGAAAGCTCTCCACCAGCCAGTCACTTTACAATAAAGACATCCCACGCAGGGGACGCTGAGGCTGTACTCTAATTTATTGAACCCTCGTTTACAAAAAAAAAGAATACAAACATCATTATAAATTATCAACAAAACACATACATATAAAATGCCTACATTGCTAAAAAAATAACATCATAAGAAGCCCTAGTGACCACCTGGCAGAAAGCGTCCAACGTTCCCAAGCTGATCCAACAGACCTCATACACAAATAAGGAGTCTTGTCCCGGAAGAGTTTTCAAGAAAAAAGGTAGGTAACGGGTCTAGCGAAGAAGAAGATAGTATAGCAGATTGATAGAACAGAGCAAGAATGAGAAAGAGCAAATGAGAAAGACAGCGACAGTGGGAATTTAAAGCACTAAATTTCCAGAAAGTGGGGATACTATTTATACTGAAACCCCCGGCACCCCAACGGGGGTGTGAGTTTACTCGGGGTGGGTACTGGTTGGAGATGAGGAAGGGGAGTGTGGATTTGGTGGATGGGTGGAGTGAGAGGATGTGGATGTTAGGCAGAGTAGAGGATAACAGTCCGGATGGGGGGGGGGGGGGGGTAGGGGTGGTGGTGGAGGTCAATTCTGCGGTCGTTGGAGTTGTGGTGATGGGGGGGGGGGAGGGGAATTGGTGGTATTATTACTAAAAGAAGGGATGGCGAAATTAATAAATTACACGTCAAAATCAATGACTAGAACGAGGAATGCACATTAATGTATTTTAATGGGTGAGTAATGTCATGAAAACAGTACGCTTTCCAATAATGTTGATTGGCATTAATGGTTCACCGGTTGAATAATGCTTCATCATGCAAACAACGAATCGTCGGATGTGCTACTGGTACGGGTAGGGATAGGGGTAGGTGTGGTAAGTAGCGAATCAGGAAGGTGGGGTAGAAGAGATTGCGGGCTTTAGGGTTACCTCAAATGACACACTAGATTAAAATGAAGGCACGTTCAGTAAACTGTACAATAACTTGCAAACATTATGACAAGATTCGGAGGATGTGCTCATCGAAGGTAATCACACACATACACAAACCCATACACAAAAAAAAAAAAAAAAAAAAGAGTTGAGTACAAAACTTTCTTTCTGCTCTCCTTTTCCTCTTCTCCTTCCTTAATTCACATTTCCCTCCTTTTCCTCCTCCTCCTCCTCCTCCTCCTCCTCCTCCTCCTCCTTCTTCTTCTTCTTCTTCTTCTTCTTCTTCTTCTTCTTCTTCTTCTTCTTCTTCTTCTTCTTCTTCTTCTTCTTCTTCTTCTTCTGCCGCTTCTTCTTCTTCTGCCGCTTCTTCTTCTTCTTCTTCTTCTTCTTCTTCTTCTTCTTCTTCTTCTTCTTCTTCTTCTTCTTCTTCTTCTTCTTCTTCTTCTTCTTCGCATTCTGGCTTCTCTTCCACCTCTCTAATTCTTTCATACCCTTCTCTAGCCCCTTTTCTCCATTCGTATGAAGTCCTCATCTACTCATTTATCTTTCGTTCTCTTTCTTTCCTCTAATGTGGAGTTAGAATTAGGTCACTGAGATGACAATCAGGCCAGAATGACTGTTAGTGAAACTAAGAGACGCATGAAAATGTTGATGTGCTCTGTTACAAAGATAGGATGACATTTCAAAACGTGAGTTCGTTATATTTTGAATGATGACAATAACAGTAGTAATAATAGTAACCAATCATTTGAGCAACTAGGAAGGGGTGAGAGTGGTAGGTGAGGAAGGGGGGGAGGTGGTGTTGGGAGGAGGTGTAGGGAGTGGGGTGGGAATCGCTAGGTATAATCGAAAACAATACCACCTCAAACACAGCCCGACCGATCGTCCGACACCACACACACACAAACACACACACACAGGCACGCACGCAACCACCCACACACACACACGCTCTCTTTATCTCTCTCTCTCTCTCTCTCTCTCTCTCTCTCTCTCTCTCTCTCTCTCTCTCAAACGCACACACACAAACTTTCGCAACTAAAAGCGAACTCTATTATTATTATTATTATTATTATTATTATTATTATTATTATTATTATTATTATTATTATTATTATTATTTAGTAGTAGTAGTAGTAGTAGTAGTAGTAGTAGTAGTAGTAGTAGTAGTAGTAGTAGTAGTAATAGTAGTAGTAGTAGTAGTAGTAGTAGTAACAGAACTATAAATATGAAATAGCTGTGGTCCTTGGTTTGTGCTGCGTTTTTTCCTACTTAGTAAATTATTTTTTTTTACAAAGATTGCGTTAGTGTATACTTGGACCCGCTTTAACCAGCAACATGGATGTATGATTTAAAATAAAGAAAAGAAAATAAAGTAGGTAATGAAAGGTCTAAGACACAAATCCAGAAGTGTTAGGAATGGGCGGGAGGGTGGAAGGGTGATGGTGGAGGTGGAGGCGGTTGAGACGTGGAACTTACTCTAACGCGTCATCACAGTAAATGGACTCTTGGTGAGCAAAAAAACCAAAAAACAACACTTTTGCTACTTCCGGGTATGGAACTCGAGTCTACCGGCTTACACAAGGTGCGCTGTTCCACCGGAACCAACGCTGCTCCACATACATACACGCAACTCCTTGAAAAACCTCTTTGAGCTGGGTAGTAGTGGCCTATGTATCGATCGTGTCTACACAACTGTTTAGGTATTAGTTTATAAGGAGCTAATCTCTTGAAGCAATAATAATTAACGACACTGGGGATTATGTTATTTTCAAACAAGGAGGTCTCGCGATGGCTTGAGCAACACATACATCATTCAATATGATAATTTTCTATAACAATGTAAAAAACCAAAAAAACAAACCCGAATCATAGAGTTACACACATATAAACTTTTGTTACACATAGTGGCCTAAAATCAAACAGTATATTAAAAAAATACATTTAAAACAAAAACGTGACCAATTCAATTCATTATCAAACAATACATTAAGACGAAGTTGAATTCATCATCAAGTAATACATTAATACAAAGGGTACATCTATATTAATAAAGTTCATTAAAATAAACAACTAATAAACTATCATTTTAAACCAATATACAGTAGCACGGACGAGCAAGAATAGAAGCTGTAATCAACACCAAGTAAACAGCACACAGAGTTGATGTAAACCTGTCTTTCTGACAATTCACAAATCAGCGAAACATAACATTGGGGAAAATACAAATATAGCATTAACAGTCACTTTAATTATTTTTTTTAAAATATTAGCAGTATTCTAATGATTACATTCTACGTGCGTTGATAAAATAAACAGCACACACACACTCAAAAAATACACTTAAAGTTAAACACTACACAAATGATGCAACAAATGTTCTGTGACGGTACCTTTTTACATCGCATTGATCGTAATTGTATATGGGTGCACGCACATGTCAAAAACACATTTCGTACTACTCATTATTATGGCACAATGGGTGGAACATTCAATTTGGTTTGTTAATACGAAAGACATGAAGTTCAATGAGTATATTATTTCATGAAATCGGAACCACACAGCGACAATATTATTATCATAACGACACTCACAATTCGATAATACAAAAATGCTACATAAAACAGATTTCCATTTCCATTTTTTCTCCTCTTACAGAAGATCACTAATGCGTTGTACATATTCATTTATACACATTTGCTGACGTAGCACGAAAAATCACGTGCTTGATGAAAGACGTAAATTGAAACGTGCTATGTGACCAAGGTCTAATCATCCATACAGTACTTTTTTTTATTTTTTTGTGTCAATGGAAATGAACCCGTTAAAAATAACTGATCAAACCATCTAATCAACCAAAGGGCGCATGACACCACATAAAAACTTGCACACACATACACCCGCATACAGACTCACACAGACACCCACACTTCCCTTCCTCCCACCCGCCATACACACGTACCTGCACTCCCCTCCCTCTCACACATACACACACGCACATTTCCAGCCCACCCACCCCCAAAGGATCAAATTTCCACTTATTCATCCTGCGTGATTTTAGAAACGTCCAAACTGTGCCCACATATATTATTGGGAGTGGTTCTCCATCTACATCGGTTGTAACTTGATGTGATAATTGTATAATAAGGGAGTAGTGTCGTTGCAGAAGTAGTCAGCGATCTAGGAAAAAAAATCTGCGTGGCAAAGGGCACGTTCAGACACTCATTTAATGTTTCGGATCGTCACGACGTCCTTCCGTAGTCCCAGTACACTCTGAACATCAGTGTGTAAGAACTTGTATCTTCAGACCAAAAGGAGAAACCCTCTATGAACTGATATTGTCACTCTCATCCAATGGATACCGCAGACATTATCTATGGAGCGGAATCGTAAATTACAAGAATGTATGCCTGCAACAGCAGTATTTTTATTTATTTATTTTTTTGTTCACTGAATTTACTCTCGCTGTATACAGCCAATATATATATATATATATGTATTTTTTGCGAGTGGATATATTTTATTCTAACTGCGGAAGCAATTAAATGGATTCTTGCTTCCATCTCTCATCATCAGTGAGATACTATCATGGGACCGTCATAGACCGACCACTGCACCGCAGAGTCTAAAGTACCTAACACTCTTACTGCCTACTTCACTGTTAAGAGACTATACTTACTTCACCTATGACAAGACCATATCATCATATTCAGCAAATAGGCCCACACATCATCTTCAACATGTTTCAGACATATTTATGCCACTTCCTTAAGCTTAATTGTTTTGGTTTTTTTTGGTTGTTTTTTTTTTTGTGTGTGTGCAAGAGAACTGATTTAAGTCCATCCTAGTGATTGTAATAGGGAGTTTCAAACGTGTTTTTATTTAAAAATAAAATTCCCAATTTTAACCCATCCGGCATCGTCAAAACCAGTACAAAGAAAACAAACACTGATCATTATTAGCAAACTGACAGAGAGATTTGACATTTGTCACAAACACAAAATTGTAAAGTATCTGTGCAAACCAGCTGTATTTCCTATTAACAAATAAATAGGTATTTTCCCGTCTTTATCAAAATGTAACTGGTCCCTCAAAACATTCTTGGCATTCTTTATTAGGCAAAACAGAAATTTAACATGTACAATAATTGCACCGGTTAATGAGACCTCTGCTACACATCATATGGTTTCAACTATAGACAGGCCCACTTCCTTGAAGATTTGTTTCCCTTCAAGTAAACGTATGCTGCATTAACACTTTAAGTGACGGTCGACTACTGTACTTAAACCTACTCAGACTTGCAGCAAAACGGTTTGCTTTTCTCATGTCCGCGACGTCATGTAAGGGCCTCGTCCAATGCATAGGACTACTTTGTGTTAAGTCAAGTCACAGACAAGGACTTTCTTTAGGGCTAGGCAAGGCTGTCATTTCATCTTCATCATCATCATGTTCTTCGCCGTTACTGTTAACTCTCCTCACGTTTCATCAGTATCATTATTAATGACGAAAATATAATCACAAAAAGTAAAGAATGCATTCGCAAAGTAGTGCTAGTAGATAATTACATGCATGTCACTTATGGTTGTGCGTGTGTGTGTTGTATGTGTGTGTGTGTGTGTGTTATGTACGTGTATGTGCTGTGTGTGTGTGTTTGGTGTGTATGTATGTGTATGGGTGTGTGTGTTTGTGCTGTGTTGTGTGTGCGTGTGCGCGCGCGCGTGGAGAAGGAGCGTGAGATATAAGAGGGAAAACAAGAGGTGGAGAATCAAATGTTTCTCTCAACAAAACATTGACCAATTCACATACAATGTACACTAACCACACAATTACTAAACACCCATAATATTACATATACACAAACAAACGGGTATCACAAACCAAAGTTCGCATCTTTTCTCACAAAACACTCCCTCAATCAAATGTATATAAATTATAAAAACCACACAGTCATGAAAACAAACGTTTATAATACAGAAAGTGGAGAAAAACATATTTATCTTTTCTTTTAAGCAACAACACTCGCTCATATATATACATTAGAACACCCACACAGCGATAAATTAAAACATTAATGATCTAGTCACACATAACAAAAACGCAGCTTATTAAATTTTTACGGAATCTATGAATGAGAAAAGCCGTAGTTGGCCCGAGTTATGAGATAAATGATGCCAACGGAAAACGAAGTACTATCTGTCCATCAGATTATCAGTATTTTGTATCTCTAGCATATCAGTAGCCTATCAGAATCTGTCCATCACACAGTCTGGTTATCACTGTATCTATAAATATATCTGTTTATTATCACTCTGAGAAATTTCGAGGAAGGGGCGATGAAACTATAAACTCGTAAACATATTTTAAGTGCATGATTTAAGTGATAACACATCAGGAAGTCAAGTGACAGATTTTCTACGAAAGCACTGATAGGCAGTAGTTAGTATCTGACGCTTGCACTTCAAAAACTGCAATGTCAGTACATTTGTCAACACTGAGCTACTGGCCATCTCGGAGATTGGACAAAATAGTGTTGCTGATGAAATCCACTCCCATAAGCTGAAAGCTGGGTGGGGCAGTAGTTACCTTGGGAGATAGTCGTTGACAGTGGTCTGGACTTGTGGTTGCACGTTCTTGAGGGGCTTGTTCGGAACAAAATTGTGTCCTAGAGTTGGTGTCACATTCACTATTCAGTTGACACTGGTACTACTATCACTCTCAAAGAGCATAGTACCTTACTCGTAAGTAGTATTATACTCATAGATAATATAAGCACGTTATTATATATCCACGCCGAAATGAAGAAGTGGTGGTAAAGGCTTAATTGTTTCTCTTAGGCCTAGTCTCCAATCTTCGTTTTGCAGATGACATTGATGGATTGGCTGGAGAGGAACAAGAACTTGAACAGCTGGTACAGAGGCTTGACACCACCTCCAAAGCCTATGGAATGGAAATAAGTGCAGAGAAGACCAAAATGATGACCAACAACACCAATGGCATCAATACAGACATCAAAGTCCAAGGCCAATCCCTCGACACAGTGCATAGCTTCAAATATTTAGGAGCCATTGTATCAGACAATGGGTCCCGACAGGAAGTCCTCTCCAGGATCGCACAAACAACTGCTGCCCTGACAAGGTTGAAGCCCATTTGGAAAGACAGGACCATCAGTCTACATTCCAAAGTAAGACTGCTGCGCTCCCTTGTCATCTCCATCTTCCTATATGCTTGCGAAGCATGGACCCTCACAGCAGATCTCCAACGAAGAATACAAAGCATGGAGATGAGGTGCTACAGAAGACTTCTGGGCATTTCCTATACCCAACAAATCACCAACGACGAAGTCCGACAGACCATCACACAAGCCATTGGACAACACGATGACCTGCTAACAGTGGTGAAGAAACGGAAACTTCGGTGGTATGGCCACGTCACCAGATCATCAGGCCTTGCAAAGACTATTCTGCAAGGCACAGTGCAAGGAGGTAGAAGAAGAGGGAGACCGAAAAAGAGGTGGGAGGACAACATTCGAGAATGGACTGGTTTGACACTGAGCGAAGCCATCAGGGCTGCTGAGGACAGAGAAAGATGGAGTATGCTGGTTAAACGATCATCTGTGGTGCCCCTACGACCTTCGGGTTACGGGACAGGATAGGGATAGGCCTAGTCTGTAGGTAGGAAGGTAGGTACTACTATGCCCCTCAGTAACTTACAGTATCCACTTGCCCACTCAGACAAATGAGTAACTTAATATCCACTTTTATAAAAACCACCCTCCTCTTCAGTTTCGACGTTGAACCTTGACAATGAGACTTCAGCGAGCGAGAGATCCTTTAATTGTGATAAGCTGTCATCATTCCCGCAAAGTTTTAGCCTCTTACTAGCACCAGAGTAGGGCTGTTACGTGTCAGATGCCAAGTACTGAAAGACTACTACAACTTCAACGTAAAAACCCTAGGTGTCACGTCAAATTAATGGTCGGTACTGAAGCTGTCAAAAGACGATATTAGAACTTCAAGAACTACACTAAGTACCTTTCCTATCAAGGACAGTTTCTATAAATTTCAGAAGTAATTAGGGAAGCACATCTCTATCACTTTTGAAGAGAAAACAGCAGATATGATTTTAAATAGCAGAAAATGATCTTGCGTAGTTCGATTTACACAACAACAAAAAAAAACATTCTGAATAGGTCTAAGACGTATATGGTGAAGACACAAAGAGCAGGTATAATCAGATGAGGAAAATTAATATTTTAAATAATAGTTTGCATAGATCAACATTTTTGTGTACGTTGCATCGTCTCGATACTGGAGGGTAAAAAAAGTAATGTACGCGAAAACTGCATTAAAAAAAACTATCAGTTTTTGCATGAAGCGTCCGCTCATGGCCCTTTGCTGGAAAGGCCAAAAGAAGCAATTGATATGACATTTTTCAATAGCACCATTTCTCAAGTTGCGAAAGTGCTTAAAATCGTATCGTTGTAGTAGACAGCGCTTCAGTTTGACACTTTGTGGCTCTTCACTGTCAGGCTGTCCTCCAAAATATGTGCCCACTCTTCTTCTTCTTCTTCTTCTTCTTCTTCTTCTTCTTCTTCTTCTTCTTCTTCTTCTTCTTTTTCTTAATGGTCTTCTTCTTGAGCAAACAAACAAACCAACTACTTCCTTACTCCGTGAATCCACTCTACTTCTTCTTCTTCTTTGGCTTCTTCTTCTTCTCCTTCCTCTTAATGGTCTTCTTCTTGAGCAAAACAAACCAAGTACTTCCTTAGCCCGTAAGGTTCTTTTACATGGAAATTCCTTACGCTGTAAGGTTCAGTTACATGGTACTTTCTTAAGTCGTAAGATTTCAACATTATTACATCCGCTCAAAAGACAAACCCTCGTGACCACATCTTTACGACCGTAAGGCTACTCCGCAAAACGTTGGGAGGGACGCTGACTCTTGACGCCCGAAAGACAGAACATACCAGATTCCACGCTTCTTCATCCTCCCACTCACGACCTGTGGCTAAATCCAAATAAGAAACGACATTTTCAAGTAGCAAGGTGGCCGACTTCGAACGCTGTAATCACGCTCTGCTGTTTCTCGCTGTTGCTGATGACGTAGGAAGGCCAAGAGCAATTGACGTATATCCGGTCGTTGGCTTCCACGGGGAGTAGTATCCACACGCGTGCCAGCTGCTGGTCTCGCTTTTGCAGATACGTCAGATTGCACGTGACAGGGTTTTGGGCCGGCTTGCCACCCCGCGCTGAAATATATATAAGCAAATACTCTCTAAACATTCTTTCTTTCTGTTCTTTTTGTTCTTTTAGGTAGATGTTATCGTTAGGGGTTGTTAGTTACCGAATGAATCACTTCGGAAAATCAAATAACTGATTCTGGAACTTGTCTGTCTGTGTGTGTGTGTGTTTGTGTGCGGGTGTGTGTGGGTGTGGGTGTGTGTGTATAGGTGTGTGTGTGTGTGTGTGTGTGTGTGTGTGTGTGTGTGTTTGTGTGTGTGTGTCTCCGTCTGTCTGTCTCTCTCTCTCTCTTAAAAAAAACACCACAAAAAAACAATCAAACAAAAAACCAATTAACATTTAAGCTTACATCCGGAAACGTGTAATTATTCCCCTTTTGTGATTGGTTGCAAACTTAATGTTGCATTCATATATTAAATGAAAATGAATGAATAAGTAAATAAACAAAGAAATACCCACCCAATGACAAGCAGACAACAACTGTGGATGGAACAATCCCCAGTTCCACAGCCGACATCGATTTGAGAATGACGTCAGCGGAAATGAAGAGAGTAGTCGGCCTTTGGACCAGTAGCGCGTCGTTGTCTAACCTCACATTACCGGAAGTGAAGAACTGTGGGTCATTTTGCAGCATCCCTAAGTGAGGTTCTGTAAAAGAGGGGAAATAGAATGACATCTACGTACGTAGCAGGCGACTGTATCATATTGAAGGCCTATTATATACGGTTTATTATAAAATAAAGCTGTAATGCCTAATCTGAAAAGTGGGGACTAACTGAAGGTTTTATATTTCAAAGAAAATTAATATACGATCGACGAATACTGTGTCGTATTTGTCTTAAGGCGTCATTGTTCCTGCCTGTTACTGTTAGCGATATGAAATGACAGCAGTGAAATATGTTTTAACCTTGCTTCGGGTAGATTTCCCTCTACAACCCACCAACTCAACTTCACCCCCATGCTCTCTCCCCCACCCCCATCTCCCGCACCCCAACACTCTCCGAATTCTTTCCTTAAAGTAACGCATTTGTTTTAAGAAACATTTAGTTCTTATGAAGTTTCCACAGGGAAAAAAGCACACACAAACACACGCCACTACATAAATGATTATTTAAGTCATTAGTATAATCGGTATAATCGGTTCGCCCTCATCTTATAATACGAAATAATATGAAAAGTACAACTACCAATGAATTATCAAGGAGGCGAGTTTGTGTTTTCTTCACCATTCTCTCATTTAAAAAAAAAATTAGGCTAGACATTATTCAATAACGTTATCAAAGCATACACACTTTTTGTTACAATCTTTAGTTTTTGACTTAAGGTAAAAAATATGTAATAAATTAATCTTCTAGGGGCACAACCCGTAGCAATATAAAACATCACGTAGTTAGTTTGAATTTTTAACAAAATGAAGGTAGAAATGATGCAATAAATTTATCGTCGGATGGCGCCGTGATTAGGTCAGACTTCATAATTGAAGCCTAGATTTTCTGTGGGTATGTGGGTCTTTGGAAGCCAGGAAAGCAGTTTTCTACAACATAAAACATGTTGAAGGTTCTGGCAGGTGTCATACACAATACTTCCTTACGTTAAATAAAGCCACAGTGACAACATCTCTCTGGAATTTCATGACTTGTGTACGTCCGCTATAAATAAAATTGAAGCCAGAATAAAACATTGAGGAAATTCACTACGAGGCTTAAATATGAATGCGTGAGTACTGCGCTATGAACTAATATAATTCATTGGGAAAAAGCGCTATATAAATATCCTTATCCTTATCCTTATTATTATTATTATTATTATTATTATTATTATTATTATTATTATTATTATTATTATTATAAATGAAAGACCTACTTCTTTATGAGTGTAACTTCTGTCATATGAGGAAAAGACTCTAAACTTTAATATTTCATAACCTGCCGCACTATTTTATTAGAAATCTTTGCATGACATGTAAAATGAGGACATGTTTAAAAGTCAAATATTACTTCTGCCATAGATTCTTCATAGAAATAGTCTCATTCGATGAACAACATTATTTAAAAGTATACACATGAAACACATTAAACTCAAGAGGCAGCGTCCTGTAAAATACTGTATTCGTGGTTAGATTTCACAGTGCGAGTTATATTATTTTACCTACAAATAACCGCATTTACAATTTGCAAGAAAGCATTGGAAATAATTCATTACAACAAAAAAACGACTGCCCACCACAATATTTTAACATTATTTTTATACAACATTTTAAAGAAATTTGATAGTGCTATCAATCTTAATAAGAAATACGCAACCACTAAACAAACTGTTGCTAATTGCTCCGACAGTATTTCAGAGCCGCGACAAAGTTTCACCGCCGCAACGATATTTCACCGTCTCGACGATATTTCACAAGCGGGAGGTATCTTATACAACACGGAAGCATGTGGCGTCATTTATAAGCTGCATGTGTTATTGGTTAAACTCATTAGAAGGAAGAAGACAGTTACGCTGAGAGTGAAGTGCATGTTACTTGTTACCGAACCATGAACGTCCAGTATTTCATGTAATGATGCAACCCGCTACTCCTCTCCAAAATAGGATATCCTTACTCATCTCCAAAACAAGAACCCACCTCAACAACCCTTTTCTCCTTCTCTGGGCTCATTTCCCAGTTATCCCAATATCTGATGAATAGATTCCGCCTGTTGACAGTTAAAAAGGCTCCTACTCCTCAGTTTTGCTTAAGTCGGGGGGGTACAGGGTGAAGCAAGGCATTAAGACCATTTAAACGAGGGCGTAATAGATATAATTAATGATAACCGATTTCTTCAGTGTGACATCCCCGGAATAGCATCATTTGTTCAAATTTCCCAAGAACCCGTCCAAGAGAATATAAATATATGTTAGGACTATTGTTCATTCTTAGATGAAAAATGCTCTGATTTTGTTTTGCTTTTGTTATATAATAATAATAATAATAATAATAATAATAATAATAATAATAATAATAATAATAATAATAATAATAATAATAATAATAATAATATTAATAATAATATTAATAATAATAATAATAATAATAATAATAATAATAATAATAATAATAATAATAATAATAATAATAATACAAAGAAAAAGAAGAGGAAGAAGAAGAAGAAGAGGAAGAAGAAGATGATGATAATGATGATGATGACGACAACGACGATTACGACAACGACGATAATGATGACGACGACGACGATGATGATGATGATGATGATGATGATGATGATGATGATGATGATGATGATGATGATGGTGGTAAAAGGTAAAGGTAAAGGTAGTCCCACAGCCTTGTGGCCGTAGGAGAGCGTGATGTTGGAGATCACACTTATCTTGGGCCAGCGTAATGAGGGTGAAGCCCATCTCTCTCCCTCGCTACTTTACCTTCCCCACCCTTAAGAGAGTGGGTACTCAGTCACAGTTGAGTCAACTGGGGGCGTTGTTATTTGTCGCTTCACGTTTTGCGGTCACCCATCCAAGTGATAACCGCACTGCACGGTGCTTAACTTGCGACATAGTAGCGAGTGCTCCAACCACTGCGCTATCCGACACATGATGTAGCCGGGCTGCTGTGACCGTTTTTTGATGATGATGATGATGATGATGATGATGATGATGATGATGATGATGATGAAATCAAGCCGTGATTAAGGGTTACTTACTTGAACTTAGTAGCTGCAGACCTAACCGTGCTGCTGTGACTGTTTTTGATGAGGATGATGACAATAAATCAGGATTTACCGACGATACACCCTGCAACAGATGATTCACTTTTAAACTATTACACTGCAACACCATCTTGTAACTGTGAACATTCTGTAATATACAATAGGGCGTGGCGCGGTAGTGTAATGGGTTAAGAACACGCTAGGAATAGGTTTCATGTTAAACAACGTCGGGAAGGGTTAGTACTTGGATGGGTGACCACCATGCTTGGAAGGCTACACCAAACGACAAACAAAAGATTGAAACAAGCGCAAGACAACCCCAGTTTACCCAGCTAGCTGTGAATAGATCTGGATTAGATCTGTTAGATCTGGGTCTGTTTAGAACCGGATACGGTAAAGCAGTGAGGGAGAAGCACCGCCCTCATTAAACTGGCCTAGAGAAAAAAGAGTTCCCAAGAGCTTCCCTCTACAACGACGGAATGACAACGGGGTCACCTTTTACCTTTTACAATATATAAGACACACGATAATATAATTCAGCACAGATGATGCATCTCTATAACTATGTATGTCACATAGTATACAATGAAATTATTCAACACACGTGATGCATTACTATAACTGTGCCTTTAAATTAAGTTTAATAACAAGAAACGCCCATGTCAAAAATATAGTATGCAATTAGATTATTCAACAAACATGCAAGGCGCATTTATATTAAAAACATTTTCAAACACTTGTGACACCTTTCTCAACAACATTTGATAAAATATAAGGCAACAGGTGATATTCGATTTTTGAATTTATTCGTGATGCAGTTAATAAACACATTTACTTCTTGAAATTTTAAAACTGTTTTAAGAGCGGGACACTCAACTCATACAGCATTTAATGATGCAAGCATTTGCTACACTTGCTCAATTGTCCTCTTTGCAGTGTGTAGTATGTGTGTGTGTATGTGTGTGTGTGTGGGTGCGTGTAGATGTTAAAAGTATATTCGAAAGTATAATGTAAAATTGTTAGAACAAATGGTATTGGGATTTTAAAAATTATTTTTATTACATGTTTTAAACAATTTTCTTATGTCCTGAGATGCCTATCCAATTCTATCATATCCCGTAACTCGAAGGTCGTTGGGGCATTACAGTTGATCGTTTAACCAGCGTACACCATCTTTTTCTGTCCTCAGCAACCCTCAGGGCTTCGCCCAGTGTCAGGCCTCATTCATTCTCGAATGTTGTCATCCCACCTCTTTTTCTGTCTACCTCTTCTTCTGGCTCCTTGTACCGTGCCTTTCGGGATGGTCTTTGCAAGGCCTGATGATCCGGAGACGTGGCCATACCATCGGAGTTTCCGTTTCTTCACCACTGTGAGCATGTCATCGTGTTGTACAATGGCTTGTGTGATAGTCTGTCGGACCGTCGTTGGTGATGTGCAGAATCTAGGAAATGCCCAGAAGTCTTCTGTAGCACCTCATCTCCATGCTTTGTATTCTTCGTTGTAGATCTGCTGTGCAGGTCCATGTTTCGCAAACGTATAGGAAGATGGAGATGAGAATGGAGCGCAGCAGCCTTACCTTGGAATGTAAACTGATGGTCGTATCTTTCAAAATGGGCTTGAACCTTGTCAGGGCCGCAACACGCACATAAAAATCAACGTAAACACACAGAAACACACACATATGTACATTCACAAACAATCTCTCTCTCTCTCTCTCTCTCTCTCTCTCTCTCTCTCTCTCTCTCTCTCTCTCTCTCTCTCTCGCTCTCTCTCTCTCTCTCTCACTCAGGGACAGATTGAAAGATTACACTTATAATTAGTCTAAAACTTGTATCCCTAATAAAACAGTTTCAAAATTTCAAAGTGCCAAAATCTCTCTCCCTCTCATACACACATACACCAGGCACACAAACAAGCCCCTCTCCTTTCGTGCGGACCAAAAGCTTTAAAGTAAATCGGAGGTCTAAAAGAAACTTGCCACCAAATTTTTTAAAAATTAAGACATAAAATACAATAAAATTTTTGATTCGCGAAAAGCGAAGACCTTTGGCTCATACATTCTCATACATATTTTGTCACTGTGTCTAATATTTGCAAAATTTAAATCTACAAGTCGTGCCCGAAATATACATCACACCCCCCCCCCTACCTTCTCCCACTGGCTTCCTGTATCTCAGAGGATTACCTACACAATCTGTACTTTCTGTTACAAGTGCTTCCATGGATTGGCTCCTTCCTACCTCACCCAGAACATTCACTTCCACAAGCCATCTAGAAATCTTCGCTCTTCCTCTGACAACCTCATGCTACAAATACCCCGCTACAAACTCTACTCTGCAGGTTCAGTCTCCTATACGCTCATGTGTTCGGGGACGTTAAACCTTACTAAAGCAAAATCTGCAGGTTGTCGATCGTTATCAGTGCTTGGTCATTCAACTTGGAACTGTCTTCCTCTCTCTCTTCGCAGCTCTCCGAACAAAGCCACTTTCAAGTCCAACTTGAAAACATCTCTTCCTTAAAAATGTCTGATCGCGCCTCCCATCACCATCATCATTCCTTCTTTTCTGATTCAGACCACCGCCGTCACACCGCACGCCTCCCAGCCCCCCTCACTCCTTAGCTGCTCTCTTCTTCCCCCTCCCTCCCTCGTCTTTTAAAGTTTACTTGTAAATATTCTTATTTTTGTTTGTATTATGTCACTGCATAATTTATTAGTGTCTCGTGTTTGTTTCACTTCTTTTCGTATGTGTTTCGATGTTAACGTTAAGTAAAAATGCGTGAGAACTGCGCTTATAACTGATGTCATTGGGGAAAAGCGGTTTATAAACACCCTTATTATTATTATTATTATTATTATTATTATTATTATTATTATTATTATTATTATTATTATTATTACAAGATGCAAGATGATTTTATTGTTCCCATGTTTACACGAAAGAAATTTGACATAAACACAACGCAATATAACAGCAAATGCGGCCTCTTCAGTAGAATAATTAATACAAACATAGGCGAACCACAAACAAACGCACGGAGCTTGACCAACAAACCCCGGTGCGTTTGCTCGTGGAATAGCCAAGGGGAACAATGCTACATCGCCTGTAGTCCGTCTGAAGGGACACTCAGTTGCTGCCTTAAAGACCCGTCATAAGGAAGACGGATCGGGAAGGTTTATCAATATCAGGGACCTCTATGACTTTCCCTAGCTTGCTTACTTGATCGCCCATCCATTCAATAATGTGGATTAATTATTAAAAATTTTTTAATTAATCATACAATCTAGCACAAAAGTTTGAATTTTGTTTTAAAAATCTCAGTTTAAATTTTTCATAACAAAGACACAAGACCCTTTTTTTCATTACTTTAAAAGCACAGAGAACATCTCAGCGGCAGCACATGCGCAGTCTCATTGAGTATTATAATCACATAACTTCACTTACAATAAAAAAAATGTGGAATGCCACACAGATACGCAGAAGCCAAATTTAGCTATAAAATTACCCTCCAACGCCGTATTTAGTACTGTCAAGGACACAAAATATTTCCTTTCACAAAATCACGCATATCTGCCACTACGCGTCAATGAGTCATTTCCGCAGCGAGGACGCTATGCAATAATATTATATCACTCATCATCATCATCATCATCATCATCATCATCATCATCATCATCATCATCATCATCATCATCATCATCAAGCAGCAGCAGCAGCAACAGCATCATCATCACTACTACCACCACTACTACCCGCACTTTCATCATCATCATCATCATCTTCATCATCATCATCATCGTCATCATGTCCACTATAGGTTCATATCTCTTTCCTTTCATCTGGGTTTGTCCATCATGTTTGACCTTTCAGTTGTCACACCATCACCGCCAACGCAATGCAAACAGATGCGCTGACAAAGTGGATGCTATTGCACGCCCCGATAACGACCTGTTTGGCCAAGGCATGCCAAATAGGAAACTTAATATTAATACTTTACAATCCTCTACAACTTAAGACTTGGAATTTGAAAATTTAAAAAAAAAAAAAGCCTGAGTTTTTGCTTACATGAGACATCATTTTTCAATATGTATCTGTTGGCATAGATGGGAAATATTTTATCCCCTGTCTTATCCTATCCCATAATTCAAAGGTCGTAGGGGCACCACAGATGATCGTTTAACCAGCGTACTCCATCTTTCCCTGTCCTCAGCAACCCTGATTGTTTCGCTCAGTGTCAAACCAGTCCATTCTCGAATGTTGTCCTCCCACCTCTTTTTCGGTCTCCCTCTTCTTCTCCCTCCTTGCACTGTGCCTTGCAGGATGGTCTTGGCAAGACCTGATGATCTGGTGACGTGGCCATACCATCGGAGTTTCCGTTTCTTCACCACTTGAGCAGGTCATCGTGTTGTCCAATGGCTTGGGTGATGGTCTGTCGGACTTCGTAGTTGCTCAGTTTGAGATGAATAAAGTTGTATTGCATTGTATTGTATTGTATTGTATTGTATTGTATTGTATTGTATTGTATTGTATTGTATTGTATTGTATTGTATTGTATTGTATTGTATTGTATTGTATTGTATTGTATTCGTCGTTGGTGATGTGCTGGGTATAGGAACTGCCCAGAAGTCTTCCGTAGCACCTCATCTCCATGCTTTTTATTCTTCGTTGGAGAAATATTTTACCTCTATCTAATTGGAGAAATATTTTACCTGTATCTAATTCCTTTGTATCCTTAGATCATAATTAAACAACACCTGTACCTGCTCGTATATAGTATATACAATACTCAATGCAACAAAATATCAAAGGGATCCACGTTGACCACGCCCTCTTGACAGATCTTTTTAACATTCACAGTGAGTGTTGCACCACTAAAACAATTAACTTACAACAACAACAAATAACTGTTTGGAAACTTTGGTTATTTTTTAAATGAATAAATCCAGACGTTTGTATGCCTAGTACTAACTACCGCTAGCAAACATCCATGAGCTAAATATAGCATCTACCAAAACCCATAAAGGACAGAAATATTTTTTTAAAAGTTTTTTTCCGATTTAGGTTGATAAACTAGACCCTAACCTACCCCAGACGCCAAAGACACACTCTTCAAGCTTCGTGGTTCTTTCAGAAATAGGCCCGAAGATCACACGGTTATGGTATGAATCAGGGGAAATCACTCTCTTTTGAGAACCGAAATGGAAAATTTAAACGTTAGCAGTTGGTTTGAGTAAAGAAAGACCAGTTTATCATTTTGTAATATAATAACAATGCGAATTTTTAGGTAAACTTGTTGTTACCCCGTTTAAACTAAAAGCAAACAAAACCTTCGCATTGGGGCCTCTAAAGCTTTAGCGTGAAAGCTACCTCATCGATCAGTTTACACAGGAAGACGCGCAAGAGCTCTGACAAAAGCATACACGTGCATATGATAACATAATGTGCACTTCCGTGTCATTGCGACTTTTTTCAAGCCAGAATCTTGGAACAAATGAGATTTTGTTAGCATTAAATACCTACCCTAGCAATGCAAATGTCTGAATTTAGTTTTATTTTAAAATCTATTTATAATGCCACAATGAATGGTTTTTTTTAGAGTGTGGGGATAAGGTGCAAGGAAGACGGGTGGGGTGGGGTGGGAAGGAACACCAAAGCTCTAATCTATTATTATTTGCCTAAAAGCTTAAAGCGGAAAATATTGACTGAAAAAAAAAACCAAACAAATGACAAGTGACCTATTAGACGTTTAATTCATACTGTTAACTACTTAATCATCATTCTAACATCTTTCCCAAACATTTTAAGTACAGACAAAATAGAAACTATTATTGATTAATTAAAACCTACAACATCATGCATTCTAACGCCTAGCCACAAGATTTAAAGTGAAGAAAAAAAATCTCAACTATTATGTAATGTGTAAACAACAACAACAACAGAAAAAAATAACACACACAGTGACACGCAAAAAAAAACAAAAAATATTAAGCTTACGCCTCGGAAACTAATAAAATGCAAGCACCCAATCTAAGATTATAAAGCAAAGAAAAAAAACGTTCTGTACTATTATTCCTTATTTAAAAAAACCCACAACAACCATCATTTGAACAGCCTAGCGAACTGTTTATCCGTGCTCACAATCGTTTCCTACAGCGTGGGCGGTACGATTGTGACCTCACCCATGTCACACACTAGTTGAAACCACTAAACTGTACCACGCGTTAAACACAATCCTTCACCGTGCGTGAAGGTCAAAATACACCCAGGACCAATCCGTACTTCCCATCCGCTGATCAGCGGGGACGCGTGCTACAATGCCCAGTAAATTGACGAGCGGTTCATAGATAGAATCACACACAGACGCGCTTATAATAACATATTGACATTCACTTTAGCAGAGGCTGATCATCAAAGGTCCCCTATAAATAGATATTCACACACACACAGACGCGCTTATAATTGATATTCACCTTAGCAGAGGTTGATCATCAAAGATCCCCGGTCTGTCTTCAAACTGCCTCGTGTGTGCCCCGCCCGGGTTTATGGCAAACAATACCACCTTGGCCCGATACCCTATATTGTTATTTTTCAGATAACACATTGTGTAGGCTACCCACAGATTACTTTTAGCAGATCAATCTTAACATTCACTGGAGATAATGCAAACTATTTAGTACAGACCTACACACACATTCACCTTACTAGACTTATCACATTTATCAAGAGGCAGCGATCGAGTGTTGAAAGCCTCTCATTTCGAGAACACACCTGGGATCTTTGATGATCTTTATTAAGGCTTCGACTAAGAGCACATGCATTAGAAATTTTAAAAAAAGGTAGATATATAATAAGGTGACACAACAACAACCATTATGTAAGAAATGCAACCTATTTCAAACTACATTACATTTTCTAAGCGATTGTAAGATGTATAATGATAATAAAAGACGAGACATAATTTTGATTTTTAAAAAATCAATAAATACTGTATTATAATCCAAGTGATATTTTATGTAATTCTGATACATAAGATATGCAGAAACAGCAGCATTTTATACGAATGTTAAAAAAAAACACCTTACGTTTGATATTTAATAAGCTAAAGAGTGTCCAACAAACTACAGTGATTATTAATCTATATGACTGTCATATAACAAAGGGTAAAATGGCCATAAATATGTTATGTTCTGTTCACGCACCACTTATTGCAAACACATAACATTATGTGATGGATATCATTGCATACATTGTAACTTCATAACTTTCAAGTGTCTATGTGCAGACATGGAAGCTACCTAGAGTAGACAACAAGCGTGGAATTTGCGTATTACAAAATAAATAAATAAATAAATAAATAAATAAATTAATTAATTAATTAATTAATAATAATAATAATAATAATAATAATAATAATAATAATAATAATAATTATTATTATTATTATTATTATTATTATTATTATTATTATTATTATTATTATTATTATTATTATTATTATTATCTTTACGATCAGGTTTTATAACCTTTACGAACTCTGATTCTGTTGATGTAAAAAAAAAAAAAGTCACTAATAAAAAATAGGATAGGCTATTTGTGATATAGAGATATAGTCACTTGGTGGAACCCGATAACAATATATTACAGTTGTTTATATCAATATTAACTTGATAATGCGAAATTCGTAAACGCACTCATACGTAATGTACACACGTGCATGAATGGACACGTACATATAATGCTAATATTTTATTACATAAAACATAAACGGTCATCTGTGGTGCCCCTACGACCTCCGAGTTACGGGATAGGATAGGATAGGATAGGATATTAATACATCCATATCCACAAAGACGCACACACCCGTACCCGTAAACATAACCGCATATCCACACGCACGCGCACGCATTCATGCGCTACGGACGCATAAGGTAACATTTGAATCACAACAACAACAACAACAACAACAACATCAACAACAACTCACCTTTTGGTCTCCTATCAAACTATTATCATGTTTGACGCCTAATACTTGTGATGACGTCAAACCGTTACTATCCAATGACGCCAGACCGGAGGACGAAGAAGAGGAAGACGATGATGAGGCGGACGAAGGAAACTGTGACGCGTGTCTGACATCATCGGGGAGGATTTTGTGATACAAAAAAGTACTGACCCCTGACGTCACAATGATGACGAGAATGAGCGAGATTTTGCCCACAATCCACGTCAGCACTCGCACTTTGATGCTGCGCGTCCGTTCGCACGTGCGGCACTTGTGACGCGGTAGACACGGCTTTCCAGCCGCGCTCGCGTCACCCTGTTCCGCGTGGTGAGAATCCATAATGCTGGGAACAACGTTTCCTGCTGATGCAGGGGATAAATGTCGAGCGAGAGACCCCTCGTTTTCCTTGAACAGTGTTTCTTGACCTTAGCTGACCTTGGTCGACACTACAAAAGACATGAAAATAGTGAGATTGGCCTGCGTCTAATATCGATTCTCGATCTCTCTCTATACCAGACACATGTCGACTCTCTGTTTAAAAAGTCCTCGTCTTTTAATCTTGATCTTGACTTTGTTTGACCTTGCGCGAAACTCTAAACGATCGGGTAGGTCTGGACAGTGGGCCTGGCTCCATGACTTCCTCGTCCAAGAGATCCATCATCTGTAACAAACAGAAAGAAAAATGTTGCTGGTTTTTTTTCCTTTCAAGAATGGAACAACTTATATGTACTACAAATATATGATACTGGCTTGACACTGAGCAAAGCCATGAGGGTTGCTGAGGACAGAGAAAGATGGAGTACGCTGGTTAAACGATCATCTGTGGTGCCCCAACGACATTCGAGTTACGGGATAGGATAGGATAGGATATGTACAATATGTAGGAACAAAGGAAAACACCTGGCTCACTTCTTGGAAACAGATATGACAGGATTTTTTTAAACAGTATCGCTTAGGTGAACGGAAACAATCCGGAGACAATGTTTTTTAAATAAATGGTAGGCTATTGCATACGCCCACCGCACTCTCCTGTGAGAACAAACCAACAACAGCAACAACAACAACAACAACAATAACAACAACAACAATAAGTCATTTAAAAGAATCTAACCCAATAACATTGACACACTGTTCGTGCACAGAAAATCTCCTGGTGAAATCCACATGATAATAATTCTGCGTGCTACTACCCTCATTTAGACATTTGCAAACAGTTATCCAGTCGATGAACATGGGTAATTTTAGACGGCTACACAAGGCGCAAGCAAGGAAGAAACATAAGCGTAGAATGCAATACAACAATTGGCTTTTAACTCCCGAAGAACCATTTTAGCGAAATACGTGTATGGAGAACTTTTTTTTTTTTAAATAGTGTGCTGCGTTTTACCTCCTTTGCTTCTTTGATCTCATCTTCTAATGGAACGTTATGTTATATCTTTATTGAAGGATATATACAGTTGTACTAGGATACAGTTACAGTAAAAGGCGTACATTTTTTCTAATACAGTTAACTATTTAACAGTTTTTCTTGTGAAGCTAGATTACAAAAATAGTGTGCTGCGCTTTACCTCCTTTGCTTCTTTGATCTCATCTGCTAATGGAACGTTATGTTCTTTATTGAAGGATATATACAGTTGTACTAGGATACAGTTATAGTAAAAAGAGTACCTTTTCTCTAATACAGTTAGCTAACTATTTAACAGTCTTTCTTGTGAAGCTAGATTTAAAAAAAACTGTTTAGAAGTTGGAGAGTATAATAATAATAAGGGTACTTAACGCTTCTCTATAATTATATATCAGTGCAAAGCGCACACGCAGACAGTACATGTATATAACAATACCCATTGACTCACATGTCATGCAACTTCTTATTCCACAGTTCTACACATACCTATGGGCCACTAAGCTTGTCATGAGAAAGCCAAAAGCATTATCTGGAGTTGAAATCTATGAATAATAATGACGTAATGACGAAGCATTTTAAGAGCATCGCGGATGTTAAATTTAACTACTGGCTTTGTTGACTTTATACGGTCAATGCAATATTGTGATACAACTTGCAGGGCTGGGACACAGTCACGCTTCTACTTCTTGTTCTTCTCGCTTTCCTTCTTCATGTTCTTACTATATCAATAAGAGTTATCCCCACTGACAGACAGAAATCTCTCTCTCTCTCTCTCTCTCTCTCTCTCTCTCTCTCTCTCTCTCTCTCTCTCTCTTTAAATGCTTTACATCGATTTTAAATCAACGTCTTTACAGCTGGTTAGAAAACGGAAGCAGAATTGTTGAAAATCAAGCAGGATTCAGAAGGAACTACTCCACTACTGATCACATATTCACATTGCATGCTATTGTACAGAACTGTCTTAGTAAAAAAGGAAGAAAATTATATGTTGCGTTTGTCGACTTTAAAAAAGCCTTTGACGGTGTCCAGCATAGCAAACTTCTAGAAACATTACAAACAGATGGCATAAATGGTAAATTCTACAGCATCCTCAAATCCATGTATGTGTCATTGACTTCTTGTGTCAGAGTGGGGGGTAAATTTACAGAGTTCTTCAGCTCCCCAAAGGGAGTCCGTCAAGGTTGTGTTTTAAGTCCTACCTTATTTTCAATGTTTATAAATCAACTTGCAATACACATTATTGATTCTGGTCGACATGGCATCCAACTCCTGCCAGGGTTAATGGAATTGTTTATCCTTTTATTTGCCGATGACGTCACGCTTATATCAACCACACCAGCAGGTTTACAAAATCAGTTAAATTGTCTAAAAGAGTGTTGTGAAAAACTAAAACTAGAAGTAAACATTAATAAAACAAAGATAATGGTTTTCCGAAAAGGGGGTTACTTATCAAGATTTGAACATTGGAAATTTGATGGAGTTAATTTAGAGGTAGTTAATGAATATTGTTATTTGGGTTTTATGTTTACAACTATGCTTAGTCATAAAATTGGAACTAATCACTTGGTAGGGAAGGGGAGGAAAGCAGTCTTTAGTTTATGCCGTGTACTGAAACAACTAAAGTCGATGTCAAAAGATGTATTCTTTAAACTGTTTGATTCAAAAGTGCAATCTATTTTATTATATTCATCAGAAGTCTGGGGTTTAAGTCGTCTTGATTCTATTGAGAAAGTTCACTTATTAGCATGCAAAAATTTTCTAGGCGTTCCTATTCGAACACCCAATAAAATGGTATATGGTGAATTAGGCCGTTTTCCTCTATATATAAATTCAGCGATTCGCACACTGAGGTACTGGTTCAGAGTATTGCAGCTTAGTGCTGATAGATTACCAAACCAAGCGTATCACATGTTGCTGAATTTAGATATTTCTGGTAAGAAAAATTGGGTATCAGGGGTACGTAATATATTATCTGAGTGCGGGTTCTACATTGTTTGGGTTCAACAGGGAGTGGGTAACACAAATGCTTTTCTGGCAGAGTTTAAGACTAGGCTCCAAGACATTTTTAGGCAAGAATGGTCTGCAGCAGTACGGGATAGAGACCGCTATAAAACATTTAGTTCATTCAAGACCGAGTTTGGGCAGGAATCGTATATTGTAGATATTGATGTATATTGTTTTCGGGTGGCACTCTCATTAATGAGATGTGGAGTTCTTCCAATTAATAACAACACCTATAGATTCGATGATAATATTGCACTAAGAAATTGCATTGTATGTAAGAATATAGTTGAAAATGAATATCACTTTTTGTATGTATGTCCTTTGTATGATGATTTTAGAAATCGCTTTTTGTCAGATCGACCTGCTTTACTTAAAGACATGATGAGCTTGAAAGGGATTACGCATTTACGAAACCTAAGTAAGTTTGTATATCACGCATTCGCAAGACGCAAAAAGCTTGCAGAATCTCTGGAATAAGCAATGCATTGTCCTGCTTTCCTGAACCCCGCACACACACACACACAGAAACACACTTCTTATGGCGCAAAAAAATGTCTATTAGATATTATTGTTTTTTCCGTTTAGTCAATGTTTTTTTTATGTTAGAAACCAACGCTCGAATCAAATGTGAGCATATGGGCCAATGGCCAAAAATGCAATAAATTGTCAAATGTCAAATGTCTCTCTCTCTCTCTCTCTCTCTCTCTATCTCTCTCTCTCTCTCTCTCTCTCTCTCTCTCTCTCTGACATGTTGCAAGACCAGGTTTCTTGGCGGTGGGTGGGTGGGTGGTGGGTGGGGGATTGGGGTAACATCTTTATCCTATTAGATGATCCAATGTTCAACTCTCTCTCTCTCTCTCTCTCTCTCTCTCTCTCTCTCTCTCTCTCTCTCTCTCTCTCTCTCTCTCTCTCTCTCTGCATACCTCTTGCAGAGTGAGTGCACAAAACAAAAATAGCAACAACATAAAGCAAACAACACCCAACCTCCCCTCCTCCTCCACTCCCCGCCACACTCTCACACACACAAACACACCCACATGCACGGGAGCAAACGCACTCACAAACACACACGCACACACGTAAAAACACACACACACACGTACAGACATGCACGCCTAATGATATTTTAGCCCAGCAAAGTAGAGGAATTAACCTGATAATTATAATAGTACATGTAGTAGTAGGTGGGGCTTCATGTCTGCAAGACTATGCGCTTCGTGTTCACTTTACATGTATAAACAGTATAATGTACATTGTACTCTAAAGTTGGACAAGTTCTCTAAAGTCGATTGCATCTAATAATAATACTGGATACGCCATTTTCTTCACATCGGACTCAAAGCGCGGAAATCGATAGCCAACATAAACGATCACACGCTACACAATACACACATTCATCATTCAAACACATTTGGTGTTTAAACATTTGTTTAAGGCAAAGAGATCGCTATTAGTAGACTACAAGAAAATTAATTTTGTATTTTATATTCTTTTTATTTAATCGTTCTTATATAGCGATGTTTTCCAGTTCAAGAGCTGCTCAAGGCGCTGGCCGATACAGGTTCTAACTCAAGCCGCCCGAAGCAACCACTTTACAAAATAAAAAGTACATAAACTACCTCCAAATGCCATCATTAAGGGAATGAGGAAACCGAGTAACCAAATAAAAGCCTCGGTGAAATCTGATTAGGTCTCATACCTGAGTTCTTAAGTATTTATACCTCATCCCTTTGTTGGAGATCGAATCCATGATGACCTCGGCCCAGGAAACTGTAGCGCTGTGCTCTCTAACCCACCACGCCACAGGCTATCCCCTGCATGCAATTTTGGGTCTGGACTGGCGCTCAGCACTACCTTAAGAGCATGCAGGCTTTCCTTTAAGAGGCATGATGGAATGCGCATTACACGTTGACTGATCTCGCGTTATCGAACGTATTAATTATGCGTTGACAACCTGGCATGCACACGAGCAAAGGGGAGAGAGCGCGAGAGCTCGCTGTTGACCTGTACGGGAGAGCATGACACCCCTTCTCTCTCTCTACACCCCACCCCCACCCCCTCCCCTTCCAGAAAATCTATTAAAGGTTGTCGGGTAGGAGATATTTGTTCAAGATTGTGATCAAGACCGGGAAAAGTAAATTTACATGTTTGATTGAAGACTCGCTGCCAGATTGATTGAGAGAGAGAGGGAGAGGGTGGGGAGATGGGGAGAAAGAGACAGAGATAGACAAACAGAAAGACATTCAGAGAGAGACAGACAGACAGAAAGAGATGACAGAAAGAGAAAGATAGAAAGAGGCAGAGAGAGAGATACAGAGACAGAGACAGAGAAAGTTAGTTATTCATTGCTTACAGGGTCCAGAGGACTGCAAAGAGCCGAATCAGGACCACGAAACCAAGACCACAACTTCGCTGAAAGAGGACTCACCCCTGATCCGCATAAAAGATCTGCCGAAACAACCCTATAGGGTTAGTGGACACACTGAAGCCACTCCACCAGCCGGTCACTTTACAATAAAGACATTCCACGCAGGGGACGCTAAGGCTATACTCTAATTTATCGAGCCCCCGTTTACAAAAACAAAATAGAATACACACATCATTATAAAATATCAACAAGAGAGAGAGAGAGAGAGAGAGAGAGAGAGAGAGAGAGAGAGACAGACAGAGAGACAGAGACAGACAGAGACAGAGACAGAGACAGAGACAGAGAGAAAGAGAGTGGGTAGGATGAGAATAAAGGGGTTAGTGAGTGGGAGGTGGTGGTGCATGTTAGTAATAAGATTTGATTCTATGCATCTTTGTCCGTCTCTGTGTTTAATTCCATAGTTTAATTTACCGTCCCTTCATTTCTAAGTGATAAATATTAGACCACTGTCATTTCCATGCAAACAATTAGAAAGTAACAATTATCAAGTCTCATATATACAAACATAATAGGCCTATTAACATACTTATATGGTGCAAAACCCGATCCCTCTCCGCCTACTATGCGAACTTCCTCAAAGTTTAAAGTAGAATTTGGTTTTAAAAAAAAATTACCACCGAATAATTGCAGGCAGAGTTACTACATTGGTAGCAACAGTATCCCGTACTTAACACACTGAGCGCGCAATCAGCTCAAATTCTTCTTAGGTCTGAGCTGTTTTATAAAAATCTAATTTCATAAAATTACCAACAATAATGGCAAAAGTCTAGTCTACCTTATCGCTGAAACAGCACCCCATCATGTTAACGCTCTACGTACATAAAACTCCCTATTAACTATCAATCCCCAAACAGGACTTTCAACTTTAAAAAAAGAAATAATGAAAAGGATTTTTTTTTCTTTCTTAAACTGGTTTCCGTGCGTGGTGAAATCTATTATCCCTCGATATAGGCGTGCTTTTTAGTGCCTGAAAAACGACACCCTTTTAAAGTTCATACGCCCACGAAAATACACAGGTGTGCGCGCTTAACAAGACACACAATAAACAGACAGACATGTAGGCCTACCCAAACACAAAAAGACAGGCGCACACTCAAAACGCACACGCACTGAGAAACACACCTAAACGAATACAAAAGCTGAAGAAATCTAAATTGCCCTCTTTTGATAGCACACTTTCCAACTGTTCGCCGAGACTCAACTAGCACAGAACAGCTCTTTAAATGCAAACCCACATCGCCTGAACTTACTTTTGCTACAAGCTCGTGCACTGCAAAACGCATGCGACCACCAAGCCACTCGCCCCCCTCCCCTCTCCCCCTCTCCTTCCGTTAACTGTACTACGTAGCATTGGAGAGGAGTTGCAAATAAAACAGAATAATGAACCAAGTATGACAAATTCCAGGAAATAACCTCGGAAATTCCGTGATTAATTTTTTTGTAATCAAAGAATGATCGCAAAAATTCCTTTCGAAATCAAAGTGGAGGAAAAAAAAGATTGAATAAGTGCATTTGCTGCACACTCGGGCACTGTTTAATTCCATGCGGAAGAAGTGTTAAAAATGCAATCATTGTAATAGACTGAAACAATTCATGACTGCATCAAAAATAATAAAAGGACATTCCAATTTACATCGATTTGGAGTGGGGGAAGGGAGTGTGACGGTGGGTCTATTGTTGCTGGGCTCTGCACAATGGAATGCTATAACCCACTAGTCTTTCGTCGATGGGGATCGCTAGTTAATCTCCCGGTGACTAATCTTAATACCTTTATAAGTTTAGCTCGGTCTGTGTTTAAGCTGGGGTTACAGAGATAAAAATAAAATGGTAAAAGATTCACGACACACTAGCTCTCACACGGCTGTGAAACATAGGTAGTCCAGCCACTTGTTAACAGTAAATATCACACATTTATTTCCTCTAATCTATACAAGATCTGCTAATCACGATACTGACTTAAAAGTCCAAATATCACTTCGAATAGTTTGCTCCTTGATAGTTCTATGCAGCTACTTTCTTATCATCGGGCTAATGGTGCGTTCTGCCCTAAGAGTCAGAGTTCTGGACTAGTGGACTATTGGTGTCCTTTGATACAGTTTTGGTGCACGTTTTCGATATAATTAGCTCTCGTTTCGATGAGCGGTGTTGTTGTGGAGGCTTCTCCTGGTTGACAGACTGGTGGGCTCTCGTAGCTCAGTGCGTGAGGCGCCAATGCAGGCCGAATGTCAGTGACGACGGTTAATTGTCTTGTTTCTGCTCTGGCCAACGATGTCTGCTCGTCTTTTTGACAATGTCAGGCTGTGGCCAACTAGGTTGAATAGAATTTAACCAGTTCCTGCTTTTAGTCTTCAAGTAGAGAGATCTTCAGAGCTTAGCTCCTTCCACGATGCAGTTCTAACAGAGAATGACTATCTATCCCTGTGGTCAGCCGGAAACCCGGGAAATCTAAACCACAAGAGGCTTCCTCTAGCGTGGGGGGTGGTACTGACTATACATAAGCTGAATGATGTAACTGCCTAACTGAGCCAGCGTCAGCGTACATATGTGTAGCCCACAGTAGACTTTCGTCGTCTGCTGCACAGCAACGTTACTTTACTAAGGTTACAGCTGCCTAAGTAAGGCGAGAAGTCATAGTGCTGTGTACAACTGGTCCTTTCATCACAGGGAGGAAGATGAAAATCACTGAATCGCGCACTTGCTGCACGCTTGCACACCCCCATAGTAAACCACATAAGTTACCCCCTCTCCCAATTTACAGCGAGGAACCCATCCTCTTTCCAGCATACTGCGAAGGAAGTGTTGGCAATAAGTTATAAGCATAGAATAGATTGGTACTGAAGCGACACATGACTAATGGGTGGAGAGAGGGTTGAGGGTAGGTTGTGGGTAAAACACCAAGAAATTCCAAATTTGCAATCAATCATACATTTTTTTTAATGCCAAACCAAACAAACAATCAGCACACTTCGTACCACCCGCAAACTGAAACACCCCAACGGAACTTTAAACAAGTCAACAACGCTGGAAAACCCTACAAAAATCAATGACAAATGTGGATGAATGAATCAGCTGACACGGCCCTTCGCGACAGTCACTGCTTGGTATTCATTGACTACATTTTTTTGGTTTAAATTACTCACTACCAGCTGTCTCAGCATAGGCCCTTGACATGTTAGTTGAGCTTTTACTTGTGTTACAAGTCAACTGTGATCTCATATATTATAGTTGGTCAGATCTGCACATGGATCATGTGTGTAAGCCTATAATTTTGCCAACCAAACTATTTTATTAAACTTAGTTTTTTGGGTTGGTTACTCTTCCGACGTTATTAGTTCTTGATTTTTTCTTTAATAAATTAAATATGACCATTTTATGTGATTTGATAATGCAGGCCTATTATTAACCCGCAACATTTTTATTGAACTGAACAGTACCTTAATTAATACCAAAACGAAAATTACTACTACTGCTAATACTACTGCTACTCAAAATAATAACACTACTACTACTACTACTATTACTACTACTGCTACTACTATTACTACTACTACTACTACTCATGATAATAATCATAGTAGTAGTAGTAGTAGCAGCAGCAGTAGCGGTAATTTGATAAAGATATTCCAGTGGAAAGATTCCCCACTAATGTAGCGAGTTCCACTGTTTTGGAGAAAGCGAGAGGGCGAAGAGACATCTAAGGTAAAGGTGTCCCCAGCAACCCTTCAGTCGTTGGGTAAGGAAACGTTTTGGGACCTTCCTTTTCTCTAGGCCAGCTTAGTTGTGGCCAAGTGGGCTAAGGCGGGGACTAACTTGCCTTGTCCACAGGCCAGAAACCAATGGCGCCTGACAGGTGTGGGTTCGATCCTGCATCGGGGCGTTATGTTTCTCCGAATATTATTTACTTTCGACTCGGGCAACGTCTCGGGGGTTTTCTCCGGGTACTCCGGTTTGCTCCCCCCCAAAAAATTCAAAAAATTCCAAAAATTTAAAGAATTTCCAAATTTTAAAAATCACAACTAATGTTAGGTAGGTTGGGTTTGGGCGCGCCACAGGCTGCGACTACGCCTTCCACAGGGGAGGCGGCCCAGAAATTCCCGATAAAAAGGGACAATAAAGCATTAAAATCTATTAAAATCTAAAAAAAAATCTAATTATGACAATGCCTATCTCCTTCTCCTCCTCTCTGCTTTATATTTCCCGGTTATAAAAAGATCCTGCAACCACAAATAACCCCAGCTGTGTGGACTGGGGTGTGTAGTGCGCTTGTTATTTTAATCTTTTGTTCGTGTTTGTCATTTTTGGTGGTTGCTTTCCAAGCGTGGCCACCCATCCAAGCACTAACCCTTCCCACTAGCCCCCGTGGAGGTGCCGGGGGTTTCAGTATAAGAAATATCCCCACTTTCTGGACATTAAGTGCTTTAAATTCCCACTGTCGCTGTCTTTCTTCTTTGTTCTTTCTCATTCCTACTCTGTTCTATCAATCTACTATACTATTACTACTACCTACCTTTTTTCTTGAAAACTCTTCCAGGACAAAACTCCTCGTTTGTGTGTGAGGTCTGCTGGATCAGCTTGGGAACATTGGACGCTTTCTGTCAAATGGTCACTGTGGCTTCCTATGATGTTATTACTCGGCAATGTAGGCATTTTATATACGTAGGCTTATGTGTTTTGTTGATATTGTATAATGATGTTTGTATTTTATTTTGTTTTTGTAAACGGGGGTTCGATAAATTAGAGTATAGCCTCAGCGTCCCCTGCGTAAGATGTCTTTATTGTAAAGTGACCGGCTGGTGGAGTGCCTTCAGTGTTACCACTAGTGTTGTTTCAGCCGATCTTTTATGCGGATCAGGGGTGAGTCCTCTTTCAGCGAAGTTGTGGTCTTGATTTTGTGGTCCTGATTCGGCTCTTTGCAGTCCGATGGATTATGTAAGCAATGAATAACTAAATAACTAACTAACCCTTCCGACTACCCCTCCCCACTCCCTTTCGGACGCTGCTGAACATGAAACATTGCTAGCATGTGCCAAAACGACTACACTATGCGCCACCTTAAAGAGACAGAGCTGCAGTTCCGTCCAACAATATTAAGCGACACTTGAACGGGAGATAATCCTATGAAAATGCGAACACTCATGTAGCGAGATCCACGGTCTGGGATAACGTGCCACTAAAGTCGACTGTTAGCTCAGGGGCAAGAAGCCCTCCTCAGCAGTCTCTTTAATATTTTTATCTGTGTTAGGAATAGTGTCATACGGAAAATCGCGCGGAAAGGCAGCGAATTACGGCGCCGTGACGGCATTAGGGTACAGATTCCCTTTTTTCTTTAAATTATTATGATTGGTTACAAGCAACGACACAAACAAACCCCTCTAGTATTTGGGGAGAAAATGGGGTTAAAGAACATAAAAGATGTCACCATGATGATTTCACCCAGTATGCATAAGTGTGTTTCATCAAATATGGATTATTATGTTCTAACTACGTACCAAGTTTTAAAGAAATCCGTCTATGAAAAATTCAGAGTAAAGTACGCAAAAGTCACCTCCGGACGGACAAAGCCAAAATACAGTAGTTATCGAGTTACACACACACACACACACACACACACACACACACTCCCAC
Organism: Oncomelania hupensis; assembly: GCA_036898135.1. Classification (NCBI taxonomy): domain Eukaryota; kingdom Metazoa; phylum Mollusca; class Gastropoda; order Littorinimorpha; family Pomatiopsidae; genus Oncomelania; species Oncomelania hupensis. The sequence goes on along the minus strand of CM072523.1, from coordinate 32,538,664 downwards.
ACACGCACACACACCCACACGCACACACACAGTCCTACACACACGCACGCACGCACGCAATCGATCACACCTGTATAACAATGCACTCTGTAGGCTTGTCTATCCAAATACAACAGAAGGTCGCTTTCGGGGTAATGTTATAATACATGTACGTGAAACCCTAGCCCCGCCATATCTCGTAAAACCGGTAACAAGTCACAAGTCACAAAGACAAAAAAAAAGTTATATTAACACTAAACAGTGTTATAGTTAAGAAGTATATCCTTATTAACAGTGTTTGTAGTTAATATAACCTCTGTAACAGTCCAACTACAATCACAGTTTAGAGTTTCAATAAACTTTTTTTTTAAAGTGATTTTAGACTGCTTTATTTTCTCAGTACCTTTTTTTTCTTATTGTAATTGCTGTTGTGTTTCTTTCCACTCCTCTTCACTCACCCCTTCAAATCATCCCCCCTCCTCCTCCTTCTTCTTCTTCTTCCGCTCTCCTGCTTTCTTCCTCATCATATCTTCTGTCTGTCCTTATGTGTGTTTATGTATATATACGTACAATACAGGTACATAGTGGTCATAGTTCAGTGACACTTGACATATTACGTTCTCCTCTTCCTCCTCCTCCTCCTCCTCCTTGTTCTTCTTCTTCTTCTTCTTCTTCTTCTTCTTCTTCTTCTTCTTCTTCCGCACTCTTGCATTCTTCCTCATCATATATTCTGTCTATCCTTGTGTGTGTTTATGTATACGTACAATACATGTACATAATGGTCATAGTTAAGTGACACTTGACATATTACTTTCTCCTTATCCTCCTCCTTCTTTTTCTTCTTCTTCTTCTTCTTCTTCTTCTCCTTCTCTCTCTCTCTCTCTCTCTCTCTCTCTCTCTCTCTCTCTCTCTCTCTCTCTCTCTCTCTCTCTTTGTATTGGCACTCCGAGTTCTATGTGAAGTATAAAAACCAAACACCCAGGACCAATTTCTAAAGCACTTGTAACACTTCTTGACATTGAGACTGACTTTGACTTCAATGCAATAAACCTGAGTTGCTTTGGCGCATCCACATGATATAAAATATATACATCATGAATAGTTTACCTACACTTAACGCTACAAGCATGTCTCATCATGGCTGGAAGAAAGATTACTGTAATACAATTTCTGTCGTTCTTATCGTAGCCATTGGACAACACCACTACCTGCTCACAGTGGTGAAGAAACGGAAACTCCGATGGTATGGCCACGTCACCAGATCATCAGGCCTTGCAAAGACCATTCTGCAAGGCACAGTGCAAGGAGGTAGAAGAAGAGGGAGACCGAAAAAGAGGTGGGAGGACAACATTCGAGAATGCCTGAATGGACTGGTTTGACACTGAGCGAAGCTATCAGGGCTGCTGAGGACACAGAAAGATGGAGTATGCTGGTTAAACGATCATCTGTGGTGCCCCTACGACCTCCGGGTTACGGGACAGGATAGGATAGGATATAGGAATACAATTTCAGTTATCTTAAATGCATAGAAGGTTTAGGTTTTTTTACAGCCGATTAAAAAAACAACTCTGAACAGAATTTTGCTTTGATAACATTTCGATGGGCTTTTGACACTGATAATAATAATAATAATAATAATAATAATAATAATAATAATAATAATAATAATAATAATTTATTATTATTATTATTATCATTATTATTATTATTATTATTATTATTATTATTATTGTTATTATTATTATTATTATTATTATTATTATTATTATTATTATTATTATTATTATTATTATTATTATTATTATTATTCTATGTACCAACATACACGCTCACAAGTTTCACCCACTCTCACACACAACAGACATCTATCACCCAAACACGTGGTGTAAAGGCAGGGAGATCGTCATTAGAAGACGAAAAGGAAAACAATTTTTTTCTTTAATTTTATATATAATTTTAGATTGACGGCGTCCCAATAGGATTAATAAAGGGAGGAAGGAAACCAGAGTACCCGGAGAAAACCCTCGCTGCTGGAAAGATGATACACGCAAAATAACAATAACAAACATTTTGAAGTCAAATCTTTAGGCAGCAATAATTTCAGGTGTTTGGAGTTTTTTTTTTAATCGTTAAGTGCCAAGTTTTAAGGAAATTATTCGATCCATCATTACATAATAATATAGAAGTTCTTCAAATGTTGTTGTTTGTACAGTAGTATCAGAGGCACAATTTGTTAATGTGCTTGACACTGTATTAGAGTGCTGTTGGCTTTAGGCAACTGGTGTAAGTGGAGCCTGTCTTGTTCAGCTCCTTGCTTAGCGCTTTAGAGTTTGAACCGCGCGTTGAACACACTGCTTGCATTGTAAAGGACAGGGCGCAGATTAAGAACCGTTCCTTCATCAGAAATTAACGTTTTCATTACCCTCCCAAGTGCAAAACCTTAATCCCAACCTCAACCCCAACCTCCCTCTTAGGATCTATACATACAAGGTTGCAAAACAAGATCATACCAAGTGCTGGACCATAACAGGTGCAGAGGTCCCTCGCGTGCTCTCACCTTCTCTCTCTCTCTCTCTCTCTCTCTCTCTCTCTCTCACCACACACACACGCACACACACACGCACACACCACACACACACTAACTAAATACCAAGTTTCAAAGAAATCCGTTTATTAGCTACAGAGAAAAATGGGCAAATATGCGGATGCCGGATGGACGGACGCCCATTAATTATTGGAGAGCGGCTACTGGCGAGAATAAACAAGGGAGATAGAAAACTTTAGGTAGTAAGTAGTTATACTACTACTACTACTACTACTACTACTACTACTACTACTACTACTACTACTACTACTACTAATAATAATAATAATAATACGAGCTTTTTTCCAAAATCACCAATCAGGCTCAAAGCGCGGCAATCTGCACCAACAATAACGCTCACATGTTTCACCCACTCTCTTACACACAACAAGTACACATCTATCACTCAAACATGTGGCGTTAACGCAGGAAGATCGCTATTAGAAGACGGAAAGGAAATCGAACTTTTTATGTTCGAAATTTTCGATGGACTGCATCCAATATTATTATTAAAGAGTTGTCTCGACTATTTTTTTTTTTTAAAGTTGAACTGGTTAAATTTAAAATTACAACATAAACATTTTTTGTTGTCTCCCTTGCAAACCAAAGAGTTTTTTTTTTTTTTTTTTTAAAGCCAACCAAACAGCAAGCGTAACGAAACAAGAGTGTAACGACAGGATATTTGGAGCTGTAGGAAACGCGTGAGTTGTTGTTGACTCCTGAGAGGATATTGACGATTGCTTCTTCAGCGGTAGTGAGAAAAATTGGAGTACCCTTGACCCTTCGCGACCGCTATCCCCTGCACAAGAATTGTAAACTTGTTGAGCCGCAGTAGTGGTAGTAGTAGTAGTGGTGTCAAGTTGTTGAATAACATCACCAGTGTAAAACGTGTAAACCGCAGACAATAATTTAAGTGTAATTTTGCTTCTCCTTTGGACAGCACAGTAATTAACAGATTTTTTCCCCCCTCTCCCTTGGCAGAAGTTAAGAAGGTTTGTATTTTTCTGCATGAAAAGCACAGAAGTTACAAGATATATTTTACTGGTAACTGATAACATTGTATTAAAAGAGACAAAAAGGCTTGTGTAAAACACCAGTGATAAAGGGGTCTCGCCTGAAAACATTCATTGTATTAACAGATTTGTTTTTATGGGCATTTCATCCGCAGCACTTAATGTATTTGCTATGGGCAGGATACCAACTAACAGATTGTTTTTAACCTCCATGGGCATACCAGTGACAGTCTGAGGTCAAAAGTTGAGTAAAACACTACAATGAATTGGAAGTGGTCTTCCGTCTTCTTCTTCCTTCTCCTCCTCCTTCTCCTACTTCTTCTTCTTCTTCTTCTTCTTCTTCTTCTTCTTCTTCTTCTTCTTCTTCTTCTTCTTCACAATACTAACCAGTAACAGCTAAGTACAGTACAGAAAAGTGGCAGAAGAGACACAGTTTGTAGAACCAAAACAAAACAACCCAACAAGAACAAGAAGAGTTTGATCGACAGTTCTAGTGTCTTAGGCCTAAAATGTCCACTTTATTCTCCTGTTCACCTTCCTCCTTATTCACCTTCCTTGATGTAGGAAAGTTGCAGAAAGGTACATTTTGCATGCATGTACCTAACATTATTTTTTTCTTCAGCTTCTTTCTCTCTTCTCCTCCTCTTTCTTTCTTCCTCTTTTTTTCTCCTTCTCTTCTTCCTTCTCTATTTTGTTTTTCTTTCTCATTACGGTAGAAAAGCTGCAGACGAGTACAGATTGTGAAAACAAAAGACGCGAGAAGTCAAGCCAAGAAAAGTCTGATCAACGAGACCAGTGTCGTCTGTCGCCCGTAGACCTAGCACTAAGACCCACACTTGGCAAGTTTCCCTATAGCTAGCTGTTTACCCTGATCTGCCGGTGATAACATTCTTTTGCCCAGTTCAGAGAGCGGTTGGATAAATCACGATAAATGCTGCAGGCACTCAATACATAGTCTAGGCATGTGCACTTAGATTAAGAAGTTAGCTAGGGAGAAAATATCGTACGTTTGAAGAAAAAAATACAGTCCTCTAGATTAACAATAAGACACCACAATGAAATATACAGGTACTCAAAACATAGTCAAGGTATGTCCACCTAGATTAATAATTTACTTATGGGAGACGGGGAGAGGGGGGCAGAGAGAGAGAGAGAGAGAGAGAGAGAGAGAGAGAGAGAGAGAGAGAGAGAGAGAGAGAGAGAGAGAGAGAGAGAGAGAGAGAGAGAGAGAGAGAGAGAGAGAGAGAGAGGGAAATACGGTAATAGTTTAAAGAGAAAAGTACAGCCGTCTAAACTAACAATGAAATATAAAAGCTTGGTCTAGGTGTGTGCCCCATGATTAAGACCGTAGACCGTACGAAATAGGAATGTTGCTAATAAGCAGAAAAATACATACTACACACCTAGGCTTCATTAATAATTTAGATTTTTTTTAAATCACGACAAAATACAGGGCCTAGCCCCGCCATATACTGTACATAGTCTAGGAATGTGTGTACCTCCATTAAGAATTTAGCTGGAAAGAAAGATCGATGCAGTTAAACAGAGACAGCGCAGGTGGGATATTACGAATTTACCTGTAGTTTTAAACTCACGATAAAAATACAAGTACCTAATACGTACATTATTATAGCCATGGAGTAGGTAGGTGCACCTATGGTCAGAATGTAGTTGGCGTGAGGGGAATAGATGAAAAGGTGTGGAGGGAGGAGGTGGGGGTAGGACGACTCACTGCGGTTAAACATAAAGATTTTAAGAATGTTGCTTTCTTTAAAATTACAATAAAATACAGGTACTGTATATGAATACGTCCGTACAGTCTTAAGTATGTAGACCGGCATTCCGATTTTAGCAGAGAGGAAAGAACGGTTGTCATTAAAGCGGAAAGGTACATAAATAAATCTACATAGATTAAAGACTATTCCTAGACACAAACTCACAACAAACACAGGCACTCGATACGGTACCTAAGAGGTATGTTTTCCGCCATTAACAATTGAGCTTTAATAAATAAGAAGAAGAAAAAAAAAAGCCCTATCTTTTTCCCATTGCCTTGATTTGTTATTTGCATTCAATTTTTACCCTCGCAACCTTGTCCCTTTAATTCACCATCATGTGTAAGGGTAATTGTAGATTATAGACACACGACACCGGAGCGTATAGGCGACTACTGGTCACATTATTCTGACACCAGCGAACCAGTTGATGGTAAGGGGAAAATAATATGGTCACACATTGGCCAATCCGGGATTCGAACCAGGTACCTTTCGGTTACTAGTAAGCCGCTCTACCAACTGAGCTACCCGGCCCCACACTCACCATGTGTGATTTTATCCATCCCTTTAATACTTATTGTACTTCTTACCTAACCAGTAGCCACTGATTCCTACCCTTCGCCTTGCTTTCATTGTTGATGTGTACCCAATATAATTATATGCTTCTTTTATATATCATATTTTACTTATAAATTACACGATTTTTATGGAGCCATTCACGTCTTTCCCCTTGACTCCGTTGGACTTTCATTGTTTATTTCACTTTAAAATATGATATATACCTTTAGTGGCAACTTTATTATAATACAGCTTACGCGTGTGTTCCCCCTAAGTCAATAAAAGCAACAGCAACATCTATTACTGATTGATCATTGTTGAAGCCTGTGGGGTACATGTGCTGTATATATTGTGTGTGTGTGTGGTGGTGGAGAATTTTGATTTAGGTAAAGCGCTTTGGGCTTCCGTCGGGGGTACAAACGTAAATTTACATTAGTAATAGTAATTGTAATAGTAATAGTTATAAAACAGGTTTAGTCATAATGATGATGATGATAGTAATAATAATAATAATTATTATAATAATAATAATAATAATAATAATAATAATAATAATAATAATAATAATAATAATAATAATAATAATTATAATAATAATAATAATAATCGTCATCATCATCATCATCATTATCATTATCATCATTAACCTTTTTCGGGGTATTATTTTTAACATTAATAATAATAATAATAATAATAATAATAATAATAATAATAATAATAGTAGTAGTAGTAGTAGTAGTAGTAGTAGTAGTAGTAGTAGTAGTAGTAGTAGTAGTAGTAGTAGTAGTAGTGATAGTAGTAGTAGTAGTAGTACAAACAGGAGGACAAAGAAGAAGAAGAAGAAGAAGAAGAAGAAGAAGAAGAAGAAGAAGAAGAAGAAGAAAAGTTAAAATCGATTATCGTTGAATTTTCTGTTCCTGTTTAAAGATATAAGTAATGTTCCAAACTTATTTTAGAGTCATAAATAGAGTTTGTGCTTTGGTAGTTTAAGGAAATAAATCTCATAAAAAAAAAGAAAATGAACTATATAAATTCATAATGAAACGATTTTTCAAGTCCGCCGTTTAAACATGATGTTCCAAAGAAAATACAATTAGAAACTTTAGATGAAAGTGATTATTTTAACACAAACCTGTTACCATGAAGTAGCTGTAGTTTAGAAATCCGACGACACAGATATTCACACCGTCACCAAACTATAGCATGCCAACATACAGCGAATGTCACTAACCAAGAACAAACTAAGATCAATCTCTCTTTCTTTCGCTTGTTTCCCATACAAGGGAAAACAGAAATTGACGGTATGATAGATCTATCTGAATCACATGACAAGTACTCTGTATAGGTAGGTTGCACAGCACAGTTATAGCTGACGATCTCAGCAGCGCAAGTGGAACACCAACAGAAGTCGACTTTATATCTCTCTAACACAGTAATCCGTCAAGTGCTTAGGCAAGCGTTGAAGAAAATGATCCTGGAAACACACCACACGCAGACGAAAGTTCAATCAAGGACTGCCAGGCTCTGTCTGGGAAAAGGACTGCACACGCACACAAACACACACACGTGTGAACTTGCTGCCTTTGCTCGACGACGCCACATGTCGTATCATCAATTTCTTGTCGGTTTCATTCATCTTTCACAGTCTCACGCGCACGCTCACACAGACACCGGCGGCTCGCTCAGGTCACGGGCAATCCAGCGGTCTGATTGGGTGCAGACTTTACGTCAGGTCTATTTTCAGCCGCGACTCAGCGAAGTGGCGTTTGGGATTCCCCGATGGAGCGAAGGGCAGTGTACCGCTGGCTTGTTGAATGAAACGAGTCGACTGCGTGCACAGGAGCTTGAGGCACAGGTAGAAGAGGAGGGGGGAGGAGACGGGGGGAGGGGGGTAGGAAATCATTTAATAAATGGAATGGGGAAGAAAGGAGGGTGAAGCATAAGTATGCGCATGTGCGCTATTGTAAAATCTCCCTTTGCACAGGGTCAGACTTGTGTGGGTGGCGCTCTCGCTGCTCCCACCCACCCCCACCTGCTTCTCCAATCTATTTGCTTGGTTTTCACTGTATTTTTCCACACGCCAGGTTCCTGTTGCCAGAGCAAGAGGCAATCCCAAAAACAAGCCGGGACATGACTACTAACAGAGAAAGCGAGAGCGACATCTGCTTACACCGTACTTGAAGTACATCTGTGTGGGAGTGGTGGGGAAAGGTGAAGGCTGTTTGCTGAAAACAAGAAGGTGAGGTTCATTCAACTATGCTTCCGTGGCGAAGCATGACATTGTTGACGAGGAGGAAGAAAAGAATACAAGGGAAGAGAGGGATGACAGGTAAGGATCAAAGAATGATGGAGAGAGAGAGAGAGAGAGGAGGAGGAGGAGGAGGAGGAGGAGGAGGAGGAGGATGGAGAAGGCAGGGACAACAGGTAAGGGTAAGAAATAAGTGATGGTGCGAGAGATAGAGAGAGAGAGAGAGAGAGAGAGAGAGAGAGAGAGAGAGAGAGAGAGAGAGAGAGAGAGAGAGAAAAGACAGATAGAGACAGACAAAGAAGGAGAAGAGGGGGGAGAAGAGGGTAAGGAGAGAAAGAGGCACACAGACAACAGACAGACCGATAGAATGAAGAAGGTAACGGAGGGTACGAGAGAGGGAATTATAGCGGAAAGTGAAAGTGAAAGATTGACTTCGGAAAGAGAGGGAGAAGGGAGAAAGAGAGACGGGGGAAAGGTATGGAGAGATAGATAGAGGAGAGGGAGAGTGAGAGTAAGACAGGAGAGATAGAGAGAGAGGAGAGAGAGAGAGGAGGAGAAGAAGAAGAAGAAGAAGAAGAAGAAGAAGAAGAAGAAGAAGAAGAAGAAGAAGAAGAAGAAGAAGAAGAAGAAGAAGAAGGAAAAGAAGAAGAAGAAGAAGAAGAAGAAGAAGAAGAAGAAGAAGAAGAAGAAGAAGAAGAAGAAGAAGTTAATGTGGTGGAGCATAACGTTCATACAGGCTAAGTTGTTTAAACCAGCGCTTTTAAAACAAATCTTTATATTGAGTTTTAGAATAGTTGATATAAATTTTAAATATTCCATCACCTGCATGCAAGCACACACGCACGCAGACAGACACACAAACACACATATACATACACAACTGAAGTTTTTGTAAGAACGGACGAACGGACAGACAGAGGGATGAGTGGACATACAAGCGGTCTTTCTTTTGGATATACTTTAATTTTAATTTTTTTTTGGGGGGGGGAGGGGCAAGGGGGATTATTACATTTTAGCAATCAACAGTTACCTTGCGCTGATGTTTAGGTGAATAGAGATCTACAGTCTATCATTGCTCCATCCATCCGAGTCAAAACGTCTGCCGCATAACGTAAAACAGTTATTATAGTCTATTATTTTATAATTATACACATTATGGCTCATAAACAGTTATTATGCGTTTATAATGGACAGCTACACTAATAATGAGCGGTTTGGATAATGCTTTAAACGTGTCAGTTGCCACGCAGTATTATGAAATGACAAAAACCCCTATTCTGAATGAAATTGGATTAAATACGGCAGTTAAGAAGGCAAATCCGCTATATCTTTTAATTGCAACGGAGTCTATTAATTAGAATGGTGTTGGGCAACAACATCGATTGTAATTTACGTGTGCTCCAAATGTAACTCTAACATTACATGAAATTAAGGATAATGATTAAGGGGTCCTACACATAGCTAAAGCCCAGGCTAGTGTTCCCTGCTGGCTTCTGGGGCGGGTTGAATTAGATCCTGTTTTCGTCAAGGCCCTGCAGCAACTCTTTAAACTGGTTAATCCGCTATATATAGGATAACAATTCATTTCATTTTATATATAAAACAAAACAATGTAAATTTTCTTTTAGCTGACTGTGTCACGTGGGGTTTATGGGCTCTGCACAATGGAATTATGGACCCTCACGTTTATTCGGTGGGAACTGCTAGTACGTCACCCTATGAATTACTTTAATAAATTTATTTGTTTAGCTCGTTCTGTGTTAAGGTTGGGGTACAGAAATAGATAGAAAAATGGTAAAAGATTACTGTCACACTAGCTTTCACACGGCTATGAATCATATGTAGTCCAGCCCCTTGATAACAGTTAAAATCACACATTTATTTCTTCTACTCTATACAAGATTCTCTAAGTACTACTCTAACTTAAAAAGTCTCAGTCACTGCTAATAGTTCGATCGCTGATAGTCTAGGCAGCTGTTTTTCTTCCTCGGGCACTTGCTATAATATTTCATGTAGATTTGGACTACTGTGGTCCGTTTTACAGTTTCTGAAGAGTTGGACTACTGTGGTCCTGTTATGATCAGTTTAAGTGCACCTTCGGAGATTACACTTAACTTTCTGATGGTGCGGTCGAAGTCCTTTTGTGAGGTAGCTTCTGGTACACCTTTGTTGTTGTGTAGTTGGGTTCCCTTGCCACGCTGTGGGGTCTGACAGGGTGTTTTTCAAGGTATCTCTTTCCGACTTGTGCGGTAGAGTCTCCGCAACCAATTAGTCGTTTCTGTGGAGTAGGGTGCACAGGATAGCTCGGGATAGCTCGGGATAGCTCGCCTGCTCGTCTGTAATATAAGAGACGAAATTCTGCACAACCCTGAATAATCGGTTTGTGCAGAGCGTCTCACTGAAAGCCAAGTAGCCCTCAGTGATAGCTCCACATCTCTATACATAAGCGACGAACAGTCTGCTACTTCCGGGTTCCACTGGAATCTCACTCTAAATTCCTATACATACATAAATATCAATCGTGGCTAACTATACACATACAGAATTAATAATAATATAAACATTCAGTGGTACAGCCACTGGTCTGCAAACATACATATAAGTTAAACAACAGTGGTTCCGTACGGGATACAACATGGCGGCGCAACCGGTCGTGTTTCGCCTCGTGCTCGGCTCTTCCACGTGGTACGGCAAATTCGGATTAACAATTCACATTTATGCATAGCAAATTCTTCAAACATAATTTCAACAATAATACAAATATATCACGATGAAACAGAAGGGTGTTCATTTACCTGTTTGACAAGTTCAGGCCCGTGATGACTTGAGAGAATTCTAAGATTCTAAGTCCTGCTTCCTGGTCTATGAGTGTAGAGATTTCTCTAGCTGTGGAGATGTTGACTCTACCTCGTCTCACACACGACTGATTCAAACTGTGTTAGGCTCTGACACAGTCAAAACTGCTCTACCCACTGAGCCTGCTCTGATTGGTTAAAACGGTCCGATTCAAAACTCAAGTGCTGACTCACTGCGATGTGGGTGGCTCGCTCGCTGTGTGTGGTCTGCTGTGTAATTTAATTGCTGCTGTGTAATAGTCTAACTTCTCTACTGTTACAAAGACTACACATGGCTAAATAGTCAACAAGCAGAGTTAAAACTAGCCAGTTCGTGACAGGCTCCCTCAACTGAAAAAAGGCGATGACTACTGGATTCGACCTTTTTCTACTACAGAGCCTAGTTTAACACTGCACTATCCTAGGGTCCTATTTACAAACTAATTAAGTTGCTCTACCTGAGCTGCAATGCTGTGCCAGGTAGCTATGGACACTAGTGACAGGGTATTACTGGACGGGGACGAATTCTGGTGCTGTGGCCCTTAGTTGTGATGGGTGGGCGACAGCTGCTGTGTCCTCCACGAGATGGCGACTGAGGAAGTCGGCTCCGTGGTTCTCTTTGCCGGGGATGTACTCGATTTGGAATGAGTATGCCTGAAGGGTGAGTGCCCATCTCATCAGGCGAGAGTTCAAAGACTTGGAGGCTGCCAGGAACGATAGTGGTTGGTGGTCCACCTGAACTGTGAAGTGGGTCCCATACAGGTAGAGTTGAAACTTCTGTATGGCCCAGACTAGTCCAAGACATTCTTTCTCCGACGTGGCGTAGTGGGTCTCGGCGGGTCTCAATTTTCTGCTGGCGTAGGCGACAGGGAATAGCGTCTCCGCATTCTTGGGGTCGCGCTGTAGCAGTACTGCTCCGAGGCCTAAGTCGCTTGCGTCGGTGCGAAGAACGAATGGCTGAGTCAAATCGGGTAGGTGGAGTACTGGCGCCGATGTCATTCTGTCCTTGAGTGTTTGGAATGCTGTCTCGCATTCGGCTGTCCATACAACTTTGTCCGGGGCGATTTTCCGGGTTCCATTTGTCAGTGGTACGGCGATGCTGTTGTAGTTGGGGATGAACTTCTTCCGCGATGGCGATGGCCATCCATGTGTGAGTGCTGGGGGTCGCTGGTCGGTCCGTGTACTTCTTGAGGAGATTAATGTGGTGGTATCGGGTTCTCCCGTTTACCTCTATTTGGTAGACTGTCTTGGATTTCTTGGCAGTCACCCGGTACGGTCCTCTCCAAGCGATGTCCAGCTTGTTGGTTCCACTTGGAAGTAAGAGTAGCACTTGATCGCCGACTTGCAGTTCTCTGTCCTTCGCGTGGCGGTTGTAGTACTTCGCCTGACGGGCTCTTGCCTTCTTCAGTGCTTCACCAGCTTTCTTCCACGTTGCTTTGAGGGTTTCCTGCAGGTCTGCGACGTACTTGGTGGCACCTCTTGGTGTGTCGTCTATCTTGGCTTCCGTCCAACTTCTGCGTAGGGCTTCTAGCGGTCCTGCTAGAGGTCTGCCGAATAGCAAGGTTGACGGGGTGTAGCCTGTGGCTGCATGGGGCGTTTCTCTGTATGCGAACAGTGCCGCATTCACGTAGGTGTCCCACGCTTCTGGATTGTCGTCGGCGACTTTCCTGAGGATGGTGAGAAGGGTTCCATTCAGTCTTTCTACTTGTCCGTTGCTGGCTGGGTGGTATGGTGGTGTGCGAATGTGATGAACTTGTATCAACTCGAACACGTCTTGCATCAGGCGGCCGGTGAACTGAGATCCGTTGTCCGTTCTAATGCTGTCCGGGAATCCGACTCTGGTAAAGATGGCGATGAGTGCATCTGCAATCTTCTTGGTGTCGATCGCTGGCAACGGGACTGCTTCGCACCACATCGTACATGCGTCGACGAGTGTGAGTAGAAATCTGTTCCTCTTCTTGGTCATGGGCAGTGGTCCTACTATGTCTACTGAGACTTGCTGGAATGGCACGCCGACTACTACCGATGGTCCTAAGGTAACTGGTACGGTGTGATGTCGCGGGGAATATCGTTGACATTGGTGGCAAGATTTCACGTAGCGCTTGACATCCTCCGTGATTCCTGGCCAATAGTAGTGTGCGCTGATTCTCTGCACTGTGGCTCCAATTCCCATGTGTCCGCTGAGTGGCATGCTGTGGCCTAATTCTAGTACTTGGGCTCGAAGTGTGGCTGGTAGTACTAGTTGGGTGTGATCTCCATCTCCTTGTCGATGAAGAACTCCCTCTTCCATGTAGAAGTCTCCCTTGTGCGGGGGGGTGTGCGCCTTGGGTAGCTTCTGGAAGCACTTCGCTATCGAGGTGTCTTCTTTCTGTGCTGTTTTGATCTCTTCGAGTCCTGGATTCGGAGCGAACTCGGGCTGGGGTGGTTGGGTTTTAGCTTGGGCCCTGGTTTGCACTGCAGCTATCTCTACAGTTTTAGGGGGCGTGCCTAAGAACACATACCTACAACCTAGCACTAGATCATACAGGGGTTTCTGTAAAACAGCTGCTTGGATTCGTCCTGTGACGTACCTACTCTCTACTTCTATCCATGCTATTGGGCAAGTAGTCGTCGGTTTCGTCAAGTCTGCTCCTTGTAAGTCGACTGTCTTGTCTGTCACGTCCGCGCGCGATACAAGAGATTCGCTGACTATCGCGTCGTATGATAGACCTGTGTCATACAGACAGTTCGCTTCTTTTCCGTTGACCTTGACCGTGTCTGTCACCGATGGGTGATCTCCGATTGTGTGTGGCTTGTTACCGCTGCTTTGAGTTAGAACTCTGTGCGCTGGCCGGCTTTCGCGCTCCTCCCTACGTTGTGCGGCCAACTTGAAACATTCTGCGGTGGAGTGATTGTTTCTGTTGCAGAACGAACAATACCGTCTCTGTTCTGCGGGACCTCTTTTCCCGAATTCCGTGTTGGGTCCTTTATTTTGCCCAGGTCTGGGGTTATTCGGCTTATTCGCGGTGCGCTCTTCCCGGTTAGGGCTTCGTTTCTGTGCCTCTTTCCCGTTAGGCTTTAGGTCTCGCCTGAAGCTCTTGGCTTCTCCGTGTGCGGCCACGTACCTATCTGCGACCTTGACCAGATCTTCTAGTCTTTCCGCGCCCTGCTCTACTGAGAATGTTCTCAGCTCGGGGGTCATGGTTTCCCGTAGCTGTTCCCATACTAACAGTTCTGTCAGTCCATCATACGTCTTAGCCGTGGCTGACTGGCTAATCCACTTATCCAGCGTTGTGGACAACCGATCCGCGAACTGCGCATAGCTCTCTCCTTTCACTCTCCGATTGGTGCAGAACTTTTGCCGGTAGCATTCTCCTGTCAGTTCGAATCCCGTTAGGAGTGCCTCTTTTACTTTGTGATAGTCAGTCACTCTGTCAGTCGGTAGCTTACTGTAGATGTCATAAGCCTTTCCTCTAAGCCCTTGACTAAGCTTAAAAGACCAATGAGTGGGATCTAGTTTGTACTCTGTTGCTAGACGCTCAAACCTAGTCAGATAGAGATCTAGACCTTCTTCTCTCTCATTGAATGTTCCCAGTGGGAATGACATTCCTTGTACAGGGTTGGATGCTACCTCTAGCTGATCTGAGTGGGGAGGGGTTGAGGAAGAACTTGAAGCTCCTGATCCCAATCTTCTTAGCTCTAACTCATGCTGTCTGTCTTTTTCCTTTTCTGCCCTCTCATACTCCCATCTCCTACTTTCTGCTTCTCTCTCTGCTGCTACTGCTGCCTTCTTCTGTTCTCTTTCTGCCTCTAGCTCTAATTTCCTCTGCTCTCTTGCTGCTTCTAACTCTGCTTTCTTTTGCTCTGCTTCTATTGATAATTTCTTTTGCTCTGCTTCTAATTCTGCTTTCTTTTGCTCTGCTTCTAATTCTGCTTTTCTCTGTTCTGCTTCGAGTTTCTTCTGTTCTCTCTCTGCTTCTAACTTCTTTGCCTCTCTCTCTGCTGCTCTCTCTGCCTTAGCCTCCTGTTTCTCTACCTCTGCATTGATATACGCAATTAGGTCTGCCCCTGCTAAGTGTAAAGCTTCTCCTAGTTCCTTGAAGCGCAATCTCAAGGCCACTGGGTCCGACATTGCCAAACGTGTCTATGAACAACCTCTGAAT
The DNA here is from genome assembly GCA_036898135.1 of Oncomelania hupensis. Lineage (NCBI taxonomy): Eukaryota > Metazoa > Mollusca > Gastropoda > Littorinimorpha > Pomatiopsidae > Oncomelania > Oncomelania hupensis. The sequence goes on along the minus strand of CM072523.1, from coordinate 32,523,531 downwards.
CACGTGGAATACCAAAACACTAGCAATAGTGCAATTCAATAAGAACAATGTAAAGACCATAAAATTCGCAATCAATAATAGAATAAAACAAAAGTCAAATGGCATACAACAGTTACTTAAGCAAAACCTGCAAAAGAACAATGCAACATACAGGCACAAAAATATTTGAAGCAAAAAAGTTTTTAACTAAAGAATAGTGCACCCAAACTGATTAGTCCTTGTTACCACTATTCTAAGTTATTCTACTACTCCTACTGTTATCTAATTTTATTGTACTTAGGTCCGGTTATACCCAATTCCTATTATACACAGATCCTGGCTAGGCTCGCCAATTAAAGTGTCACGTGGGGTTTATGGGCTCTGCACAATGGAATTATGGACCCTCACGTTTATTCGGTGGGAACTGCTAGTACGTCACCCTATGAATTACTTTAATAAATTTATTTGTTTAGCTCGTTCTGTGTTAAGGTTGGGGTACAGAAATAGATAGAAAAATGGTAAAAGATTACTGTCACACTAGCTTTCACACGGCTATGAATCATATGTAGTCCAGCCCCTTGATAACAGTTAAAATCACACATTTATTTCTTCTACTCTATACAAGATTCTCTAAGTACTACTCTAACTTAAAAAGTCTCAGTCACTGCTAATAGTTCGATCGCTGATAGTCTAGGCAGCTGTTTTTCTTCCTCGGGCACTTGCTATAATATTTCATGTAGATTTGGACTACTGTGGTCCGTTTTACAGTTTCTGAAGAGTTGGACTACTGTGGTCCTGTTATGATCAGTTTAAGTGCACCTTCGGAGATTACACTTAACTTTCTGATGGTGCGGTCGAAGTCCTTTTGTGAGGTAGCTTCTGGTACACCTTTGTTGTTGTGTAGTTGGGTTCCCTTGCCACGCTGTGGGGTCTGACAGGGTGTTTTTCAAGGTATCTCTTTCCGACTTGTGCGGTAGAGTCTCCGCAACCAACTAGTCGTTTCTGTGGAGTAGGGTGCACAGGATAGCTCGGGATAGCTCGGGATAGCTCGCCTGCTCGTCTGTAATATAAGAGACGAAATTCTGCACAACCCTGAATAATCGGTTTGTGCAGAGCGTCTCACTGAAAGCCAAGTAGCCCTCAGTGATAGCTCCACATCTCTATACATAAGCGACGAACAGTCTGCTACTTCCGGGTTCCACTGGAATCTCACTCTAAATTCCTATACATACATAAATATCAATCGTGGCTAACTATACACATACAGAATTAATAATAATATAAACATTCAGTGGTACAGCCACTGGTCTGCAAACATACATATAAGTTAAACAACAGTGGTTCCGTTGGGATACAACATGGCGGCGCAACCGGTCGTGTTTCGCCTCGTGCTCGGCTCTTCCACGTGGTACGGCAAATTCGGATTAACAATTCACATTTATGCATAGCAAATTCTTCAAACATAATTTCAACAATAATACAAATATATCACGATGAAACAGAAGGGTGTTCATTTACCTGTTTGACAAGTTCAGGCCCGTGATGACTTGAGAGAATTCTAAGATTCTAAGTCCTGCTTCCTGGTCTATGAGTGTAGAGATTTCTCTAGCTGTGGAGATGTTGACTCTACCTCGTCTCACACACGACTGATTCAAACTGTGTTAGGCTCTGACACAGTCAAAACTGCTCTACCCACTGAGCCTGCTCTGATTGGTTAAAACGGTCCGATTCAAAACTCAAGTGCTGACTCACTGCGATGTGGGTGGCTCGCTCGCTGTGTGTGGTCTGCTGTGTAATTTAATTGCTGCTGTGTAATAGTCTAACTTCTCTACTGTTACAAAGACTACACATGGCTAAATAGTCAACAAGCAGAGTTAAAACTAGCCAGTTCGTGACAGACTGGCTGCACGGTCAGAGGTGCCTTTTCTTCACCTGCAAACCTGCGCTGAGAGACATGCGTGCTAGATGCGCGTCATGCAATCATAAGGTTTGCCAGCGGTTAACTGAACCTTCCGGGACAAGCTGATCTGAGTATGTCTCATAAATACAGAATATTGAAGTACGCCATCGTGTATATTGGGGGTAATGCATCATCAGCGGACTGCGGACTGTACTCCGGGTCTCAAGCACGCACGCACGGACGCTCACACACATACACACACACACACACACACATAAACACACTTTTTCGTTTCAATATCGCTACCAGAGATGTCATGCTTCTCCATTCAATAACTTCAGGCAGGGTTGAATAGCAGCTGCTATTTATTCATACATGACTAAGCTTAGAACCTCTACACAAACACGGATTTGCTCGATTCAAACTACTCACAAAAAACAATTGATACGAGTAATAATTAAAGTCGGGGGAAAATGTCTCTGATATCGGGAAAAAGCAGATAAATCAGTGAACGGCAAGGGGTGCGATTTATGACGGGTGGTTTGGAGGTAGGGTTAAGGTGGGGGGTGGGTGGTGGGTGATATAATTCTGAAAACATAATACGCCGCTGTCGTTTCGCTTGTATTTTGCGCATGGCTATGGAAAACAAAAACAATGTCAGCGACAGCTAAGAATTCCTTTTAAACAATATCAGCAGAACGGCAAGAAGGATAAACATGAGCTAAAAAAAACGTGCCGCATTTCATTTTCGCTGCCGTTCCGCGTTTGGATATCCATTAAAAAAAATCTGTATTTATTAGGAAGTGGTGGTTTCACAGCAGCTTTGCTTATCTAGGATACCTTGTTTTAGGAATTTGGGGGCAGGACTTTAACACACGTCGCACAACACACAGAAAGGAAACGAAATGTAGAGACTGAAATACTAACAAGGGATGACTTTAGCCCCCTTCCTCCACCACCACCACTATCACCACAATCCTCACACCCCCAACCCTGCCTAGGGCATGTTATTGAAGCGAGGACCTTAGAATACAATAAGTATTGAAACATCTGAGTTCTTCACAACCCGCATGCCTGCTATGTATGAGTAAGGCCTATAAAAAGCCTACAAGCACTGAGAGGAAAAGTATGGTCCACAAGAAGTTTGCTCAGTGGAGATCCCTTCTCCTCCCACCTTCTCTCTCTCTCTCTCTCTCTCTCTCTCTCTCTCTCTCTCTCTCTCTCTCTCTCCCTCCACCCTTTATTTATACTTGAAAAATAAAAGGACTCTCTCTCTCTCTCTCTCTCTCTCTCTCTCTCTCTCTCTCTCTCTCTCTCTCTCTCTCTTTCCCTCCACCCTTTATTTATACTTGAAAAATAAAAGGACGTCTCTAAGTTGCAATAATCGATGTGGAAGTTTGATTTTATTTATTTATCTACATGTGACCACGCACCCCTACGACGATTTTCCTGCATTTCTGAACCCTGCCTACGCAATATGGCGGTCAGCGTCAGTTTATATCACCGGCTCAGGTTCAGGTTGCTGAATTGGCTTAGAAGCATTGGCGATGTGTAATAGACACCAGTGCATGTCCTGCAAGGAGGCAGAAGAAGAGGGAGACAGAAAAAGAGGCAGGAGGACAACTTTCGAGAATGGACTGGCTTGACACTGAGCGAAGCCATGAGGATTGCTGAGGACAGAGAAAGATGGAGTACGCTGGTTAAACGATCATCTGTGGTGCCCCAACGACCTTCGAGTTACGTGATAGGGTAGGATAGGATAGGATAGTATGTCCTGCTGTGCTAAGCAGTAATAGACACTTTGCCTCAAAATTACCTCAGGATAACAAACTTCAAGGTAGCTGCCCTTTCATGCTCAACGGTAAATCAACGGTCATAACGCAACAAAAATTCATGCTACCTCCATGCTATCATGAGATCTATCCGAACCTGCACATCTCAAATGGTATGTACCAGGTTGCACAAGAGAGCTTACTATAGTTCTTCTGATCTTAGCAGCATGTTCGGGTGTGGGAGGCACAGTCATAGTCATTAAATTAAGAACAAATAAGTGCAGGGTTTTTGTTATGGACAACAAAAGCAACGTTGTGTACAAGAGGCATCGTTTCATTGACACTGCTCGAGCATCCCGCAAGATATTGTTCCAAATCAAGACTATTGATATCGTCAATGAACTAGTAACATCTATGTCCTTATTTCTGATCCCTGCAAGCACCAGAGCTCATAAGCTTGGTGAACTATCGAGGTTAAAGAGCAAACGCTTAAAGCTGTGCAACTTATCCACAGGATAAAATTATTAATATTAGTATTCCTGAAGGGACCTGCACGAGGGTGCATTAAAATCATTACTGGCCATTCAGTCGTCGATTGAATAGCATGATTTAAAATCTCTTACTCTTAGCTTTAAAAATATTTTTCTTCTTCTTCTTCTTCTTCTTCTTCTTCTTCTTCTTCTTCTTCTTCTTCTTCTTCTTCTTCTTCTTCTTCTTCTTCTGATCCGCATCATGTAAGTATTTTCGAATGACACACGTTTTGCAAAGAGTGTCAATTTCTTGCTGAATACGAATCTCGTTATCAGAATATATTATTAATAGACAGGGTCCTAGATAGGAAGGTGACCAAGAGAGATTTAGTTGCCGTTGACTGTGGAGCATATCCAAAGTAAGAGAATCCGTGTCAGATAGTGTTTTGCTAACTGACCTGCTTGAAAGTCAACAGCTCTTTGGTCGATCCAACATAACAACAAAGTTAATTGTAGATTATAGTCACACAACATGGGAGCGTATAGGCGATTGCTGCTAGTCACATTATTCTGACACCAGGGGACCAGTTGATGGTAAGGGGAAAATAAAATGGTCACACGTTGACCGTTCCGGGATTTGAACCAAGGTACTTTCAGTTACTAGTAAGCCGCTCTACCAACTGAGGTACCCGGCCCCAATTGAGGTTTAATGTCTACACAATTGGCTTGGAAACACTTGCAATGTTTGAAACCCACTATATTAAGGTCCTCACGCGAGAAGTCCGCGTCTTGCTAGTAACCGAAAGGTCGCTGGTTCGAATCCCGGATTGGTCAACGTGTGATCATATTATTTTCCCCTTTACCAACAACTGGCCCGCTGGTGTCAGTATAAATCCGTCCAGTAGTCACCTATATGCGAAAGTGTCGTGTGACTATAATCTACAAACAACACAAGTCCGCCAGCTTGTTATTTTTTGTCTCCCCCCCCTCCCTCCCCTTCCAGGACCCTATCCCTCCCTCTCCTTTTTTTTTTTTTTTTAATCAGTTTATAGTCCCCTCTCTTCCCGGTTAGGATTTTCAGAGAGGAGACTCTGATTGCAAACTACTTGTTTGTTTGTAGATTATAGTCACACGACACTTTCGCATATAGGTGACTACTGGACCGATTTATACTGACACCAGCGGGCCAGTTGTTGGTAAAGGGGAAAATAATATGATCACACGTTGACCAATCCGGGATTCGAACCAGCGACCTTTCGGTTACTAGCAAGACGCTCTTACCAACTGAGCTACCCGGCCCCTCTGCAAACTACTTACTCAGGAGGCCCCTTTTAAACGGCCTTTTAACCTGATAATCCTCCATACAGGCAGGCAGGTATGTAGATTAACGTCCCCGGACACACATGGCATATAGAAGACTTCCCCCCCCCCCCATAGGCATTGCGTAATGGGATTTATACCCTCAACCCGCGAGTCGGCCGGCTGAGTCGTACAGGCAGTCTTGACCGCACCGCACCGCTGGAGCCGAATATTGCATAACAGGCACACTGGCGATGAACTCTCCCACAACCTCTCTTTCGAAGGACAGAGGGCCGAGTAGCTCAGTTGGCAGATTGGCTTACTAGTAACCGAAAGGTTCCTGGTTCGAATCCCGGATTGGCCATTGTTTATCCCCTTACCATCAAAGAATGTACAGCTTCGAAGCTGTACATTCTTTGTTACCATCAACCTGGTTTAGTTGGTGTTTGAATACTGCGACCAGTAGTCCGGGGTCGGAAGACTATAATCTACAACCAGCAGTCGAGGTATTACCACACGCAGTCTTAACTGCACCGCTGGAGCCGAATATAGCGTAGCCTAAAAGGCTGACTGGTGATTAGTAACTATGTGCAACCTCTCTTTCCAATGGCAGATGTCAGCGCTCGATGTACTGATGTTAGGCGCTTTTTCGAGGTGAGCGATAATTATTCTGGAATGAAGCTTAGAATGAATTATGTAAAAGTGGTCCGTGGGAAGCAACGCGATGTAGGATGAAATAAGTATTGAAACCAGTTCGTTCTTCACAGCCTGCGTAGCCTACCTAACATGTATGAGGAAGGCCTATAAAAAGCCTAAGAATAAGAAGTTTGCACACATAATCAATGGTTAAGTCTCCTCTCCGAAAATCTTTATCGGGAAGAGAGGGGACTATAAACTGATACACATATATACAAGTTTGCACAGTGGGGCCGGGTAGCTCAGTTGGTAAGAGCGTCTTGCTAGTAACCGAAAGGTCGCTGGTTCGAATCCCGGATTGGTCAACGTGTGATCATATTATTTTCCCCTTTACCAACAACTGGCCCGCTGGTGTCAGTATAAATCGGTCCAGTAGTCGCCTATATGCGAAAGTGTCGTGTGACTATAATCTACAAACAACAACAACAACAACAACAACAGTTTGCACAGCGGAGTCCCCCTCCCGCTCCTTTCTTGTAGTGATTCTATGAAAGAGGTTCAAGAGCAGCCCTCAGCCCTCGCCTCCTCAAGTACTGACTTGCGACATGTGTTTTTCTGTGACAGAGAGGTGATCATGCAGCGCAGCTCAGTACAGTCCAAGGGTATTCACCTCTTTCTCTCCTACCCCTCTCTCTGTCCCTCTACCCCTTAAGCATAAATATATTGACCGTCGTGATTTCCCGTAAAAAAGGGGTGCGCGGGGCGCTAAGACCAATGCAGAGGAACAATTAAAACGCGACTTATGTCGCCATGCTACTCCATTTCCACACGCGGTTGACACCACGGTTCATTTTCTAGGAACGCGGCTGGCTGGCGATGTATGCCCAGAAAGATATGAATGAAAAGAAAAAGATTTTAAAAAAGAGATAAAAACTTTAAAAAAAAATACAACAACATAAAACGCCACCGTCATAAAGCTCAGTGCTAAGAGCGTTCGCCTGACCCAGGTTCGAATCCCGTTGTAGGCAAGGTAGTGGTGGCCATTTTATTTCACATTCCATCTTAGCAGTAGGATTGTTTCTCTGGTGGTTTAGTTGTGTTTAGGTCCCTAAACCCCTCCCCCCACCCCCACGCGCCCATCCCCCTCTTTACTTAGATGGTTATCACCGTCCGCTATGCCCCTTATGGTGGGTGTAGACGTTAAACTTCAATGTTCATTCAGTCCTAATAGCACCAAATCATCATCGGCATGGTTCAATGTTAACAGCGCCACGGATTAGGCTTATAGACTTGTGCCCCAAATTAGACAATACAAAATAAGGATCTTACATCTTCATAGCCCAGGTGCATTCATTTTTTAGGAGTGCCGTTGGCCAGCAATCAAAGGATAGTAGAACCCATCGTCACACATACAGCGTAGATGAGCCCAATTCAGCAGGCCAAACGAAACTTGTACGCGATCTTTCAACATCGTCCAGCCCTATTAATTAATTATTTAAAATGCTACAATAAACTTACTATATATATAAATTACACAAACACACTTACACACACATATCTAACCTAGCATGCATGCATACATTTCAACTATATTAACAAACATCCTTGCTGAAAAATAAAATAACATAACAAACAAAGTGTAAAAGGAGAACAAACGTCGTTTAAATGTCACCCGATGGATCCCAATCATTATACACACATCTTTGCTGTCATGGAAGACACTCCTAAAGCTGTTTTTTTTTTAAATTACCAAACAACAACAAACAATACAGTGAACTTCCAAACAATTGGTTTGTTCAATGTGCAACAGAATGGCAAACACGTCTTGTACAATAGACGAACACAGATTTTAATCTGAACCTGCTGCATTCTTTAGTTATATATATATTAGGCGGTAAAATGGCAAAAGAAAGCCACAGAATATGACTATCGCAGTGCTACTTTACTGCCAACAGGCGTGGGTGTGATCAAAGCCTCCAGGTCAGTGGCCCTTAGATAAGCTTGAAGAATGTTGACTTATTTGTTAAAACCCGGTTCCACGTCTTTGACTGTGAGCTCTCCTTAAATACGGATTGCAGAAAAAGATTGTGTGTGTGTGTGTGTGTGTGTGTGTGTGTGTCAGATCGTGTGTGTGTGCATGCGTACATAATACTTGTCTCCCGTGCGGGCGAAATCCAGCTTGCCTTTCTTAGCGAAAGCGCAGCAACCGCATAGCGGCGCCACCCAGGTAGAGGTAAGGGAAGAGTTGGGGGTGATGGGAGGGTATAGAAAGCAGTGCTTATTGGGGAGGGGGGGGGTGTTTTGTTTTTGTAGCTGACGCTCAACCGTCCAGGACTCGGGCGACAAGGTTCTTCAATTAATTATTCGGGGCTGAAGACTGAACAACCCAGCCAACATCTCTTCATGACAACAACCTACAGCAGCAAATGAATCATGGTACTGATTGTGCTCAGCCCAAGAAGGAGAAGAAGAAGAAAAAGGCCTCTGATCGAGTTCACCCTCAGTTGGATTGTTGGCTAAGAAAAAATAACCACAGTTAGTTAGTTAGTTAGTTAAAATAGATTAACGTCCCCGGACACATAAGCGTATAGGGGACGATAACCACAGCGCAACTTAACCATTTAAATCGCGACGAGCTTGTGTGACTGATTTCACTACCTGCCCTTGAAATTGAAAGGGTATATTAATCATATGCTTAACCGTAGATCTACTTTGTGAATGAAGCGTGTTTAACTACCCTTGGGAATGAAGAAGTTCACGGTATTTAATTATACTTATCGATGTACGCACTGCAAGAGTACAATTACTACAACTGCTTTTTTATGAAGCACTTTGGAATCATTTAAGTATACCTTTAGTGCGTGCAGCAACTGACTTTGATTGTAAAAGTCATTTTGCTCTCACACACTAACATTGCCCGAACATCCATTGATAGCCTCTTTGTTTTTGTATTTACCAGGACAAATTTACATGTACATTCATGCGTAGCTAAGTATGCTGGTTCATGCACAGCGCAAACAAACTGTCAATGTAGACACGCAATTTATATCCAGACAAAGGGGTGTTTTTTTGCCCCACCGATCAACATTTCACAGGAGTCGCGGCATTCTTTCTACACAAGCGCGGTTTAATTGGCGAAAATCGTTTTCAAGGCAATGTAGCTTCAGTTACATCCTAGGAGCATGGTTTTACTTGCCGAACACTAATCCTAATGTGAATCTTTTGCATTATTTCCAAAGACTTTCGCAAGGGAGGTAATAAGTTCAATCCAGCCTCCTAGAAATTAGACGTAACTTCTACACGTTATCTGGCCCACTGTGCTTGATTTTCATTAATGAAAAATACACGTAGACTTATGCTAGCAAGCTACAGTCGTAGGACTATGGAAACTAGGCCTACTATTTGTATATAATATAGCCTATTTTATTTAAATTTCTAATATCTTTTGTGTGTGTATTTCGAAAGCACACTGTGCAAAATTTGGGCAAACCGTGTACTCCCTGAACACGAAAAGCCGGGAATCCTAGTTTGTTCTAAGTCCGTGATTTTTGCCGATTCAGCGACTGACTATTCTAGCTATCCGACATGTTGACAACGAATCCTACACGGCAAGAGACATTGACTACCGTTGGCTTAGGACTGATTATTCAACAACAATATCGTACAATTTAAAGTCTGTGCCTATTTTTTTTTCAGTTCAAATGCCGGTCACTCAAGGGGGCAGAAGTTGTGTGCGTGTCAGAGAGAGAGAGAGAGAGAGAGAAAGAGAGAGAGAAAGAGAGAGAGAGAGAGATGGCGGGGGGTGAGAAAGGGAGGGAGGGAGGGAGAATCAAAGAGAGATTATCACAGAGAGAGACAGACGGAGAGACAGAGAGGAGTGAGTGAAGAGTGCGGGAAAGTGGGAGTGGAGGAGAGAAAAAGACTCAAAACGAGAGAAAGAATGATAAAGAAATAACCAAGACTAGCAATACTGAACGATATCGATCGATCTAATATTTCTTCTGTACTTATTTACTGTCGACCTGCTGATCAATATGCTTTTTTGCGATAGCGATCAAAGCAAGATAAATAGCCAGTTGAACATTTACAGCATTGAACAGCGACGAAATGAACAACATAAGAAAGTAATGGTCTAGTATAGCTCCCTCTATCATGACGAAGAAATCTTGCACGTGTAAGTCTTATACACATAAAATAATGCATTAGAACTAAATATGTATATGGTAAGGGTTCGGAGTTAGAATCAGAGTTCGCAATCTACTTGCCTTTGCCTTAGCTCCCAAATTAATTAAACGAACTGTTCTTATACAGCGGTCGACGAGGTTAAAGGACATACCTGTCAAGGGGTTTTCGGGTTGTGGTGTAGCAATTTAACAGAAAAACCATAGCAAATGGAGGTTTGGTGTAGCACTAATGTGAATCACGCGATTCGCAACAAAACTGGAAACTTCTGCATCCAATATAAACACACACATCCAATGTGTTTACAAATTTATTGTAAAATTTTGTTAATGCACAACACTTTAGCTATTACCATTATCATTATCATTATAAACATTTTCATGCAGGTTTTTCAAAATAAAAGTGAAAATGCAACCCAAAAAAAAAAAAAAAAAAATAATTATATATATATATATATATATATATATATATATATATATATATATATATATATATATATATATATATATATATATATATATATATATATATATATATATATATATTTTTTTTTTTTTTTAATTATTTTTTTTAATAGAAATTTTTTTGTTTTTGTTTGGGTGGGGGTTGCATTTTTACTTTTATTTTGAAAAACCTGCATGAAAATGTTTATAATGATAATGATAATGGTAATAGCTAAAGTGTTGTGCATTAACAAGATTGTATGTTATATATATATATATATATATATATATATATATATATATATATATATATATATATATATATATATATATATATAACATACAGACAGAAAATAAGCTAGGCAATCATTAACAAAAACAAAACAATGGAGACAATCACTGACACAGAAAAAGCAGATGAACTTTTTTCCCCCAAACATATTTGTGTTTATTCACAAAACATGGTATACAATGCCAAGAAAAGAACTATTAGCATTGCACAAAAGCTTATACCAATTAATTTAATAAAAATATAACTAAATGGCAGCTGATATAATATGAAAGTAATCAAAGAGAAATGAATAATGTTAATGACACAAAGATTGATCGTAGACTGAAGTTCTAAACGAACACGCGGAAGTGCGGTGCTTTTACTAAGTGTCTTTAAACCGGACTCGACGGGAACAGACTTCTTTCGCGCGAAAACCACTGGCGAAAACCCCCTTGGTTAAAAAATATTATCGTCACTTTTGAAAAATTGCGTAGCAGCTTTGTGATACGCCGTAGCAATGGGAAAATGTTTAAAATGCGTAGCGCTACGCAAAAATCCGTAGCACTTGACAGGTATGAAAGGAGCTGTTCAAGTCCCTGACCGAAAACAAGTTCTAACCCAAGCCGCCAAAGATGCCAATTTTGCTTTTTGATGCAGCTCTTCTCTCACTCCCATTAAGGCAACTGAGCTATATCCTGAACGGTCTCAATGTATGCACGGCTGTTGTTGTTGTTTTCTTTAACCTATAACCTGCCTGTTTAACAGGATTACCGGGAAGGTGACACACTGTATAAAGAATCATTATTAAAAAATATCCAGGTCTCCAATGGAGATTCGAATCCCACGCTGCATCGCTGAGAAGTCGCTCGCCGAGGCTTAACGCTTATCTCTCAATAAATTAGGCCAAATGTTAACGCTTAGGAAAGAGACTCATCAACGCAGTGTGATGGATTCGAACAATGCAGAGTCACGCCAGGCGAGCGTTGTACGCTGCTAAGCGTGTTATCTGCCACTAAACCACTCTTGGTACTTTCCCTAACCCTAACTGTAAACCGAGTCACAACACCCTTCTCCCCCCCCCCTTACTCCTAAACTACCCAAACCTTCACACACTTTCTTCATAATGTCAGGGCATGAAAACAGCAGGACAGGAGGTAAACTGGAACTGTAGCATAGGAAAAAGCCCCTTGGCATTCTTTGCTAGATAACACCACTTTGTTCTTAGCACAGGTAGATTGCAGAATGGCTGGGCTAGTATGTTCAATTACTTCGGAATATATTGATCCAACGTGGAATGTTTTTTTGGATTGGGATTTTGGGACTCTTGATAAATTATACCATGCGGAAAGCTTTTGGAGTGGAATTTTCATATTCTAGGTAAATGATCCAATGTAGAATGTTTTTGGATTGGGGTTTTTGGATGCTACATAAATGATCCCATGTGGAAGGTTGCTGGATTAGTTTTTTTTAAATATTGTAATTATAGATAATATTTGTAACGCGCGAGGGCGATTTTGGGTTTGCCTTCTCAGAGAAAGCGCCACAGCCGCAGTGCTAGCGTCACTCAGAACGAGGGAAGTAGGATATATATAGTTCTATGTTGGGTGCGTTTTTGTATTTACTCAACCCATCCAGAAAATGAGCTTCACGTTATGATCTTTAAAACCAATGCGATTGAGTGCATGCGTACACAGACTAGATCTCTGTTTATTCTCTTTTCTAAAAAGAGCCCTGTAATGTGGAAAAATAAATACAAAAATATTATAATTGATATATTAGGCTTATATGCATAAATAGATTGAAAAAAAGGTATATTTATGCATATTCCTAAAATGCTTTTGTAAGTACCTGTTTATAATCGTTCTTAGCACAAGAGAATACATTATTGATAATTCTTTTATTACTTAGGTCTGTTAAGAGTACGATGCTGCTTATTGTATTTTGTCATTAAGTTCTATCTCATAGAGTTTCACTGCATGGATAGAGAATAAAGAAATTGTGTCAGACAATCACAGCTGCCCAGGTTCAAACCAAGTCATAAGTTATGGCTTCTTCCCAGAATTCTGGGCGTCACGATTGTGCTCAGTCGTCTGGGATCCAGACTATGCACCCTGTTACGTTGGAGACGCGTGCGATGGTAGGTTTAGTGTGAAATGCGCACAATAATAGGCTTGCGTGTGTGACGCGCGCGATAGATCTGTTCGTTTTATTTTGCAAAGCATGCAGTAATAGAGTGTATTCATCTTTGATTTGATTTTGCGTTGTTATTAGAAGAAGTTTTGTATAACGTTGATAATTTTAGTTGGTCGATATTATTTAAGAATTTTCTCGAGTCAGTTGTTTACTATCGATCGAAGCGTATGGATAGTTCTATTGCTAACCATGGAAGCTTCCATTCCAAATAAGGTTGTATGACGTGAGACAGTGATGATGAAATTAATTTTGATTGGTTGTGGTGTTTCATGTGGGATATTCTCGCTCTTTCTGGAGTTTAGAGAGATTATATATATATATAGTGCCGCACTGTTTCAAAAGGTGTTTATTTAGAGAGAGTTGAAAGTAAAAAGTTGAGAGTGGAAAAAGCGATTGTATGCAGTTGTTGATGTGTGCTGAATAAAAGTGGAAAACTACATACGAAGACTTTGCCTTGCTGCTGAGTGAGCAGGCTGCGTGGATAAACGAACCTGAGTTACACTTTATCAGGTTTCAAGCATCGGGGCTAAACTACTGATAGAAAAACCCCAACATCGAGTGTAACACACCCAAAGGCTGCAAGTGGGTACCTCGGGCGGCTTGAGTTAGACTCCATATAAATTGGCCAGCGCCTTGAGCAGCTCTTGAGCTGTAATAAAGCTGTATAAGAATGATACAATAAAATAAAAAAATATACGTTTCATTTTGTTTTAAAACATTTATCGCACTCATTTTACTGGGACCCTAATTATATGAAAAGATCTCTACCACAATATTCAAAGTGGAGGATACTGAACATGGCTTTTCAAGTTTTCAAGACCGTTCTGCATTGTTTACAAATAGACCTAACTGAACAGGGAGGAATTACTTTTCTTCAAACTACAAATTGACTTAATGATACTAGGGTAAAGGGTAAGTCTATTACTGCTCTCACCTATCCCCAATTCCAAATCAGATTGCTAATTAAAACATTATTAACCTTAAGCAAGTAAGAATCGATATAATAAGATAGCTGTGTATGTGTGTGTGTTTATGGAGAGAGAGCGAAAGAGAGAGAGAGTGTTTGTGTGTGGGTGTGGGCGTGTGTGTGTGTGCATATGTCATCAGCATTAATTATAGCGACCACCAACTTTGACTTTCTCAGCTGATTACTATTCGTTATCGATATTATCATGAACACATTTGATATACTGTAGACTGTATCGTTCGTTATTATGGCAATATCGCCATTATCATTTTCACAGCTGATAGCGTGACCGACCTTGACCCGAAATGTCCCGATGTCACCTGTACACCTGCCTTGCGCTTGATGTAGTTCGGGTGTCGACAGGTCGACAATGATGATGCAGATGTTACCGGCAATGTGTGAAAGCCGGCATTCTATAGAGTGCCTAGATGGAATGCCTATATTAGGTATAGAATGCACCATCAGGCATTCTATACAATACTGGGATTTCACACATTACACACACATTGATAGCATAGTTCTTGCACCAGAGACAATGAATGTTAGATTGCTTCTAAGACATTATTTTAGATAATAATAATCCATACTGGATTATGTGGATATACACAGTCTTCTGAAGGTAGGCTAAACGGAGAAACGGGACAGATTGGCTGATTATTGGTTGGTTGGAAGATTGGGTGGTTGACTCTTTGATTTAGAGTTTGAATGTGGTCTTACCGCCTCTTTCCTATTCCTGCTCTGTCCTTCACTCTGCTATACTATCTTCTTCTTCGCTAGATCAATGACCTACCTTTTTTCTTGAAAACTCTTCCTGGACAAAACTCCTTGTTTGTGTATGGGGTCTGTTGGATCAGCTTGGGAGTGTTGGACGCTTTCTGCCGGGTGGTCACTAGGGCTTCCTATGATTGTACTATTTAGCACTATAGGCATTTTATATGTATGTGTTTTATTGCTGATTTATAATGATGTTTGTATTCTATTTTGTTTTTGTAACCGGGGTGTTCGCGTAGTTGAGGTCAACCCTCAGCCGTCCCCCGCGTGGGATGTCTTTATTGTAAAGTGACTGGCCGGTGGAGGGCATTCAATTTTCCCACTAGGGTTGTTTCGGCAGATCTTTTATGTGGATCGGGGGTTGTCCGGTCCTGATTTGGCTCGGAAGAGTCCGCTGGACCTAAAGCAACAATAAATCAATCAAAATCAATCAATCAAAACCGCCAAATTTTATGGTACAATAAGATATTCGGTGTGGTGGATTCGTTTGACGCCTGTTTAGCCCTTTCATCATTGGGTTCCTACTTCAAGACATCTAGGCATAAACAACGGTGTTTGTGGTCTGCTTTTTTTTTTAAAGTGATATGGTGTAATATGGGGGTGATATGGGGTACTATGGAGCGGACTTAGTTTAGTGGTGTACGCAGTGTACTCGAACGTCAGGCGATAACATTGCAGCATGTACAGTCAGTGGTTCAAATCCCGTTCACGGCCTTTGAATACAAAAAAACAACAAAACAGACACTGCGCTCTTATTCCTTGGGATGAGAGTATAAACCGAGGTCTAATCTGTGCACGCACGCATTCCATCGCATGGACTTTAAAGATCCTGACGCTCATGTCCTAGACGGGAGAGTGCAGGCTACACAGATACACCCAACACGCACTAGGTTCCTTACCCTCCACTCCTGGTCGCCCAGGATTGTGCTCAGTCGTCTGGGCGTCAGACTATGCGCCCAAAGACTCCAAGTGGGCGCCTCGAGCGGCTTGAGTTAGATCTTGTATCGGCCAGCGCCTTGAACGGCATTTGAGTTGGAAAATCGCTATTTAAAAGTGATTAAATAAATAAATGTGGAGTATATTGAAATACAAACGTTCTCATCGTCTCAAGATCAAGCATGAGTCAATACTAAATTTAATGAATGCGTCAGACTTACACAAAAGGTTCACAGTATTAAACTTGAAAGTGTAATGATTATTATTTGTACAGGTTTCGTATGCCTTCTTTGATTGTTGATTTTAGTCACAAGTGAACGTCACGAGTCCATGCAATCAGGTCATTTTGACCTTCACTAATTCAAGTGATCAGATGTATAGTTTAATGCGCTTTAATAATAATAATTTTTGCGCGCGCGCTCTCTCTCTCTCTCTCTCTCTCTCTCTCTCTCCCTCTCTCCCTCTCTCTCTTTCACTCTTTCTCCCCTCTCTTTCTTTCTCTCTCTTTCTCTCTCCCTCTTTTTTTCTCACTCCCCTTCTCCTTTGGTATTTAAAGATCTGCATCACTAGCCTGCATGAAGAAGGCATTTCGATGCTGCTGAAAAATACCTTTCAAGGTAAGACAAAACATATTCTGATTTTAAATATACCTACTCACTAAATGACCTTGACATTTCATATACGAGTTACGTAAAACTGCAGTAGCAATACAAGAAAATAGTTACCTAATTAAATCTGTATCTAGACACTCACAGACTCCGTATGCACCAACCCTGTGCTCAGAATGCATACACGTACATGTAAGCCTAATGCATTTTGAATACTTACAGGAATAATCCACCCACATCATCTAAGACATTCACTTGCTGCAAACTGGTGCGCTGTAGCCTTAGGCCCTCAAAGCCACCCCATACAACCGACCTACTTCAGCCCTAAATTTTTATACTACTACTACTACTACTACTACTACTACTACTACTACTACTACTACTACTACTACTACTACTACTACTACTACTACTACTACTACCACTACTACTACCACTAAAAAAAAATTTTTATTAGGGGAAAAGATTTTAGACTAATTAATAAGTCTAATCTTCCAGTCTGTCCCTTAACAAATTAACATAGTAAAGAAACAAAAACTTGGAAATCATATAATGCATGCGCGCTCACACACACACACACACATACACGCGCACACACCCACACTCACACACACGCATGCGCACACACACCATTATCTTCGTCATTATCTTTAACAATTTTAGACACTTATCCCCTTCCCCATCCCTTATCCTTATATTAATAATAATAATAATAATAATAATAATAATAATAATAATAATAATAATAATAATAATAATAATAATAAATAAATAAATAAATAAGTAAATAAATAAGTAATAAATAAATAAATATTCAAAATATTACATGGAAGACCGTGTCAGCATATTTGTTATTAAACATCGCTTTTATATTTAATTGCGACATGGCGATTCAAGGCGCCTTTACATTACATTACATGATTATTGCTTTAGGTCCAGCGGACTCTTCCGAGCCAAATCAGGACCATCAAGTCGCCTCAAGGCGCCTATATTATACATTGTATTTCGCATACAGAAATACGATGCAAGATGTAGATGTGTTTGTGTGTGGTAAAATTGGCCGTAAGACATGTATCACATAAAACACAGCATTAAGTGAAAATGAACTGTCTTATACAGCGCACTCCCCACTCAAAGAGCTGGTCAAGGCGTAGGACAGACACTCAGGATCTATCTATAACTCCTCACCCACCGTCTCCAAGACGTCAAACTTGCAAAGCATCAAAAGCTGCACTGTCAAACGCCTGAAACAACTGAGTGAAGTAAGTTTACGATAACCCACGGGCCAAGTACTACTGTATTATGCTTTAAAAAAACAACAAAAAAAAAAAAACAAAAAAAAGGTTACAAAGAAAAGTTCAAGATAGCACAGTACGTTTGTGTACTTACTCTGCAGATCTGTATAGACGTGCACCGTTTGAACTGCACAGTATGCAATCAGAATGCACTGTACATACGTACTCTTAAGTTTGGTTTCAAAACTCCAAGCGACGACTTTAAACAATGTTAGCTTCGGGCTTCGCTGACGGGAAAACCCGACCCAAGGCCAAACGCTGAGTTAGACAGAGAAGGAGAAGAAGAGTAAAGAGAAGAAGGAAAAGAAGCCAAAAGAAGGAGAAGAAGGAGAGTAGAACCCAACCGCTAAACATATTGTTGTTATTGTTGTTATTGTTGTTGTTATTGCGGTTGTTGTTGTTGTTGTCATCGTTGTTCTTCTCCCGCTGTCCTTACAACTCATTGATTTGTCAATTAATAAAATACAACAACCAATTATTATGCACGTGTTTTCTTTACATGTTTTCTTGTTCATGTTATATCGTCCGCTAGAGACATTTCAATTGTTGAATTTACCGTAAAGGGTACTGTAGCGCTTACTCAAGTTTTGCTTTCTTGTGTCCTGTGGGTTTTATATAAAGTGTTTATTTGTCTTGTGAGTAAAATTATGTTTAAACCAACCATATTTTATATAAAAAGGAAAGCCTATATATGATTCCACCCAATAGACATACATTTTGTTGAGGTCGTTTGAACATAAACACTGCCTATTCATCATTAAATTAACAAAATAATTTTTTTTAAAGGAGAGAAAAAGTGAAGGAGGGGGGTATGTGAGAGAAAGAGAGCGAGTGAGAGAAAGAGGGTGGGGTGAGGGAGCTATGTGATTAAAGAGAGAGAAAGATAGGGAAGAGAGAGAGAGAGAAGGAGAGAGAGAGCGAAAAAAAGAGAGTAAAAGGGAGATTAAAAAGAGAGAGGAGAGGTGAGTTAGGCGAGAGAGAGAGAGAGGGTTGGGGTGGAGAGAAGGAGAGAGCTGGGTGGGTGGTGAGAGCTATTTGTAGGACGAGAAGCGTTAAGCTAAGGGGTGAAGGTTGGCGAGTTAAAGGAGATAAAAAAAATTAACACATTTATAAAGTAGAGGAAGGATGGAGGAAATGAATACGTTCATAAATCACGATGTGAGAAGATATTTTGACAGTTTATTTTAGAATCTTCGACGAACCCGTGGAAAGAATCATCGCTCAAAAGTGTGAAACGTCAAGGAAAGAAGCGCAAGAAAAGGATGCGTGAGAAGAAGAAGAAGAAGAAGAAGAAGAAGAAGAAGAAGAAGAAGAAGAAGAAGAAGAAGAAGAAGAAGAAGAAGAAGAATGAGGAGGAGGAGGAGGAAGAGAAAGAAAGAAAGAAAGAAAGAAAGAAGAATGAAAAGAAGAAGAAGAAGAAGAAGAAGAAGAAGAAGAAGAAGAAGAAGAAGAAGAAGAAGAAGAAGAAGAATGAAGGAGGAGGAGGTGGAGGAGGAAGAAGGAAAACAAGGAGGAGAAGGAGGGATGAGGAGGAGGCATGAAGAAGAACAACAAGAAAGGAAGAGGTTGCTGCATTGACAACTACAGAATAAAAAAGAATATCCACAAAATTGTTGTATTATAAATATAAGTAGGCCTATAATGCATAACCATCCAAAATAGTCCAGGTCTGATGCATGGAAGGGTTCTAAACAATAGTAGTCCTAGCCAACCCAACTTGACTCAATTCAAAATGCGTTCAGGCTATTAATTTTTTGCTGCTTAGTCTGTGTATGCATCGCCAGAACAGGCAAATTTCTTTGACGTCTTGTACTTCAACTGAAACGTTTTAGTGGGGAATCGCGCTTTACAAAATACACTATTATTTAAAAATTATTATTTTTGCCATGAATCACATGAAATGTTTAATATCAATAATATCAATCTATATATATTTATCGTCTTCATTTTTTTTAAACGTCTTGCAGTTTAATACTTAGGATTTATTGTTAAACATTTTAACCTGCGTTGGTATACATACGTTTATGTGTGAAAATTAGAGCGAGCTCTACAATAATTTGTAACGAATAGACCGTATTTGAATTGTTTAAAACTGAAACGCAACAGTTCCTCGATTCAACATTTTCCTACCATACACACATATTCAACTAATCATTTTCCCAGTAGATTCATTTGGCGAGAAGCCAACGTGTCAAGGTGACGATTCCTGATTTTAGAGTGCAGGGATCCATTTCTGTCTATTTGCTCGACAATCAACAGTGAATAAGTCAAGAAGTCAATTCCCAGCTCAGATATCCATGTCTGTGATTCGCTCAAATCGCAGCGCATGGACTATTTTTAATAGTGGATCTGATCAATATTACCGGTACGGTATAAATAAAAATAAAGTTATCACAATGGATTAGAAAAAAAAAGAAATGCATTTTTTTTAAAAATGTATTGGAATAATCATCATTATAATAATTATTATTATACAAAGAAATACAACTTTTACAGCGCATGTATCTATTTCTGTCATTGCCTAATGTATTGCAATGAATGTAAGGTCAGGGCTCAATCCATCCTCATCCTCATCATCTTCGTATTTTCTTCTTCTTCTTCTTCTTCTTCTTCTTCTTCTTCTTCTTCTTCTTCTTCTTCTTCTTCTTACTTTTTCTTCCTCCTTCTTCTCCTTATCAGCTGTAGGATAATAACATATTTGTGGATCGGGTTCTCAAAATACATTTTTAAAAAGTTTAAATGAACAAAACAAAGCCAGATGAATTTTACCACAAATAGCACCAAAGAAAAAACAAAACCAAGAACGAAACAAAGCAAGAAAAATAAAATAAAGCTAGATAGAGATAGATAGATAGATATATGGATATAGATAGATAGACAAAGCAAGAAAAAGAAAAGATAGATAGATAGATAGATAGATAGATAGATAGATAGATAGATAGATAGATAGATAGATAGATAGATAGATAGATAGATAGATAGATAGATAGATAGATAGATAGATAGATAGATAGATAGATAGATAGATAGATAGATAGATAGATAGATAGACAGACAGACACACACACACACACAAACAGACAAAAAACAAAATGTATAGGCGGTAGGGATAGCTCAGTCGTCAGAGCGCACTAATTGTGTACGTGTGTACGTGCGTCTCGGGCGACGTGGGTTCCAATTTTTACTTCAGCAAACTATTTTGTGATTGCTGGATATTAGTGGCCAGCGCCTTGAGAAGCTCTCTGAGCTTGTAAGTGCGCTATAAAAGGGTAATATCTTTTTTTATATGCCAAACGGTAGCTATTTTAACGCTTATTTGACAAAGGGAGACGTTTAATCAACACAGTGCACGCCTCTTTATGAATAAAAGACACAAAATAATATTCCCAATTCCTTGAAATATCAACACTAACAGAGTTGTGAATTGCTAATTGCATTAGAAGAAGAAATAAATAAATATAGAAACTAGCATATAAATACAAAATATTGACTTCCTTAATAAACAATGATGCTATAAATAAGTTTGCAAGTTACGTCAGAAGTGTTCTCCGATTTCACGTGGCCATAGTCACTCAAACAAATAGTGTCGGTTTCAATTTTCATATTATATGGCCTTAAATTCCTTCAGTGCGATTTTGCATTGCATACAGCTCGAACTAATAGTACAGACAACAAAAAATTATATATGTCTGTTTGTCTGTCTGTCACTCTCTCTTACTTTGTTTTCTTTCTGTCTTTCTTTGTTTCGTTTTTTCTTTCTTTATTTATTTCCTAAATTTATTTCTAGCTTTGTTGTGTACATTTAAACTTTTTTGAATGTAAATAAAATATACATAAAACAATATTAGACTTAGAGTCATTCTTATAATTATATACTCTCAACTTTGTCTTGCCTAATATCCTTTGATTTCCTGACACACGCTAACAGTGACAAAATGTGCACGTCAATCACAGGAAACCAGAATTTAACATTAAAACCACTCGCACCAAAACTGTAATATGCACTTTTGTCAGTTTCTATTCTAACAAAAGACAAACAAACAAAATCACTTAAACAGAAAGGAAAAATAGCAACAAAGAACAAAAAACTAAAATAATACCAATAAAAACACTTAACTGGAACATAAAACAAATATCACACACACATACATAAACACAAACACAAACACACACACACGCTCTCTCTCTCTCTCTCTCTCTCTCTCTCTCTCTCTCTCTCATACACTCATTCATACACACAATTCATGCACACCTGTATGTCCTCACCTGTTGTCATGTTTAACTTTACCAGGTCCAACGAAGGAAACAAAATACACGTTTATTTTCTATCACCGATCGCATTGAACTAGAATTTCACTCTTTCCCAGAAAAGTAAAACAAAACGCGCACACAAAATCACCAGCAGAAAAAAAAAATTATAAAAAGAATACTGCGTCAGCAAATCAGGCACCTTGCTGCTTTGTGACGCACAGGACTGTCATTCAGCAATAGGTGAGGGTGAAATTGAAACGCGCCATTGACCACTTCTTCCTTTCCAGCGATTGGAGCAGCACATGAAATGTCACTTGCACACAAGCAATTCATCTGATCACGGTATGAATCTATGCGGAAAGGATATGAATGGAATTTTTTTTCTGCCTGTTGAGCTCTGGTTGTTGATTTCAGTTTCGCGTCCTTCGACGTCTGGGTTATGGTGACAGGACTGAATGAATGACTATTTAATTGAAAAATTAATGACTTTGGCGATGACCCCAAAAAATATGCAATAGATTATTTTATGCATAAAGGGAAAAAAAAGATGGCAAGCAAGATCACCGAAGCAAATTTATCCCAAAGGAATGTGTTTTTTAGTACGCATGATTTAATGACTGAAACTTATAACGTGGACAACAAGGGAAAGAACGCAATCATAAAACGAGATAATAAGAAAAGAACATAATCATAAGGCGATATATTACGGGACATAGTGCAGTGAAGAAGAAGGAAAGTCAACTAAAGACTGCAAGAGAAAAGACCGTAAGAAGAATAGAAAGATAGAAGTAACTAAAAGTAAAGATGAGGAAGGGGGTAAAGGGATGGGGGTGAAGGAAGCAAGACAGGATGAATGAACGGAAAGAAAATAACACGTGGAAAGACAAACACAATGAAGGAAGGTTATTTAGAATGGATTAGGGATGGAAGGGTTTTATTGCTTTTCACATTAGGTGGGTGCGGGAATTCTTAAAAAGCTATCCCAGTATGTGCAGTTTTACTGAGAGGAAAAAACAGAGAGGAAAGATAAAATAGCCTAACAATAAAACCGTTTTATGGATTGTATAATGCAAAAAATATGGATTAGCATAAATTTTCAAATGCACATAAAACGTCCTAGGAGTAACCTAAACTTTGGTGTGCACTAGTAAGCATAAGTAGTTAAAGTTCAGTTAAGATTTTATGTTTTCCATTGCAGCCCAATGTTGGTTTTGTGTGTGTTTTTGTTTATCTTGTCTCGCTATGTATTTACTACATTACCTTATTTTCTAAAGCGCCATGTTCGTGCGTGCGTTGACGTGTGGAGGTGTGATGTATGTTTCTGATAATTATAGCTGAAAGTTCTGAGCAGGACTGCGAGGGCATGTGTGTGCTGAGAGCAGACAAGGCGTATGGTTTGCGCGCTATATAAATGACATTATCATTCATTAATTGATGAATTCATTATTAAGTTCATAAAACCAACGTATCATGATTTAAGATTACTGTTGTGAAGCAAAGTAACGATCTTCCTAAAAGCATCAGAGGATAGAATGTGAATTCTTCTCTCTATACTACGTCTCGTATTATGTTATGTAAAATTAATGCACCCATATTTCTGCACGCACCCACGCACCCACCTAAACGCCCACTCTCCCGGGTCAGAACACCCTTATATCCACGCACATCTACGTCCATCCCCCCATCTCACAACTCCCTCACTCCACACACTTCCCTCCCCCTCCCCACACATACACACATCTATGCCTACGCCCACGCACCACCCACACAAACTTCCATCCACTTCAACGCCTACCTACGACCACAAACCTAGCTATCTACCCCTAATTTCCTTCCCCCACCCCCACCCCCTACCCCCACCTCCGAATCTACCCCTCACAAGAATAAAACCGGTACCTTAAACAAGATTGTGACGCAGTACAACGGCTTGAAGACAGAAGATAAAATCCTTCAAAGGGTGAAGATGTGGACAGGTAACAGGTTTGCAGACGAATCCACAGAGAGGCACCTACCCCTCACAAAGAAATAGCCCTAAGGTCGATGCCCTAACTATCAAAATCCAGGGTTAAAACCAACGCTTGTTTCTATTTCACGCTTTATTTGTGTGTTTGATGTGTTTGGACGCAGTGTATCCTTACGATCTTTACGTGGAGCTGGTGAAGCAAACTGAACTAGGTGTTTCATTTCACTGGGCTCATGTAGATCATCGTAAACGGTTGCGATGAGCGGTGTACTTCACATACGTTTTCTAGAAACCGAGATTTAGCACAAGACCGGAATGGCAATGCAGTCAGAAACGGAACAGACTTAATTGGCCCAACGGTGCAACACGTAGAAAGCAAAATAACATGGGTTCACAATAGGATTTCTGTAGAAGTGCACATTGTGTAAAGAGGTCGTATACAATGTAAAAAGGTCGTATATTATGTAAAAAAAAAAAAACAAAAAAAAAAACAATCGCACAGATCGCATACTATGTAAAGAAGCGAGGTCGCATACTGTGTAAAGAGGTCATATACTGTGTAAAGAGGTCGTATACTGTGCAAAAAAGGACGCATACTGTGTAAAGAGGGCGTATACTGTGCAAAAAAGGTCGCATACTGTGAAAAAAGGTCGTATAATGTGCAAAAAAGGTCGCATACTGTGTAAAGAGGTCGCATACTGTGCAAAGAGGTCGCACACTGTGGTAAAATAGAGGTCGCATGCTATATAACGAGGTCGCATACTGTGTAAAGAAGTCGCATACCGTGTGTAAAAAGAAGTCGGAAACTATGAATCAAACTCAAGTTCAGTTCAGTTCAGTGGGTAGATTACCGTCCCCGGACACAATAGCGTATAGGGGACTTCTCAAACTCAAGCCACAGGGTTGGTGCATATCATCTAACGTTCCAGACAACTGAGCAATGCTTAACGACCGAGAGAGAATATGCCCTAGTGCTTTCTGAGTGTGTTTATGTTACTGTCTCTCATACGTCTTTATCACGACCATCAAGATTGTAAAGTCAGTGCATTCGATGGAATGCGTTCGTTCACAGACTAGACCTCGGTTTATACTATCTAGTCTAGTCAATTAGTACATATCACATAGTACGATACGGTACACATCATTCATCTACAGTCTACACGACGTGAGCTAAAGAAGTCTAATTTATTTTTTCAAATCTATCTTCCTCCAACTAATAGAAATTCGTTAGGTCCAGGTCTATATGATACGAGTACAATTTTTTCTGTTGATTTCAACCGATTCACGTCAGCATAGTACATGTAGGAATGTACTGTAACCGTGTACAAGAGGCGACGGATTAACGGAGCAGAATAAATGCTCGCCAGACAGCGAGCTCAAGTAACAGAAGTCAATGTGGTCATTGTGCAAAGATATCAGTCGTCAGCTCTTAAAAGTTCTATTATAGTTTTACGAGTGACCCTGCCCAATAAATTAAACAGAGGGAGGTTTATAATAGTTTTAAGAGAAACTCTTAAACAGAGGGAGGTTTATAATACGTGTACCAGAAATTCTGCCCAATAAATTAAACAGAGGGAGGTCTATAATAGTTTTAAGAAAAACTCTATCCAAACAAATGAAAACAGTGGGATGTTTATAATAGTTTAAAATAAACGCTTCTCAAATAAATTAAACAGAAGGAGGTTTAATTGTTCCCAAAATAGCCGAAACAGAGGGAAGTTTATACTAGTTTTTTTTAAAAGAAAAACTCCTCCCAAAGTAATTAAACAGAGAGTTGAAAAAAGGGTAGACTATTAAACACAGGCACTTAACACGACGTGTATTGTACTATAGCTGTCGCGTAGACTTGCACGGTAATCTAGCGGTATTGATAACATTGTATACAGTTTTAATTGTATGGTAAAATAGTTCAGGTGGTTTAAAATGTACAGTAAAGTGAAACTCTGCACACATTATTATATATTTATACAATGTGTTGAAGTGGCGAAAACTCACCGCTCCGCGACAGCAACACTCATGTCTCCCCAAACGACCCGATAGGCTGAGGGATTAGAGAGATAAACGTACTAAAGTAGTTGTGTCAAATGTCGCGCGATCGCCTATCTACATGTATTAAATTAAACGCTAAAACAAACAATCCAGCAAACAAACAAACAAACAAACGAACGAACGAACGCACACAACAAACACAAAACAAACGCGCGTTTATGTATACATCTAGGCTATAATTGCTCAGGCAAACATATATTATATGCGTTACATAGCCTTGTGATGCTCCCGCAGTTGTAATGCACTCTTTTGCGGTTGTTGTTGTTGTTGTTGTTGTTGTTGTTGATGATGATGATGATGATGATGATGATGATGATGATGATGATGATGATGATGATGATGATGATGTCCAGTCTTGGATTGCGCCAATAAAATTTACCTGTCCTTTTGAGAATTTGCTCGCGGTGTACAAAGCCCCCTATATACCGTTCTCAGCTTCCTATCTTATCCTATCCTGTAACTCGAAGGTAGTTGGGGCACCACAGATGATCGTTTAACTAGCGTACTCCATCTTTCTCTATCCTCAGCATCCCTCATGGCTTCGCTCAGTGTCAAACCAGTCCATTCTCGAATGCTGTTCTACCACATCTTTTTCTGTCTCCTTCTTCTGCCTCCTTGCACCGGACCTTGCAGGCTGGTCTTTGCAAGGCCTGATGCTCCGGTGATGTGGCCATACCATCGGAGTTTCCGTTTCTTCACCACTGTGAGCATGCCATCGTGTTGTCCAATGGCTTGTGTGATATCGTTGTTTGATATGATGTGCTGGGTATAGGAAATGCCCAGAAATCTTCTGTAGCACCTCATCTCCATGCTTTGTATTTTTCGTTGTAGGACTCCTGTGAGGGTCCATGTTTCGCAAGCGAATAGGAAGATAGAAATGACAAGGGAGCGCTAAAGGAGCTACACAAGGCGCCGTTTGCCATGCAAGCTATGGTAGACAGAAGAAAGACACAAACACTGTTTGGGAGTAAGCAGAGTAATAGAAAATCTGAGAGAAATGAAAGAGGAGACGTAGTTGGGGAGTAGGCAGAGTATTACAATGAATGAATGAACGTTGAGGTCTAACGTCTACACCCACCATTGGCGATATGGCAGACTGGGATAATCATCCCAGGGAAGAAGGGGCAAATTTGACAAAGTTACGAGTAGGAGAAATATGGATTAAGTTTTTTTAATTAAGATAGTAGTACTTAATGGTTCAGATTGATGTTTCTTAATAGTTCAAGGTAGTGCTAAAGGCGTATAGCTAAAGTCAAGCTTGAACCCCTCCATTAACCCTACAGTCTTGACCCCAAGGCTCGTCCTTGAGGCAAACTTCTTACCCTCCTAGAGCGCCATAAAATGTTGTTGAACTTACACAGGTCTGAACCACTAAACCACTGACAGCAAACTCTGTGATCTGATTTGTCGTCATTGTGAATGAAATTCCAAGCGACGACGTTCGCTCTCTCCCTCTCTCTCTCTCTCTCTCTCTCTCTCTCTCTCTCTCTCTTCCAATGCCTAAGGTGCTAATTTTACAGCTGACCTCACGAAATGTAGGTCGCGAAATACCTTACCGACTACGGGTAAAAAACTGGTTTGTTGGACACACAATGTGGTAAATGATACATGCGTAATTATATAATAGGCCTATATTTGGTAATAATCTATAGTATACTCACATTTCTTCTTAACAGAAACTAAGAGCATCCTTTAAAATATGCAATGTTTCTTGCTAAATGAATACCGTGCACATACCGTCCACAGCCCACACTTAACACTACTTCTAGTAGGCCTAGGTAAATTATCTATTAAATTCTGCAAATCCCATGCTTGCAAAATGTTGCCCACCTAACCGTATTTTAGTCCAGTTTCCTACACCTCAGTTCACCTCAGTTGTTGTCGTCGGCACTGTGCTTACCTTTCAGCTAGATTTACCGAGACCCAGACGATCTCGTCGCTTGTGAGAAGAAGCTGCATCCTCTGATCTTCTGTACCTATCTTCTAACCTCCCACCCACCCAGGCTAGTCTCCGACCGTCCATCCTGCCTTCGCCCTCGCATTAGGTCTGTGCTTTCAACTGAGTCATGAATCATGATAAGTAAATAAAATAAAATAAAATGAAACCTTCTTGCAGTCGTCTGGCTTGGCGTGAACGTAGATCGACAATCAACTTGGTACCCGTCTGGGAAGGTACCACTCAAACACGACTTCACGGAGTGATCTTTTTTTTTTTGTTGTTGGCAAATTTGGTGTTATTAATGATTGATGATCAGGTCGCGGTTGAGTCAAATCCAATAGCAAACCAATCTAATGTACATTTGTATAGCGAATAATTCGTCAGAAGGGAGATGCTCGGGGTGCATAGACTTTGCGAAGAGATACACCTTGTTAATGATATTTTGTGCAGAAGGAATATACCTTTGCGCTGTGATCTCTTCTTAGGCGCAATGAGCATGAACTTCTTACTTCGTGGATAACTGCGCTCCACAAGAATACGCCACCACCGCCATCATCATCATCATCATCATCATCATCATCATCATCATCATCATCATCATCATCATCATCATCATCATATCCTATCCTATCCTATCCTATCCTATCCCGTAAATCAAAGGTCGTTGAGGCACCACAGAATTCCAGCGTACTCCATCTTTCTCTGTTCTCAGAAACCCTCATGGCTTCATTTAGTGTCAAACCAGTCCATTCTCGAATGTTGTCCTCCCACTTCTTTTTCTGTCTCCATCTTCTGCCTCCTTGTACCGTGCCTTGCAGGATGGTTTTTGAAAGGCCTGATGCTCTGGGACATGGCCATACCCTCGGAGTTTCCGTTTCTTCACTACTGTGAGCATATTATCATGTTGTCCAATGGTTTGTGTGATGGTCTGTCGGACTTCGTCGATGGTGATGTGGTGGGTATAGGAAATGTCCAGAAAGTCTTCTGTAGCACCTCATCTCCATGCTTTGTATTCTTCGTTGTAGATCTGCTGTGAGGGTCCATGTTTCGCAAGCATATAGGAAGATGGAGATGACAAGGGAGCGCAGAAGTCTTACTTTGGAATGTAGACTGATGGTCGTATCTTTCAAAATGGGCTTGAACCTTGTCAGGGCAGCAGTTGTTTGCGATCCTGGAGAGGATTTCCTGTTGGGACTCATTGTCTGATACAATGGCTCCTAGATATTTGAAGCTATGCAGAGTTTAGTGATTGGCCTTGGACTTTGATTTCCATGTTGATGCCTTTGGTGTTGTTGGTCATCATTTTGGTCTTCTCTGCACTTATTTCCATTCCATGGGCTCATCATCATCATGTGCTGAAGAATGAAGATTATGGATACCTCTGTAGGTTACCGAATGTCAGTTGCTGTGATTTTGACAGAAGATATTAAAAATCTGTGAACAGGACCCGAATTGCAAAGGCATAAAGTGACAAGCATAACACAATACAAGCAACTAAAAAAGAAAGAAAGAAAGTTGAAATTGTTGATTTCTGGAGATAAGTCTAACCCTTAAGACCTTTTCTTGCTGCAAAGTTTGATTGTGCTGGGTCTGTATATTGTAATTAGCATCCTAGTTTTAACAACTCAAAGATTTAACAGTCTTGTGTCACTTCAAGACTCTCCAGTAGGTGGCCTGAGCCTCTATTTTGCCATTCTCAAATTGTTTCATCAAAGGAAGTCCGCCAATGGTCCCATGATACCAGACTGTCAGAGAGTGAGCAGTGTGCTTAGTTTTCCTTACGTTAGCCATGCATCGTGATTCCCTTTATTACGCCGTGTCTTTTCACAGTGGTGGGCAGGCGAGAAATGCCAGGAATGCTCCTCCGACATTCTCTTAACTATCCACTAAACACATACAATTAATTTAAACAAAGTTCAACTCAGCTACTGCAAGATTACAGGCTAATGTGACAATCTCTTCCAGTCTGTGCACGGAAAGGTCCAAGTCCCAGATAATTATAACAAACTGGCCTACTGTACTCCAAAACGTGTTGTAAATGATAGTTTGGTTCCAGTTGTTTATGTATGTATGTACAGTGTGTATATGTATGTGGGTGTACGTGTGTATATTTGCGTGCGTGCGTGCGTGTGTAAACAACAAACCTGTGCATGAACGCCCGTATCTCTTGCCCATACGTAAATTTTAACCATAAAGTTACGAATGAGCAAATTGGCCCCGCCCATAGCTATGGCCGATTTTGAAGATATGGGCAAAATGTGTGTACGACTTTTATGTAAGCTTCATGCACACCACCCCAGACGTTTTTAACATGCACATAACGCAGTCGTAGTTGCCACCATCGTATGATTCTTTCATAAACATCTTTTATGACCAGAAATTTCAGAAGTAAATGCCATAGTTTTCGTGGTTGGCTCTTTAGCGATTTTTATTATTTTTTTAAAAATTATTATTGAGGATTTTTATAGCGCACTTATCTCGCCGTACTTGACCAGACTCTAGGCGCTGGCCGATACAGGATCTAAATCAAACCGCCCGAGACGCCCACCCGCAGCCCTTGGGCGCATGGTCTGACGCCCGGACAACTGAGCACTATCCTGGCCAGCCAGGGAGGAGGGAGAAGGACCAAGTGCATGCTGGGTGTGTTCTTGTTACCGGCACTCACTTGTCTAGGACATGAGCGTCAGGATCTTTAAAGTCCGTTGTGATTAAATGTATGCGACACACAGACTAGACCTCGGTTTATACTCTCATCCGAAGGAGTAGGAGTAGGAAACGGGAGTAAAGTGTCTTTCCCAAGGACACAACACAATGGCCCGGACAGGGCTCGAACCCGGTGTAACAGGCCGGAATATACCCCTGGCTACTTTATACCCTGGGTATAATGTAGCCTAGGCGGGTTTAATCCCCTGGGTATAGATCAGCCTAGGCCAGGTAATACCCCTCGCGCCCGTAATATACCCCCACCTAAATAGATTTCACTCATGGGGGTTGTTGTATCTATCTATATCTATCTATCTATCTATTCTTATCTATCTAACCCAAACCCTAACCTATTTAAATTTTCAAGTAACTATCTATCTATCTATCTATCTATCTATCTATCTATCTATCTATCTATCTATCTATCTATCTATCTATCTATCTATCTATCTATCTATCTATCTATCTATCTATCTATCTATCTATCTATCTATCTATCTATCTATCTATCTATCTATCTATCTATCTGAGTGCATCAGAACAATTACAACACATAAATTAAAGAGTAACGTGAAGGATAAGGTCTTCCGTAGTGGGGGGTTATAATGGGCAGGAGAGGGTTAAACGAGCCTAGGCCAGATAATACCCAGGGGTATAGTCTGGGCTAGGCCAGTTTATACGGGGGCATAGTCTGGGCTAGGCCGGTTTATACCCTGGGTATACTTGAGGCGGGGTATAATCTGGCCTGCTACACCGGGACCTTCAGATCCGCAAGCCAAAGCACTACCATTAGACCACCGTGCCTCTTGGGGCTAGTGCACATGAAGTTTATGTTTGAACTGCAGCTCTAATCACGGCGGTAGAGTAAAGGTCTCGTCTAATACCTTTATCAACCAGTGTCATGGTCAGATCTACAAAGGTGTGAGACAGGAGAAGATTTAGGGAGGAGGTGGCTAATTGACGAGCTGTACTGAGTTTATCATAACGTTGTTAAAGTAAACGTTTTGGTTGTTGGTTGTACTACAGTTATTGGAATGTGTGTGTGTGGGGGGGGGGGTATTTGTGTGGAGGGTGTGTGTGGCGTGTATTAATGGACCTGTGAGGTGCTAAACTTGCCTTTTTATGCACAAAATGGGGCATTTAGCTCGAGGCCCCCTCTTTGTGTGTTTGTATGCGTTCGTGTGCGCCTGTTTGGGTATGAGTTCCTCAACGGGCGTCATGGCATCATCCGGCACTCACCATCGTTGATGAGGTAATGCACATTGCTGCGATCGGTAGAAAGTATCGCCAAAACTCCCGCTAGCAGCAGGTGAAAGTATTCCCTCCATCCCTTCAAAGTAAACTTTGGGCTCGCTGCTAGCCGCGGATGCGAAGCGCACTACTGTTTAAAAGTGACGGAAAGAGCGGAATATTGCTACAAGGGTTCGGGTAAGGGTTAGTTGTAGATATATCCCTAGCCCTTGCCCTAACCCTGTTGTCTACAAAAATGCTTTTACCGTACCCAAAAACCATTTGCCTTCTTGGATTCTTAAATTGTATGAAACCAAGTGAGGACATTATCCGGCGTCAATAAACGGTTCGAAAAGATTCTCAAACGGTTCGTAAAAGACAGTTGACCTAGAAACAAATACAGCGTGACCTAATTCGTCGCCTAGAGGAGACGAAACTTACTTTTCCGTTTTACTCTAGAGGGGGAAATCGGCTACCCAAAACTAATTGTTATAGAAGCAAAACTTAGTGCATCGGGTAGAGAATAATTGGGTTAGCTTATGGTTCAAAATCGGCCCACAGGAACGTAGGGGAAATATATTAAAATAATTTTTGCAAATCGTTATTTTCCATGTTTGACGCTGTTCGTTTACCACACATCGCACTGCATGCATTCCACAAAAGTGGGTCGCAGGTGCCGTCATTCTGACCTTTGACACCTTTGTTTTACCGAAACTGGCGGTGTAGAGAACAATAGGTTTGAATGTATGGGTAAGCGAAACAATCTCAAAATTTTGTATACATTATTTTTTTTTCTATTTAGTCTTTTGTCGATATGCTCAGAGAATTCATTTCTTAGATTTTTTTTTTAAAATACATTTTGTCATCAGGGTTTCTGAAGTATAAATGTATAATAGGCGAAACAATGTAATAATTATATATTTTTTCTCTCTCCTTTTTACGATTTAGTATTATTTCAATATGCTCAGATCAGAGAATTCATTTCTTAGATTTTATAGTAATATATATTTTGTTACCAGGGCTACTTAAACGTGAATGTATGGTAGGCAAAACAATGTCAAAATTTTATATACATTATTTTTTTTAATTATTATTATTATTATTTACGATTTAGTCTTATATAGATAAGCTCAAAGAATTCAGTTATTAGATTGTTTAGTAATAATTGTCACCAGGGTTTCTGAAGCTGTATGCGGCATTTGCCGAAAATCAAGGAACCAAGATGACGCCATCATTTATCCGACCAAAAAAAGAATTTCTAGTATTTTGCTTGCTAGAAAAACAAGAGGAGATTCATTAGAGATCACTGAGGGTGACTTTGTACACGTTGCTTGTCGTCGCAACTATACTAACAAAAAAAGTATAAAGACATACATGAACAACATTAGTTCAGAATCAAGTTCACGGTCTAGTAGGTCAAGCACAGCGCAGTTTGATTTCAAGAACAGCTGTTTGTTTTGTTCAAAAACTGTAGACAAAACTGAAAAAGGCGTCTACAACCAAAAGATGAGTGGTATACAGTTCGAACATTAGAATATAAAGAAACTCTTCACATGGCTTGTGCAAAGCGCAGTAATGATGACTGGGCACAAAAGGTCACTGCAAGACTGGAACTTGTTAATGATTTAGTTGCTACAGATGCAGTGTATCACAAAGATTGTAATAGTCGATTTCAGTCATTGAAGAGACCTCGGGAAACTGCTTCAGATCAGCAGAATCAGCAAGCAAAACGTTGCGCCGAAAAAATTAAACCTTGGCTGAGGCCTTTCAGAAAGTTGAGCGTTTTCTTGAAGAAAATGACGATGAACAGATAACTAATAATGATCTCAATGGAGGGGATGAAGCATACAGCCATCCCAAGATGAAACACGAATTAAAGAAACTTTGGCGATGACGTTATATTCACATGACTGTGTGGATGGGAAGGCTAACGTTGTTACGTGCAAAAAAACTGCATCTTCTATTCTGCACTCGTTTTATGCCAGACAAGGTAACGACGAGGAGGCCCAGAGGATACAGATACTCAAGGCAGCTGCAGAGCTTATTAAAAGTGACATTAAGTCTGTAGCAGCGTCACGTGATGCATACCCCAGTCAGGACGACATTGAGTCATTAAGCTTTAATTTGTAGTTTGTTCCAGAGTCTCTAAGGCTACTGTTGAGCATTATCTTCTGTGGCAAAGCGGATCTGAAAATTGCATCAGTTGGACAAGTAATAATGTAAGCAGCTCGCCCAAGGATGTTTTTGTGTCCCTTGCCTCTGGGACTAGGCATGCAGGTGCACCATCTCTTTGCTTCCAAGTTTTTTAATGAAAACCTTCATGCACTTGGATTTTCTTCCTCGTACGACGAAATAAAGATTTGTGAAATGAGTGCCAGCCATTTTCCCAACCCATGCTGAGAGCACTACCTTTCCCGATGGCCATTTTGCACAGTACATGGCCGACAATCTGGACCATAACACTAATACCATTGACGGTTACAACACATTCCATGGGATGGGAATCATCGCCACTGTGACGCCAATGATGCATGGCAAGCTGATGGTTAAGAGACGAACTAACATCAGATCTGAAGAAATAGTAAGAAAGGCTAAAATTGAAATCAAATATTTCAACAGAGAAAAAACAGATGGTCTGAAAAGTCTCAAGCTGGAAAGACTTGAAACACAAATTGTGCAGGATCCAACAATGGAAGTTGAGTTACTCTGGAAGTCCTGCTGGCTGCTTAAGCCAGACAGACCTTCTTGGTCTGGAGTAATGCAGGCTGTACACCAAGGTGCTTTTCCTGAGCAGTCCTCTGTTCTGTTTTTACCCATGATCGACCTTAACCCCACAAACAGAACATGCATACTCTCCACTCTGCACTATATTTGTTCTGAAGCAAAAAGAAACAACAAAACTGCAGTTCTGACATTTGACCAGCCTCTCTGATGGAAGGCTCTTGACATGATACAAAGTGAACCGAAAGAAAGTCATCTTAGGTCAATCATCTTGCGACTTGGACCCTTCCATCTGCAGAAAAGTTTTCTGGCTTGCATTGGCCACCTTATGGCAGATTCTGGCTTACAGAAAGTCATGTCTGTTTAGTGTTGTGTACGCCCCAAATTCAGTGTCAGCAATTTTAAATGGTGATGCAGTGGAGCGTGCAGTGCGTGCACACATCACAATAGACACGGCCCTGCATGCCCTTCTTATTGCAGACCTTCTGCAAATCCCTCTTCCAAAATTACCAAAACCCAGCGACAGCAACGATGCTCAGGACACTGATGCCTCTGTTGTACTTATTGATGGAGCATCAAGCAGTGACATAGATAGGCGTTGTGATGTACTTTGGGAACCTGTCCAGTCTCATCTGCCAGAAGTGTTGGGAGAGGCGGTAAACGACTTTGAAGACATGAATGCTGTTGTTCACACTCATGCCAAACTGCTTAAAGGCGAAATAACAGCAGAGAACCTGAAAGACAGCCCTTGCTTGGAACGTATGAGCAAACGGATTCACGGACAGAAAATGTCACTTGGTCTAACCAGAAAAACATGCCAGCTGTGGCTGCAGTATATGACAACAGTTGACATTCTGAAGCGATTTCTCAAGGCTGAGAGAACTGGTAACTGGCTGCTTCACTTGTCAACCATGCATGAGATGTTGCCGTACTTAGCAGCCACTGGGCACAACCTCTATGCCAAATCAGTCTACCTGTACCTACAGATGATGAATAAGCTGGACAAAGTGAACCCCAACGTCTTTAAAAGCTTCATGGATGGTCACCATGTTATTCGGAGGTCTGACAGGTATTGGGCTGGATTATCCTCCGATCTTGTTATTGAACAGACCCTAATGCGCAGTGCGAAGACCACAGGTCTTACGAGAACCCGATGTATCACAGAGGCTCAGCGAGCAAAATGGGTGCTGTCGCTGCCTGCATGTGCCGGTATTAACCATGCCATGCAGGAATTGACTGGTACTCGGCGAGCAACGAGTGATGAACATGCAGAACTTGGAGAAGCAAGAGTTCAGAAAGATATGGAAGATATGGTCAAGATAGGCGCCTATCTTCAAGAAAGGAGCCCAGTTTCGGAAGACCCTACGCTCAGAAACATTGCCACAGGAGTGACTGCTGACCTCACTGTTAACGCCCAAGAGGCAAAAAAAAAAGATTGGAGAACAGATAATCCGGTCATTAGAGGGACAGAATGCTGGTGAGCTTAAATTTACAAGGAAAGAACAAGTCAGGAATCTGGCCACCAGGCAGTCGAATAAAGGGGTCGGAGCACCCGTCAACATCAACGCACAGCTGCTATTTCAACGGTTTATTACTGCATCACAAGGTCAAATGAGCGGGGAAGAACAAGAAATATTCAAATACGAGCTATGCAGTTATCCATCATCTTTGTTTGAATCTCCAGAAATAATGAGACTACCAAACAAGGCATCACTGGCCGATGAGCTGTGGAAGATGGTGTCTGAACCTCCCATGTGTTCTCTACCCCGTGACCTCCAGTATGTTGTGGACGGAGGTTCCTTACTACAACGAGTACAAGCACCCTGGAAGCGGGGCTCCACATTCCAAAGCATTATTGACTTTTAAGTCAGTTATGTAAATAGCCAATATCCCCATGCCGTGGTAGTCTTTGATGGATATGGGTCTGGACCCTCAACCAAGCATATGACTTATATAAGACGCACAAAAGGAATGAAAGGAGTACCGGTTCATTTTACTCCTGACATGGCCCTGCTGTCTACTAAGGAAGTATTTCTTGCACACAAGGAGAACAAGCAGAGATTTATTTCTCTCCTTGGTTCATGCTTGGAGCGGACATGCACAGTCATATAAGCGAAGTCAGACGCTGACTTGCAGATTGTCCTGGCAGCTCATCAGGCAGCTAAACACAAGAGCGCGGCCGTGGTAGATGAAGACACGGACCTGTTAGTGTTGTTGATATATTACCTGTGTGCCGAAGACCATGATGTCTACTTCTATTCAGACAAACAACAGCAAAAGAAGAAAGTGTGGGACATAAAACGACTTGTTGATGTCCTTTGGTTCCCGCTACGTCATCTCATGTTAGTTCTGCAGGCCATTACAGGTTGTGACATCTCGTCCAGGTCCTTTGGCATTGGCAAGGCTGTAGATCTCACAAAATTGAGGTCCAGCACCTGCTTTTAAAAGGCTGCCAAAACTTTTCTGGAGGCATCTTCAGTGACAGAAGTAGAAGCAGCAGGAGAGACAGCCCTTGTATTCCTATATGGTGGCAAAGAACATGATAGAATAGACGAACTGAGGTATCGCACCTTCTGTAGGAAAGTGGCCCTTGGAACAACCTTTGTTCAGGTGAATACGCTGCACCCAACGTCTGCGGCTGCACGATTTCACAGTCATCGCGTCTACTGGCAAGTACAAGAGTGAATGCGCAAGCAGCAGGACGCATGCCCAACAACATGTGGATGGAAGCTGTAGGGCAGCATGCTACTGCCAGGTACAACCCGGCTTCCTGCTGCTCTACCAAAGCTGCTGAAGATAATCCGATGCTCATGCTCAGGAAATTGTGATGCCCAATCCCGCTGTTCATGCAGGAGATACAGGCTTCTTTGTTCTCCTGCCTGCAAGGAGTGCAGGGGTCTTAGCTGCTGCAACACTCCCCCACCCCATCCCGATGAAGTGTAGCAGGATTGGAGCACAAATGTTCAGTCATCCTTGTGTGGTTTTGCGTTATCATATTAAGTTAAAGAAACTGACTACATAGTACAATGGTTTGCAGTGTAATTAATATGTTCATATTGTTCACTGTTTATTATTTTATCTGTTGTCTCATAGAGCATTTACATAACCTTTCTACATCATTAACTTTAACCAATTAAAAGTATCGTTAATTATTATAACGTTTTCGACAATGCATTTTTATTACCTTTCAAACGAGGTGCTACTTGATAGGGTTCTAACGATTTTTGTGGACAGTGACCTTGACCGTGACCTTTAAATAGCCCCTAAAAAGTATGCCGCGCACCAACTGTGTCCGATTTTTTATGGGAAGTAGCGACTGATCGTGCCGTCATAATGCAGTGAAAATCTTTTCTATAACAATTTGTTTAGGGTCATAGCATATTTTTTTCTAGGTCCCCCAGGCTATTTGTAGTCTTTCACCGACACTGTAACTGAGCAGGCTGCTAACCTCGCTTACCTCCCTTCAAGGGACAAGGGACATACTTTGGACTGCTGCGCAGCGTGTGCCTGGAGTATACTTTCTTTCGATCGCAGCTATGTGCAATGGGTGCGTTGATGAAGTCAACGCAGCCATGATCATCAAGTCTACCACTCAACCCTTTTCTCTTCACCCTCAACGTGCTGCTGGAGAAGCGAAACACATCGAGGCAAGGTCTTAATGAATCAGTTCAACTTAGGTGAGTCTGATGAATAACAATTGATGCAACGACAACTACATGATGATGAAGCTGGAATCACCACAGGGCAACTCCCAATGGTCGTTCATTATAGGTCCCGGCATCTCAAGAGCCGAGGCATACATAGGCTATCCTATCCTATCCTGTCCCATAACCCGAAGGTCGTAGGGGCACCACAGATGATCGCTTAACCAGCATACTCCATCTTTCTCTGTCCTCAGCAGCCCTCATGGCTTCGCTCAGTGTCAAACCAGTCCATTCTCGAATGTTGTCCTCCCACCTCTTTTTCGGTCTCCCCCTTCTTCTACCTCCTTGCACTGTGCCTTGCAGAATGGTCTTTGCAAGGCCTGATGATCTGGTGACGTGGCCATACCATCGGAGTTTCCGTTTCTTCACCACTGTGAGCAGGTCATCGTGTTGTCCAATGGCTTGTGTGATGGTCTGTCGGACTTCAACGTTGGTGATGTGTTGGGTATAGGAAATGCACAGAAGTCTTCTGTAGCACCTCATCTCCATGCTTTGTATTCTTCGTTGGAGATCTGCTGTGAGGGTCCATGCTTCGCAAGCATATAGGAAGATGGAGATGACCAGAGAGCGCAGCAGTCTTACTTTGGAATGTAGACTGATGGTTCTGTCTTTCCAAATGGGCTTCAACCTTGTCAGGGCAGCAGTTGTTTGTGCGATCCTGGAGAGGACTTCCTGTCGAGACCCATTGTCTGACACAATGGCTCCTAAATATTTGAAGCTGTGCACTGTGTTGAGGGATTGGCCTTGTACTTTGATGTCCGTGTTGATGCCATTGGTGTTGTTGGTCATCATTTTGGTCTTCTCTGCACTTATTTCCATTCCATAAGCTCTGGAGGTGGTGTCAAGCCTCTGTACAAGCTGTTCAAGTTCTTGTTCCTCTCCAGCCAATCCATCAATATCATCCGCAAAACGAAGATTGGAGATTGCTCTGCCCCCTATGCTGACTGTGCCTTCGTGATCTGCAAGAGCATCTGACATGATGCGCTCTAGGAAGATGTTGAAGAGTGTTGGAGAGAGTAGGCATCCTTGACGCACACCGATTGTTGTTCTGAACCAGTTCCCGATGACGCTGTTATGGAGGACTGCACTGGTAGCCTTGTCATACAGGCTTTTGATGACTTCTATAATTTTAGGGCTGATGTTGTACACTTTCATGGTTGCCCATAGAGCTGCATGCCAGACTCGGTCAAATGCCTTCTTGA
This sequence comes from Oncomelania hupensis, assembly GCA_036898135.1. Lineage (NCBI taxonomy): Eukaryota > Metazoa > Mollusca > Gastropoda > Littorinimorpha > Pomatiopsidae > Oncomelania > Oncomelania hupensis. Next base: position 32,484,047 of record CM072523.1, on the reverse strand, counting down.
AGTCTATGAACACATGATATAGATGTTGTTGGTGCTGTAGGTATTTCTCACAGATTATTCTGAGGTTGAAAATCTGTTCAGTGGTACTTCGCCCTGCCATGAATCCTGCTTGTTCTTCAGCTATGATTTGTTCAGCTTGTGGTTTCAACCTGTTGAGTATTATTTTCAGGAGGACCTTGCTGGGATGGCTGATGAGGCTGATGGTGCGGTAATTTTCACACTCCTGAAGGTTACCTTTTTTGGGAAGAGTGATGACAAGCGACTGGGTCCATGGTGTAGGCCATTCCCCACTCTGCCAGATCTTGTTACAGATAATGGTGAGAGCATCAGTCATCGCTTCTCCTCCTGCTTGTAGCAGTTCCGCTGGTATGTTGTCCACTCCCGCTGACTTCCCTTTCTTCAGCGATTGCACTGCTGCCTCAACTTCTTCCCGGAGAATTGGGAGGATTTCTTCTTCTTCTCTGCTCTCGGGACATGCTAGAACTGATGGGTCTCCATTTGGTGTATGGTTGTAAAGGTCAGAGCAGTACTCTGTCCATCTGTCCAAGACTTCTTGTTCTTCTGTAAGGCAAATGCCAGACTTGCTTTGGATAGTGGAGACTTTGGGCTGTTTAACACTTGTCAGCCGCTTCACAGTCTGGTAGGCCTTCTTGCTGTTGTTCTTGTTCAGATTGTTCTCTATTTCCTGGCATTGATCTTCTATCCAGTTCTCCTTTGCTGTGCGCATGCCTTTTCGGATGTCATTGTTGATTTTTCGGTAGACATCAGCTCCCTGTGAGGTGTTCTTTTTCTTTTTTAACTCTCTTCGTTTATCACACAGATCCAAAAGTTCAGGTGTGATCCACGGCTTCTTCTTTGGTCGGTGCTTGCCAAGGATCTCAGTGGCGGCATCTGTTACAGCTGAGTTGAAGGTATTGGTCATGGTGTTGACATCTACTTCGCCTGCCCCCAAAATAAGCAGTGGTGCAAATTTCCCTCCAATTGTGGCCTGAAATATTTTTGCCACCTCCGGGTCTTGCAGTTTGTCCAGGTCGAACTTCAGCCTAGTGCACTTTGCTGTATTTACTCTCTTCAAATGGAGCCGGAAAGACATCATCACGAGATCGTGGTCACTTCCAATGTCTGCTCCTGGAAAAGTGCGTGTCCTGCCAATGTTGATGCTTGATCTGAAGCGTTTCTTGACCATGATGTAGTCGATCTGGTTGTGATGTTCCCCGCCGGGACTGTGCCATGTCCATCGTCTGGATTTTTTGTGGAGACCAAGCGTGTTTGCCAGTACCAGATTGTTGTATCTGGCAAACTCCAATAGCCTCAGACCCCTGTCATTTGTCTCGTCGGATTGAGATTGGTGTGAGAATTATCGAAGAGCATGATGCTAAAACAGAATAACATTGATCAAGGCCAAATTAAGCGGAACTTCACGGGCAAGACCTGAGAACGGACGGGTGAAGGTGCAGCTATATAAAGTGTCCTTGGAAGATGACTGCGGATGAAATGAATGTTAAGATTGTTGATATTTGAATGGCTTGCGATCATGGTGATGCTCCTCCTTTCTTGTAAACTACATAACATAGAGTTAGGCTTTAAAGATTGTTTTTCAGTTTCAAAAAACAAGAAATAACAAACAAACAAAAATTAACCTCTTGCTATTAAAACAGCGCTTTTGTAAACCTATTGGATAAAAGAGCGTCATTATCATCATCATTATCATATTCATCATCGTCACCGTCGTTGACGTCATTATTATCTTCTTCTTCTTCTTCTTCTTCTTCTTCTTCTTCTTCTTCTTCTTCTTCTTCTTCTTCTTCTTCTTCTTCTTCTTCTTCTTCCTCGTTCACGTCGTCGTCATCGTCGTCCTACTCTTACTACTTCTCCTCTTTTATCATCTTCCTCCCCATCCTGCTTCTTATCATCTTCATCAGTAGTAGCAAGCAGCATCCTTATCATCATCGTCATCATTATTATCATCAGCTTCCTCCTCCTCCTCATCATCATCATACAAATCCTCTTGTCAGATGCTCTGTATGCAACAGACACCGGGACCATCCCTTACAGGCCGATTGGAAACATCAGCGGAGATTATAGCAGACGGAAGATGGCCACGGTACAGCCAGCCCATCCCAATAAGCATCGGTAAACTGGAAACACTACAGTCATGCGCTCTCTCTCTCTCTCTCTCTCTCTCTCTCTCTCTCTCTCTCTCTCTCTCTCTCTCTCTCTCTCTCTACACCGATTCCTTTTAGCAGTGTTACTATTATTGCCCATCCTGCTTTCCGCGTCAACAAAAAACAAAACAAACAACAAAACAAAACAAAAACTAGTATTAGGTGGGTTGGATAGGGGAGCGCCACAGGCCTCCCCAGGGGAGGCGGCCCAGAATTTTCCGTTAAAAAGGGACAACAAAGTGTTCAAAAATCCACACACACAAAATAAAAATCAAACCCAGTTGATGTTCTTGTTCGGTTTGTGGGATCCTGATATTTAAATCTCTCTAGAAAAAAGATAGCCTCTGTATTTACACCTTGGTCTCCTTCCTGTCCAGGCGTGACATGAGACGCATGGAACTGACCGCTTATAGTTTATGCACAGAAAAATCAAGGACATACAGCATTTAAGTTTAATTGTGGCTCTGGAAGTCAAAGAGTCTGAGTATGTAGCATCCATTCTCAATGAAGTGTGCGGCATTTTCTGCATGATCGGCTCCACAAGGGTGTGATGGTGGGGAAGATTTAGGGTGGAGCCGGCGTAATTGTCGAACTGTGCTGAGTTCCTTACGAGGTTGAAAATAACAGTTTTGGGTGTAAAGACGTTATCGAAATGTGTGTGTGGTGGGTGTGTGTGTGGGGTGTGTGTGTGTGTATGTGTTGTTACAAGCATAATAGTTAAGTCTGAATTTAACAGGATTAAATAGTCGCCTACTGCTTCAGAAATCGTCGGCTTCTTTTCTTGAACTCTAGTTGTTTACGCATTCTTATGGAATTCAGTGGGTGAAGGAGAGAGAGAGAGAGAGAGAGAGAGAGAGAGAGAGAGAGAGAGAGAAGAGAGAGAGAGAGAGAGAGTGAGAGAGAGAGAGAGAGAGAGGAGAGAGAGAGAGAGAGAGAGAGAGAGAGAGAGAATATGAAAGAAAAGAAAAACAAGACGCAACAACAAACACAAAATACATACACGACATGGCCAGGCCAGTTTTTTTGTTGTTGTTTTTTTTCTTTAAGTTTGAATTCAGTTCTATATCATCAGTAATCGGAGTACTGGACCGCATCCTTCTGTCTTCCCATATTATGCCTCCTTTGTCCTGCTCAGGCAAATTACATGCAATTTATTTGAACAATTCTGCATGGCCCACTTAGTGCATAGACGCACCTTCAAATAATTATAGCCTGGGATTGGTACCACAAACACAGAGTAAATGTCATGAAATGTTAGTGTCAGAATACACGCCACAATGATCGGAAGTGAAGCGGCTGCACTCAAACTTTTTTAACGTTGACGCTTACTCACTCTCTGTATATAGACCAACGTGCCCAACCTGTTTCAACAACATTAAGCATGTCGACGATCGTGGCTCATCCCATTTTATCCCCGGAAGAAAGAAGCAGTAGCGGTGAAACGTGTGTTTCGTCCCTAAACTAGCAGTTTTTAGTATCCCGAGGAGCACAGATGGCTCGCAGCACTGCGGGAGACTAGCTCCTCCTAATTGGGACTTTTTTTTTCATTTTTGGCTCTTTCTTTATTTTTGTTTAAATTCATTAATTTATTCTTTTTTCATTAATTAAAGGATTTTTTGATTGACTAATGGTTGATCGTATTATTGAATGATTACCTAAAAGCGCCTCTGGGATGATTGTTGCTTATATTATTCTGGGGTATAACTGTACCCACGTTAAGATTAGAGAAGTGCACTGGATTAAGTGTGCTTCTTCCCTGTGCTTTGGGACTCAAGTAATGATCCGCGGGAATTGCCGTGCTGTTCCAAACGCCACAGCACCAGCGTAACATGATGACGCGGCTCTGAAATACGCTCTTTACCAGACCCGACTCCCCCTCTCCTTCCCCCTCCCCTGGTACCCCCACACCTCTTACCTCCCACCAATGCAGGATTAGGTCCATTACACCCTCTCCGAAAGGAAACTAGTTGGGCGAAAACTCTTGTAGTCTTGGCTGTTCAGCGTGGTCTGGTGATAAAGGATGGGTAGGTCCGCTGCTGAGGATAGCAGTCCTACAACGTAGCTGAAGATACTCCCTTTATTGAAGAGAGAGAGAAAGGGTGTATGTCTCGTCTAATCTCAGGTACGTTGTATGCACTGTAGTAAGGAGTGATTTTATGTGGGGCGAAAAGCAAAGAACGATAACTCTTGACGTTACTCAGACCGGAAACTAGACGATTTGTTCCTTTTTGACCTTTCTTCATCCCACTGCAACAACAAGACAAATGACAGGGGCTTGAGACTCTTGGAGTTTGCCAGATACAACAATTTGATACTGGCAAACACGCTTGGTCTCCACAAAAAATCCAGACGATGGACATGGCACAGTCCCAGCGGGAAAAATCACAACCAGATTGACTACATCATGGTCAAGACACGCTTCAGATCAAGCATCAACATTGGCAGGACACGCACTTTTCTAAGTGCAGACATCGGAAGTGACCACGATCGGGTGATGATGTGTTTCCGGCTCCAATTGAAGAGAGTAAACACAACAAAATGCTCCGGACTGAAGTACGACAAGAACAAACTGGCAAAAATTTTCCAAGCCACATTTGGAGGGAAGTTTGCACCATTGCTCAATTTGGGAGCTTGTGAAGTAGATATTAACACCACGACCACCACCTCCAACCTAGCTATAACAGATGACTCCACTGAGATCCTTGGCAAGCACCGCCCAAGAAAAAAATGTGGATCACAGCTGAACTTTTGTACCTTTGTGATAAACAAAGAAAGATGAAAATGAAAGATGGATAGAAGAGCAATGCCAGGAAATAGAGAACAGTCCGAACAAGAACAACGGCAAGAAGGCCTACCAGACTGTGAAGCGGCTGACAAGTGTTAAACAGCCCAAGGTCTCCACGATCCAAAGCAAGTCTCGTATATGCCTTACAGAAGAACAAGAAGTCTTGGATAGATAGACAAAGTACTGTTTTGACCTCTACAACCACACACCAAACGGAGACCCATCAGTTCTAGTGTGTCCCAAGAACAGAGAAGAGGAAGAAATCCTCCCAATTCTCTGGGAAGAAGTTGAGGTAGCAGTGCAATCACTGAAGAAGGGGAAGTCAGCGGGAGTGAACAACATACCCGTGGAATTGTTTTAAGCAGGAGGAGAAGCGATGATTGACGCCCTTACCATTATCTGTAACAATGAGGGCGACACGGATCGACTGGAGAAAATCGCCATCCAGGCCTCCCGGCTGATGGGGAGGGATGTACAGTCGCTGGCTGGCGTCCACGAACGCACTTCCATCACCAACCTGCGTCGCATCCGCAATTACGAGGCGCATCCCCTGCACGAGGCAGTCGCTGCCTGTGTCTCCCGGCGCAGCGAGGGGCGCTTCCTCTTCATGAAGTGTTGCACGACGCGCTTCAAGAATTCATACCTACCAACAGCCATCCGACTGGCAAACGACATGTTCCAGCGATAAGAATGCTCACCCTTGTTATAAAGGAGGCACTTTGCTTTTGTGCGTTTATCCATATCTGCTGCAAATAATTATGAATGTGGTGTATTTTCTCCTCAACTGTGACCAGAGATTTTATCAATTAGTTAATTCGGTTGTATTGTCGTTCTTGTTGTTATCATTATCCTCACTAATTTTGTTCCCCTAGATCATCATGAAGCTTGGTTCTGTATCCTTGCTGTTGTTATTATTATTAATTGTAGTAATATTATTAGTAGTATTATCATTGTTACCATATATTATTTGTCTGTTGGTGTTGCTGTTGTATTAATTTTAGTACTTGTATTTTTTATTATTATTATTATTATTATTATTATTATTATTATTATTATTATTATTATTATTATTATTATTATTATTATTGTTATTATTATTATTATTATTATTATTATTATTATTATTATTATTATTATTATTATTACTCTTATGATTACGATTATTATTGGTATGATTATTTTTATTTTTACTCTTATTATTATTATTATGACTATTATTATTATTATTACTCTTATTGTTATTATTGTGACTATTAATAATAATAATAATAATAATAATAATAATAATAATAATAATATATTATTATTATTATTATTATTATTATTATTATTATTATTATTATTATTATTATCATTATTATTATTAGAACCTTGGATGGGTCTAAGGCATGGAAGAATGGGTGAGTGTGAGCAGTTTTGTGTATTGTGGAATAATTTTCTGTGTGTCAAATGTGTACGCATGGGTATGTGACTGAATATCTGTTTATGCATGTGTGCTAGTGGTGATAGATTTTTATTTTGGTATGGAAGTTGTGTATGATAGTATATCAAATGTATTAATATTGTATGTCTATGTTTTTGATGTTGTTATCTCTTTTCTTGCACTGCAAAACAAATTTATCCATGCCATGTGTTGGGAAAATACAGAATCTTGAATCTTGAACAAGATCTGGCAGAGTAGGAAGTTGCCTACACAGTTGCTTGTCATCACTCTTCCAAAAATGATAACTTCAGGAGTGTGAAAATTACCGCTTAATCAGCCTCATCAGCCATCCCAGCAAGGTCCTCCTGAGAGTAATACTCAACAGGTTGAAACCCCAAGCTGAACAAATCATAGCTGAAGAACAAGCAGGATTCATGGCAGTGCGAAGTACCACTGAACAGATTTTCAACCTCAGAATAATCTGCGAGAAATACCTACAACACCACAGGAAGTCCACTTCAAGATCGCACAAACAACTGCTGCCCTGACAAGGTTGAAGCCCATTTGGAAAGACAAGAAAATCAGTCTACACTCCAAGGTAAGGCTGCTGCGCTACCTTGTCGTCTTCTTCTTCCTATATGTTTGCGAAATATGGACCCTCAGCAGACCTACAACGAAGAATACAAAGCATAGAGATGAGGTGCTACAGAAGATTTCTGGGCATTTCCTATATACAGCACATCACCAACGAAGTCCGATAGACCATAGCACAAGCCATTGGACAACACGATATGACATGCTAACAGCGGTGAAGAAACGGAAACTCGGATGGTATGGCCACTTCACCATAGCATCAGGCCTTGCAAAGACAACCCTGCAAGGCACGGTGCAAAGCGGCAGAAGAAGAGGGAGACATAAAAATAGGTAGGAGGACAACATTCGAGAATGAATTGGCTTGACACTGAGCGAAGTCATGAGGGTTGCTGAGGACAGTGTGACGGTGGGGCTTTTGCTGCTGGGCTCTGCACAATGGAATGCTATTACCTACTCGTCTATCGTATGCGGGGATCGGCTAGTGTAATCACCCTATGACTAATATTAATAAATTTATAAGTTTAGCTCGGTCTGTGTGCGGATAGGGTTATAGAGAAAGGGACAAAATGGTTAAAGATTCACTGGCAACACTAGCTCTCGCACGGCTATGAAACGTAGGTAGTCCAGCCACTTGAGATTCCACTCCAGATTCTTGAGAAAATTGTCCTCCAACAGTTGTTTTCCTACCTTCAGAACCACGACCTCCTCCCCCACACTCAGTCAGCCTACCGCCCGCACCACAGCACTGAAACTGCACTTATTAAGGTTGTCAATGACATTCTGCTTGCTCTGGATTCTGACGATGTGTCTTTCCTCTCTCTCCTCGATTTATCGGCAGCGTTTGACACTATTGATCACTCTCTTCTGCTCAAAAGACTATCTTCCTCATTTGGCATCTCAGGCTCTGCTCTCTCTTGGTTTAAATCTTACCTTTTAAACAGATCTCAAACTGTCCTCATCAATGATCGCCCTTTCTCGTCTGTTCCTCTTGACTTTGGTGTTCCTCAAGGCTCCGTTCTAGGACCCGTCTTGTTCATTCTGTATACTCAACCTCTCCCCACTCTCGCTCAAACTCGCTCCATCTCCAGTCAGTCCTTTGCTGATGATACCCAACTTTACACTTCTTGCAAACCTACGCAGACACACGCTGCCGTCCAGGGCATGCAGGCATGCATTCTTGACATATAGAATTGGATGAATAACAATAAGCTAAAATTAAACGATGACAAAACAGAAGTACTTTTATTTAAAAAGAAAACAACTCCGTCTGTTTCCCTTCCATCTACCATACAAGCCGGGAACTCTGCCATTGCTTTTTCCTGTCATGCTCGCAACCTTGGATTCACTCTCTCATCTGATATGTCTCTCGACAAGCACGTCTCTACAGTCTGCAAGTCTGCTTTCTTTGAACTCCACAAAATCAGTTGCATTCGCCAGAATCTTTCAGTTCAAACCACTATCACTCTCGTCTGTGCCTTTGTTCTGTCTAAACTTGATTATTGTAATGCTCTTCTTGCTAATGCTCCCCTCTATCTCATCGAAAAACTTCAAAAGATCCAAAACTCTGCTGCTCGTCTTGTCTTCAAGTCCCGCAAACATGAACACACCACGCCTCTCTTAAAATCTCTTCACTGGCTTCCTGTCAAAGCACGCATTCAACACAAGCTCTCGACTCTCTGCTATAACTACTTCTCTGGCTGCTCTCCTGCCTACATCTCTGAACTTCTTTCTGTTTACACACCATCCCGGCAACTCCGATCCTCTTCAGATAAACGCCTTCTCAACATCCTTCCCACATGCACAAAAACCTATGGAGAACGCACTTTTTCTTTCGCGGCTGCAACACAATGGAATTCACTCCCATATGCTCTTAGACATGCACCCAGTCTACCTGCCTTTAAACGTGCATTAAAAACACACCTGTTTAAACAATACTATAAATAATTATGTAGATTTCCCTTGCGTCAGCTGAGATATGACTTGTCAGACGGTAGTAGGTCTGTGTGTGCGTGCTGTGTGTGTGTGTGTGTGTGTGTGTGTGGGAGCGTGTGTGTTTCTTTGTGTGTGCTGTGATAACTAATGTGGCGTCTGGACGGTTGATTGCTGGCGCTGGCGACGGAGTAGCTGTTCAATGTATTATTTTGTATGTTGATCCTATGCTGATTTTAATTGATATGATTTTTGTGAGCTGTTGTTTGTCCGATTGTTCTGTATATTATGCTATTTTATATATATATATATATATATATATATATATATATATATATATATATATATATATATATATATATATATATATATATATATATATATATATATATATATATATATATATATATATATATATATATATATATATATTTTTTTTTTTTTTATAATGAGATTTTTATAATGAGATTTTATAGCTATATTAGTATTTAACCTGTTTAAAAAAAAATTATATGTTTGATATGTATCTTAATCTATTATTTGCTAACAATTTGTAATTTGTGAAGTTGTCAACCACAGCGAGTGCGTGTTTTATTATATGTAATGTTGTGGTATATAAATAAACAGTTATTATTATTATTATTATTATTATTATTATTATACTTGTTAACAGTAAACATCACACATTTATTTCCTTTACTCGATACATAATTCTCTAAACACTCTATTAACTTAAATGTCCAAATTCCCTTCGACTAGTTCGCTCCTTGATGGGTCTATGCTGCTACTGTTCTTGATATTTCATACTGTCTCATAATTGGGCTATTTGTTCTGGTTTGCC
>CM072523.1:32461810-32469310 GCA_036898135.1 Oncomelania hupensis | reverse complement strand
ATATTTATCAGCCTCGGCCAATAGCACTTCTAGATCTATGTTTTTGTCTCTTTCCTGTCTGTCTCTGTCGGTCTGGCTGTCTGTCAGTCTGTCTGTCTGTCTGTCTGTCTGTCTGTCTGTCTCTCTCTCTCTCTCTCTTCGTTCGGGTCATATTCAATTATTGATTGATTATTCCTCTACTTTTTGGGATTTTGCTAGTGTCAAAGCAATGTTAAGCCTTTATTAAGAATTCACAAGCGTGCAATTATACAAGTTTGTTAAAAATATCTCTTGATGGTCTCTATCACGATGAATATAAACAGATCAAAATTCCACCTCTTACCACCAGATTAAAATGTAATAATAATAATAATAATAATAATAATAATAATAATAATAATAATAATAATAATAATAATAATAATAATAATAATAATAATTCCTGTAATTCTTGTTAAACTTGTTCTTAATCTTCTTGTTTTTCTTCTTCTTGTTCTTCTTGTTCTGGTTCTTCTTCTTGTTATTGTTATTGTTCTTTTTGTTCTTCTTGTTCTTATTCTTGTTTTTCTTCTTGTTCTTATTCTTGTTTTTCTTCTTGTTCTTGTTCTTCTTCTTCTTGTTTTTCATGTTCTTGTTCTTGTTCTTCATGTTCTTGTTCTTCATGTTCTTGTTCTTGATCTTGTTCTTGTTCTTGTTCTTCTTGTTCTTCTTGTTCTTCTTCTTCTTCATCGGCGTCAGATCAGATTCGATCTATGGCTATCAGCATTCAATATATACATATACGACACATGCAGGCAAACACGTCATTATGATATACACCGTCAAGTGACAGGAGTGACAGGTTCCTGCGGTCTTAGTATCGTGCCATTGGAATGTTGGCCCAGGTCCACTCAGATTAAGCTGCCAAATAGCATTCTGCCTCCTGAAGCCCACGAAGACCCCGAAGACACTTATCAACTATAGCGGACGATGATCACGCGAAACGCGTGCTCTGCTGCTAATTTTGAAAAGCGAATCCGGCCACGACCACGGAAACTCGTGCTTTACTGTTAATATGGAAAAAGAAAATCCGGCGATGCGCATATAGAAGAATGCGGCATAGCATAGAAGTATGGTTTAAGCCCATTACCTATTAGACATTAACCCTAATTTAGGTCTTCGACTTTACGTCCGAGAAGACTTGCGCAAAGAAGGTAATAGGCTGAAATCACAAAAAAAAAGTGTTGTATATTGTTGCTTAGTAACGTCGAAGAAGATGCTGGTCATCACAGTAGCTCAATCCATTTCGTAACACTTTGAAAAGACCGTTCAACGCCCTATTATTGTTGATGATAGGTGGGTCTCTGGGCTTTTTATGTCTGGCAAGTGTAAAGACCATATATCCTTACAGCGTCTGCACAATCATAAATATGAAAACACCACGTACTGAATATGCCATACGTACGAATATGAGAGAGAGAGATATAAGATAAGATAAGATAAGATAAGATAAGATAAGATAAGATAAGATAAGATAAGATAAGATAAGATAAGATAAGATAAGATAAGATAAGATAAGATAAGATAAGATAAGATAAGATAACAATTTTATTTTGCAAGGGTAAAAGAATAAGCGCTGGATGCGCTTTTTTACATCTTGCCCTTGGGGCTTTAACAATAACTATTAAATACAACTCAAGGTTATAACATTCACATCATGGAACAATAACAAATAAACAAAGTCATCATTAGATAAAATCCTTTTCAAACAATTGAAATCAAATTAATGTTGTTAATCTCAATCAACAACATTAACAATTAATGTGTATTTAATTTTTAATGTGTTTTAGGAGACGTGTTCTAAATGATGTAAATTTAGATGCTGGAGTGCGGAGATCTTCAGGAAAGTTATTCCACAAAATGGAACCGGAATAAGCTAGACTAGTTTTGTAGAGATCAATTCTTGGAATTGGAACATTTAATTTTGTGGACGATCTGGCAGTTTTTTTTTGAAAAAAGAAAAGAAAGATAGGAAAGTGCAATTGCCAGAAAGGACCTTGTGCATGAAAACGCCTTTATTAAATTTTAGTCTGTCGGTAAGAGGTAGAATATTGATCCGTTTATAGTCATCTGGAGAGATTTTTTGTTTCAGTAAAATTTGTTTAATTGCACGTTTGTGAATTCTAATGAAAGGTTTCATTAATGAAAGGTTTCATTGCATTGCCACTAGCAGAATCCCAAATAGTAGAAGAATAATCAATAAATGATTGAATATGACCGGAGTAAAATAGTTTACGAGAATGTAAATTTAATAAATGCTTTATCCTTGACAATTGGTAAGTCCTTGGGAGAGAGAGAGAGAGAGAGAGAGAGAGAGAGAGAGAGAGAGAGAGAGAGAGAGAGGAGAGAGAGAGAGAGAGAGAAACAGACAGGCAGACAAAGACATAGAGAGAGAGAGATAGAGAAAGACAGAGACAGAAGAAAGAGACAGAAACATACAGACGGACAGAAAGAGGCAGCGAGACAGCCAAAACAACAGGCTATCCAAGCATTTAAAACTGTCGAATTCTAAACACTTATAAAGCTAGGTCCACGTGAGGGGAAAGCATTCGATGAACCTGAAGTAATCATTATTTGGTTATTTGGAACGGACCCAAATCACTGTATATAGTACATGAAGCTCCTATCACTCTTCTTGATCCGCCCAGAAATTAATAGTGGAATTATTTGGAAGAATACCCCCAGAAGTAATATAGAATAACATAGCACCCATAAACGTCCGAAGTCCGTTCGTGTATATTCAAACTCTCCAATAATCGAGTTTGTTCTTTGTTTATAGAAGAAAAAAAAGTATAATTTAAAGATCGGATATAATCAAGTTGATTCCAAGGCGCCTTATTATGATGATGATGATGATGATGATGATGATGATGATGATGATGATGATGATGATGATGATGATGATAATGCATAGTTATTATTATTATTATTATTATTATTATTAATGTTAAAAAAAATTTTTATTGTTATTATAATCATTATTATTATTATTTTCACATGCTGAACGCTGTGAATCAGCGTTGTATGAAAATAGAGAGTTAATTCATTGGTATAGACAGTTTACAATTTTTAACTATTGATAGGCTGTTCTCCGCTGATCCTAGAAATAGCGATGATAGATGTAATGAAGCTATAGACCTCTGCATGAAAGAATGTTGAAGTTTAATGTCTGCACCCGCCATTGGCGATATGGCAGACGGGTACTTAACCATGCCGGGGAAGAGGAGGGTTAGAACCTAAATCAACACTGAACTACCAGAGCAATCATATTGATAAGATGGACACTGAACAACGGGCTCTCTTAGTCTTGCCCACCACAGGAATGGAACCTGGGTCATCGGTATGAAGCGCTCTACAACTGAGTTACGGCGATGAGTCAGACCTCCTTTTTAATGGTCCACAGATTGGCATTCTGATCGCGTGATTCTCACCTGTAAATTAAACATTACAATTGCTGGATTGGTTTTCAGCTCAGTCCTGATTCTTCAATGTATTTATGCATGCTAAATTTTTTTAAAAATGTGCTTGGAATGATCTCATCTTCTACCCTACCTCACCCCACTTCATCCCACCCCACCCCACTTTCCACCCACCCCACTTCACCCCACCCCACTTCACCCCACCTCACTTCCCCCCACCTTTCTTCAACCCACCCCACTTCACCCCACCCCACTTCAACCCACCTTTCTTCAACCCACCACACTTCAACCCACCCCACCCCACTTCACCCCACCCCACCCCACTTCAACCCACCCCACTTCACCCCACCCCACTTTAACCCACCCCACTTCAACCCACCTCACTTCATCCCACCCCACTTCAACCCACCCCACTTCAACCCACCTCACTTCACCCCACCCCACTTCACCCCACCCCACTTCAACCCACCTCACTTCAACCCACCCCACTTCACCCCACCACACTTCACTTCACCCCACCCCACTTCATCCCACCCCACTTCAACCCACCCCACTTCATCCTACCCCACTTCATCCTACCCCACTTCAACCCACCCCACTTCACCCCACCCCACTTCACCCACCCCACTTCATTCCACCCCACTTCATTCCACCCCACCCCACTTCACCCCACCCCACTTCACCCCCCCACTTCACCCCTCCCCCACCGGATTTTTTTTTTTAAAAATCTGACTCCTGTTTTCTTCTGCGACAACTTGTGCTAACCAATCAGAAACTTCGACAAACCATATGAGGCCACACAAGTTACCAAAATCGATTACGTCATGTCACTTATATTTTGGCGTCAGGCATAGTACAGAGAGTTCACTTTGCGTACCTGGAAACATATTTGTTGGTGTCACTGTTAGACAATCTTTCTAGATGTGTCTCACAGTACAACAGCATCACTACTTTCTTTATTATGGCAAGCAACTATAACTGGCTCGAGATGCACGGAGTGAAGCATCGGGGCTGCGTCGACCTTTGCCCTGTAACGCTGAGTTGTCTACATTGTTAAATGTACTATTTGTTCTTAAATGAACGAATATTGTTTTTACACTTTATCGCTTAGAGATAAATTATCACCGCACTGAGCATGCAGTAACAGTATGGATGCTTGTGATGCAGCTATAGGACTATGAGAACCCTATAGTATTGGCATTATTAATTAAGGAATGAAAGAGGAGGAGGAGAAGGGTGACAGCTCCACAAGCCTTCGTGTAATGCGAGTGTAGACAGTGTCAAAGGCCATGACCTACAGCAGCTTTCTCACGCTTCATCGGACTCGCGCCAGAGAAGCGGGAAGTTCTATACAGGTATAATTTGTCCGGGCGATTGCGTGTTAAGGGGGATCTTTTTTCCACCCTAGACACCGCTTTAAGCTAAGCAAACGACGGGCAGGCTGATTGCACCCAGAGGTGTCGCATAATGCACCCGTAAATAACGCTGTCCCGCTGACTGTGGTACGATACAGGCGAGCATTCGCTGCTTAAATTGACCACTAAGCTTTGATTTTGTTTCCTGTTCCTTTCTATGGTAACTACACACAGTTTACAAACGCGGCAATCGAAGACGAGCCGTCTGATCTGTACAGTTGTAGATCTCCTTTTTAAAGTGATTTGGGGGGGGGGGGGGTTAATTTTTGACACTTTATTGTCCCTTTTAATCGAGAAATTCTTGGCCGCATACCTTGCGGAAGGCGTAGTCGCAGCCAGTGGAGCGCCAAAATCCAACCTACCTAATATTCATATCCTATCCTATCCTATCCTATCCTATCCTATCCTATCCCGTAACTCGAAAGTCGTTGGGGGACCACAGATGATCGTTTAACCAGCGTACTTCGTCTTTCTCTGTCCTCAGAAACCCTCATGGCTTCGATCAGTGTCAAGCCAGTCCATCCTCGAATGTTGTCCTACAACCTATTTTTCTGCCTCACTTTTCTTCTTCCTCCTTGCATCGTGCCTTTTAGGATAGTCTTTGCAAGGCCTGATGCTCTGGTGACGTGGCCATACCATCGGAGTTTCCGTTTCTTCACCACTGTGAGAATGTCATCGTGTTGTCCAATGGCTTGTGTGATGTTCTGTCGGACTTCGTCGTTGGTGATGTGCTGGGTATAGGAAATGCCCAGAAGTCTTCTGTAGCACTTCATCTCCATAACATTACCTAATAATACCTAATGTTAGTTGCGTTTTTGAAATTTTGCTGGGAAAGCAAACCGGAGTAACCGAAGAAAACCCCCGAGACGTAGCCCGAGTCGAAAGTAAATAATATTCGGAGAAATATAACGCCGTGTGGCAGGATCGATTCCACACCTTTCAGGTGCCATTTGTTTCGCGCCTGTGGACAATGAAAATTAATTCCGCCTTAGACCACGCGATCACAATGCTCGCTGACATGTTTTCTCGCTACGTTGCTATTTTAAACTTTGTACGAACCCTGGAAGCCATCATCGGTGATGTTATTAATAGACTTTTAATCAAATACACTTACCAGTTTATATCAAAGGTGTACTTCCGAAAGTTCGAACATTTTGGTTTAATCCATTGTTTTTTTTCCCCTTTGGTCAACACGTACCGTGAATTTTAGGATAAAGGTTCTGTTACGCTGAAGTTGTGAAATCTGGCTACTTTAAATAAGTAAACGAACGTTTTACACTCCCAAATATACAAGTAATACTCTTGATCATTACTGAAGTTCCAAGATACCCGTATGCTGCTAGTTTGCGTCATGCTAGAGGTTGGATTTAAGAATTTTAAAAAAATAAAAAATAAACAAACAGGACCTTTTACACAGTCGCCGGTCGTCGGATTTATTCAAATCTAGAGGGGCAAGGGCGGTAAGCCAGTGGATTGCGCCAAGTTCCAAGCAATAACGATCTATTGCTCCTCGAAGAATACCAGGATGAGAGCGGCTTTAGATCGGAATGGAGATATGACATTCGCTGTAGGTATCCTGGGACCTATCTGGCACGGGATTATCGTAGATTTATTAGCTGAGACATGTAAA
The DNA here is from genome assembly GCA_036898135.1 of Oncomelania hupensis. NCBI lineage: Eukaryota > Metazoa > Mollusca > Gastropoda > Littorinimorpha > Pomatiopsidae > Oncomelania > Oncomelania hupensis. Next base: position 32,462,828 of record CM072523.1, on the reverse strand, counting down.
CCTTTAGAAAAGAAACGGGGGGTGGGGGGGTGGGGGGAGGGGAGGGATGGAGGGGCAGGGCGATGAGGAGGAGGAGACGGAGGAGGGAAAGAGGATGAAGAAGAGGACGGTGGGTGGGAGGTGGACTTAAAGATGTGCGGTGGGGGGGGGGAGAGGGTAGGAGGGGCATAGACGTGAGAAGAGGTGAAAGTGAAAGGAGTTGGAGAATACGGAGGTGGAAGATCAAACATGGGAAGAAGAAGAAGAAGAAGAAGAAGAAGAAGAAGAAGAAGAAGAAGAAGAAGAAGAAGAAGAAGAAGGAGAAGGAAAGAAGAAGACGACGAAGAAGAAGACGAAGAAGAAGTCGACGACGACGACGACGAATAAGAAGAAGAAGAAGAAGAAGAAGAAGAAGAAGAAGAAGAAGAAGAAGAAGAAGAAGAAGAAGAAGAAGAAGAAGAAGAAGAAGAAGAAGAAGAAGAAGAAGAAGAAGGAGAAAAAGAAGAATGAAAGTACGGAAGAGGAAGAAGTAGGAAAAGAAGAAAGGGGATCAGACGGGGAGGTTGCAGGAGGGGTGGGGGGATTAGGTTTTAAAAAAAAAAAACAAAAAAAACCACCCTGCCCTTTACCCCTCTCATTCTTAACAGGGCGGTTGTGTGTGTATTTGTGTGAGTGGGTGTGTGTGTGTGCGTGCATGTGTGGGTGGAGGGTGTGGGGGAAGGGGAAGCTGGGTGGAAGGGAGGGAGGGGAAATAGAAGTAATCGGAAAACAAATTATTCAGTAAACGTAACGCACGAATTCCCTCCACGTGTGCTACCGTTATCCATTCATATCCACCTTCTCTCCCAACCCCCACCCCACCCTCAACGACAGACCGAAAGACAAGAGAGGGATGGTTGGAGAGAGAGAGAGAGAGAGAGAGAGAGAGAGAGAGAGAGAGAGAGGGGGAAGCAAAAGAACACCCACACCTTCCCACCCACCTACCCACCCACCCAGACAGACATAGAACTTTTGCCTCGAAAGCGCAGTGGTTAGAATG
>CM072523.1:32426810-32456810 GCA_036898135.1 Oncomelania hupensis | reverse complement strand
GGCTGGTCTACATATGATTCATAGCCGTGTGAAAGCTAGTGTGACAGTAATCTCTTACCATTTTTCTATCTATTTCTGTACCCCAACCTTAACACAGAACGAGCTAAACAAATAAATTTATTAAAGTAATTCATAGGGTGACTTACTAGCAGTTCCCACCGAATAAACGTGAGGGTCCATAATTCCATTGTGCAGAGCCCATAAACCCCACGTGACAAGCACTTGAGTTTTGAATCGGACCGTTTAACCAATGAGAGCTCAGATAAGCGGGTAGAGCAGTTCTGACTGTGTCAAATCCTCACACAGTTTTGGTCAGTCGTGTGTGAGACGAGGAAGAAGTAACATCTACTTAGATAGCTAGAGAATCTCTTCACTCATAGACCAGGAAGCAGGACTTTAGAATCTTAGAATTCTCTCAAGTCATCTCGGGCCTGAACTTGTCAAACAGGTAAATGAACACCCTTCTGTTTCATCGTGATATATTTATATTATTGTGGAAATTATGTTTGAAGAATTTGCTATGCATAAATGTGAATTGTTAATCCGAATTTGCCGTACCACGTGGAAGAGCCTACCACGAGGCGAAACACGACCGGTTGCGCCGCCATGTTGCATACCATACGGAACCACTGTTGTTTAACTTATATGTATGTTTGCAGACCAGTGGCTGTACCACTGAATGTTTATATTATTATTAATTCTGTATGTGTATAGTTAGACACGATTGATATTTATGTATGTATAGGAATTCCAGTGGACCCCGGAAGTAGCAGAATGTTCGTCGCTTATGTATAGAGAGTTGGAGCTATCACTGAGGGCTACTTTGGCTTTCAGTGAGACGCTCTGCACAAACCGATTATTCAGGGTTGTGCAGAATTTCGTCTCTTATATTACAGACGAGCAGGCGAGCTATCCCGAGCTATCCTGTGCACCCCACTCCACAGAAACGACTAGTTGGTTGAGGAACCTCTACCGCACAAGTCGGAAAGAGCTACCTTGAAAAACACCCTGTCAGACCCCACAGCGTGGCAAGGGAACCCAACTACACAACGACAAAGGTGTACCAGAAGCTACCTCACAGAAGGACTTCGACCGCACCATCAGAAAGTTAAGTGTAATCGCCGAAGGTGCACTTAAACTGATCAAACCAGGACCACAGTAGTCCAACTCTTCAGAAACTGTAAAACGGACCACAGTAGTCCAAATCTACATGAGATATAATAGCAAGTGCCCGAGGAAGAAAAACAGCTGCCTAGACTATCAGCGAACGAACTATTAGCAGTAACTGAGACTTTTTAAGTTATATTAGTACCTAGAAAACCTTGTATAGAGTAGAAGAAATAAATGTGTGATTTTAACTGTTATCAAGTGGCTGGACTACATATGATTCATAGCCGTGTGAAAGCTAGTGTGACAGTAATCTTTTACCATTTTTCTATCTATTTCTGTACCCCAACCTTAACACAGAACGAGCTAAACAAATAAATTTATTAAAGTAATTCATAGGGTGACTTACTAGCAGTTCCCACCGAATAAACGTGAGGGTCCATAATTCCATTGTGCAGAGCCCATAAACCCCACGTGACACTTTAATTGGCGAGCCTAGCCAGGATCTGTGTATAATAGGAATTGGGTATAACCGGACCTAAGTACAATAAAATTAGATAACAGTAGGAGTAGTAGAATAACTTAGAATAGTGGTAACAAGGACTGATCAGTTGGGTGCACTATTCTTTAGTTAAAAACTTTTTTGCTTCAAATATTTTTGTGCCTGTATGTTGCATTGTTCTTTTGCAGGTTTTGCTTAAATAACTGTTGTATGCCATTTGACTCTTGTTTTATTCTATTATTGATTCCGAATTGTATGGTCTTTGCATTGTTTTTATTGACTTGCAATATTGCTAGTGTTTTGGTATTCCACTTGATTCAGAGGTTGTTCATAGACACGTTTGGCAATGTCGGACCCAGTGGCCTTGAGATTGCGTTTCAAGGAATTGGGAGAAGCTTTACACTTAGCAGGGGGAGACCTAATTGCGTATATCAATGCAGAGGTAGAGAAACAGGAGGCTAAGGCAGAGAGAGCAGCAGAGAGAGGGGCGAAGAAATTAGAAGCAGAGCAAAGGAAATTAGAACTAGAAGCAGAGCAGAAGAAACTCGCATTAGAAGCAGAGCAGAAGAAACTAGCATTAGAGGCAGAGCAAAAGAAAGCAGAGTTAGAAGCAGCAAGAGAGCAGAGGAAATTAGAGCTAGAGGCAGAAAGAGAACAGAAGAAGGCAGCGTTAGCAGCAGAGAGAGATGCAGAAAGTAGGAGATGGGAGTATGAGAGGGCAGAAAAGGAAAAAGACAGACAGCATGAGTTAGAGCTAAGAAGATTGGGATCAGGAGCTTCAAGTTCTTCCTCAACCCCTTCCCACTCAGATCAGCTAGAGGTAGCATCCAACCCTGTACAAGGAATGTCAGTTCCACTGGGAACATTCAATGAGAGAGAAGAAGGTCTAGATCTCTATCTGACTAGGTTTGAGCGTCTAGCAACAGAGTACAAACTAGATCCCACTCATTGGTCTTTTAAGCTTAGTCAAGGGCTTAGAGGAAAGGCTTATGACATCTACAGTAAGCTACCGACTGACCGAGTGACGGACTATCACAAAGTAAAAGAGGCACTCCTAACGGGATTCGAACTAACAGGAGAATGCTATCGGCAAAAATTCCGCACCAATCGGAGAGTGAAAGGAGAGAGCTATGCGCAGTTCGCGGATCGGTTGTCCACAATGCTGGATAAGTGGATTAGCCAGTCAGCCACGGCTAAGACGTATGATGGACTGACAGAACTGTTAGTATGGGAACAGCTACGGGAAACCATGACCCCGGAGCTGAGAACATTCTCAGTAGAGCAGGGCGCGGAAAGACTAGAAGATCTGGTCAAGGTCGCAGATAGGTACGTGGCCGCACACGGAGAAGCCAAGAGCTTCAGGCGAGACCTAAAGCCTAACGGGAAAGAGGCACAGAAACGAAGCCCTAACCGGGAAGAGCGCACCGCGAATAAGCCGAATAACCCCAGACCTGGGCAAAATAAAGGACCCAACGCGGAATTCGGGAAAAGAGGTCCCGCAGAACAGAGACGGTATTGTTCGTTCTGCAACAGAAACAATCACTCCACCGCAGAATGTTTCAAGTTGGCCGCACAACGTAGGGAAGAGCGCGAAAGCCGGCCAGCGCACAGAGTTCTAACTCAAAGTAGCGGTAACAAGCCACACACGATCGGAGATCACCCATCGGTGACAGACACGGTCAAGGTCAACGGAAAAGAAGCGAACTGTCTGTATGACACAGGTCTATCATACGACGCGATAGTTAGCGAATCTCTTGTATCGCGCGCGGACTTGACAGACAAGACAGTCGACTTACAAGGAGCAGACTTGACGAAACCGACGACTACTTGCCCAATAGCTTGGATAGAAGTAGAGAGTAGGTACGTCACAGGACGAATCCAAGCAGCTGTTTTACAGAAACCCCTGTATGATCTAGTGCTAGGTTGTAGGTATGTGTTCTTAGGCACGCCCCCTAAAACTGTAGAGATAGCTGCAGTGCAAACCAGGGCCCAAGCTAAAACCCAACCACCCCCAGCCCGAGTTCGCTCCGAATCCAGGACTCGAAGAGATCAAAACAGCACAGAAAGAAGACACCTCGATAGCGAAGTGCTTCCAGAAGCTACCCAAGGCGCACACACCCCCGCACAAGGGAGACTTCTACATGGAAGAGGGAGTTCTACATCGACAAGGAGATGGAGATCACACCCAACTAGTACTGCCAGCCACCCTTCGAGCCCAAGTATTAGAACTAGGCCACAGCATGCCACTCAGCGGACACATGGGAATTGGAGCCACAGTGCAGAGAATCAGAGCACACTACTATTGGCCAGGAATCACGGAGGATGTCAAGCGCTACGTGAAATCTTGCCACCAATGTCAACGATATTCCCCGCGACATCACACCGTACCAGTTACCTTAGGACCATCAGTAGTAGTCGGCGTGCCATTCCAGCAAGTCTCAGGAGACATAGTAGGACCACTGCCCATGACCAAGAAGAGGAACAGATTTCTACTCACACTCGTCGACGCATGTACGATGTGGTGCGAAGCAGTCCCGTTGCCAGCGATTGACACCAAGAAGATTGCAGATGCACTCATCGCCATCTTTACCAGAGTCGGATTCCCGGACAGCATTAGAACGGACAACGGATCTCAGTTCACCGGCCGCCTGATGCAAGACGTGTTCGAGTTGATACAAGTTCATCACATTCGCACACCACCATACCACCCAGCCAGCAACGGACAAGTAGAAAGACTGAACGGAACCCTTCTCACCATACTCAGGAAAGTCGCCGACGACAATCCAGAAGCGTGGGACACCTACGTGAATGCGGCACTGTTCGCATATAGAGAAACGCCCCATGCAGCCACAGGCTACACCCCGTCAACATTGCTATTCGGCAGACCTCTAGCAGGACCACTAGAAGCCCTACGCAGAAGTTGGACGGAAGCCAAGATAGACGACACACCAAGAGGTGCCACCAAGTACGTCGCAGACCTGCAGGAAACCCTCAAAGCAACGTGGAAGAAAGCTGGTGAAGCACTGAAGAAGGCAAGAGCCCGTCAGGCGAAGTACTACAACCGCCACGCGAAGGACAGAGAACTGCAAGTCGGCGATCAAGTGCTACTCTTACTTCCAAGTGGAACCAACAAGCTGGACATCGCTTGGAGAGGACCGTACCGGGTGACTGCCAAGAAATCCAAGACAGTCTACCAAGTAGAGGTGAACGGGAGAGCCCGATACCACCACATTAATCTCCTCAAGAAGTATACGGACAGACCAGCGACCCCCAGCACTCACAACTTGCTAGCCATCGCCATCGCGGAAGAAGGAGAAAGCATGGAGACCAATGCAGTAGAGTATCCCCTGCACTCCAAAGAAACCTACAAAGACGTGATACTCAACGGAGACCTAGCCGCTAAACAACGACAGCAAGTACTACAGGTCATTCGACAACATCAGACTGTGCTCACAGACCGACCAGGGAGGACAGACCTCGTCGAAGTAACCTTAACGGTGACCGACCCAACACCCGTCCGCCAGAAGCTCTACCCGATGCCCCTGTCTCAGCAGCGAGCCATCAAGGAAGAGATAGACACCTTACTGGCAGCCGGAATCATCTCAGAGTCTACTTCACCCTACAGCGCAGGCACGGTATTGTTGCGAAAACCCAACGGAGAGCATCGACTGTGCATCGACTTCAGACTCCTGAATGCCGTAACGCAATTCCAGCCAGAGCCACTCCCGGACCAGACAGACCTATTTGCCAAGCTACAGCGAGCGAAGTACTTCTCACGCATCGACCTCAGCAAAGGATACTACCAGATACCAGTACAACCACAAGTCCGAAAGTACCTAGCGTTTAGCACTATGGAAGGACACTTCGAGTTCAACGTACTTCCATTCGGACTCCACAACGCACCCAGCATCTTCAGCGCCATGATGCGAAAACTCCTGGCACCCCTGAGCAGCGAGCACCTACATTCGTTTATGGACGACATCCTCATCGCAACACCTACGTGGGAGGAACATGTCACGCTCCTACAACAACTACTCGCCCGCCTCAGAGACACGGGATTGACGGCAAGACCCACCAAATGTCAGATTGGATTCACAGAACTAGAATTTCTGGGACACACCATAAGTCAAGGAAGCCTGCGACCGGTAGAAAAGACTGTGAAACGCCTACTCGACGCTCCTAGGCCCAAGACCAAGAAGGAGGTGCAGTCGTTTCTAGGACTCTGCGGCTTCTACCAGAAGTTCATCCCCAACTACAACAGCATCGCCGTACCACTGACAAATGGAACCCGGAAAATCGCCCCGGACAAAGTCGTATGGACAGCCGAATGCGAGACAGCATTCCAAACACTCAAGGACAGAATGACATCGGCGCCAGTACTCCACCTACCCGATTTGACTCAGCCATTCGTTCTTCGCACCGACGCAAGCGACTTAGGCCTCGGAGCAGTACTGCTACAGCGCGACCCCAAGAATGCAGAGACGCTATTCCCTGTCGCCTACGCCAGCAGAAAATTGAGACCCGCCGAGACCCACTACGCCACGTCGAAGAAAGAATGTCTTGGACTAGTCTGGGCCATACAGAAGTTCCAACTCTACCTGTATGGGACCCACTTCACAGTTCAGGTGGACCACCAACCACTATCGTTCCTGGCAGCCTCCAAGTCTTTGAACTCTCGCCTGATGCGATGGGCACTCACCCTTCAGGCATACTCATTCCAAATCGAGTACATCCCCGGCAAAGAGAACCACGGAGCCGACTACCTCAGTCGCCATCTCGTTGAGGACACAGCAGCTGTCGCCCACCCAACACAACTAAGGGCCACAGCACCAGAATTCGTCCCCGCCCAATAAAACCCTGTCACTAGTGTCCATAGCTACCTGGCACAGCATTGCAGTTCAGGTAGAGCAACCAAACTAGTGTGTAAATAGGAACCTAGGATAGTGCAGCGTTAAACTAGGCTCTGTAGTAGAAAAAGGTCGAATCCAGTAGTCATCGCCTTTTTTTCAGTTGAGGGAGCCTGTCATGAACTGGCTAGTTTTAACTCTGCTCATTGACTATTCAGCCTTGTGTAGTTTTTGTAACAGTAGAGAGTCAGTATAGTACACAGCAGCAATTATAGTACACACCGCGAGCCCGACCCACGCTGCGCAGTGAGTCAGCACTTGAGTTTTGAATCGGACCGTTTAACCAATGAGAGCTCAGGTAAGCGGGTAGAGCAGTTCTGACTGTGTCAAATCCTCACACAGTTTTGGTCAGTCGTGTGTGAGACGAGGAAGAAGTAACATCTACTTAGATAGCTAGAGAATCTCTTCACTCATAGACCAGGAAGCAGGACTTTAGAATCTTAGAATTCTCTCAAGTCATCACGGGCCTGAACTTGTCAAACAGGTAAATGAACACCCTTCTGTTTCATCGTGATATATTTATATTATTGTGGAAATTATGTTTGAAGAATTTGCTATGCATAAATGTGAATTGTTAATCCGAATTTGCCGTACCACGTGGAAGAGCCTACCACGAGGCGAAACACGACCGGTTGCGCCGCCATGTTGCATACCATACGGAACCACTGTTGTTTAACTTATATGTATGTTTGCAGACCAGTGGCTGTACCACTGAATGTTTATATTATTATTAATTCTGTATGTGTATAGTTAGACACGATTGATATTTATGTATGTATAGGAATTTAGAGTGAGATTCCAGTGGACCCCGGAAGTAGCAGAATGTTCGTCGCTTATGTATAGAGATGTGGAGCTATCACTGAGGGCTACTTTGGCTTTCAGTGAGACGCTCTGCACAAACCGATTATTCAGGGTTGTGCAGAATTTCGTCTCTTATATTACAGACGAGCAGGCGAGCTATCCCGAGCTATCCTGTGCACCCCACTCCACAGAAACGACTAGTTGGTTGAGGAACCTCTACCGCACAAGTCGGAAAGAGCTACCTTGAAAAACACCCTGTCAGACCCCACAGCGTGGCAAGGGAACCCAACTACACAACGACAAAGGTGTACCAGAAGCTACCTCACAGAAGGACTTCGACCGCACCATCAGAAAGTTAAGTGTAATCGCCGAAGGTGCACTTAAACTGATCAAACCAGGACCACAGTAGTCCAACTCTTCAGAAACTGTAAAACGGACCACAGTAGTCCAAATCTACATGAGATATAATAGCAAGTGCCCGAGGAAGAAAAACAGCTGCCTAGACTATCAGCGAACGAACTATTAGCAGTAACTGAGACTTTTTAAGTTATATTAGTACCTAGAAAACCTTGTATAGAGTAGAAGAAATAAATGTGTGATTTTAACTGTTATCAAGTGGCTGGACTACATATGATTCATAGCCGTGTGAAAGCTAGTGTGACAGTAATCTTTTACCATTTTTCTATCTATTTCTGTACCCCAACCTTAACACAGAACGAGCTAAACAAATAAATTTATTAAAGTAATTCATAGGGTGACTTACTAGCAGTTCCCACCGAATAAACGTGAGGGTCCATAATTCCATTGTGCAGAGCCCATAAACCCCACGTGACAATGGGTGCTACTACATACTGTATAAGTCTTCGTTGTATTAGAACTAAACGTTCAGACACAGAACGATGTGTACGTACATACCACAGACATTGGCCCTCTCTCTTCTAGTACTCAGATGAATCACTTTTACTGGCTCACTCATTATCTGTAAATTTGGGGAAGATGTCAGCATGTAGTAGTGAACAGGTTTTTCGATTAGAACACAAAAATGAAAAGAAAATGGTATTAAGGATAGTAGCACTTAAATAAGTAGGTCCACAAAAACACTAACAGAATCATCGAAGGTACACTTGTTGATAATGAAATATATATATATGTGGGGCCGGGTAGCTCAGTTGGTAAGAGCGTCTTGCTAGTAACCGAAAGGTCGCTGGTTCGAATCCCGGATTGGTCAACGTGTGATCATATTATTTTCCCCTTTACCAACAACTGGCCTGCTGGTGTCAGTATAAATCGGTCCAGTAGTCACCTATATGCGAAAGTGTCGTGTGACTATAATCTACAAACAACATATATATATATATATATGTGTGTGTGTGTGTGTGTGTGTGGGTGGGTGGGTGGGTGTGTGTGTGTGTGTGTGTGTGTGTGTGTAGCGGAAAGGGAGGCGACTGGTTGAGGCTTGAGAGAGAAATTGTCTACCTTGACTTTCTTGGTTAGACTAGCCTTGGGAGGCTCCTGCTTTGCAGAATCCTTTGGGTATGCCTTTGGGTAGGCAGGACAAGGCGACACATTTGTTCTCCCCGGATGACCATTCGCCTGCTGCGTCTGGTGGCGAGCGGGACCACATTGTCGGCAGGCATTTTATGCAGGTCGGTGGCAGCGGCCTTGCACTAGAGTGCGTGGCACTAGTAGCCGGCAGCCCGGTACTTTCAATCGATACAAAGAGATCCGTAGGATCTCATCTTTGATATGATGATGATAATCATTATTGTCAGGATGGAGACGTGGTGATCGTCCTTAACGCTGATGCAATAGGACGTTAAGCTTCGTTGTTCCTCCTCCTCCCAACCTTGCTCCACCGCCTTGCAGGGCAAATACTTTTATGTCCCTCTTTTGAAGGACTACATGAAAATAACAGCTCGGGTGGAGCAATGTTCCCAAGGTTGGTGGCCAAGAGACGGGAGTCAAATCCTCCGCTCGGCTACAAGTGGTGTAACGACCGGGAACAGGATGATGCTGGACAGAGGTGTGGACTGACTTGGCGTAGTCAGTGTCGGTTCCAGACATTCCTGTTGCGAACGGGGAAACCATGGGGACATGGTTCCATTTGAGCTGTGGGATCTGTAGAAGAAAGGGAGGCGACTGGTTGAGGCTTGGGAGAGAAATTGTCTACCTTGACTTTCTTGGTTAGACTAGCCTTGGGTGGCTCCTGCTTTGCAGAATCCTATGGGTATGCCTTTGGGTACGCAGGACAAGGCGACACGACATTTGTTCTCCCGGATGACCATTCGCCTGCTGCGTCTGGTGGCGAGCGGGACCACATTGTCGGCAGGCATTTTATGCAGGTCGGTGGCAGCGGCCTTGCACTAGAGTGCGTGGCACTAGTAGCCGGCAGCCCGGTACTCCCAACCACGCTCCACCGCCTTGCAGGGCAAATACTTTTATGTCCCTCTTTTGAAGGACTACATGAAAATAACAGCTCGGGTGGAGCAATGTTCCCAGGGTTGGTGGCCGAGAAACGGGAGTCAAATCCTCCGCTCGGCTACAAGTGGTGCAAACGACCGGGAACAGGATCATGCTGGACCGTGGTGTGGACTGACTTGGCGTAGTCAGTGTCGGTTCCAGACATTCCTGTTGCGAACGGGGAAACCATGGGGACATGGTTCCATTTGAGCTGTGGGAACTGTAGCGGAAATGGAGGCTACTGGTTGAGGCTTGGGAGAGAAATTGTCTACCTTGATTTTCTTGGTTAGACTAGCCTTGGGTGGCTCCTGCTTTGCAGAATCCTTTGGGTATACCTTTGGGTACGCAGGACAAGGCGACACGACATTTGTTCTCCCCGGCTGACCATTCGCCTGCTGCGTCTGGTGGCGAGCGGGACCACATTGTCGGCAGGCATTTTATGCAGGTCGGTGGCAGCGGCCTTGCACTAGAGTGCGTGGCACTAGTAGCCGGCAGCCCGGTACTCCCAACCACGCTTCACCGCCTTGCAGGGCAAATATTTTTATGTCCCTCCTGTTGAGGGACTACATGAAAATAACTGCTCGGGTGGAGCAATGTTCCCAGGGTTGGTGGCCGAGAGACGGGAGTCAAATCCTCCGCTCGGCTATATATAGTATATCAAAACGAACGAACAAACATTGAGGTTAAACTTCTACACCCACCACTGGCGATATGGCTGACAGAATTGGTATCCAATAAATAGCACACGTGATCGCAAATAAGATGAAGAGGCTGGGGATAATAACGATTAAAATAAAATAAATTATGATTTAAAAAAAAACCAAACAGATGATAAAGAGGGTCAGAATAAAATTTCCGATTATAGCACAGTAAGATGGTTATTAGACTGACTAAAAAAAAGGAATGATAGTGATGATAATATTAATATTACCGCAGTTTCAACATGTTACGATTGAGACGCGCACGATAGTTCCGAACATTTTCTTTTGCAAAGCGTGCAGTATAATAGAATGAATTTACCTTTGATTTGATTCTGCGCTGTTGCTAGAAGAAGCTTTGTATAATGTTGATTATTTTTGTCGATCGATATTGTTGTAGTATCGTTGAGAATTTTCTTGACTTGCTTGTTTATTGTCGATCGAATGTACCAGATATATCTATCGGTAACTTGTAAACTGAAGAATGTTCTATGACGTAAGACAATGCGTAGTTCCGGTGACGAGTTTTATTTTATTTTTTTTTAATTGGGTGTTATTGCGTAATTCTGGAACATTTGAAGTTTCTCTATATTAAAAAGAAGCTATTTATACTGTAAGCAAAACACTGTCTGCTTGTAAAAAAAAAAGTAGTTTTTGTAGTGATTTTCGGAAAATGCATAATGGAGGGAGGAAACCCGAGTACCCGAAACAAAAGAGAGGAAAAACAACACCTCGGTGATGTGATAAGTCTCATGCCAATGTTCAACATTTTGTTCGACCCCGTCGGAAATTAAAACCACAACACCCGTCTCTGATTATCACTGGATACTTCGTCCTCAAAGATTTTGCTCTCTGACAGCTTCAAAATAAAATAAAACACGTTAGCGAAAAACAGTTGCCGTCTTATTACATTTTGCCTATCATTCAAGTACGGCTAAAACCCCTAAAGTAGTTTTGGTGTGAGACTTTTTTTTGGGGGGTGGGGGATGGGGTTAGGTGTGTGGGGACGATAGTTACTGTGATTATTTCATTTGTGACAGACCAACAATAATTCACAGTGTTCCCGATGACGCACAGTAGTGCGTCAATTACCCACAAAATATGAAAAATGACGCAGAAAAATTTGCATGTGTGCGTCCCTGTGTGGACGCACACATTTTTTTCGAATCGCTGAAGTCAAAAATTCGACCAACGAGTGGCGAACTAATTTACGGTATAATCTGCAGAACCCAACTGAGACTGCCATTGCAGACGATTAAAGATTGTGTCGGGAGTTGTCGTCCTTAAAAATCGCATGCGCGCGCTTTGTAAACTTCCTCCAAGCAATCCATTCACTGAACAGAAGAAATCTTCGTGAATCCATTCTTTGATTCTATCTAAACATTTAAAACATGTTTTAATTTTTTGGTTTTATATGTTTATGATAACTAATCGTGACGCTTTAACAGAGTACAAAAAAAAGAAAGAAAAAAAGTGAGGCTTGGACTTGTTTTTACATTTCTTTTTCCGATTTGGGGACTCTCAAAATTTGCACAAGGACTCTTAAAATGTTATACCTGGGAGTCCCAAGGACCCTCATTTTTTGTTTGTTGAGGGAACACTGATTCACCACGCACCGCCGCTCAACCACGGACAATTTTGCCCCATCTGTCACTATCCCAATGTTTGTTCCAACTGAAACACACACGCACACACACACACGCACTCACACACACACACACACACACACAAAGACGGAAGAAACTTTGTGCAGTCAGCATTTTCACACCTGAAATGGTTAGCGATGACATGATCAACCACCTACCACTGAGAGGCAAAGGGGAAAGCACCTTCAACGACCTACCATTTCCAAAAAAAACATAATATAATATACGGAAGTCATAACATTATGAAACAGAAGGTACATAGTTAAAAAGGTAACAAGTGAAAAGGTTATCAAGTGCCACGGTTAATGCATATGAACATGCAAACGCACCCTAGACTTCAAAGGGTTACTATATAGACGAGCAGAATCATATTTGGAAGAAAGTAGGATGAGCTAGGACGGGGGGAAGAAGAAGAAGAAGAAGAAGAAGAAGAAGAAGAAGAAGAAAAGCTGCGGCTGCTGCTGCTGCTGATGATGATGATAATCATCATCATCAACAACATAATGATGATGATGTTGATGATGATGATGATGATGATGATGATGATGATGATGATGATGATGATGATGATCATGATGATCATGATGATCATGACGAGGATGCTGATGGTGATGATGATGATGATGAGGAGGAGGAGGAGGAGGAGACGACTCTCTCTCTCTCTCTCTCTCTCTCTCTCTCTCTCTCTCTCTCTCTCTCTCTCTCTCTCTCTCTCTCTCTTTCAAACACACACAGAAATGCGCGCGCAGAGAAAGAACGAGAGAAAGAAGAAAAATAATACAAATGTCAAATCCTCAAACAAGAAGTTTGTTTTAAAAGTCAATATTTCGGTTTCAAACCCTTTCTCGGGCCAAATGCAATGACCACGGAAAGAGAGAGCGACAGACAGACAGACACACTGACTGACGGACTGACTGACAAAGATATAGGTACAGTCCGACACACAAAAAAAAACACCAACAGATGAAAGCAAGCACCCAAATAAACAGAAAGACGGAAACACCCACACACCCACACACCCACACACACACACACACCCACACCCACCTACATACACACACACACACACACACACAAAGGAAAGTAGGCAGGAACCAATGAATCAAAGGCCAAATACATGGAAAAGTTCAGTACCTCCGTTTCGACACTTTTTTTTTTAAAATTCAACTCCAGACAAGAATTTCTATATTCACAGAGCGTTGAAGAGGGTGATGAATTAGACTGCTTAAAGAAATATCACTCGCCTGAGCGACCGTGCGTGACTAACCTTTACCTCCCCTTGTCGTTACACCTGGTGTGGTAGGATGCAATAACGCACCACGTCAGACGGTCATTATTGTGTGCATACAAACACAGACAGGCAAAAACCCAGTGGCAAACGTCAAGGAGTGCAAAGAGCACTGGGAACAAAACGAGGGTCGATACCATCCAGTCTATGCTGCTAAGCCTACTATTTTCATCTGGCCTCTGCAACTCAACGTTGTCGACGATATAAAGGCTACTTTTTTTAAGGCGGAAACGGAAGGTGTCGTCGGGAACATATTTTTTTTTAAATCGTTCTTATATAGCGCTTTTCCAGCTCAAGAGCTGCTCAAGGCGCTGGCCGATACAGGATCTAACTCAAGCCGCCCGAGACGCCTACCCGCAGCCTTTGGGCGCATGGTCTGACGCCCGGACAACTGAGCACAATCCTGGGCAGCCAGGGATGGGGGAGAAGGACCTAGCTGCATGCTGGGTGTTTTCTTGTCACCGGCACTCACCCGTCTAGGACATGAGCGTCAGGATCTTTAAAGTCCGTTATGATGGACATATTATTATTATTATTATTATTATTATTATTATTATTATTATTATTATTATTATTATTATTATTATTATTGTTGTTGTTGTTGTTATTATTATTATTATTATTATTATTATTATTATTATTATTATTATTATTATTATTTATATTTTTTAACATGTATTATCATTATTTGTTTTAGTATACCTGTTCTATGTCATTGCACTTGCGCGGTTCCATACAGTCTATCCTGCTCAGCCTACGAGTTTGATCTTGCCGCCACAATCAAAGATGGCAACAATAGAAATACTATTTTAGGCCAAACGGTAGGTGTTGGGGTGGGGAAGAGGGGTGTATGTGGGGGGGAATAAACGCTATTTATTTTTAGGCCTGCTTCTGCCGCCTTTAAAAATGCGCGCAAGACGGACTTGTGTGCGACAAAAGGTAACGAGCATTTTCTATGAGCATAAAAGAGTGATTGATATCTACTGTCATGAACTGGCTAGTTTTAACTCTGCCTATTACTATTCAGCCTTGTGTAGTAATTGTAACAGTAGAGAGTCAGTAAGCTACACAGCAGCAATTAAGGTACACAGCAGACCACACACAGCGAGCTAGCCACACACAGCGCAGTGAGTCAGCACTTGAACTTTGAATCTGACCGTTTTAACCAATCAGAAGCAGGCTAAGCGGTTGGAGCAGTTCTGACTGTGTCAGAACCTACACACAGTTTTGGTCAGTCGTGTGTGAGACGAGGAAGAAGTAACATCTCCTTAGCTAGCAGAGAACTATCTTCACTCATAGACCAGGAAGCAGGACTTAGGAATCTTAGAATTCTCTCAAGTCATCACGGGCCTGAACTTGTCAGACAGGTAAATGAACACCCTTCTGTTTCATCGTGATATATTTATATTATTGTGGAAATTATGTTTGTGGAATTTGCTATGCATAAATGTGAATTGTTAATCCGAATTTGCGTGACCATGTGGAAGAGCCTACCACGAGGCGAAACACGACCGGTTGCGCCGCCATGTTGCATACCATACGGAACCACTGTTGTTTAACTTATATGTATGTTTGCAGACCAGTGGCTGTACCACTGAATGTTTATATTATTATTAATTCTGTATGTGTATAGTTAGACACGATTGATATTTATGTATGTATAGGAATTTAGAGTGAGATTCCAGTGGACCCCGGAAGTAGCAGAATGTTCGTCGCTTATGTATAGAGATGTGGAGCTATCACTGAGGGCTACTTTGGCTTTCAGTGAGACGCTCTGCACAAACCGATTATTCAGGGTTGTGCAGAATTTCGTCTCTTATATTACAGATGAGCAGGCGAGCTATCCTGTGTGCCCCACTCCACAGAAACGACAAGTTGGTTGCGGAGACTCTAACGCACAAGTCGGAAAGAGCTACCCGGAAAAACACCCTGTCAGACCCCACAACGTGGCAAGGGAACCCAACTACACAACGACAAAGGTGTACCAGAAGCTACCTCACAGAAGGACTTCGCACGCACCATCTAGCAGTTAAGTGTAATCGCCGAAGGTGCACTTAAACTGATCAAAACGGACCACAGTAGTCCAACTCTTCAGAAACTGTAAAACGGACCACAGTAGTCCAAATCTACATGAGATATAATAGCAAGTGCCCGATGAAGATATAACAGCTGCCTAGACTATCAGCGATCGAACTATTAGCAGTGACTGAGACTTTTTAAGTTAGATTAGTACTTAGAGAATCTTGTATAGAGTAGAAGAAATAAATGTGTGATTTTAACTGTTATCAAGTGGCTGGACTACATATGATTCATAGCCGTGTGAAAGCTAGTGTGACAGTAATCTTTTACCATTTTTCTATCTATTTCTGTACCCCAACCTTAACACAGAACGAGGTAAACAAATAAATTTATTAAAGTAATTCATAGGGTGACTTACTAGCAGTTCCCACCGAATAAACGTGAGGGTCCATAATTCCATTGTGCAGAGCCCATAAACCCCACGTGACATCTACCAAGACGTCTTTGTTGGAAAAAGCTTAATATTAGCTGTTCACAATGCGATGTCGATCATATTATGTGTGTTCAAACAATATGTACAAATTTTTTCATTGTTTATCAAGTTAGTTTCACGTAAATATTTCTGCTATATTTGAACGTGCGAAAAACGTAGCTGTTTTGGCACACAAAACTATAATGCACGTAAGGTTCTCTGCTAATAGATAGATAGATAGATAGATAGATAGATAGATAGATAGATAGATAGATAGATAGATAGATAGATAGATAGATAGATAGATAGATAGATAGATAGATAGATAGATAGATAGATAGATAGATAGATAGATAGATAGATAGATAGATAGATAGATAGATAGATAGATAGATAGATAGATAGATAGATAGATAGATAGATAGATAGATAGATAGATAGATAGATAGATAGATAGATAGATAGATAGATAGATAGATAGATAGATAGATAGATAGATAGATAGATAGATAGATAGATAGATAGATAGATAGATAGATAGATAGATAGATAGATAGATAGATAGATAGATAGATAGATAGATAGATAGATAGATAGATAGATAGATAGATAGATAGATAGATAGATAGATAGATAGATAGATAGATAGATAGATAGATAGATAGATAGATAGATAGATAGATAGATAGATAGATAGATAGATAGATAGATAGATAGATAGATAGATAGATAGATAGATAGATAGATAGATAGATAGATAGATAGATAGATAGATAGATAGATAGATAGATAGATAGATAGATAGATAGATAGATAGATAGATAGATAGATAGATAGATACGTAGGCAAAACGGGAATAGGCTGTACAGGAAAAGACCGCGCGATACCTACCGGAACAAAACAGCGGGACAAGGCAGTTAGTACTGACATAATTATATAGAGCGTGTAGTCATCATACATTTCCTTTGTTTGGGGTATCTGGGTGTGAGGTCCACTGAGATTTGTGTTAGGAAATCGTGAGAAAAGGATTAGTGCCGAAAGAAAATGGATGGGATGGGGGAGAGGCGGATGGCAGGAGGGGTATAGGCAAGAGGGATGGGGGAGAGGGAGAGAGACAGAGTCAGAGAGAGTTTTATAAAATATAAAAAATTGCACAAGTTTGATCTCGATTTTAGTCTCACTTTAAATAACGTGTGTAAGAAATAAAAAATTTTTACAATTAAAATTTATTCTTTTCCTCATTTCTTCATCTTGTTCTTCTTGTTCTTCTTGATCTTCTTGTTCTTGTTCTTCTTGTTCTTGTTCTTGTCCTTGTTCTTGTTCTTGTTCTTGTTCTTGTTCTTCTTCTTCTTCTTCTTCTTCTTCTTCTTCTTCTTCTTCTTCTCTCTTTTTTTCCTTCTTTCTTTCTTTCTTTCTTTCTTTCTTTCTTTCTTTCTGTTCTGTTCTGTTCTGGAACACCTGGCAGACGCAATCAAAGGCATTAGGCTACGAGGAAAACGTAATTCCGTTAATGTTGTAGCGGACACACTCCCCTGACTCCAAAACACCGTGGAGGGGAAATAACTAATGGCATCTGAAGTTTCCGGTCTTGGCTGAGAAATGAAGCAAGTGCCTGAACACTCAGACCAAGATATAAGCCTACTGGATCCTCAGCTAAGTTTATGTTCAGGTGAGGTTTCACACAGCTAGCCGAAGCTTCGGCGAAACTCGACCACGCTGTATGGACGATTTACTTACTTACTTACTTACTTACTTACTATCTAACTATCTAACTATCTGCTACTACTACTACTACTACTACTGCAACTACTACTGCTGCTGCTGCTGCTACTACTACTGCTATAACGACTACTACTACTATTTCTACTACTACTACTACTACTTCTACTACTAACAATTGTAGTTATATAGCGCGTTTTCCTAAAGATAGATTAGTTCAAACTAAATCCGTATTCATCCAGAACGTATAGGGGAGTCCATTATAGTGTCACAACCTTTGCAGTTGCCTGGTACTAAATCTTTGACGACGACTTGTAAACTTGTTTTTAAAGTAACAAATATGCGCAGGTTATTGTCAAACCCGTTTCCGTTTTTGTTTTTGTTTTTGGAAGCAGAAGAAGAAAATCACGTTTATAATGATCACTGGACAGAAGTTGGCTTTGTGACACGATGGCTTACCCAACTATAACTTCCGTCAGCAGTAACCGGTTTCGGTTAAAGCATGCACTGTCAACTTCCGTCGGTGGTGACTGATGAAGTGCTTTGCGATCAAAATCAAACGGGAGTAAGTGTTAGTAAATAGGCCTATGTATGTTTCGGCAACTGTAATATTTGCCGTTGCAGTCACACTTCATACTTAACATTCTACATTTCTCCAGTGATCATGATAAAAGTGTTTTTCCTTTTCATTTTTATTTTACCGAAATTCAAAGGGTTTGATAATAGTTTGCTGGCATATATATTCCTTTACATGAATCAATGTTGAATCAATAGGAGTACTTCCTAAATAGCTGTCAACATGTATTTTGACCGCTTTTCAGGGGAAGCAACTCTCATTGACCTACTTTCGGTTTATGCTGTCAACATGTATTGTGTAACCGCATTTCAAGGGAAGCAACCTACTTTCGGTTTATTTAGGGATAATGCCTATTGAGTAGCCTTCTTTTTAGAGAAATCTTCTAGTTTGTTCATATATAATTATTTTTTAACAATGTGATGACTGGCGATGTTCGCTGAGACGACTTTTAAACATTAGAAGGCTCTACTCCGCTTCCATCCCGAAATCCCATCCCGAGGGGCTAATGGCCTGCGCTTGGAGGCCAAGCCTCACCTTTCTGTAAGACGCAAATTCTCATTTATAAGTACTTCGTTCTTTACAGGTGAAGTTGAAAGGTTCATTGTTTTCTTTTGTTTGTTTCTTAATGTGAACTAATTGTTACAAGGGAATGTATGTTGTTAAAAGTGTATGTGTATGTCAGTAGTATGATGATTTCTATGGTTTGGTTAATTAATTAATTAATTTCGAAATTATCTATGATTTCGCATGGGGGATTTTGTTAATTGTTTATGTTACATCGAAACAACTTATGTTAATCTCATGAATAAAAATTGGTACAACAACAACAACAACAACCATCCCGAAACGGTCGTTTGTAGCACGGTACGATACTGTGATGTACAGAAAGCGCAAATAACAAATTTTTAGTATTTTGTATATAGAACCAGAGAGGTTCAGACTTTATATGAGCTGTGTTTCCAGCGTTGCAGCTGCAGAAGACAAACTAGATCGGGAAAAGGAAAGAAGGTGTTGCGGAAGTCGAGAGAGAGAGAGAGAGAGACAGAGACAGACAGACAGACAGACAGACAGACAGACAAAAAGAGAGAGAGAGAAAGAGAGAGAGAAAGAAAGAGAGAAACAGACAGACAGAGACAGAGAGGGATGAGAGACATAGCGAAATAGAGAGACAGAGAGTGAGATAGAGACAGACACGATAGACAGGAAGACAGAGAGAGAGAAGGTCAGAAGAAGAAGAAGAAGAAGAAGAAGAAGAAGAAGAAGAAGAAGAAGAAGAAGATTGGGAATTTTTACATCCTCTTTTACACCCACATTTTTAGTACCAGACTTTTCTGAAAATACTTTGAAATAGCCAAAAATCAGAACGAGCCAAATGTCTGTCGGTGGGTCGGTCCGTCGATCCGTTGAAAGCAATATCTCAAGAACCACTGAACGGATTTTAGCCAAACTTGATAAGGTTAGTACCTAGGTTAGTGACCTGCCTCCAGTGCCATCTTATTTGCTCCACCGCAAAGGTCAAAGTAACTGGAGTCTTTTTTTTTTTTGTTAAAAACGTTTTGCTCAATACATTTTAAAAAGAAAGCCACAAAAAACAAACGGGCTAAAGCGATTTTGATGAGTTTTGGAATTCAGGTATCTCCCTCGGATCATGGGCCACCCTTTTTTAGCAGTCCGCTTGTCGGTCAGTTGGTCAGTGCGTGGCTCCGAATTTAACTTTTTAAAATAGTTTTTATATGTTTTTTAAATGTAAAACACACTTAACTTTCGCCTTATCTCAAGAATAACAGAACCCTGTACAATTTGTCATCATGTTTACTTTGCGGATACTTTACCTACTGCTAAGCATGTTATATCATTCATTACCTTTATAAAGGTCAAGGTCACTGTGCTTCACCATGGGTGGGGACGGATAGCTCAGTTGGTAGAGCGGCTTACTAGTAACCGAAAGGTCCCTGGTTCGAATGCCGGATTGGCCAACGT
This sequence comes from Oncomelania hupensis, assembly GCA_036898135.1. Lineage (NCBI taxonomy): Eukaryota > Metazoa > Mollusca > Gastropoda > Littorinimorpha > Pomatiopsidae > Oncomelania > Oncomelania hupensis. Next base: position 32,436,634 of record CM072523.1, on the reverse strand, counting down.
GTGACCATATTCAGGGATGTTGTTTGGGTCGGATCTTCGGCTTTCCGTTCTGTCATGTCGGCTCGCAGAGCCGAAGTTTTCACGGGTGAATCGGCTCAATTTTGTCCATTTTTTGCGATATTCCTGTGCGGTACGTTTGCAGTTTAGGTGAAGATTCGATAATTACTAAGGTTAAACCCAGAAACTCTGACAGTATTGTGGTCTGTCAAGGGACAGTCTAAACTTTTTATTGTTTTTGTGTGTCTAAAATTTAAGAAAATAAAATTTCTTTTCAATGCCCCTATTCTACTCTTAAAATCATGTTTTATTACAAAGATATGCATCCACAGAACACCTTAAATATATGGAGGTGGACGGTGCACCTTAACGTAGTGAATCTAGTCAAAAAAATTGTGAGACTGCTTTGAAAGAGAGAGCCGAAACTTTCTGTAAAAAGCCGAAAGTTTCACGGCTGTTTCGGCCAAATCGCCGAAGAAAAATTTTCCTAGCAACATCCCTGCATATTATTTTCCCCTTACCAGCAACCGGTTTGTTGGCGTCAGAATAATGTGACCAATAGTCGCCTATACGCTCCGGTGTCGTGTGACTATAATCTACAGTTACCTTTGCTTCGCCAATTTCTTAGCATGCTTCGCGCTTCATCTAAAAATTAGTTGATCCGACTTCGATCATTTTGTTTTCCGTGCTAGTTCCGATTGTGGCCACGTGTTTCTTTCGTGTCGTTAGGATAAAAGCCGGGTCATAACATCGCCAGGAAAAACAAAAAAGAACCCTTTTGTTGAAAATGCTTATTTTTTCGGTTATGTGTGTGAATGTCTGAAAATTCATTTGAGTTGGCTTGCCATCTAGTTCAATTTTGCGTCGAAATCTTTCAGAACTAGTGTTAGTTTATGCTTCTTTCAATTAAGAGTCAACGGTGTGAGGCTCTACAGCAGACCTACTGGGGCTGAATCAAACACTGCGGGAAAAAATATCAGTTTACTTGCCGAATTAATCTTCTTGCGAATTACTCTTCTTCTTGCGAATTCAATCTTTTTCGTGCAAATTCATCTTCTTCTTGTCTTTTCTTTTCATTCTTTGTTTCTAGGTCTGTCTTTCCTTCAGTCTTTTACTTTGTTACCATTGAGACGACCACTTCGATTTCAACTGGCTGTTCACGATGTCTAGTCACCAGACGCGCGATAATAGTCTTTTACTTTATTCTTTGATCTATGCGGCTGCTGGAGGGACCTTATGTAATGTGAAGTTGTTTCCCTCGGTCAAAATATTGTGATTGTTTGATCGAATCTTCGAGGAGATTATAGAAAGTACTATGACGTAAGAGAGTGCGCAACTCCGGTGACGAGTTTTATTTTGATTGACTGATTATATCAGTCTGGAACGTTCTGCGTTTTTCTAGCCTGTTGATAGAATCTATATAAGCAGCGTGCTTGTTAGTTTATTTTGGAAATAGCTTGTATGCAGTTGTTGATGCTGCTTGATGAATAAACTTTATAAAACCTCATAATGCCTTGTTGCTGAGTTGGGTTACATGGATAAATTAATGAATTCGAGTTACAACATCGGGGTTGAATCGACCATTGCCGTGTAACACGCTTTTCAGTTCATGCTAGCCTCGAGACCTTTTGGACTAAGTTTTATTGGCCAAAACGCTAGTCCTTACAATATAATATATTTTGATACATTGAGGTTGGTACTCTTCTCTCGTTAATTCAGTATTTCATTCATGCATGTTTTCATTCAATACAGTCAGTCCCTTCACTTCAATCAATTTGCTTACGAGGCATTTTTAGCTTGCCACGTTCGTCTTCTCTCTCTCTCTCTCTCTCTCTCTCTCTCTCTCTCTCTCTCTCTCTCTCTCTCTCTCCTGCTTTCCATTTCCTCTCATTCATAAGACCTGAACTCAGGTCCGTCCAATCATTGATAAATCGAGCGGAAACCTAACTTTTCATTAATTTATTCGTGTACTCATTGAAGTATTCATTCGAGGATTTGTGCTTTCTTTCTTTCTTTCACTTCGGCGACATCCTCCACATGCAAGTTTTTTACAAGGTGTTTCAGACTTCTTTATCTTCTTATTCTTCAATGGACGCTTCGCACAAATTTAACCCCTCCTTCATTCATTAATACATTCCTTCCTCCCTTCGTTCTTTCATTCGTGCATGCAGTCTTTCATTCATACACTCATTTCATTCACAAGCCAAATTTGTTTGTCTGTGCTTATGGGACTTTTTAGTCTCCATTGATAAACACACACTCACACACACACACACACACACAGACACACACAAACCACACCACCCGACCCGTTTTTCATTGATAAATCAAGCTCAACCTCAAGTGCTTCTATTATAGAGCGGTTTCCTATAAATTATACTTCATTGATAAAGCCGATCTTTTGGGTCAGGACGGTAGAGTTAAATTTGTATGCCTATAACCGAAGTGTATAGTGAATAACTTAAAGTTGGTCTGAGGTTAAGTGGGGGATTTTCTTCTAAACTACACTAAGTAGTGTAATCAGGCACAAAAAGAGAACACAAAAACAACACTCCGAACGAGTAATAAAAAACAAACAAACAACAAACTGTCGAGTCTATTTTAAAACTTACTTACGGTACAACAGGTTGTGTTATTATTTTATGTCATAAATTAATCGCTTCATGATTTCAATTTTCCGCCCAAGTTGTGTTAACCTGTCAGTTTGGCTATGAAGATAGTGGGCAAGCAATTAGAAAATTTCACACATTATTTTAATTAATTTGCACTTGCGAAAAAAAAATCCGCCAATGCCTAATAAAAGCAAATACTTCCTTGCTCACCCATGCAATCATGATTCCATACTGTTGTTCTTTTGAGTACATGTGGCTTTAACATGTTTGTTTGTTCATTTCATTTAACGTCTTTTCACCGAAGTGATTTTAGACTAGAAAATAAAAGCACATGGAAAAGGGGAAAAGGATATTTGCTACTTGGATGGGGGAAAGAAGATAACATTTAAACAAAATATTACAGTAACATAACATGAAGTAAAATGAAATAAAAATGAAGTAATCAAACTAATATTTCCAACAACAACAACAAATACAATAGAACATATCAAACTTGTGAAATGTTCATGTACAGAAAGTCAATTTAAACTTTAACGTGCGCGCGCGTGTGTGTGTGAGTGTGTGTGTGTGTGAGTACGTGCGTGTGTGTGTATGCTTGTGTGTGTGTGTGTGGGTGTGTGTGTGTGTAGCCTATGTGTGAGTATGTGTGTGTTTAAGAGTGTGTGTGTATGCGTGTGTGTGTGTTTACTCTTGTACGATCTGTGTTTAATTGTGTGCGCCTGTAGCAAATTAAAATGACATCTATACAAAGATAACTCAGTGGTGTACAACTTACAATTACTGCTATTTTCTTTTTATAGAACGCCCGAATACGACTTTTAGAGGAAACATTTTCAAAATAAAATATGAATGTATTAGCAAATAGTCCTTTCTTAGGGGAATTACAAAATTTTAAAAGTTGTGATTTTTGCATTTTGATCAAGAACTCCAGTCAAATCTGCAAATGGCTATTTTACAAGCAGTGAAAATTTGGGCAGACTACTTTAAGGGTACAGCTACAGCTAAATGTATAGTGCAAAACTTGAAAGCGTATAGGTAGAAGTATGCCTAAGAACGAGCAATAGTGATAGACTTAAACCAGTTTGACTTCGGCCCTTTTTCTTTTATCTATTCTTAAAAGTGTTTGTATGTAATATGTGCATTCATTTGGTGATAGAAAACTTTCCACAAACCTGGTTCCTCTTGCCTAAATGTACTCTCCTTAATTCACAAATGATGTGAAACGCTTTATCCTATCCTATCCAATCATATCCTATCCCGTAACTCGAAGGTCGTAGACCACAGATGATCGTTTAACCAGCGTACTCCATCTTTCCCTGTCCTCAGCAACCCTGATGGTTTCGCTCAGTGTCAAACCAGTCCATTCTCGAATGTTGTCCTCCCACCTCTTTTTCGGTCTTCCTCTTCTTCTACCTCCTTGCACTGTGCCTTGCAGGATGGTCTTTGCAAGACCTGATGATCTGGTGACGTGGCCATACCATCGGAGTTTCCGTTTTTTCACCACTGTGAGCAGGTCATCGTGTTGTCCAATGGCTTGTGTGATGGTCTTTCGGACTTCATCGTTGGTGATGTGCTGGGTATAGTAAATGCCCAGTCTTCCGTAGCACCTCATCTCCATGCTTTGTATTCTTCGTTTTTAAACGCTTCATAAAGATGTAAAATTTTTAATCAATCGAAGTTTTAAAAAAAATCTAAATGCCTTTTTTTTTTAAACCAGCATTTCCGCTGTTTTAATGTGAAAATCCAAGATTTCTTTAAAACGACAATCACACACTCCTATAAAAAAAAAAAAATCATGGATTAGAAAATGGGCTGGATTTTGCCAGTCTGTTTCAAAGTTTCGCTCAAGCAATATTAAGAATGGCATGGTGTGAAAGAAAAGTCCCGGATCGCGGAACACATTTAAGTGTGCCTTAAATTAAATTAAATGATTATTTCGTGCCTGACAAAACAATTTCTTAAACAGCATGAGGTTACACCTCAACATAACGTAACTAAGAGGGAAACGCCACGTGGGCTTAGTCGTACATGTTATTTTAAACAGAGAAAGTAAAATATGGGTTGGATACTAGACCTTATTTGAGCGATTTATTTGAAACGAAATGCTGTCGAGTCGTTCTACTTGCAATAATATTTATTTATTTATTTATTTATTTATTTATTTATTTATTTAAATAATTCATTTATTTATTATTTAATCGCAGTCATGTGGCGCTTTTCCAGCTCAAGAGCTGCTCAAAGCGCCCGAGGCGCCCACTTGCAAACTTTGCGTGTGTTACACTCTGTTTGATGTTGGTGTTTTCTATCAGTATCTGATTCAGCCCCGATGCTTGAATTCCTGATAGTTGTGTAACTCAGATTCGTTTATTCACACAGCCCGTCCAAACAGCATACAATTCACAAAGTCGACGTATGAAGTTTTCCACTTTTATTCAGCACACATCAACAACTGCATACAATTCTCAATTCAACTCAACAACTTTCACAGCAACTTTCCAAATCACTATCAACAACTTTACTCTCTCAACACCGACTCGGCACACGATTAAATAACCTCTCTCTTTTCCGGAAAGATTTCGTACATGGTAGAAAATGACGTACTGCCACCAATCGAATAAAAGATCGTCATCACTGACTTACGTCAATACATATTTTTATATCTTCCAGAACGACCTCTTGCTTCGACATGTATCGGGAAGTTTCTATCAAGAGTAAACACGCATATCCAGAAGATTCTCAACTAATATCGACTAACGCAAATTATCAACGTTATACAAAGCCTCTCCTAACAACAATGCAAACTCAAATCAAAGGTAAATAAGCTCTATTATTGAATACTTTGCAAATCGAAACGATTAGATCTATCGTACACGCTTCAGCCATACTATCATTCGCGTTTCAACGTAACATAACCCCCCACTCAAGAAGAAATTTACCTAATTTCTTTCAACAACGTTGAAACGTAATGCACAAACAAAGTACAGAATTAAAACTTACTTCAGACTGTCTCATTTACTGTCAATGTTCTCAGCTCATTTACCCAGTCAACGTTTTTCATTTTCAAGTCTGTCATTACCAATATTCTTAGTTCGTCCACACAGTCAATGTTCTTTCATTCGCAAGGAAACGACGCCCTCGTCAGTTGCAGTCGTCATCGGCCCAGGGTCAAAGACGATGATCACGTGGGCTTCCCTGGAATCAGTGCGTCCTCCGTTGTCTTCCTCTCCCGTCGGATGTCCGACGCAGTCGACGTTGTCAGCTCCCAGAATGCATTTGCTGGGTCTCACGGTCAGGTTGGCTTCTGCGGGACGGTGGAACGGCTCCCTCAAGGTCTGCAGATGCTCCTTCCAGGTCTGGGTCGTAGAGCCTGGGACATCACTGAAGCTATGGGGAAATTCGCCCATAAGGTCCTTGAGCTCCATCTTTTGACCTTCCGTCAAGCTTGGTCCTAGCTTAACATCATCGATGCCTTCTTTGCTGTGGAGGTCTCCCAGTTCCAACAGTTCTTCGCTGTCAAAGCTGTCGTCGGTCACAGCTGCTGTAGCTGCGTGCACAGTCTCTGATGGCCTTTCCACGTACAGCTTAAGGAGGTTGGCGTGGTATATCTTGGAATGCTGGCCGACCTTCACCTTGTAGTCGTTGATTCCCACCACGGTCTCCACTTCGTACGGGCCTTTCCACTGCATCAGCAACTTATTGTGATCGGTAGGTAGCAGCACCAGCACTTTGTTGCCAGGTTTGAACTTCCTGTTCACAGCCCTACGGTCATAGTAGTGCTTTCCACAGTCTTGGGACTTCTTCAGGTTTTCTCTGGCTATCTCGAGAGTCTGCTCCAGCTTCTCCCGTAGCTCAAACACGTACTGGTAGCTGTTCTTCACCTCTGGGGTCTCTACTTCTTTCGTCCACAGTTCTTTTAGGATGTGCATCGGCCCTCGGATGGTTCTTCCGTACAGCAGCTCGAACGGAGAAAAGCCGGTGGACTCCTGCGGTACTTCTCTGTAGGCGAAAAGTAAGGCGTTGATGTAGCGATGCCATTGTCTGGGCTGCTCGCTGCACAGTTTCTTCAGGGTGGACTTCAGCGTAGCATTGAACTTCTCGACAAGCCCGTTGCACATCGGATGGTATGGTGTCGTAGTCAAATGCCGGATGCTCAACAGTCTATTGACCTCCTTCATGCAGTCAGAGACGAACTGCGTCCCGAGGTCTGTCAGGATCTCTTCAGGCACTCCAAGTCTACTGAACATGTCCACTAGCGCCTCTGCAACAGTTTCAGTGTCAATCTTCTTCAGAGGCACTGCTTCTGGGTACCGAGTCGCATAGTCCACTAAAGTCAGTACCCACCGATGACCTTCTTCACTCGGAGGTCTTATTTCGCCGATTAAGTCTAAGGCCACCCTCTTGAAAGGTCGGTCGATCAGAGGCATCCTCTGCATAGGCACTTTCGGGACCCTTCCTCGAGGTATGGTCTTCTGGCAAATGTCACATGATCGGCAGAAACGGCTGACGTCCGCATGAAGCCCTGGCCAGTAGAATACCGCCTGGATTCTATCCGACGTCTTCTTGATACCTAGGTGACCTCCCATGATTGAGTCATGTGCTACTTCCATCACTTGGCGCCTTAGGGGTAACGGTACCAAAACTTGACGTAGTGGTTTACCTCCGTTGACCCTCGGGTGCTGGAAGATTCGATACAGGACCTTGGCCTTCACCTCAAAATAGACCGTGCCACTGCCCTTGGTCACGTGGTCTTGGCGGTTCCTGTACTTGTTTAAAGTGTTATCAGCTTCCTGGAGCTGAATCAGCTTATCTCTGTCCACGATGGCAGCTTTGGAGTTGTCGGCGACCTTCAGTGGCGTAGACACCTTGTCTCTCTTGGCCTGGGCCCTGGTTGTAACAGCACCGACGATCTCTGGTCGGCAGGGCTGAGCCGGAGTAACCACATTGTCCCGTAGCAGCTCTGTAAGGTCTCCATCGGGAAATGGCAATGGATCCTCCTCTGCAACTTCGACACGTTGGGTTGAGGCAGGACTCCATTCCGAATCGGGGTCGTCGGGTCGTCTCGCGCCGTCGATATTCCCGATCATCAAATCATACAGCGGCTTCTTCAGGCAAACCGCTTCAACTTCGCCTATGTAGAAAGGGGTGTTGACATGAATTTTCGCAACTGGCGCTTTCAAACATTTGCTGTCGGCCATAAGTGTCCATTTTGAATCGCCAGTGAACTGTTCTTTAGCGATTAGGTCTTCTCTGACGATGACCCCACTGCAGCCAGAGTCTCTTAAAACAGTCACTTCATGATTTCCGACGCGTCCCTTTGAAACAGGCATGTTCTGGACGGTCACAGCTGCGCTGGCGACGACGGGGATGGATTTTCCGTTGGCAAGAAGAAGTTGGCCATCGGTCATGCACTCTTGCACGTCCGCAGGGGTAGCTGTGCGTTCGGTCTCACTCGGAAGAATGACGCTCCCGCCGCACACCTGATGGTCAGATCTACTGGTTTGCCGTTGATTAAAAAACCGCCTCTGCCGGTTGCCCGCCGCTGCGTTGTCCGTACTGCTCCGCTGTCCGCTACTTTTGTTTTGAGGACAGTTAGAAGCTCTGTGGTCTGTAGCGTTGCAGGTGAAACAGCCCCTTGAATGCCCTTCCCTGGGAGGAGGCGTGGAGTCTGTCTGTCTCTGGCTCGTCTGGCTTCCCTGGATCTGGTTAACATGGTTTCCAGTCTTCTGAAAATGTTTCGTCGCGCTGGGTGGCCCCAGGGTTTTCCCATGAGCAATGAGATATCTTTCAGCAGCCTCAGTCACATCTTTAAGCGTCTGCAGCTTTTGTTCTTCTAAGTGGGTCGCTAGGTCCTTGTGACAGGCATTGAGAAATTGTTCTTTCACAATCAGGTCATGGAGACTGTCGTAAGACTTCATTTCGCCTGATAACTCCACCCACTTGTGTAGATATGACGACAGGCGCTCCACAAACTGCTTTGGCGTCTCGTCTGACTTGGGCCGGCATTCACGGAAGCGTTTACGGTAGCCCTTCTCTGTAAAGTTGTAGCACTGCAACAGGGCCTCTTTCAAGACGTCGTAGTTTTTGGCATCATCGTTCGACAGTCTGGTGTAAACTTCGAGAGCTTGCCCCGTCAGAAGTGCACTTAGTCGAATCGCCCAGTCTCGAGGTTGCCAATTGGAGCTTTCGGCGAACCTTTCGAATCTGGCCAGATAGCTGTCGATCTGGTCCTTCCCGTCGACGAAAGCTGGCAATTTTGGAGCCGTATGGTCGTTGGTGACTTGTGGCGCATGCTGATTGTTTTGGATACGCGCCATTTCTAGCTGGAACTCAAGACGCTTCAGCTCGAATTCTCTGTCTTCACGGCGACGCTGCTCTTCTACTTCTAGACGCTTCTGTTCTAGTTCTATTTCTTTTTCTAGACGCTTCTCTTCCAATTCTCTTTCTTCGCGCCTTCGCTGTTCTTCTCTTTCTTCACGCAATATTCTCTCCTGGCATTTGACGTACTCCGTCAGCTGTTTGCCTTTTAGATTTAGTTCAACCCCTTTCTGCCAGAAGTCAGCCATCTTGATGCTTCTGGAAAGTTCTTTTCTGGAAAGTTCTTTTTCTAGAAAGTTCTTGACTGTAGAGTTCTTTTTCTGGAAAGTTCTTGACTGTGCTGTACCTTTCTAGACTGTTCTAGAACAGCACGCTTTCTGCAGTAGCGCTGATGCTTGTCACTAGTCGCTTTCGCTGACGCAGGCCCCGCTGTCCTCGTCGTATGCGACGCTGCACCACGCTGGTGTTGATGTACACGCTCCTGTGCTGAAGTAGACTCGACGTCCGCACGTCGCTCTCTCTAATACTGGCGATGTAGCTCCGAGACTGTCCCTCGACGTAGTCCTGCGGCAGCCACGTAGTCCCGCTCTGTTGTTCGCTCACGAAGCAACTCTTCGGCGACTACACGCCCTTGCAGTCAACCCGAACCTATCGGTGATGTAGTCCCAGTATGTTGGCCCCTCTCGACGCAACTCGTTGGCGGCTACCCTCGATGACTGCCTCTCGTAACGTTGACTCGCTTGTTGTAGCAGTTGAACCCTTGGCTATGGCGTGAATCGCGGCTTGACCCCCAAAATGTTACACTCTGTTTGATGTTGGTGTTTTCTATCAGTATCTGATTCAGCCCCGATGCTTGAATTCCTGATAGTTGTGTAACTCAGATTCGTTTATTCACACAGC
>CM072523.1:32419310-32424310 GCA_036898135.1 Oncomelania hupensis | reverse complement strand
GATTAACACCAATTGTTAAAATCAAAGCGTGTGCAGTACGCGCGCTTGTGTATGAGTGTGTCTGTCTCATGTTATGTAAGCAATGGTAGGACTACGGCGCAGGCAATAGTTTAGACGCCTACTGGAAAGAGAAAGAGTCAAAAAGGTGGCGAAAGGCAGCGATCGAACCGGGTTTTTTCTTTTATTACTCGATCAGGGCGAATCGACCGAAGAACAATTAGTTCGTCTGGTATGCATGTATGTGTCGCAGCAAGTTTGATAAGCTTGAAAGAATGCTAGAAGTGTAGACAGACCGACCGACAGACAGACAGATAAGAGCAGAAAGACCGAGACAAACAGAGGGAAAACTGCCCCCTCTCCTCCCTTCCCTCCTTCTCCCCCTCTCTTTCTTCCACCCCCCTTCTTTTCAAATTAATGCATTAAAAATGGCAGATTGCCACATGTAACTCTTTATCAGTCTATGACATTGAGAGAACGATTTAATAAAAACAACCCTTTTTATTATCGGAATGAATCTTTATTTCAATAAGAATGTATTAGCAATTTATAAACCCATTCATTCATTAATTCATTCATTCATTGATTCACTTATTCACGCTATTCTTTCTTTCAATCATAAAAGAGAACCGATAACTTACCAGAACTATGCAATTTTCCAACCGGTGTCGGAAAAAAATGGCGTAGCCTAAATATAACTGCTGCTTAAATGTGGTAAAAATAAATAGATGTATTTAATAATGCATGTATAAACTTAGGCCTCAATTTGTATGCATATATAAATGACGGCACGTCTGTTAATATACACGAAAGTATAACAATATATACACAAGGTCAATACATTTTAATTTATTTACTTTATATATAAACATGATAAAAGATATCTATGCGCAGTACATAGAACCATTATATGATAGGAATGTGCATTAACGTTTACTTTTTTTGGGTGTTTTAAAACAAATGCGTAAGCTTAATCACTGTGTCCATGATTATTGCAAACTTAAAAGCAATTCTATCTTGTTAACGTATGTACATAAGAATATATTTGCTGTAGACAAATCTTTTCATCATCATCATCATCATCATCATCATCATCATCATCATCATCATCATCATCATCATCATCATCAATACATGCAAATTCTCCCTGAAGACTTCCTATTAACCACGAGATTGCGAAACAATAATTCAGGAACGATAACTATTCCCAACCCTCAACAACTGGAAGACAGTAATGGCTGTCTCCCTTGTTTCAATCTATCCTGCACCAATCTCGCAAAACCACCTCAGTCCGTTGGTTTTTATTTTTCAAAAATGAAAACAAATGGTAAAATAAATAAATAATAAAATAACATTTACAAACTAAAATTACAAATATAGGAAGCAAGCGGCACAAATCTAAAATATAGGACTGGACACACACAAAATGGGGTTTTGTTTAAAATGAGAAATGGCAAATGATGTATCAATTCATTTCACTTTTAGTAAGTTACCGTTTACGGCTTCATAACATTCTGGTTAAAAAAATAAGTTTTTGATTTGGTGCAATGTGGATTCAGTTTAATTGATAAAGAGTGGAGCCTGCTGACTGTATTTCCGATCGTATAGACTGTCAGATAGTCAGGATGACAAAATGTTTTGATACGATAAAGCTTAGAAAACATGTCGCCTCATAACATGATTAATGGTAGATTTTGAGGTGATAAACATCATTAACACCTTAAAATCTACCCTCAGTCTTCAATAGTTTTTATCAGCATCATCATCACATCATCATCATCATCATCATCATCATCATCATCATCATCATCATCATCATCATCTTCTTCTTCTTCTTCTTCTTCTTCTTCTTCTTCTTCCTTTGTAAATGTCCCTTTTTATGGAACTTAACTTTCTTTGGAGCTAAAGAAGTACACATCTCTGAACAGTTTCAAGAACAAGATTTATAATGTTTTTCTTATCGATTTCAAAATTCATACATAATAACATTCATGAATTGACTTTCATCTTTCACCCCGTCACCCAAACTCCTCTCAATAAATTAAAAATGAATGGTTCCTGTTGACAGTTTTATAATCCTATCCTATCCTCTCATTCCTATCCTATCCTATCCCGTAACTCAAAAGTCGTTGGGGCACCACAGATGATCGTTCAACTTCAGCAACCCTCAAGGCTTCGCTCAGTGTCAACGCTGTTCATTCTTGAATGTTTTTCTCCAACCTCTTTTTCTGTCTCCCTCTTTTTTCTGCCTCCTTGTACCGTGCCTTTCAAGGATGGTCTTTGCAAGGCCTGATGCTCTGGCGACGTGGCCATACCATCGGAGTTTCCGTTTCTTCACCACTGTGTGCATGTCATCATGTTTTCCAATGGCTTGTGTGATGGTCTGTCGGACTTCGTTGTTGGTGATGTGCTGGGTATAGGAAATGCCCAGGAGTCTTCTGTAGATTTGTATTCTTCGTTGTAGGTCTATTGTGAGAGTCCATGTTTCGCAAGCGTATAGGAAGATGGAGATGACAAGGGAGCGTAGCAACCTTACCTTGGAGTGTAGACTGGTTGTCCTGTCTTTCCAAATGGGCTTCAACCTTGTCAGGGCAGCAGTTGTTTGTGCGATCCTGAAGAGGACTTCCTGGTGGGACCCATTGTCTGATGCAATGGCTCCAAAATATTTGAAACAGTGCTCCGTGTTGAGGGATTGGCATTAGACTTTGATGTCTGTGTTGATGCCATTGGTGTGTTTTTGATCATCATTTTGGTCTTCTCTGCACTTATTTCCATTCCAAATGCTCTGGAGGTGTAATCAAGCCTCTGCACCAGCTGTTCAAGTTCTTGTTCCTCTCCAACAAATCCATCAATGTCATCCGCAAAACGGATGTTGGAGATTGCTCTACCCCCTATGTCTTGGAAGACAGTTTTATATTTAGTGTAGTTAGTTCTCTTATTGCGAAGTTGGTTATTTAATTTTTATTTTCCACGTTAAATCTATATTCATCTATGCCAGAGTGCGGGTATATGGTTAAACTAAATGTGCGAGTGACTGAAAGAAGGACTAATAATGGTAAGATTCTCAAATTAATGCTCAAATGATTTTGTTCTGGTAATAAAAATATTGAATTTGATCTGAATCTGACTCTGACTCCGAATCTTCTTGAAAATCATATCCTAGTGGTTACAGTTTCATCGTTATTGGTGAAAACGTGATTTATTTCGCCATTTTCCGCCGATTTGTGGTCACTTCCGTCTTCGTTGTCTTGGGGACTCAGACCATCTTTGCAGAACCGGTAGGCCACGGCTGCACAGTAGCAATGGCTGACCACGTTACATCCGGTTCTGACACGGTCTCTGAAAAGGAAATAAAAAGTTACGCTAATTCAGGGGCTGTCTGTGCACTGTTGATACGTTGTAAATTACGTGTTATATTGTACTAAATATGAATGACGTCAGTTATTTTATAACTGTCCACTTGAAAAAAAATATTGTATAAAAACGAAAATTTGTTTTGTTGAAATGTTATATCAACAGCATACAGTTTGTTCATCTCTCATTTCAATTAGTCCGTGCTTCTGTAGAAGGCGTTTCGTCGAAACTACAGCATGGATTAACTGTTGAATTGCAAAGCTAATTGTATATTTTCTCTAGAGAGAAGTTAGGAGCCACCCGGCCCTTTAATCACGGTCAACTTTGTGTGTACGGTGTTTATCTCCCCTTCCCAGCTGCTTTTACATCGTCGTTTCCGAAGTGAACCAGGTACCCTACCCATTCACTGCTGGGTGGACTAGGGTGCTTGTTGTGTTTTGTTTCGTTCTTTCACCACGGTCGACTCATTTGGTCTGTCTCTTTGCTCATGCCTTTATTTTTTTATTTTTTTTTATTTTTCTTAGTTCAGTCTTTCATATTTCCTCGTGCCGGTGAGTGCTTTATACTAAATTGTTTCCCTTTTGCCGCGATTGCGCTATTTTCGAACCGTATATCGTTTAAATACATGTAATGGTTACGATATTCCCGATAATGAGTGATATTGTATTTTTAATACATTTATTGATAACGAAGTTTTGTTTGAATGTTTTTATTATGGCATCCATGGGTGACAGGGGTGTATAAGGTGTGGGTGAGTAAGAAGGCACGGTGGTCTAATGGTAGTGTTTTGGCTTGCGGATCTAAAGGTCCCGGGTTCGAGCCCTGTCCGGGCCATTATGTTGTGTCCCTGGGAAAGACACTTTACTCCTGTTTTCCTACTCCTTCGGATGAGAGTATAAACCGAGGTCTAGTCTGTGTGTCGCATACATTCCATCATAACGGACTTTAAAGATCCTGACGCTCATGTCCTAGACGGGTGAGTGCCGGTAACAAGAACACACCCAGCATGCACTTGGTCCTTCTCCCCCATCCCTGGCTGGCCAGGATTGTGCTCAGTTGTCCGGGCGTCAGACCATGCGCCCAAAGGCTGCGGGTGGGCGTCTCGGGCGGTTTGAGTTAGATCCTGTATCGGCCAGCGCCTAGAGTCTGGTCAAGCGCGGCGAGATAAGTGCGCTATAAAAATCTTTAATAATAAAAATATAAAAAAAAGAAACATGAATGCGTTTATCTATCCCAGTGTGACACTACTTGCTGCACATTATTCGTTTGAAGGTAATAAAGATTGAATGGAAAGAACTGAATGGAATTGAATTGTCTGACCAGCTGTCTGTCCATGGTCAGTTATTTATTTCTTATAGGAAAGCTATTTTTCTGAGTCTATTTTCTTGCCATGAGGTTTTTTTCTTTCTTTTTTCATTTCTTTATTTCTTTTCTTTTTTCATGCATTCATTCATTCATTCTTTCTGTATTGGTTTATTTATGACCCCTCGTTCTTTCTCCCTGTTTGTCTGTATGTTTGTCTGTTTCTCTTCTGTCAGCCTAGCTAATCCGCTTTTCGTTCATTCTTTCTTTAATTTAAAAAAAAAGAATTTTTTCTTTTTTTCTTTTGTTCTTTATTTTTCATTCAATTTTATTTACCTGTATTATTT
>CM072523.1:32281810-32411810 GCA_036898135.1 Oncomelania hupensis | reverse complement strand
TCTACACACCTGCAAGATCTCTTCGTTCTAGTAATGACTCCATGAAACTAAAACCTCAAGCATTTACAAACAAATCATGTGGTGAGAGATCATTTTCCTTTCAAGGACCATTGATATGGAATCGCCTCCCAGCCGATGTACGCCATGCGACATCCTATAACTTTTCTGCCACATACAATTAAAACGTTGTTGTTGTTTTTTTTGGTTTGTTTGTTTTTGCTGCTATTTGTGTGTATGTCTGTGCGGTACACATGGTGTGTGTGGGTGTATGTGTGCGCTTTGATCTCTGCGAGGGAAAGCGCCTTATAAATTAATAATAATAATAATAATAATAATAATAATAATAATAATAATAATAATAATAATAATAATAATAATAATAATAATAATAATAATAATAATAATAATAATAACAAGTGTATGTCAGAATAAAGACGTTTCTATCTAGCCACCTACACACGCCCACATACACACACACACGCACACACACACACACACAAACACACTACTTTACACTTAAACACACACGTAACTATACTCACACTGACGAAGATGCTTACCGGAAATGACGCTACCGACGATGAGCGGAACGATCATCAGGTTGAGCATGCGCATGAACAGCTCTCCCGGCATACCTGAAAATCACGACCAAGTCTGACCAATATATAAATAAATGAGTCAATCAATCATTCAGCCTGGAAGGAAGACTAACAGTAAACAAAGCAACCAGCCAGTCAGTGCAGTAAATCCGTACAATCATCGGTAGACTAATAGCTCCATGAATCAAATTAAATCAAATTATACGGAACGAGGTAAAAGATTAATTAATTAGAAAAATACCTGGGAAGTGTGTGTGTGCGTGCGTGTGTGTGTGGGGGGGAGGTGTGTGTGTGTGTGTGTGTGTGTGTGTATGTGTGTGGGTGTGTGTGTGTGTGTGTGTGTGTGTGAATTCACTGCAGTCGGGTCAAACGATATCTCGCATTCATTTTTGGTAATAGATGATCCCTTGAGTTGACTTCCCATAAGAAAATAGCGCTATTCTTAACACAAATACATTAATAAATAAAGCGCATAATAAATGTATAAATCAATCAATATTTTTTTAATCAAACAATATAAATCTGCTAAAACCGCTTTTTTTTTTTTTCAAAATGTTGAATTTTAAACCACAATTAGTTTATTCATCAGAAAGCATATGGTACAGAAAAAAAAAGTCACAAGGTATGGGGAGGGGGACAGAGGTAGGAAAGAGAGAGAGACAGAGAGAGAGAGAAAGAAAGAGAGAGAGAAAGAGAAAGATAGAGAGAGGGGGGGAAGAGAGGGAGAAAGAGAGAAAGAGAGAGAAAGAGAGAGAGAGAGAGAGAGAGAGAGAGAGAGAGAGAGAGAGAGAGAGAGAGAGAGAGAGAGAGAAGGAATATGGTCTTTAAAAAAGAAATTGCTATAAGATAGAACACGACCCTGGGGGGTTGGGATGTCGTGGGTGTGGGATGGGGGTGGCGTGGGTTTTGAAGGATGTGGATTTGAAATATTGGAAGCAATTTGGAATGGGACGGAGATGTGTTAAAGAGTGACGGAGTAATACAATCTTAAGTAGCCCTTTACCAATGATATACAATCTGTTCAACCAAGAAGATAGAGATAGCTGCTCAGTTTTACGTAGCCCAACGCACTCTGTATAAAAAACCACAGAAGCTGACAGGTTAGGACCAGTCTCGTCTTATCAGCACTTGTTGTATTGTATTGTTTCCTCCTACTTACCTATACAGCTGCATACAGATTCACTAACCACGGTACTTACAGTTGTAACCGTTTCTTACAACGGAAATCCCGATGACCGACTAGGACCGATCTAAGCTGTTGCCTATCAGCGCATAGTCTGTAACTTCTAAAGCAGTGTTTGTTACATACTAGCCTGTTCAAACAATAAGCTCGAGCATTTGGCATAATGCAGTTTCTTAACCCAATGGCATGGCCGGATAAAACCTAACACTGGTAAAGTGTGGGGAGGGAAAGGAATGGGGAGGGGAGTAGGATAGGGGGGGGAGAGTAGGGGGGAAGAATTTAACCCTAGGCCATAACTTCTTACGTTGCCAAACTTATGACATTCAGCGTGCTAAAACACAAACACATGCCCCAATGCACTTTTTTAAAACACAAAACGTGTCTAGGTCGGTTAGGACCAGTCTTTGTTGATGATCATCAGACTTCAAGACCCATAAATTATTAGCTTTTCAAACCGATTCAGACATTCAGCGTGAGAAAACACTTAAGCAAAAGCTTAAGTCACAACGAGCAACAATTCCGCTACAATATTTTGACATCATTGTTTACACACTTTGTTTTAAAAGTGTGTTAACAAGGCATGTAGTCACACGGCAACACTCCGCATTCTTCCGAGAGTTGCGGTCTCTTTGCGCGGCTATTTTGGTTGTAAAAATATGGCCGACTCAACCGATAGCGATGGCGAGATTATTTCAAAGTGAATCAAAGCTTTGATATAGTTCGATAAAACAGAGCGTTTGTCGCTGAGATTTTCAGCCATATTGGCTTCTACTGTCCGACTGCGTATCACCGGAGGCGCATTTAGCATTGCGCATGGCGAAAAGCAGAATGTATGCATTCTGATTGGCAACAACAATGTTGTTGCAACACAACAGTTATAGAACAGGTTTTAAATAACCACACATTTTTTCAACAGTTGCACATGCACAACCAGATGCTTCAGTAATTGTCACACGTGAAACGCATTCAAAACGTGAAAACATTCGTGTGTTTCTCAAATGTTTCGTGTTTTTTGTGTTGCACGTATGACTTCCGCTTAAGTTGTACAATGCAGTCTCTTAAAACATAGTCATTTATCCGCAAGGACCAATAGTAGGCTTATATGGTTTGTGTTTCTCACTTATCAGCACCATGGCCCAGAATATAAAGCTTAGAGCCTAAGGGGGTCGGGATCTCAACTTGAAACACATTTAGGACAATAATAGGATCATCACCGGCCAGCTAAAATCAGTCTCTGCTGGTGCTTATCAATGGACATGGGCTAGAAGAACTTCTGAAGTATCCCTATTTCAACATACGGTCTAATAAAAACTGTTGGGAAACAGAGAAAGGTAAGCCAGCGAGAGAGAAGAGATATCGGGCATCGTCTTCACGAAGTTGATCCTGATTTTATTTTGGAGATCTCCAACGCTTCGATCTCCACAATTCTAGGACTAAACACTTACGGGGAAATTTTAATCTTTACCATTTTTTATTAGACCTGCGAAAACACAAGTAGAGTACGTCACCTGGTACATGTGCCTAGCATGGTGTGTTTGAGTTTTTACCTATCTAGGACACTACGGTTTCTGAACAACTTCATTAGTTTATAGCTAGAATAAATCCAGTCTTATCACAGTAGGTCACAAATGCTTCAGTGTCTTTATTTAATCTAATGATATACACAATCTCTTTACACACTAGATCTATGTGCGATTGTCTGTAACTGGTACATAGAACAATGCGGCCTCTTTAATAAATCACAATCACAAACCATGAAAAATCAGTATTTGCAGGTTCTAGGACCGGATAAAATCGATCTTCGTCCATGCATAGGTACTGCCACG
Organism: Oncomelania hupensis; assembly: GCA_036898135.1. Lineage (NCBI taxonomy): Eukaryota > Metazoa > Mollusca > Gastropoda > Littorinimorpha > Pomatiopsidae > Oncomelania > Oncomelania hupensis. The sequence goes on along the minus strand of CM072523.1, from coordinate 32,408,202 downwards.
TTTGTTTACTGTCTTTTTCTTCTTGTTCTTCTTGTTCGTGTTCTTCTTGTTCTTGTTCTTCTTGTTCTTCTTGTTCTTCTTGTTCTTGTTCTTCTTGTTCTTGTTCTTGTTCTTGTTGTTGTTTTTGTTGTTGTTGTTGTTGTTGTTGTTGTTGTTGTTCTTCTTCTTCTTCTTCTTCTTCTTCTTCTTCTTCTTCTTCTTCTTCTTCTTTTCTATTGTAGTCTATTTGCCTTTTAGACATTCGACATCATAAGCTACCCGCATTTACTTGTACCCTTTAAGTTGTAATAACATACATTGTACTTTAGAACTGATGTACCTTTATTAAGGAAACTGTGCAATACCAAATGCTTTTAGGTTGTTTTTTTGTTTTGTTTTGTTTTTTTGTTTTAAATACTGAGATCTAATATTCCGCTTAAATATCCATGCGTTAGTGGTATGCCCATTGAGGTGGTTTAAAACTGTGATGAATCGCACTTTACAACAGCTTCTTGTACTGGACTATCAGTGCCGCCTAGTGATTAGACGAAATATTTAGAAACAGATTTATAGCATTATAAGTGTGCAAGAGGAGCATTTACTGTCACACTACAGAAACGCCATGTCATTGTTTACATGTCCACCCCTTTGTATTGAGTTTGTATGGGTAGCTTAGAATTTGCCAAGGCTTGTACCGTACATGTACACGGGAAAGCCGCGTCAAGGCTTTATTGTTGAAGTTGTAAATACCGAACGTTTTCTTTTTGTTTGTTTTAAATCTTTTTGAGATTTGTTTTTCCGAACGCTGGATGATCATATAGGAAAAAAATCTTCTTAATGGGAGCTCTTCGAGTTATATGTTCCTCTTTTTTCAAAACGTTGTCTGTATAATATTAGGGTCTTTAGTTTGGATTTGGATAAAAAAAATATATATATATTCGTCAGCCACGGGCGCGGAGAAATTCGATTTGCATGCTGTGAGTCAGCGAAAAGCCAGCAGCCGCCAAGCAGTGCTACCCAATTTGAAGAGTAAATTAAATAAGATTAAATAGTATTTCTTGCAAGGGTTTTTGTATCTCGATTTTCACATGTGTAGCACATACAGATCCCTTTAAAGTGTGTACTATTGAGTGTACTATGCGTGTACCTACCCCAAAGAAAGAAGTGTACTACGAGAAGAAAAAAAAAGCATGTGGATTCCAATAATAATGAAAGTTTAGTTCGCAAGCGGGATGTGCCTTTGCCTGATTCAAACATATCTTAATTCCGTTACAATCCGTTAAGCGGAAGGAGCGCAAAGACCAGTTTAAAGAAGCTCACGAACAACCATGCAAACTATATTAGGCAACGTCTGATGGGATACAACCACCATCACCATCATCACCACCACCATCATCACAATGACAACCCCCACCAACATTATCATCATCATCAGAAGCAGCAGCATCATCACCATCATCTTCACCACCACCATCATCATCATCATCATCATCATCATCATCATCATCATCATCATTATCATCATCATCATCATTATCATCACCATCATCATGAACTGACCTATCCACAAGAGAGCATCAGCAGAAGGTTTGGCCTCCCGGACGCCGAAGCCAATAGCAAAGCCCACTACCACTCCGATGAGCGTGAGAAATAGGATTGCATTTTCCTTCAACAGGGTTGTGCAGGATGCTCGTCTCCCGATCCGCTTGTCCGTCTCAATGGTCACCTTTTCCGGACCATTAGGCGATGCTGAAGATGCGGTCGATTTGGTTGTGCCCGTCATTGTTGTTGGAAGTGGTGGGGATTAGTTTTGAGATAGGTTGTGGTGGTGTTGGGGGTGATGTCAGTGATGTTAAGGTGTTGCGGTGGTGGAATTTTGGGGTAATGAAGGTGAAAAGTAGTAGTTGTTTTGTGGTGATGCTGGAGGTGGTAGTGGTGGAGTCGAAGATGATGGAGGCTGTGGTGGTAGTGGTAGTGGTGTTGGTGTGTGTGGGTGTGTGTGTGTGCGCGTGTGTGTGTGTGTGTGTGTGTATGTAGGTTCTGTTTTGATTTTGAGTTTGAAAGGTAATATTTATTTTATCACCCTAGAAAAGAGTATGGGGTTGTGATGGGGATGGAAGTGGTGGTGGTGCTGTAGATAGTGGTTTCTAGTGGTGGTGGTTTTACTCTTTAGTGTTGGCAGTGATGGCATCGGCCCTGCAAGACACATTCATTATTCAACTCATTTGAAAAACAAGCTGAACTCTTTAAGATCTTTACAAATTGCAAGGTAACCTATATCTTTAAGTAGAATTTACTAGGACCTTATAGAAACAAATTCATCGTACAGTCTACCTATTATGCCGGGTGACGTTACGTAACAGGGCCTACAGTCTATCCTTCTTTTTAAGTTGGAGACGGGGGACAGATGATATCATGGCGTTATACTTCAATAACTTTACATTACATCATTATTGCTTTAGGTCCAGCGGACTCTTCCGAGCCAAATCAGGACCGGACAACCCCGGATCCGCATAAAGGATCTGCTGAAACAACCCTAGTGGTAAAACTGAAAGCTCTCCACCAGCCAGCCACTTTACAATAAAGACATCCCACGCAGGGGACGCTGAGGCTGTACTCTAATTTATCGAACACCCGTTTACAAAAACAAAATAGAATACAAACATCATTATAAATTATCAACAAAACACATACATATAAAATGCCTACATTGCTAAATAATAACATCATAGGAAGCCCCATTGACCATTTGGCAGAAAGCGTCCAATATTCCCAAGCTGATCCAACAGACCTCATACACAACCTCATACACAAATAAGGAGTCTTGTCCCGGAAGAGTTTCAAGAAAAAAGGTAGGTGACTGGTCTAGAGAAGAAGAAGATAGTATAGCAGATTGATAGAACAGAGCAAGAATGAGAAAGAGCAAAAAAGAAAGACAGCGACAGTGGGAATTTAAAGCACTAAATTTCCAGAAAGTGGGGATACTATTTATACTGAAACCCCGGCATCCCAACGGGGGTAATATACTTCAATAAAACCTGACAACACAAAACAACATACCACGGCACACTACATTACAACACACTCTTACACACAGACACACACACTCACATCAACACTCACACACACAACGCGCATGCACACACAAACCTCACACACACATACACTCACTCAACGCGCACACACACAGATACACACACACAACGAGCATACACACACACACAATGCACGCGCGCACCCAAGAAAACACATACAGGAACACACGCACACACGCACGTACACACACAACGCGCATGCACAAACATACAAATACACACAACACACACATACACAAAAATAGAGTCTGCATGTATTCAAAAGCACATACAGACAAACCTACACACACAAACACGCACAGACGAGGTTACACAGTATTATCATGACTTTCCCGAAACGCCACCTACGTTGTGTTGACAATGGGTCATATTTCGTCCCCATTTTTAAGTACTTTGCAGTGTTCGAACCCTAACCCAAACCCAAACCCTAACTCTAACCCTAACCCAGCCCTAACCCTAACGGATCATGGTTCTGACGTCAAAACAAGTAGGTGTAACAAGAGCATAGTTTTACTCAACACATTTTGAGCTTTTGCTTGTTTAGTCAGTGTAGACTTAGAAGGTTCCTGATAGTCTCTAGCAGACGACAGAAGTGATCATGCGTAACAGTTGTATCTTGACGCCCGCACAGATAGTGACATCATCGCAGCTGACGTTAGAGATCTTCGATTTTACAGCCACTCAGATTTCTTCAGTCAATCAGAACACAGCTAGAGTAGATAGAACCAGTTCTGGCTGATTCAAGGAGAGAGGTAGAGAGTTAGTCTACATTTGAACTGCCTAGAGTACACAGTTAGACTCTTGCAGAAATCTCTCCACTGATAGACCAGGGAAGCAGTACTTGTTGAATATTCGAATTCAATCAAGTTAGCCACAGCCTGACATTGTCAAAAAGGTAAATGAACATACTTCTGTTTCATCGTGATGTATTTATATTATTGTTGAATTATGTGTGTGAAATTTGCTATGCATAGAATTGAATTGTTAGTCTGACTTTGCGTGACCACGTGGAGAATCCGACCACATGGAGAATCCGACCACGATGCGAGCACGGCCGGCCAACGCCATGTTGTATTATGTACTGTTGTTTAACCTATATGTATGTCTGCAGACCAGTGGCTGTACCTGAGAATGTTTATAATATTAATTATTTCTCTATGTGTATAGTTAGCCATGTTTTATATTTATATATGTTTAGGAAATTAGAGTGGAGATTCCAGTGGACCACGGACTTAGCAGAATGTTCGTCACTTATATATAGAGATGTGGAGCTAATCACTGGATGCTACTTCGACCTTCATTGAGACGCTCTGCACACACCTGTTATTCAGGGTTGTGCAGAATTTCGTCTCATATGTTACAGACGAGCAGGCGTTATATCGTGATCCCAACTCGGCGAACAACAAAAACACGTCGTCGCTGTAAGTTGGCTGCCGAGGCATCTCCAGCATTGCGCGAAGATAGCCCTCCAGTCTAACCACAGGGAGAAGACTCCACGACAACACAGCAGGTCACAGAATCAACCGCAACACAGCTCTTCGGACACTGAGCTAAGTACACAGCCTTCAGTGCACCAAACTCTGTATAAACAGGACCACAGTAGTCCACTCTTCAAGAACTCTGACCAGTAGGGCAGAAAGTATCCAGTGCCCGATGAAGATAAAGTAGCTGCCTGGAACTCTCAAGAGCGAACCATTCGCATTGACATTTAAAATTTAAAGTTAGTTTTGTACATCGAAGTTCGTGTATAGAGTAGAGGAAATAAATGTGTGATTTTTACTGTTATCAAGTGGCTGGACTACATATGTTTCATAGCCGTGTGAAAGCATGTGTGACAGTGATCGTTTACCATTTTTCTATCAGTACAACTTATGTTAATCTGATAAATAAAATTTGATTCAAGAACAAACCATTTTTCTATCTATCTCTGTACCCCAGCCTTAACACAGACCGAGCTAAACAAATAAATGTTTTAAGGGAAGTCAAAGGGAGATTCACTAGCGATCCCCATAGACTGAAGACAGTGGGTAATAGCATTCCATTGTGCAGAGCCCAGCAACATAAAACCCCACGTCACAGTAGGCATGTCAATACAAGTTATGTAAATGTTCACTGTTTTGTCCAGATGGACAACAAAAGGACACACACACACCCGCGTAGCGTAGCACTAACAAAAAGAGCTAAAAGTTTGATTACTCTTTTTCTAGATCCAAGTTATAGTTATAGTTGATTTTCCATATGTTTTTAGTTTTTGTAGTATGAAAAGTGAAAAACTTTCAGTATTTCAGTGGAACTGTCGCTCGCTAGTTACTAACTTACATTATTTGGAACAATATTTGTCTGAAACAGACCACCATGTTCTACCCTTACAGTCATTAAATGTTAACAAACGCAAGCTACCAAAACTGAAGGGGTATTATTATCCCCCCCATAATCAACACAAACAGTGATAAAGTCCAGGCTTTTACATTCGTCATGACTTGGATTATGTTTTATTGAGTCCTACCAGTATAAACGATTGTGATAGCTATTGCGCATGTGCGAAAATCAAGATAAATAGTCAGTTGTGTGTAAACATTTTCTCTGTTTATTATCCTAAGGGAACAGATCATGCAAACCTTAACTGGATGCAATCTTTTAATGTGTCAGAATCCAGTATTTTTTGTGGAGATTTTAATACCCACTCGTCTCTTTGGGATGATAACTGTTACTTTTCCAGAAACCGTCTAAGTGAAAATATTGTTAACTCTGACCTTTTATTACTTAACGATGGAAGAATCACTCGCGTGCCAGATGTATCTACACATCAACCATCTGCCATTGATCTATCTTTTACTACTCCTGATCTTTATGCAGACTGTATATGGGAGGTTGAGACGGATACTTTAGGCAGTGATCACCTCCCCATCGTAATCACTTGCAATGATTGTGTTGAAGTGGGCATTGAGCAAGATCCTGTGGCAAAATATCACTATGCTCGGGCTAATTGGGATATCTTTAAAGAAATTTTATTACATACTGATACTTCTTTTACTAAGAAGAAGGATATTAATGAAGTGTATAATACTTTTGTTAAGAGTATTCATGACGCAGCTTCTAGGTCTATTCCCAAGAAAAAAACATATACGAAAAAATCCCGAACCGGAAATACTTGGTGCAACGAACAGTGTAAAAATGCAGTAAAAGAGAAAAAGGTAGCATATAAAACATGGTTGAAAAATAGAACAGAACAATCATTTATTGAAATGAAGAAGACAAAAATAAATTGTAACAAAACCATTGCTAGCGAAAAACAAGCATTTTGGTCAAATTATTGTAATTCTGAAATCAATAGTTATCAGGACTCTGCTAAAATTTGGAAAAAGTTGTCAGAAATGAAAAATGGATACAGTCTCCCTAAATGTCCCATAAAGCTAACAAATAATACAGTTCCAACATCATTAGAGAAGGCTGATGAATTTGTAAAAGTATTTGCTAATGTAAGTCAGTCGTCTAGTTTGCCTAGTCACATACAACAGCAAAGAGAAAATGAAGAAAGTAGTCCTACATTTGAGCCTCCTCTACCCAATAATAGTTTATATTATAATGCCGACATAACGTTTGAAGAAGTTAAAAATGTAGTATTACAATTTGGACGAAAGAATTCAGCGGTAGGATTAGACGGAATCTCATACAAACTTTTATCTAATATTCCTGACAATTGGCTCCACATTTTACATGAAATTATAGCAAATAGTTGGGCAAAAGGTACCTTGCCCGAATTCTGGAAAACATCTCTAATTATCTTATTACCAAAATCTGGCAAATCTCGCAGTGTTGTTTCAAGTTATAGGCCTATCGCGTTGACGTCACATGCCTGTAAAACAATGGAGAAAGTTGTATTGGAACGGTTATCACATTATTGCGTCAAACAAAAAATAATTCCTATCAATCAAGCTGGGTTTCAAAAAGGCCGTTCGACTGTTGATCATTTAGTTAAGCTAACAACGCATATTAAAAGACAATTTGCAAAGCGTAAAGGAGTTTTAGCAACAGTTTTTGATATTACAAGAGCATACGACAGAGTTTGGCATGCACGTTTACTTTTCAAAATAAAGCAAATTGGATTATCTGGACACATGTATAATTTTATAAAAACTTTCTTACAAAATAGATCTATAAAAGTTAAAGTTGGAAATTGTTATTTATCAAGTCATTTGACGAATATGGGTATTCCTCAAGGGGCAATAATATCTCCAATTTTGTTCAACATTTTAATCTACGATTTGCCAAAAGTTTTCAGTAACAGGGTTACTCTTGTTCAATATGCTGATGACATTGCTATATGGATGAATGTTAATCTAAAAAAGAAAACTTCTTTGTATGAAATAAAACACATTACTTTAGTTTATCAAACAGAAATAAATAGTTTAAACAAGTACATGATATCTAATGGCCTAGAATTATCTAAGGAAAAAACTAAAATGATGCTTTTTAGTAACTGTCAAGTACCAAGAAAACTGCCTAAAATATTGATAGAAAATGAAGAAATTGAATATACTGCTGAGATTAAATTTTTAGGTGTGTATCTAACAAGGAAGTTAAAATGGACAAGACATATTGAGTATTTAATTCAGAATGCTTTAAAAAGTTATTATTTATTAAAGATCATTAGTATAAAATCATGGGGTCAAGATATAAAGACACTCGTTCATTTAGCAACTTCACTTGTCAGATCTAAATTAATGTACGGGCAGGAAGCATATTTTTCAGCTCCGAAGAGTTATTTAAATAAGTTGAAAAGTCTAGATAGCAAGGCTATAAAATTAGCCCTAGGTGTTCCCGTGCATACAAATACAACTAAATCTTATATGTTAGCAGGAATTATGCCCCTGGATGAACAGAGAAAGTTGGCTTGTGTTAAATAATTATATCGTAAGAGCACCTAATATTTGCAATAGTACTAATGAAGAGTTGTTGTTTAGGTCTGATTTAGAATACCCAAAACGAGCACAAAATGTTAGATTCTTAGAAACGATTTCTACATATACTAAAGACTTAATTGATTCTACGGTAGAGGACATAAAAAGACTTAAGACAGATATTTCTTCACCAATGCCTCCTTGGGAGATGATGAAGGGTAAGTTTGATATTCATTATTGTAACACATTCAAAAGTGTTAATAGTAACTTAGTTACAACTGAGGCTCGTGAACACATAGATTCTGTTTATTCTCAACATTTAAAAGTGTACACTGACGGTTCTGTTTTATCATCAGGTGAAACAGGTGCAGCATATGTTATTCCTGATTTAAAAATGAACGAATCATTTTACTTGGGCAAGAATCTATCTATATTTACAGCCGAACTGATAGCAATCTTAATGGCACTAAGAAACATATCCAGTCTTCAGATCAGTATTTTTCAAATAGTTATATGTGTTGATTCAATGTCAGTGCTAGAAGCGTTACAATCTCAAAATAATAAAAATAGAAGAGATTTAATAATAGAAATTAGACATATTATTCACAGCTTAATCATTAATGGCACAAACATCTCTTTCTGCTGGTTACCATCACAGTGTTTTTTTTTCTATAATTAATTAGCAGATAAAGGGGCTAAACAAGGTGCTTTACAATTAAATTCTCGATACATTGAAGTTATGAAATCTTCAAAAGAAATTCAAAATGAAATTGAAAGTATAATGAAAAGTACTCTTGACTTTAAGAAACAAGACAATCCATTAAATGGTTACTCAAGAGCTGTGCTTACGATGACTAACAGAATTTTGCTCAGTGCCATTAAAACTAAGCACTGTAAAGATGTAAAGTGTGTTTGTGATGCATCCATCTCATTACAGCATGTTTTATTTGAATATGATCAAATTAAGCCCTTACTGCCATATGAATTGCAAGGGAAGGTCAGTTTCAGTGATGTAGATTTTCAACTCGGAATCAAACTGTCCAAAGTATTGCTGGACTCTCCTGTTGGTAATCTAATCTAATTTTTTTAAATGTCTTATCAGCTTGCTGGAAAAGACAATAAACAAACTGAACTGAACACACCCGCGTTTTGGCTGATTAATGCACACACTGTCCTTTTTTGCACTCCCATTACAACTGAAAAACATGAACTTAGCATTTTACAACAAAGAAATTCTTGGTTTTAATATAAACATGTTTTTTTTTTTTTTACTTAGCTCAAATATACTTCCCCCCATGGCCCACCCTTTAGCCAAACAAACTGTATTTGCTCTCTCTCTCTCTCTCTCTCTCTCTCTCTCTCTCTCTCTCTCTCTCTCTCTCTCTCTCTCTCTCTCTTTCTCTCTCAGATAATTTATACTTCTTTAATAATTAAATACGTGTCCTTTTATCCTCATATTATTTTTTTCATCCACTTCTAGGCCTAAGGGCTATGCTCTCTCTCTCTCTCTCTCTCTCTCTCTCTCTCTCTCTCTCTCTCTCTCTCTATCTTTCCATCTATCTATCTATCTATCTATCTGTGAGACACATCTCTCTCTCTCTCTCTCTCTCTCTCTCTCTCTCTCTCTCTCTCTCTCTCTCTCTCTATATATATATATATATATATATATATATATATATATCTTTCCATCTATCTATCTATCTATCTATCTATCTATCTATCTATCTATCTATCTATCTATCTATCTATCTATCTATCTATCTATCTATCTATCTATCTATCTATCTATCTATCTATCTATCTATCTATCTATCTATCTATCTATCTATCTATCTATCTATCTATCTATCTATCTATCTATCTATCTATCTATCTATCTATCTATCTATCTATCTATCTATCTATCTATCTATCTATCTGTGAGACACATACACTCATACAAAAGCGCGCACACAAAAGCACACTAAGACACGAAAAAAAACATACACCCACTTGTTAACGTTGCATGTCGCCTTAAAATTGGTTGATATTTGTAAACCCAATCTGCACACTAAATATTATGCTAGCAATCAGACTCCGAAAATACACCTACTACAACTATGAACCATTTACTGTCTTCATCACACCAAATACGCACCACGTAAAATAGTAATTGAACGATATATACAGCATATTATAATAAATGTACAGTAGAATACTGAAACAACATATACGTACAGCGCTGTTCACAATTAATTGTAACTATATTTCGTAAGCTTGAGTATACTCAGCAGACAGAAACGTCACAGAGATACATTGCGATATATTCGTCTTTCTGTTGATTGATTGATTTATTGTTGCTTTAGGTCCAGCGGACTCTTCTGAGCCAAATCAGGACCGAGTCTTTCTGTTTCTTTACAATGATTTTAGGCATCACACTACATCACACAGATAATCGCAGGCGGTTAAATTCAAGAAAATTAATGTTTAACTGGGCACAGTTTTTCAGGGACTATGCGCCCGAAGTGCAAGTGAGAGTCGCTGGCGGCTGAAGTTAGATCGTATATCGGACAGTGCCTTGAACAGATTTTGAACCTAGAAAAGCGCCAATTAGGAACGAGAAAATAAATATGGATGGTAAATTCTTTGTTCTTGAGAATGAATGAACATTGACGTTTAACTTTCACACCCACTATTGTCGATATGGCATACGAATCCTTTGTTCTTATTCAACTGCAATAACTTAGTATAACTATTCGTACACTTACCTATTCCATCGGACCAGATCGCAATTTCTGCACTGTCACTACTGTGGACTGTAGGGAAAAAAAACAAGACGCACTTTTCGCTCAGGCTGTATATCCTTTTTGATACCCTCCTCTTCAACCTTTTTACAATGCCTTGATGACAGAAGAGGTGTTGTATAAGATACACCCGTTCGTGAAATGTTATTGCAATGTGCGACAACGTTTGTCGTGAAAATGTAATACAGTTATTTTTTTTTATTATTATTGAGGATTTTTATAGCGCACTTTTTTTTTCTGACACTGTTCGCGACCTTGGCTTTTTTCTCGATCAGGATCTCTCCATGCAGCAACACATTGCAAAAACTTGTCAGATTGCATACATTGAACTTAGACGCATAAGCTCCATTCGACAGCATCTCATACAAGAAGCAACAAAAACACTAGTTAGCGCATGCATTCTGTCTAGATTGGATTATTGGAATTCACTCCTTGTAGGTTGCACACAGAAAGTCCTCTTCAGCAAGTCCAAAGCTCTGCAGCTAAACTCATCTTCAAAGCACGGAAATCACAGCATTGCACGCCTCTCTTTCAAGAGCTACACTGGCCCCCGGTTGAACAACGAATTAAATATAAAACCTCATGTCTTTGCTACCACATCATCTCTGGAACTGCTCCTAGCTATTTTCCCGAAGTTTTGACTGTCTATATTCCTTCTCGGTCTCTCCGCTCGTCTGCAGATGAAAGGATGTTCGTGTACCAAAATACCACAGGGTGAGACACGGTGGTAGAGCTTTCAGTTTCTTCTCCGTTCAGACCTGGAACTCGCTACCTCGGTCCGTCCGTCACCGGCCTTCACTAGCGTCTTTTAAAATGAACTTGAAGACGCATCTTTTTAGAGAGGCCTTTTCTTAGGCGCCATGAGTGAGTGTTGTTATTTATTTTTGGTGTTGGGATGTGTATGTGGTTGCGTGTTATTGACCAATGTACGCATGTTGTGTTTACATTTGTTTGTGTAAAGCGCTTTGTGATTTTGGAAAGCGCTGTATAAATTGCCTATTATTATTATTATTATTATTATTATTATTATCATTATTATTATTATTATTATTATTATTATTATTATTATTATTATTATTACTTATCTCGCCGTACTTGACCAGACTCTAGGCGCTGGCCGAAACAGGATCTAACTCAAACTGCCCGAGACGCCCACCCGCAGCCTTTGGGCGCATGGTCTGACGCCCGGACAACTGAGCACTATCCTGGCCAGCCAGGGATGGGGGTGAAGGACCAAGTGCATGCTGGGTGTGTTCTTGTTACCGTCACTCACCCGTCTAGGACATGAGCGTCAGGACCTTTAAAGTCCGTTAGAATGGAATGTATGCGAGACACAGACTAGACCTTGGTTTATACTCTCATCCGAAGGATGTTAACCTCTCCCCCTCTCCCTCCCCTTTTTATTTATTTTATTTTGTGTGTGTTTGGTTTGTTTTGTAGTTCAGAGATATATTTTTGTTTGTTGGTTTACAATTCACTTCTTCGTATTTATCATCTTCTTCTTCACCTGGATTATAGTGGGTACTCCGTTTATCACGAAGAATAATGTCTACTACTTAACGTATCCAAGCAACGTAGGTATGCTCAAGCGTTTGGTAACCTTGAATAAAAGTCGCACCACTATTTACCACATCGTATGTCCATAATGTATAGTCTCTGCCTGTAAAATAGGTATTTGTTTGTGGACAAGATAGCAAAAATGGTCTAATGAATCTACACAGTGATCAAAATGTTGCAATGGTGAAATTTAAATATATTTGCAACGGTGAAATTTAAATATATTTGCAACATATTTTTGTGTGGGACAGTAATCTTTTAAAAAAAAAAGTTAAGTAATTTCACATGAAATATTGTGAGATTTTTTTAAACCTTATACAATACACAAAATGTTTAAACAATGAAAATATTTTTAACAAAATTAAAAGATTTAACACCATTTTACAGCTTTTTTTTCTACACAGCAAAATTTAACAGACGTCTTGACAAGGATCCTGAACAATGGAATTGTTTTTTTTTTACAAATTCAACACTTTGGCATCTTCTTTTTCTAGACAGCGACAGATTTCTACTGACATTCTGACAGAGTTCACTCGCCAATATATGTCTTGGACTTTAAAACAACCAGTGAGACCCAGTCCATACAGAAGAGGGAGGAGAAGAAGAAGAAGAAGAAGAAGAAGAAGAAGAAGAAGAAGAAGAAGAAGAAGAAGAAGAAGAAGACATACTTCATAGAGAAAATCTGTAATGCAGCCAAATGTTATGTCACTGTGAGGTGCAAAGATATTATTTTCAAATGAAATCCTATCTCATTCATTGCATTCACAAAATAATTCGTAAGGCGTGACATTTTGCATGATGAGAATGTCACAGTGTCCTCACCTGTGTCAACTCCCCTCTCTAAAAACGTGAACCTGAACCTGAACACTTCTCTTGGTCTACATAACAGGAGTCCGTATTTCTCTGCATATCGTCACTCTAGTAATTTAGTAGTAGTTTTCTAGTTATCAGAGATAGAGGGACGCCTGTGGTCTGCATGCACTTGTCTCGGGTCACGGGTACGAGTAGGGCAAGTTTCTCACTGGGTCACGCTGAAGCACGGTTGTATGACCTGCTGTTAGCGTACTTTAAAGCAATACTACACGACCGGAAACTAAAAACTTACCCACAAAAGCGATTTGGGAGGTCGAAAATTTGGTGAATTTAAAAGTAGCGCCAAACGCTCAAAACAAAATTAAACGGAAAACGGATTTCAGATCCTGATATTAAAAAAAATGTTATCTCTATGTCGCCAGTACAAACATTGTCAGGATATGACTTTTTTGTAAATAAAGAGATCGACGGTTCTTTAAGGCAGGGGTCAGACTCGCTAGTTTACAACTCATGGAGTCCAGGAAAATACATTTATAATTTTTTGTACCGATCTGAAAATTTAAAATGCTTTTTAAAAAAGTTTGTTAATGTGGGTTCAGTTCGATGTCCAGATATATAATATATGACAAGTTTTCCGTGCGATCACTTAACGAGAACTGCCGCCTGTCAAATTTTCGACCTTCTCCAAAATTGCTTGTGGGGAAGTTTATATGTGCCGGGAGCGTACAGTACATGTAGCATTACATGCAGAATCTTCTACTTCTGCAATTTGCCATTTTTAACATAGACTATATGCAAGTGTAAAGTGTAACTGTAGATTATAGTCACACGACACCGAAGCGTATAGGCGACTACTGGTCACATTATTCTGACACCAGCGAACCAGTTGATGGTAAGGGGAAAATAATATGGTCACACATTGGCCAATCCGGGATTCGAACCAGGTACCTTTCGGTCACTAGTAAGACGCTCTACCAACTGAGCTACCCGGCCCCTCTGACGATATGCATTGCGATCTTTTGTTTTTATCCCACTCCCTTCCATACACGCGAGCGCCCATACACGCACGAATAAACACACATAGGACCAGGGCTGAGATTTAGCAAGCCAGGCTAAGGAGCCAGCCGGGCTCCTAACCTGGGAAGTTGAAGTTGCCAAAATATTTCTCAGGTTGCCAGACCCCTTGATTGAAATCACGGTCATTTTTTTAAACTGTATAACTATTGCAGCTAATAAACAAGATAAATTTCAACAACAACACTGTTTCATTTTTTAAAACAAGCACTGTATAATTTATTCATCATCGACATCCTCCTCCTCAATGTTCCAAAACTTGAAGGAGCTTGGGTGTGCCTTCTTCAGCTGTTTTTTTTTCTTCTTCGGACTTTTTTTTTTTTTTGCTGGAGGCTCCGAGACACCGCTTAAAAAGCGCCACATCGTTCGAGATTGACAAAAGACTGAGAATGGGGAATATCGAAAGTACGGCAAGTCTCGCGTGACTCATCAAGGAAGTCAGAGACTCGTTCCGATACACGCAAGGAAGCAAGAAGGCTAGGATCTCGCAGGGCAGTAGCGTTTCGCGGCGAGGGAAAGAAGAAAGTCTCGCGAGAAAAGGCTATTTTTACTTCGCAAATCCCTCGCTTTGCTAGCGTTACCTAACTTCCTAGCATGCATGATTGATTGATTGATTGATTGATTGATTGTTGCTTTAGGTCCAGCGGACTCTACCGAGCCAAATCAGGACCGGACAACCCCCGCTCCGCATAAAAGATCTGCTGAAACAACCCTAGTGGGAAAACTGAATGCCCTCCACCGGCCAGTCACTTTACAATAAAGACATCCCACGCAGGGGACGGCTGAGGCTTTACCCCAACTAATCAAACCCCCGGTTACAAAAACAAAATAGAATACAAACATCATTATAAATTATCAACAAAACACATACATATAAAATGCCTATATTGCTAAATAATAACATCATAGGAAGCCCTAGTGACCACCTGGCAGAAAGCGTCCTATACTCCCAAGCTGATCCAACAGACCTCATACACAGACAAGGAGTCTTGTCCAGGAAGAGTTTTCAAGAAAAAAGGTAGGTCATTGATCTAGCGAAGAAGAAGATAGTATAGCAGAGTGATAGGACAGAGCAGGAATGGGAAAGAGCAAATGAGGAAGACAGCGACAGTGGGAATTTAAAGCACTAAATTTCCAGAAAGTGGGGATACTATTTATACTGAAACCCCCGGCACTCCAACGGGGGTATTGTTGCCGCAGTGAATCGGTAATGCCTATAAAGGAAAGACAGGTTTTCAACTAGGGCTTTCCCTTTTCCCTTTATAGGTTAGAACAATCTACAGTGGCAAGATTGCTCATGACCCCAAGGGGTCCTAGCATGCATCGGAACGGGTCTCCGGTGCTGACTGCAGAAGCGGTTGGCGCGTGTTTTGTTTTACATTGCAAGTCAAAAGTCCGTGTACAGGTACATAATCTCTACCACTGGCGGTATTTTCAAGTCGCCAGCCGGGCGAATGGTACCCCAAATCGAGCTCGCCACACACTATTTTTAGGGGCCATTGGCGAGTTGGCGAACGTTAAAGCTCAGCCCTGTAGGACGCACACATAGGCACGCGCGCTCGTCGATCTCTCTCTCACACACACTTGGGGCATCGTTCCCCATGTATTGTTTGCAGCGCGGTCAACCGTATCGTATCACGTTAACTCATTAAATCAATGGAATGTATGACATTAACTCCCTACCTCTCATAAATCAAAGGATGGTATGAAAATAATTCGTTACTTTAAGGTACAGTGTCGCGTTATAACGTAAACTAATCAGTCTAACGTATAAGCATTACACCTTCACGACTCTTAGGCACAAGATCCGGACATGCCCATTTCAATCCGCTGCATGTAGTACGTTTCTTTATATCCGTCGCACCAGAAAAAGAACATGCTTCTGGAAATTTAGTGCTTTAAATTCCCACTGTCGCTGTCTTTCTCTTTTGTTCTGTCTCATTCCTATTATGTTCTATCAATCTGCTATAAAATCTTCTTCGCTAGACCAGTCCCCTATCCTTTTTCTTGAAAATTCTTCCGGGACAAAATTCCTTATTTGTGTGTGAGGTCTGTTGGATCAGCTTGGGAATATTGGACGCTTTCTGCCAAATGGTCAATGGGGCTTCCTATGATATTATTATTTGGCAATGTAGGAATTTTATATGTATATATTTTGTTGATATTTTATAATGATGTTTGTATTCTATTTTGTTTTTGTAAATGGAGGTTCGATAAATTAAAGTATAGCATCAGCGTTCCCAGCGTGGCATATTATTGTAAAGTGACTGGCTGGTGAAGTGCCTTCAGTGTTTCCACTAGGGCTGTTTCGGCAGATCTCTTATGCGGATCATGGATGAGTCCTCTTTCAGCCAAGTTGTGGTCTTGATTATGTGGTCCTGATTCGGCTCTTTGCAGTCCACTGGACCCTGTAAGCAATGATAACTAACTAACTAACTAATGGCTTGTGTGATGGTCTTTCGGACTTCGTCTTTGGTGATTTGCTGATGTACTGGGCATAGGAAATGCAAAGAAGTCTTCTGTAACACCTCATCTAAACGCTTTTTATACTTCGTTGTAGGTCTGCGGCGAGGGTCCATGTTTCGCAAAAGTATAGGAAGATTGAGATGACAAAGGAGCGCAGGGCAGCAATTTTGTGCTATCCTGAAGAGGACTTCCTGTCGAGACCCATTGTCTGATACAATGGCTCCTAAATTTTAAAGCTGTGTACCGTGTTGAGGGATTGACCTTGGACTTTGATGTCCGTGTTGATGCCATTGGATTTATTTATCATCGTCTAATCTTTGCTTATTTCCATTCCAAAGGCTCTGGAGATGGTGTCAAGCCTCTGTATTAGCTGTTCAAGTTATTGTTTCTCTCCAGCCAATCCATCAATGTCATCCGCAAAACTGAGGTTGGGGATTGCTCTACTCTCTATGCTGACTCTGCCTTCATGATCTGCAAGGGCATCTGACATGATGCGCTCTAGAAAGATGTTGAAGAACGTTGGAGCGAGTAGGCATCCTTGACGAACGCCGATGGTTGTTCTGAACCAGTTCCTGATGGAACTAGGAAAGAATATTGGTTGGTGCATACAGCATAACAAATTATTAACACCCTTATTCATTGCCACATGACTGTAGAGATCTCAAAGTAGGTGCATCTACTTTCCACAAAATCAAAACATTCATGGCTCGCTCTCACGCACCCCATCCTTTTCCCTTCCGTTTTCCTTTTCCGTCCCGTTCTTTCCTGGCCGCGGCGGTCCGTCCTGGGTTGGCAGTCCTCCTTCTGCGGTGCTGTCGTCCTCGGGACCGACAAAATATTTTAAAGGCTGAATTAGCGACTCGTGGAGGCAAAGACGCCTGTAGGGCATACTCGTGTCTTCGTAAGAACTAACATCAGAAGTCCTAAATGAACTTAGATGTCAACCCTTACAGGGAGAAACCATCAGCAAGCGCTACTATACCATTTACCAGTACCACACCAATCTCCTAAGATACTAAGAAAGTAAAATACTACACCAACATTTTCCTCCACTGAAGTCCTGCGCGGTTGTCGTCGTCACCGCTGTCCTTCTTGGTATCGTCGTCCCTTCGTGTTGACTGCTGGCCTGGCACTGACTCCTGGCTCTGACTGAATGACGCAGAAAAAAAACAGTTCACTTAGCCTACAGTGTACACTGTGTCATTATGGGAAACACCAAACACTAGCTGTTGTACAGAGCACTGCCGTGGTGTGATAGCAAAACAAGGCAAGTTCAACAGCGACACAAGTTTGAGGAATCGACTTATAATGAGTCTCTATGATTTACATTTTGTGTTTTGATGACCTATGCGTCTACATTTCGCAGTTTAATTACACTCGACTATAAAACTTACACTGAATATGTTCCACTAGGAGAATATAAAAATACTTTGATAAAGATGGACTTGCTCATTACGCGGCAGAACTGTAGCTTATATTTAGAGAGCGTCTTGTTTTGCACAAAAGCTGTGTGAAAAGCAAGAAGCTAAACGCGCTTGTGTTTGGCCATCTGTATTGTGGAATAAACTACTACGATTACAAACACTTTATTATCTCACTGAGAAATTGCATTGCAGTGTGGTGCTAATCCCAAATGACAAAAAGCAAGACAAATAGGCCTATATCTATGATAAAGAAATTGTTATTGCACACAGGAACATAATTTCCCTTACATCAATTTCACTTATCTAAGTACGACATGTACGTTAATTTAAATATTTGCGTGAGTAATTGTGTTTGTGTGGGGGGTGGGAGAAGCGGAGGGGGAGCGTGCGTGCCTCTGAGTTCAATTGATTGATTGTTGCTTTAGGTCCAGCGGACTCTTCCGAGCCAAATCAGGACCGGACAACCCCCGATCCGCATAAAAGATCTGCCGAAACAACCCTAGTGGGAAAACTGAATGCCCTCCACCGGCCAGTCACTTTACAATAAAGACATCCCACGCAGGGGACGGCTGAGGCTTTACCCCAACTAATCGAACCCCCGGTTACAAAAACAAAACAGAATACAAACATCATTATAAATTACCAACAAAACACATACATATAAAATGCCTATATTGCTAAATAATAACATCATAGGAAGCCCTAGTGACCACCCGGCAGAAAGCGTCCAATACTCCCAAGCTGATCCAACAGACCTCATACACAAACAAGGAGTCTTGTCCCGGAAGTGTTTTCAAGAAAAAAGGTAGGTCATTGATCTAGCGAAGAAGAAGATAGTATAGCAGAGTGATAGGACAGAGCAGGAATGGGAAAGAGCAAATGAGGAAGACAGCGACAGTGGGAATTTAAAGCACTAAATTTCCAGAAAGTGGGGTTACTATTTATACTGAAACCCCCGGCACTCCAACGGGGGTACTGTTGCCGCAGTGAATCGGCAATACCTATAAAGGAAAGACAGGTTTTCAACTGGGGCTTTCCCTTTTCCCTTTATAGGTTAGAACAATCTACAGTGGCAAGATTGCTCATGACCCCAATGGGTCTGAGTTCAATTCAATCGATTTATTTATAGTCTGTTTACAAATTAAATGATATTAGATTTTTGAAATAATATTTTTAAAAAAAACACAATTTTATAAAAATAAAAGTGAATAAAAATAATATATTTAAAGTAATTTTCACCAAAAAAAGTCCTTATAACCATTAAACAACATCATATTATATCTCTGTGTTTTTTGTATGCGTGTGTGTGAGAGCGCGCGCGCCTGTGATACATGCTCACTCAATCACTCTGTCACTCTCTCGGTGAATAAGGGAACGCACAGCTCACTGAAGAAAAATAGTTCCACGAAACAGGACATAGCACTTTATCACGTTCTTGTGTTTATTATCTATCCATTCAGCTGTGTAAGAAAACGAACCGTTGACGCTGAAGTGAAGAGAAACACAATTAGCATTAACCAAATCAACACTACATTAGATGTGGGGTAAGGAGGTGGACGTGGAGAGGGGGGAGGGGAGAGAATAAAATGTGGGATAACTCTGCAAACAAAGAAAAAGAGATTGAATTTAAAACAAAATGCTGAAATGTGAATACATTATAAACAAATAAGACTTCTCCAGACCACCATGCTTGCATGCAACCAAACCAACGTCAAAGCCCTCATATTCTAGCAAAGGCTTCAACAGATTTCAGTTAAAATTATATTATTAACCAAAAGGTGAAAAGGGACGGGGGGTGGGGTTGGAAAACATTAAGCGAATAATACACTCAAAACATTCTTCACATCACTTGAAATTATATTTTAAAAAGCAGAAAGCGAATTACTCACTAACAACAATTTTATTTAAGCAGTATGGTGACATATATCACAAATATATATATTTTGAATTATTTACTTACAGGACATCACCAAATATCACAATTGCGCTTTTGGGGATTTTTAATACTGATGACGAAAACATAACAATTCGTCATTACAACTTTACAATAACAACAAGAAGAGTAACCACAGCATAAGTTACTCATGTTATTTATTACACAGCCTAACTCTTAACAACACAATACAATAAAATTAAACTGTCCACTTGTTACCCCCACCCTCACCCCGCATCCTCCCCACCCCACCCATCAACCAACAACAAAAAAAGTGCTTTTTATATTTGTATTTGATCTCGGAAGCAAACCGCGTTTTACGCAAGGGAAGTAATACACTTTTGCAGCAGACGACCCAAGGGGGGCGATGCACCGATTTATATTTCATTATATAATATTATAGTATAATGTAGAAGACATGTTCCAAACTCAAGGCCCGCCTGTCACATCAGGCCCGGCGTACAATTATATAAGGCCCGAGAGCGAATTTTAGGAAAACATATTTTCAATGGCCCTGCGATATAAAGTGCAAATCAAATTCCCTAATTAGCAGCCTTGCTGAACAATAGGCTTCCTCAGTGCAAGCTTCGATCAGAATAAGTGAAAATAAAAGTTGTGTAGGGAGTGGATGTTCGTCGTTACAATAACCTAGCCACGTTCAGCTATTATTATTGAATGTTATTGAATTTTGCTTATTGACTGTTTATCCTGTTCCGCCCTCGACCTTATACGTGAGTTTGACACCCCTGATATAGAACAACTGAATACAATAAATACAACTTGTATCACAGCGAGCATTATTATTACAATGCCATAGCAGCAACGTACGTTTTTCTTAAAATCACCATTCAAACACTTCACAATAACAACGCAAGATGAACAATTGTACGATATAGTTTCTTCAAATATAGTACGAACACATACCTAAGCGCTTGTGTAAAACTGTTTTAAAAGTTGTGTAAATAATCAATAAATACATAATATTAAATAAATAAATAAATAAAGTTGAAAATAGCCTACGTAGAATACGTAACTGCGCCCAATGAAACAAAACGCAGACAGTAATTAAAATAAAAAAATATTGCTTGAATCATCTTCACTAATGTTAATAAAACCCGGCATTAAAAATATAATATATCATGTGACAATACTGCTAAAAAAAATGCTGATCGAGCATGTAATGTTAGTTAGACTGCTTCGAATGGCATTATATAAGTGTTCATCATCATCATCATCATCATCATCATCATCATCATCATCATCATCATCATCATCATCATCATCATCATCATCATCATCACCATCATCACCATCATCATCATCATCGCCTAACTAGACATAATTTTAAATAACGACAAGGGCATTTAATATGAATGTGAGATCAATAAATGACAACAAAATATTTGCAAATAGAAGACAAAGATTTTCTTAAAGTCACAAACCATAACCAGCTCATATACCAGAAAATAATAATGAAACATATTCATGAAAATTGACACAATCTTTACTCTTTTTTTTTCAAAGTACAAAAAAAATCAGTGTCATGAAAACATTTTAGACGATGGAACATCTGTCCCTAAGATCCCATGATATGCAAACAAAAAAGAACAAAGAAATAAACAAACAAACAAACAAAAACATGCAGATGACAATAACAAAACTCAAAACCACTAGTTTACATCATACAACGAATTAAGCACACAATTATAAATTATATAAAATTCATGCGCACGATACGGCAGATATCTATAGAAGGTTCAAGCACGGCCAATATTTAATAATATGGCCTGTTTCATGTTCTTGCAAAACCAACACTTCTGAAAAAGACAACAGAACACGTCAGATAATTGCTGTCCGCTGAGGAAGAAAAAGAAGAAGACGAAGATGATGATAATGATGATGATGATGATGATGATCATCATGATGATGATGATGATGATGATGACGATGATGATGATGAACAAGAAGACAAGAACAAGAAGAAGAACAAGATGACATGCACACAGCGAGTGATCTTCAGTGCGTATGTACTAAACGGTTCGTGCCATGATTATACAAGAGCAGCACATGTTTTTTGCGGCACTTTAAAGAATCCGGCCATATTACGTCAAACATTACATTACATTACGTGATTATTGCTTTAGGTCCAGCGGACTCTTCCGAGCCAAATCAGGACCGGACAACCCCCGATCCGCATTAAAGATCTGCTGAAACAACCCTAGTGGTAAAACTGAACGCTCTCCACCAACCAGTCACTTTACAATAAAGACATCCCATGCAGGGGACGCTGAGGCTATACTCTTATTTATCGAGCCCCCGTTTACAAAAACAAAATAGAATACAAACATCATTATAAATTATCAACCAAACACATACATATAAAATGCCTACATTGCTAAATAATAACATCATAGGAAGCCCTAGTGACCACCTGGCAGAAAGCGTCCAATATTCCCAAGCTGATCCAACAGACCTCACACACAAATAAGGAGTCTTGTCCCGGAAGAGTTTTCAAGAAAAATGATAGGTGACTGGTCTAGCGAAGAAGAAGATAGTATAGCAGATTGATAGAACAGAGCAGGAATGAGAAAGAACAAATGAGAAAGACAGCGACAGTGGGAATTTAAAGCACTAAATTTCCAGAAAGTGGGGATACTATTTATACTGAAACCCCCGGCACCCCAGCGGGGGTATATTACATCAAACAACAGGTAGTTTATATATAATAGCATGCGCTCAAATGAACGAGGACCCTTGATATAAGCACAGTGTTAGGTTACCGCCAAGACATTAACTCATGGAGATGAACGGATATATTATTTTCAAAACAGTCAATAATTAAGTTTGGCACTTGCAACATTTAATTTTTTGGCGCCCATTTGACAGGCACACTCACATGCGCAATAATTATTAAAACATAATACAATAATTATTTACGTACACAAAAACAAACAATAATAATAATACAGGGGAAAATGGGGGAAAAATTATACAAAGTTGGAAAAATGATATTACAAACAAAGTTATCAGTCTGTACGTCAAAACAGCAGCAAAGCATCATTCATATAATTTTTCTTGCCTTCACACAAATTCCTATTATGCGAAATTAAACAAAATGCTTGCTTAAAAATACAATTCAACACACACACACACACAAAACCAAAGGAAAGTATAAAGTATAAATTTGTGTTTACCCT
This sequence comes from Oncomelania hupensis, assembly GCA_036898135.1. NCBI lineage: Eukaryota > Metazoa > Mollusca > Gastropoda > Littorinimorpha > Pomatiopsidae > Oncomelania > Oncomelania hupensis. The sequence continues at coordinate 32,384,980 of CM072523.1, read as the reverse complement.
TTTTTATTTTGAAATTATTTAAAACGACTACAATTTCTTTGCACAACAAAGTGTCTATTTTAATAACATATAATTATCTATGTCACAGAACAAAGCAAAACATAATTGAAGTTTAACCCTTTACATCCTAAAAAGGTATTCCGTTTTGCTTTATAGTATACACAGACTCCCTCGCTTAGCCCAGTGATGGGTCAAGAGTGAAATGGACGTAACAACAACAACAAATCATTTGAGCACGTTTTAGGTCTTTCCAGGCAAAATACATTGTACAAAAATATTATTTTAATATAGCGCACTTATCAATTCAAAGAGATGCTCAAGGCGAGGTGCTGAAAAGTTCGACTGATTCTTCAAACACGATGCACAACAATTATTGCTGGATTCATTTCTCATCAATTAAATTCATATCTCGTCACTCATTTTTCAGGCTCTACTTTAGGCGCGGGCGCTCCCATTCTCCTTTCTATATGGGTCACGACGACCTTGAGCGGTTCTCTGTGGCCGTGCCCTTGTTCAATGACATCGGGTTCAGGGCCGACGCTGTCTTGACCTTGAACTTGACCTCTACTTGCCGAACCTGCTACGTTGGTATGTTCGGAGGAGTCGGAAGTAGGATTGTCTTTAGTGTTATTTGTTGGATTACTTTTCTCTGCATTGATTCCATCTTCATCGGCTTCTTCGTCATCTACGGCAGCCACGTCGCCTGCGTCAGGTTCGCTGAAAGTGACGCTCTTTTTGCCCTTGGATTTCTTGGAACATGCGCTAGAGACTCCGTCTTCCCGCCGAGGAGGAGGAGAAGCGGAGTTTGCCTCAACATTATCATTGCCACTTTCTTCACCTTCTTCCATGACGTCATCGTTGGTTTTTGCGAAGTCATCATTAGCGTCAAGGATTTCATCAACGGAACCGTCTTTTGTTTCACGTTCTCCCTCCTCATTTGTGGCGTCGTCGGCCTCTGCGTCATTTGTGACGTCATCGCCACCCTTCAGTTTGTGCTTCTCTCCTCCTTCTTCAGTCAAGAAGAAGGTGACGTTATCTCCAGTGGGATAGGCTTGGGTTGCTGGCGTGTAATCGTGATCATCAGCAGCTGTGCTGTCCTTGTCATTGGCGTTGTTGTCTGCCACGTCATCAGCGATGTCGACAGCAGCTTCAGCCTCGACAGCAGCTTCAGCCTCGACAGTCGCCTCCGCAACCACCTTCAACACAAGATGAGAATATAATTACAATTTGTTACTTATTAAAGTCGGAATCGTCGTTGACGTCATCGTCGTCGTCGTCATCATCATCATCATCATCATCATCATCATCGATGGCGGAGGCGGCTATGTGGTAATTAGTCGTCAAGGTAGATGCATTTAATCACAAATATTGTCTTCGTGATCATCATCGTCATCATCATCATCATCATCATCATCATCATCGTCATCATCATCATCGGCGACGTCGAAGTCGTCAAGCATCTACTTACAGCTTCCGAATCTGTCTTCGGTTCTGGTGACGCAGCTGTTTCATCACCAGTGATGTCAGGTTTCTCCTTCTCTGCGTTATCTTTTCCTCTTTCTTCCAGCTTCTGCTCGCCGTCTTCCCCCACAGGGTTTTCCTCCACATCTTGCGCCATTTCTCCGTCTTTTTCCTCTTTCTTCTTCTCGTCCTCAACGGCCTCATCTTTCTTTTCTTCTTCCTCATTCTGTATTTCGCTTTCCTTTGCTGCTGCTGCTGCTGCAGCAGAAGCCGGGGGCGTCACGGAAAGCACGTTGACGGACAGGTCTTTCGGAGCCGGCTTCGGAGCAGATTCTGCTTCCGGTTTGCCTTCGGACTTCCGATCTGCCGTTTCCGCTTCCTGTTTGACAGCTGGCAACAGCTGAGGATGGCCGTTGACGGTTTCTTGGTGGGAGGTAGGGACTGGTGATGGTGGGGGTTGGTTTGCCTCAGACCCGTTCTCTTCCACTGGATCTCTCATCTGTGATAGACAGCAAGAATAGGTTTATCAACAGTGTTCAAACATGAACAAATGAACGAAATTGGTTCATCAGTAACTTACGTCGAGTTGTAATACTACTGGAAAAGTGACAATCATGTGTGGGTCTACTGGCAATGCTTTGTGTGTGTGGTTATATGTGATTGTGTGTGTGTGTTTGTGTTTTTGTGTGTGTGCGTATGAGAGCGTGTGTTTGTGTGTGGGTATGTGTGTGTGTTTGTGGGTGGCTGTGTGTGGTTATATGTGATTGTGTGTGTGTGTTTGTGTTTTTGTGTGTGTGCGTATGAGAGCGTGTGTTTGTGTGTGGGTATGTGTGTGTGTTTGTGGGTGGCTGTGTGTGTTGCGAATGTGTGTATCTCTGTGTGTGCGTGTGTCTGTTTGCTTGTGTGTACTCACCCGTCTCAGTTTGGAGAGAGATGTACCATGCACACTGGGCAAACGGGACTCCAACCTCAGTGGGCCTTCCCTTGTGAAATTCAGTGGCATGGGCTTGCCTGCAGATGCCAATAAAATGCAAAAATAAATGTTAGCCTACAGTAAAATAAATTTACTTTGTTTTACGTGTTTTTACATTTTTTGAAAACCCACAAAACTTAATTATTAAACATAATAGAGAAAGAAAAAAAATAGAAAGAAAGACACTAGGAGAGCCGAGTTTATTTTTTGTAATAAGCTAAATACCAAAAATAAAGATTCTAAGAAACAAAAAAGGAAGACGGCTTCGCATTTAAGGGGAAATAATCCACCAATTCTTAATCAAATGCTCTCCCTTTACCTTTCAAATTAACCTTAGGTGACCACGCTTTCGTCTCCTCAATCACTGGGGCGCCGTTCTCCTTGGGCGCTCCCTTGTTCAAGCTGTTGGTGATGTGAAGGGAGGAAGCAGCATCTCCCCAAGCAGGTCTGGGGGTGATGCGGGGAGAAGGTTGCTTTCTCCTGTGCCCATACCCAGGGGCAGTTGTCGGCCGGCGACGCTTGGTGGTCGGGGTGGGCGGTGATTTGTCGCCTATGTCTGACCGGGGTGAGTCTGCGTTTTTTAATAGAATTTTTTTAATGGATAAATGAATAAATAAATAACATAACATAACATAACATAACATAACATAACATAACATAACATAACATAACATAACATAACATAATTGTGTTGAGTTGGGTGTGTAGAAATATCGCTTCCGTCTCGTATAAAAATCACTTGCATTTCTTCTATCAATTCCAGAGATAGACAAACGCTATAAATTCATATAGACTAATGCAGTGTTTGAAGGGTTTAGGCGATACTGATGAAATTTCAGTGTGGTTTATAATTTTCATAAAAAAGAGCGGATATCATTAACATTTTTGTAGTATACTTGCATTTTATTTTATTTTATTTTTTTATTTTTATTTTTTTATTTAATCAGTTTACAGTCCCCTCTCTTCCCGGCAAGGATTCTCAGAGAGGAGACTCTGACTATATACTTGCATTAGCCACAGCGACAATGTTGTATACTTGCATTAGCCACAGCGACAATGTTAATAAACCAGTCCTTTCTCAAACAGAGCACTATACGTGCTACATGGCAATGTAATGTTCGTCTTAGTCGTCGTCAGGGTCATCAACAACAACAACAACAATGGAACTATCGAATGCTAGCAGTTCTTTTTGTATTCCATCCATCCAACATTACAGCAGGAATAGCAATATATCGGGCCGTTTTCTTCTGCATGTTCTTCTTAAACAGTGATAACTTTGTAAACTTCCGACTGCCTGTTTCTCTTATGTCTGACAAACTAAGCAGATACGTCACACGAGGTTTGACGTCATGATGACGTAGCCTACCTGGCGGCGCTGAGGTGGTTTCCAGACCGTCCATCTTCTGGGGTACGACGAAGCAGCCGAGAGGGTTGTTACGCGGCATGTAGACCCCGTACTGTGACAAACTCTTAGAATCAAGGCAGTGAGCCCTGAAACAAATAAGGCAGTTGGTCAATCGATTGATTGAGAGAGAGAGAGAGGCAAGGAGTGGGGGAGAAGAGGAGAAGGTGGGGGGAGGGGGGCAAACAAAGAGACACACGGACGAACAGTCGGGAAAACTGCGTGCCTACCTGTTATACCGAGCACCAGTAATAAAAGAATAAATCGATTCGCCCTCTACGTCCTGCTGTTGGTGAACAAACCTGAAATAAAAATTAAATTAAATTAAAATAGATAAAATACCACACAATTATATAATTTAAAATTACATTAAACTAAACTACCATTAAGTTAAATTAGATAAAATAAAACACAACACAATCAAATTAATTTAAACTACAATAAATTAAACTACCATTAAAGTAAAGTAATTAACAGAATACGTTTTTTTAATAGCCCACGTTCTGTTTGTTGCTGAGCGAAGACAAGATTCAGAATACATAAAAGGAATCTTAAATGACCGAGAATCCATTGCTACATTACATTACATGGTTATTGCTTTAGGTCCAGCGGACTCTTCCGAGCCAAATCAGGGTCAACTCCAATCCATTGCTAAGACTTGTACAGTATACATCAATTTCAGTAATGATAAGTATTGGAAAGAAATAGTTTGCACAAACTTACTCTTTGGGATTTCTGAATATACTTCCAGTTTTTATTTCATCCAGGCCTGTAAAAACAAGTAAATAAAGTATTGCAATATTTTGAAAACGGAAATCATCATCATCATCATCAGCAGCAGCAGCAGTAGCAGAGGAAGCAACATCAGAGGCAGCAAAAATACCATTACCATCGTCATCATTATCATCACAATCAGACCCCCTCCACCTCCTTCACACCAATGGCACCACCAATACAAGTGAATTCCACCATAAACTCGACGAGCACGACCATAATCCTATCCTGATAACACAACCATAAACAATGCTGGCATTGAACACAAAACACAGATAACACAAACACTGACACAGACAGACACACATCGACAGACACACAAACACACACACACACGCGCGCGCTCCTACACTCACACACACAAACACACACACACATCAGTATCAAAACGCCCACGAGCCAAGCACGCACACAAACAAACAAGCCAACAAATCAAACAACCAGACCAACAACGAACTTACGTTGCTCTAACTGTCGTCGAACTTCGTAAGCGTTGGAAGAAGGTGATTCCCTAAGTCGGGCCCGTAATAAGCTGAAACAAACTTTGTTTCTTCAATATACTATTCAGCATATAATATGTTCACACAGAGTCACAACTAGCGAATGGATTTCACAGAAACAATGTAGTAGCTATGGGTACCACCCAATTCCATGGGTACCACTAAGCCTTTGCGTTCTTTAGTCATAATATTTTGCTTCGTTTCGTTTTTAAATATATGCATACATCTTAAAGACTGTGAGTTCTTCCCTATTAATAAACCTCGGACAGCAGACATTTTGATTTAAAAATAAACAAACTTTTTGTAACAATTTCTTAAAACGTCCTTCAGTCCCGAATGAGTAAACATGACCTATCCTATCCTATCCTGTCCCGTAACCCGGAGGCCGTAGGGGCACCACAGATGATCGTTTAACCAGCATACTCCATCTTTCTCTGTTCTCAGCAGCCCTGATGGCTTCGCTCAGTGTCAAACCAGTCTATTCTCGAATGTTGTCCTCCCACCTCTTTTTCGGTCTCCCTCTTCTTCTACCTCCTTGCACTGTGCCTTGCAGAATGGTCTTTGCAAGGCCTGATGATCTGGTGACGTGGCCATACCATTGGAGTTTCCGTTTCTTCACCACTGTGAGCAGGTCATCATGTTGTCCAATGGCTTGTGTGATGGTCTGTCGGACTTCGTCGTTGGTGATGTGTTGGGTGTAGGAAATGCCCAGAAGTCTTCTGTAGCACCTCATCTCCATGCTTTGTATTCTTCGTTTAGATCTGCTGTGATGGTCCATGCTTCGCAAGCATATAGGAAGATGGAGATGACAAGGGACGCAGCAGTCTTACTTTGGAATGTAGACTGATGGTCCTGTCTTTCCAAATGGGCTTCAACCTTGTCAGGGCAGCAGTTGTTTGTGCGATCCTGGAGAGGCCTTCCTGTCGGGACCCATTGTCTGATATAATGGCTCCTAAATATTTGAAGCTATGCACCGTGTTGAGGGATTGTAAACATGACATTAACTGCAAAAACAAAAGATCTCTCGAAATTGAATCGTAGCACTTAATTTTAAATGCATAACCTATCTATGTGCTGCTCCGACAATTAATAAATTTATCTGATCTGAAAAGAGGGTTCTGGGCTGAACAGGTAGACACAGCCTTCGACAACAGAAACGGCATATTTCTCCGAGAAGGCACATTTCTGGTGGAGCGAAACATTAAAAACTCACGTGGTTCGAGTTGGTCTGCCATATTTGACAACGTCTTCGGCTTCTGCAGCATCCTTGAGCTCAGTGGCCGTCAGGTACTGGTGCATGCGGTTGGGCCGGTAGTACATCACACCGTTGTTGGATGGAGGAGCAGAGCGTCGGCCAGGGTTCGAATCCTTGCTATACTTGGCTGACCCGTTGGCTGATTCATGCTGCAAAGTACAACAAAGTCGATAAAATAGTCAACTGGGTATCTACATTTACGTCATGTTTTGGGAATATGGGTCTAAGCCGCAATAAGTATTTCTTCTCTCCACTCAAACCCTTCCCCTGTTTGGGTGCGCCTAAAAATATCGCTTTGTATCCATCAGACTTATCTGAGAACACTTTGTAGTTGGGAATCAGAACGAGAGCGGTAGGTCGGTCGGTCGGTCGGTCCGTTGCACGCCATATTTCAAGAACTCTTGAAAATGTTTTTTGTCCAGATTTCATAAAAAATATTACTATAGGTCTTCCATGTCATTGCATTTGCTCTATCTGAAAAGAATAAGTGGCCTAGCGGGGGTAAGTGCAAGGAGCAAGATGGGGGTGCTTACCCTCGAAGGGGACATGAATTTGTTGTGCAGAAGGGGTGATTCACCGGAGTGTGTATGTTGTTTGTGGACTTCCAGGGCCCAGGTAGGAGAGCCGTGGATTTCCAGAACGTCGCTCTCCAGCAGGCGGTCTAGGTCCTCCCTAAGTTGTTTCTGGTACTCCCGACCCTTATCGAAAGAGTAGATGCCCAAAGGATGCTTCTTGCTACCTGGAAACAGGAAGAAGACCGGTAAGTAAGACTGACGTGAATTGAAACAGAACTGTACTCAAATTGGATTGATTGGACTACTACTACTACTACTACTACTACTACTACTACTACTACTACTACTACTACTACTACTACTACTACTACTACTACTACTATTACTATTACTACTATTACTACTAGAATAATAAATAAATAAATACATTAATTAATTTAAAAATAAACAAATAAATGAATAGTAACAACAACAACAACAACAACAACAATGGACTGTTCAAAACGGTTTGTAGTGGTTTAGTTCTAGAATTCTTGTTGTCATCGCTGGTTCCTAAAGTATCGCAATAGTGTACTTGATGTATCATCTATTTAAGAATTTTAGCATTATTTTTGTATTTATGTGTGTGTATTTATGTGTGTGCGTGTGTGTGTGTGTGTGTGTGTGTGTGGGTGTGTGTGTGTGTGTGTGTGTGAAATAGTTTCATCTGTGAAAAGATGTTAAATAAAATGATTGAATTGAATTCAATGAATGTATACAAGGCTTTAAAGTACTTCCACTTGCAAAGATCAGTCTCTAGATCATATACTAGTACTGTGCCCTGTTTGTACTAGTTGCAAAGGCAATCTATAATGCTAGACTTAAACTCTCCAGCATTTGCTAAAACAACTGTACTCACTCATTCACACTATCACGCTCTTTTAGGACTGTCGTACAGCAGTCCGTTACAGCGATAAATCTGGACAACTGCTGGACAAATTAGGAGCCATTGTATCAGACAATGGGTCCCGACAGGAAGTCCTCTCCAGGATCGCACAAACAACTGCTGCCCTGACAAGGTTGAAGCCCATTTGGAAAGACAGGACCACCAGTCTACATTCCAAAGTAAGACTGCTGCGCTCCCTTGTCATCTCCATCTTCCTATATGCTTGCGAAACATGGACCCTCACAGCAGATCTCCAACGAAGAATACAAAGCATGGAGACGAGGTGCTACAGAAGACTTCTGGGCATTTCCTACACCCAACACATCACCAACGACGAAGTCCGACAGACCATCACACAAGCCATTGGACAACACGATGACCTGCTCACAGTGGTGAAGAAACGGAAACTTCGATGGTATGTCCACGTCACCAGATCATCAGGCCTTGCAAAGACTATTCTGCAAGGCACAGTGCAAGGAGGTAGAAGAAGAGGGAGACCGAAAAAGAGGTGGGAGGACAACATTCGAGAATGGACGGGTTTGACACTGAGCGAAACCATCAGGGCTGCTGATGACAGAGTGTTACACTCAGTTCGATGATGGTGTTTTTCTTTATCAGTATCTGATTCAGCCCCAATGCTGAATTCCTGATAAGGTGTAACTCAGATTCGTTTATCCACGCAGCCCGCTCAAGCAGCATACAAGTCACAAAGTCGACGTATGAAGTTTTCCACTTTTATTCAGCACACATCAACAACTGCATACAATCGCTCAATCGTCTTTCCACTCTCAAATTTACTTTCCAACTAACAACAACTTCAACAATTATCCACAACAACACACGGAGCATCGAATATATAATTTTTTCTCTCAACTCGAGATGACCTCAGTTTGTTCTAGAAAATGACGCATTACAACCAATCAGAATTAAAGATCGTCATCGCTTACTTACGTCATACATTGTTCTAAACATACCCGGAACCTTCTCTTGCTTCGACATGTATCGGGAAATTTCTATCGAGAGTAAACACGCAGATCCAGAAACTTCGCAAATTATCAACGTTATACAAAGCCTCTCCTAACAACAATGCAAACTCAAATCAAAGGTAAATAAACTCCATTATTGAATACTTTGCAAAACGAAACGATTAGATCTATCGTGCGCGCTTCCGACGTACTACCATTCGCGTTTCAACGTAACATAACCCCCCACTCAAGAAGAAATTTACCCAATTTCTTTCAACAACGTTGAAACGTAATGCACAAACAAAGTACAGAATTAAGACTTATTTCAGACTGTCTGAATATTGTCATTATGCTCAGTTCATTCACACAGAGTCAATGATCTTCCACTTCAAATCTGTCTGGATATTGTCAACGTTCACAGTTCATTCACACAGAATCAATGTTTCTCATCTGCAAGTCTTTCTGGATACTGTCAATGTTCACATTTATCTACACAGTCAATGATTTTTCATCCGCAAGGAAACGACGCCCTCGTCAGTTGCGGTTGTCATCGGCCCAGGGTCAAAGACGATGATCACGTGGGCTTTCCTGGAGTCAGTGCATCCTCCGTTGTCTCCTTCTTCCGTCGGATGTCCGACGCAGTCGACGTTGTCAGCTCCCAGAATGCATTCGCTGGGTCTCACGGTCAGGTTGGCTTCTGCGGGACGGTGGAACAGCTCCCTCAAGGTCTGCAGATGCTCCTTCCAGGTCTGGGTGTGGATTTCATGTTCGACCAAAGTCGTAGAGCCTGGGACATCACTGAAGCTATGGGGAAATTCGCCCATAAGGTCCTTGAGCTCCATCTTTTGACCTTCCGTCAAGCTTGGTCCTAGCTTAACATCATCGATGCCTTCTTTGCTGTGGAAGTCTCCCAGTTCCAACAGTTCTTCGCTGTCAAAGCTGTTGTCGGTCACAGCTGCTGTGGCTGCGTGCACAGTCTCTGATGGCCTTTCCACGTACAGCTTAAGGAGGTTGGCGTGGTATATCTTGGAATGCTGACCGACCTTCACCTTGTAGTCGTTGATCCCCACCACGGTCTCCACTTCGTACGGGCCTTTCCACTGCATCGGCAACTTATTGTGGTCGGTAGGTAGCAGCACCAGCACTTTGTTGCCAGGTTTAAACTTCCTGTTCACAGCCCTACGATCATAGTAGTGCTTTCCACAGTCTTGGGACTTCTTCAGGTTTTCTCTGGCTATCTCGAGAGTCTGCTCCAGCTTCTCCCGTAGCTCAAACACGTACTGGTAGCTGTTCTTCACCTCTGGGGTCTCTACTTCTTTCGTCCATAGTTCTTTCAGGATGTGCATCGGCCCTCTGATGGTTCTTCCGTACAGCAGCTCGAACGGAGAAAAGCCGGTGGACTCCTGCGGTACTTCTCTGTAGGCGAAAAGTAAGGCGTTGATATAGCGATGCCATTGTCTGGGCTGCTCGCTGCACAGTTTCTTCAGGGTGGACTTCAGCGTAGCATTGAACTTTTCGACGAGCCCGTTGCACATTGGATGGTAGGGTGTCGTAGTTAAATGCCGGATGCTCAGCAGTCTGTTGACCTCCTTCATGCAGTCAAAGACGAACTGCGTCCCGAGGTCTGTCAGAATTTCTTCAGGCACTCCAAGTCTACTGAACATGTCCACCAGTGCCTCTGCTACAGTTTCAGTGTCAATCTTCTTCAGAGGCACTGCTTCTGGGTACCGAGTCGCATAGTCCACTAAAGTCAGTACCCATCGATGACCTTCTTCACTCGGAGGTCTTATTTCGCCGATTAAGTCTAAGGCCACCCTCTTGAAAGGTCGGTCGATCAGAGGCATCCTCTGCATAGGCACTTTCGGGACCCTTCCTCGAGGTATGGTCTTCTGGCAAATGTCACATGATCGGCAGAAACGGCTGACGTCCGCATGAAGTCCTGGCCAGTAGAACACCGCCTGGATTCTATCCGACGTCTTCTTGATACCCAGGTGACCTCCCATGATTGAGTCATGCGCTACTTCCATCACCTGGCGCCTTAGGGGTAACGGTACCAAGACTTGACGTAGTGGTTTCCCTCCGTTGACCCTCGGGTGCTGGAAGATTCGGTACAGGATCTTGGCCTTCACCTCAAAATAGACCGTACCACTGCCTTTGGTCACGTGGTCTTGGCGGTTCCTGTACTTGTTTAAAGTGCTATCAGCTTCCTGGAGCTGGATAAGCTTATCTCTGTCCACGATGGCAGCTTTAGAGTTGTCGGCGACCTTCAGTGGCGTAGACGTCTTGTCTCTCTTGGCCTGGGCCCTGGTAGTAACAGCACCGACGATCTCTGGTCGGCAGGGCTGAGCCGGAGTAACCACATTGTCCCGTAGCAGCTCTGTAAGGTCTCCATCGGGAAATGGCAATGGATCCTCCTCCACAACTTCGACGCGTTGGGTTGAGGCAGGACTCCACTCTGGATCGGGGTCGTCGGGTCGTCTCGCGCCGTCGATATTCCCGATCATCAAATCGTATAGCGGCTTTTTCAGGCAAACCGCTTCTACTTCGCCTGTGTAGAAAGGGGTGCTGACTTGAATCTTCGCAACTGGCGCTCTCACACATTTGCTGTCGGCCATGAGTGTCCATTTAAAATTGCCAGTGAACTGTTCTTTAGCGATTAGGTCTTCTCTGACGATGACCCCACTGCAGCCAGAGTCTCTTAAAACAGTCACTTCATGATTTCCGACGCGTCCCTTTGAAACAGGCATGTTCTGGACGGTCACAGCTGCGCTGGCGACGACGGGGATGGATTTTCCGTTGGCAAGGAGGAGTTGGCCATCGGTCATGCACTCTTGCACGTCCGCAGGAGTAGCTGTGCGCTTGGTCTCACTCGGAAGAATGACGCTCCCGCCGCACACTTGATGGTCAGATCTACTGGTTTGCCGTTGATTGGAGAACCGCCTCTGCCGGTTGCCCGCCGCTGCGTTGTCCGTACTCCTCCGCTGTCCGCTACTTTTGTTTTGAGGACAATTAGCCGCCCTGTGGTCTGTAGCGTTGCAGGTGAAACAGCCTCTTGAATGCCCTTCCCTGGGAGGAGGCGTGGAGTCCGTCTGTCTCTGGCTCGTCTGGCTCCCTTGGATCTGGTTCCCATGGTTTGCAGTCTTCTGAAAATGTTTCGTCGCGCTGGGTGGCCCCAGGGTCTTCCCATGAGCGATGAGATATCTTTCAGCAGCCTCAGTCACATCTTTAAGCGTCTGCAGCTTTTGTTCTTCTAAGTGGGTCGCTAGGTCCTTGTGACAGGCATTGAGAAATTGTTCCTTCACGATCAGGTCATGGAGACTGTCGTAAGACTTCCTTTCGCCTGATAACTCCACCCACTTGTGTAGATATGACGACAGGCGCTCCACAAACTGCTTTGGCGTCTCGTCTGACTTAGGCCGGCATTCACGGAAGCGTTTACGGTAGCCCTTCTCTGTAAAGTTGTAGCACTGCAACAGGGCCTCTTTCAAGACGTCGTAGTTTTTGGCGTCATCGTTCGACAGTCTGGTGTAAACTTCGAGAGCTTGCCCCGTCAGAAGTGCACTCAGTCGAATTGCCCAGTCTTGAGGTTGCCAGTTAGAGCTTTCAGCGAACCTTTCGAATCTCGCCAGATAACTGTCAATCTGGCCCTTCCCGTCGACGAAAGCTGGCAATTTTGGAGCCGTGTTGTCACTGATAACTTGTGGCGCATGCTGCTGTTGCTGGATGCGCGCCAACTCTAGTTGGAACTGCCGATCAGCTTCTCTTTCCTCACGCCTGCGCTCATCTTCTCTTTCTTTACGCTGCTCTTCTCTTTCTTGCCGTTGCTGTTCAATTTCCAGACGCTTCAATTCTAATTCTCTTTCTTCACGGCGACGCTGCTCTTCTAATTCTCGTTCTTCACGGCGACGCTGCTCTTCTAATTCTCGTTCTTCACGCCGTCGCTGTTCTTCTCTTTTTTCACGCAATATTCTCTCCTGGCATTTGACGTACTCCGTCAGCTGTTTGCCTTTTAGATTTAGTTCAACCCCTTTCTGCCAGAAGTCAGCCATCTTGATGCTTCTGGAAAGTTCTTTTCTAGAAGGTTCTTTTCTGGAAATTTCTTTTTCTAGAAAGTTCTTGACTGTAGAGTTCTTTTTCTGGAAAGTTCTTGACTGTGCTGTACCTTTCTAGACTGTTCTAGAACAGCACGCTTTCTGCAGTAGCGCTGATGCTTGTCACTAGTCGCCTTCGCTGACGCAGGCCCCGCTGTCCTCGTCGTATGCGACGCTGCACCACGCTGGTGTTGATGTATACGCTCCTGTGCTGAAGTAGACGCGACGTCCGCTCGCCGCTCTCTGTAACACTGGCGATGTAGCTCCGAGACTGTCCCTCGACGTAGTCTTACGGCAGCCACGTAGTCCCGATCTGTTGTTCGCTCACGAAGCAACTCTTCAGCGACTACACGCCCTTGCAGTCAACCCGAACCTATCGGTGATGTAGTCCCAGTATGTTGGCCCCTCTCGACGCAACTCGTTGGCGGCTACTTTCGATGACTGCCTCTCGTAACGTTGACTCGCTTGTTGTAGCAGTTGAACCCTTGGCTATGGCGTGAATCGCGGCTTGACCCCCAAAATGTTACACTCGAATCGATGATGGTGTTTTTCTTTATCAGTATCTGATTCAGCCCCAATGCTGAATTCCTGATAAGGTGTAACTCAGATTCGTTTATCCACGCAGCCCGCTCAAGCAGCATACAAGTCACAAAGTCGACGTATGAAGTTTTCCACTTTTATTCAGCACACATCAACAACTGCATACAATCGCTCAATCGTCTTTCCACTCTCAAATTTACTTTTTAACTAACAACAACTTCAACAATTATCCACAACAACACACGGAGCATCGAATATATAATTTTTTTCTCTCAACTCGAGATGACCTCAGTTTGTTCTAGAAAATGACGCATTACAACCAATCAGAATTAAAGATCGTCATCGCTTACTTACGTCATACATTGTTCTAAACATACCCGGAACCTTCTCTTGCTTCGACATGTATCGGGAAATTTCTATCGAGAGTAAACACGCAGATCCAGAAACTTCGCAAATTATCAACGTTATACAAAGCCTCTCCTAACAACAATGCAAACTCAAATCAAAGGTAAATAAACTCCATTATTGAATACTTTGCAAAACGAAACGATTAGATCTATCGTGCGCGCTTCCGACGTACTACCATTCGCGTTTCAACGTAACACAGAGAAAGATGGAGTATGCTGGTTAAACGATCATCTGTGGTGCCCCTACGACCTCCGGGTTACGGGACAGGATAGGATAGGCTGGACAAATGGAGCAAAAGAGAGTTGACTTTTCGAACTTTGAAACTTGATCCTTTAATTTCTGAACATATAATATCACATTATACATATAAGCAAAAGGCTATATGCCCAGAGGGTGGTGGTGGGGGTGGTGGTGGCGTAAAACTTTATACCAGCATATATTTAAGTTCTAGCTTTCTTGCTATGCAACAGCTCACAAGTTTCACCAACTAAATGTAGTATATATTAAGTTCTTTCTTTGTTGCTATGCAACTGTTGACTTAATCGTTACAAACTTCTGTAGTATATATTTAAGTTATATCTTTCTTGCTATGCAACTGCTAACTTGAGAATTACCAGTAGTAGTATGTGTTCTTTCTTCCGCGGCTACGCCACTGAAGATTTTGTATTACCGTGTACAAAGTACGACCCGACACGATACTTATTCTGTCATGCAATAGATTTTTACCTGCAGGACTGATTGATCAATTGGATGAATAAAGTAATTGATTTGTTGATTGATGGCAAGACTGACTGACGGATTGAGGGATCTAGAGTTATCGAATGACTGGTTGATTGAATACTCTCTCCTTCCCCACTCCCCCTTCCCTCCACCTCGCTTTCTCTTTCCCATTTTCCTCCCCTTTACGAAGAGCAGGGGTATAAGCAGCTTCAAGGGGAACACAACTGAACTGGAAATTGCTGCAGGTTCTCTCTGTGTGTGTGTGTGTGTGTGTGTGTGTGTGTGTGTGTGTGTGTGTGTGTGTGTGTTACCACAGCTCTATGTTCCCAGTCATTTGTTCCCAAGGGCATGTTCCCACAGCGCTATATTCCACAAGCTCTTGATCCCATGGCTATATGTTCTCACAACTGTTTTAGAGTACAGAGCTGCTTGAACATAGAGCTCAGGGACTATAATGGGATCGTTTCTGATTTCCCATTCTCTCTAGTCCTGTTAGGCGCTGCTTTAGGGCTGCCCTACTTTCTCAGTGTTGTTTTGTTTTTTAAAGTGATACATACTTCCCCTCATTTTCCTAACATATGCAATATTCCATGCATCAACAGAATAAAGACGTCATTTTCTGAGCATGGCCATTGTTCCCGCATGGAGATATATATGCACCTTTCTAGATTTTTTTTCTTTCCTAAGCGCTCTTGAAAATGCCATATATCAAATAGAGATTATTCGATCTGTATTGATTTGGGCAATAAATTATTGTGGAATTTTAAAAAAAAAAAACAATTTTTAGAAGAATTTCTAAAACATGCAACGGACTGGGTCATAAAATACTATTGTTAATCCGTACGCACAATTCCACCATTGTGAAACGATTTGGGTTTCGCCATAAGACTTTTTTTTCCCCCCATTTGTGCTATGCGATCCGATTGGCTCGTCAGAATCCAACGTCCAATAATATTTCTCCAGACATAATCATCAAGGATATGATGCATAAGGTCTGAATGGGTTTATTGTGCGATTGTGATCGAATCGTAAGTGTTGCTCCCCCCCCCCCTACCCCCGGCCCTCCACCCCAATCCCACATACAACATGCTTTCAAAGCCACTTCAAAAGAAAACTAGAAAAAAAATTTTTTTACCCATACATATTGACTCAGAAACACACTCTCTGAAACACACACACACACACACACACACGCACACCCACACCCACTCACAAACA
Organism: Oncomelania hupensis; assembly: GCA_036898135.1. Taxonomy (NCBI): domain Eukaryota; kingdom Metazoa; phylum Mollusca; class Gastropoda; order Littorinimorpha; family Pomatiopsidae; genus Oncomelania; species Oncomelania hupensis. The sequence goes on along the minus strand of CM072523.1, from coordinate 32,369,233 downwards.
CACACACGCACACACATAAACCCTTGTGCACGCATTCTCAGACAAAGTTGTGTCCCCTCCCCCTCCATCCCCGCAACCCACCACCGCCCCCCACTCCAACCCCACATACAACATCCTTTCAAAGTCACTTCAAAAGAAAACTGGAAGTTTTTTTCACCCAAATAAACATGTACTGACTTAGAAACTCACTCTCTGAAACACACACATGCGTACACACTCACACATACACATACTCACACAAGCTCACAAACACACACACGCACACACATAAACCCTTGTGCACGCATTCTCAAAAACCCACACATACATTCATATACACAGACTTTGTCTAATACCACACCCATGCTGAGCGAACAAACGTACTATTACAAAAAAATTAACGGAACTGAAAAAAACGCACAAACACTCCACGAGAGAAAGAGAGAGAGAGAGAGAGAGAGAGAGAGAGAGAGAGAGAGAGAGAGAGAGAGAGAAGGTGGGATGGACGGAGGGAGGGAGAAAAAAACAAACACACACAAATACACACACACTCACACTCTCTCCTACCACCACCATTACCACCCACCCCACACGTACACACGCTCAACTACTTTACTGCTTTACTGTTTACAATATGATTTAGTCATACCCTTCACACCTCGCCATTCAAGCTGAGCAATAAAATATTGCTATGTTCCTGTCTGCTAACCCAAAGTAAACTATAACGACAGGCACAATTATATGGGTTACGCGGTTGCATTCAACCCCTGACACGTTGATATGCATTAAAAGGATTAGACTATGAATAGCGGCTTTTGCATATTTAAGAAAGGTCTCTTAACCTTTTCAATAAACAGCAATTAAAAATGGATTAGATGATGAATACTGGCTTTTGTGTAATGAAAAATCTGTTCTGTACTTTTGAATAAAGAGCCATAAAAAAGGATTAGATATTGAACAGTGGTTTTTTTGTGTAAGAAAAATCTGTTAACTATTGAATAAAGAGCATTTAAATTTGAAGCAACAATCCAACGCTATTGCAAATCCGAAAATGCAATCAATCCTCACTAAGCTTCCAAATTTTAACCTGTTGTTATCCCGCCAATGACCATTATACACTGACATTAACAGTCAGCAGTAAGCTGGAAACGTAAAGAAGCGATTTAAATTGTTTCGGATTTAACGCTCTACCTCTAGAATCCTTGTTCGGTGCACTTATCGACTTACTCAAGCAGTCCAGTAAGATGAACAGTGCTCTAAAAAACTTGTGTGCGTGTGCGTGTGCGTGTGTGTGTGTGTGTGTGTGTGTGTGTGTGTGTGTGTGGGTGTAGGTATGTTTGTGTGTGTGTGCTCTCCTCACTAAACTGTTTTTGTTAGGCCATCTCAAATTCTGGTGCATTTTTTAATGTACAGCTCTTGAAGGAAATGCGCCTTGAACTGTGTGTGAGAGAGATATGTGCGCTACATATAAAGCGATTTATTATTATTATTATTATTATTATTATTATTATTATTATTATTATTATTATTATTATTATTATTATTATTATTATTATTATTATTATTACTTTATTACACTGTTAACATAGAGGGCTCGTATAGAATGGTCACAGCCACTGTTTCATAATAAAATTTGTGTCGCGCAAATGCCATAAAATTCTAATACCTTTTTGCTTTTGAGTAGGCCTATTTATTGATAATGAAGGCCAATATTTTTTGTAAGAATGTATCCAAAGCCTTAAGCCATCAAATTATAAAAATACCGAATATTTCATGAGGTAGTGTCCCACATTTTCTTTCAAACTTATTTTGTTTTTTACTGAATTTCTGGGGTAGCAACATTATTTACCAGTTTTTTGTGGTTATTTTTTATACGTGTCCATAACAAGCTGTCCCCATGGACGAGTTTTCCCTGACAAATACTGAGAAGGCTTCTATTATGTTTCCACTATAACAGTAAATGGCATTAAACAATTTTTTTAAATCTTAAATTTATAGAGACACTGTGTTATAGACGATTTCAATTGCATGAGGCAGATATATTCCTTTGTTGAGATTAGAACTTTCAGTAAAACTTTCATTTTAAAGTTAGATTTTCACATGTTCTTAAAGTATGTTTTAATTGTAAAGCGCAGTGAACCTGAGCGTAGTTTATGAAACCGAGCCATACAAATTCGCGTTATTATTATGTTATTATTCAAAAACAAAAACGTAGTTTCGAAATATTAGTACAGCGACTGTATTTTATAAAACTGCCTCTAGTGCCTCATTTTGTTGTATGGTACTACTGAGGTAACTACTGGGAAAACCCTTGAAAAGAAACAATTTCAATGCAAAGCTCGTATTCAGTGTTCACGACTAAACGTGCTACCTTTGCGATATACAGCTATATCTACATCTACAGCTACATCTTTTGTGCTATATAGTTGTTTTATTCAGTTGTTTTATCATAGGTTTTTATAGTAGTGGGAAAACGAGGATTTACTTTGTTGTCTCTCGGCCGTCATGGCCGACTCCCGCATTACCGAATTTCAACCTATAAACGTAAGCGTCGTCATCGACCATTTCGATGGTTCAGTGGTTGAGGCAGATGAAAGGAATAAATTGAAAAGAAAACTTCCAGATGGTGAACAAGACGAGGATATTGTCGACGAAGGCAAATGCAAACAGCAGAGGGTGGAGTCGGATAGTCCATTCTCTCAGTCAGTCAGTCAATCAGAGACGAACACTGTATGCCTAAATACTCAGTCTCACTGTTTATCTGTGTGGGACACGTTGGATGAGAGAGATACAGACGACAATGGTGATGTGAATGACGTGACTATAGCGGAAGAAGATGCAGTAGGGAGTGATGTTGTGCGAGCTGCCTATGCATCGCGCTCAGTGAAGAGACCAAAACTTGTGGTGATGAAAAATTCCAGTCATTACGGCACAGACGCACAAGAAGCTTTGGCGAACGACATCAGCGGTGCGGGCGAGGAAGAGTGGGAGATGGTGCCAAATCGCAACAAGCAACGCAGTAAGCAAAGACATGTCCCTAAACAACCAGAGCCGGAGTTGGCTGAGTTCCCTGTCATCTTGGAAGATGTGGGCAGTAACAGTGACCCCCGCTTTATCAACTACGGTCAGTTCACTATGAAACTTTTTCAGATAGCGGGGATTGCCCCGATACGGCGTCAGAGGCGGCTGGCTTCTGGGAAATGGATTATACACTGCCAGACAAAAGAATCTCAAGCCAAGCTGGCTAAAACACAAAATCTGGGTGGCGTTAAAGTGAAATGTTTCATCCCCATCCACAGGACGATTGGAGTCATCAGACCTGTACCCCTGTCAGTAACCATGGACATGATTCAGAAAGATGACCCCTCCCGCATAATACAAGCGACGCGACTTAAGCTGAGTGATGGTGGTGATAGCAGAGCCGTCAAGGTGGTGTTCAACACGAAAACTTTACCTGAGGAGGTACGGATTGGCAACGAGTTGATGTGCGTGACACCGTACGTTGAACCCGTCCTGCGCTGCACCAAATGTCAACGTTACGGCCATAAAAAGACAACATGTACGTCGAAAAGAGCAATCTGTCCACGCTGTGGAAAGGAGGCTCATGACCCAAAGAACCACGATCGAAACAAAACAATGTGTCCCGTAGCAAACAGTGATATGTTCTGTGTAAACTGCAAGTCATCTGGTCACTCTTCGGCCTGGAAGGGCTGTCCGTCACTGAAGCTGCATCAGAAAGCGCATATAGAATCTTCGCGACACGGAGTCCCCGTAGGACTGGCATTACACAGACTGGCAACGGCCACGTCTGTACCAAAAGAATCAACAGACCCAAAAAAAAAATATAGGGGCCGGGTAGCTCAGTTGGTAAGAGCGTCTTGCTAGTAACCGAAAGGTCGCTGGTTCGAATCCCGGATTGGTCAACGTGTGATCATATTATTTTCCCCTTTACCAACAACTGGCCCGCTGGTGTCAGTATAAATCGGTCCAGTAGTCACCTATATGCGAAAGTGTCGTGTGACTATAATCTACAAACAACAAAGACCCAAATATACCCAAAGACCAGACGTTTTGTTACAGAGAGGCTCCACAGGTTGTCCCTGCGAGATGGACGCAACTATCACGTCCTGTGCCAAGGACACGAACCATAAAGTCATTCGCTGAAGTGACCAGCGGGTCAGTGGCAAATACAGCGGTGACATCAGGCAAAGAATTATCCCAGACAACCGCCGGAGAAGGTGAACACATGGAATCAAGATCGTCATATGGGAGTGAAGGTCAGGCGACCGCTGGCGTCACAGCAGCAGTCCCAATGTCTGCGGCAATCAGACATGGGGACGCCACACAGCAAAAGAGTGGGGAAAAACAATCAGTTACACTTCAAGCACTGGAGAAGACTGGTATGACTGAAATGATGTCTAAACTGGACCAGATAGTCCACACGTTTAACGCCAGACTAGAAATGATGGAGAAAATCTTGCGATCACAGAACGAAGAAACACAAGCCAAAGTTTCTGCTCTTACGGTTCGTGTCCAAGAGATGCAAGAAGAGAGGCGTGCTCAATTGAAAATAGTGAAAGAAGTTGTTGAACAAAATAAAAACAAAGCACACGACGGCATCACGACAATTGGATTCCGGGTAGTGGAGGCACTCAGGAAAACAGCACTTGGCGACACCAGGGCGTTCATGGAGGTTCTGTTCCAAATGGCGCCAAAAGAAGTGACACAGAACTTTCAATGCCCTCCACAGATGACAGAGGATTTACAAATAGCAGTCAGAAACGTTATTGGACCGACGCCCGAAGAACAAGATGGTTGAATTTAGCGTTGCTCTGTTGGTGCTGCTCTTTTCTCTCAACGCAATTGCAGCTACATCAGTCTGGAATATGCCTTGCAGTGACCCTAACTCACCAATCAATACCACAAATCACCACCGTACAGTGACTGTACTACAGTGGAACTGCAGGAACATCCGCACAAACCTGGACCAATTTAAGCAGTACCTACATAGTTTTGCGTGCACACCCTCTGTTTTGTGCCTTCAGTCCCTTAGTGTGAGCAGAGTGGATCTGCCGGTCATCGATGGATATTACTATCCACCCTTCTATAGTGTCGGGGGTGACAAAGTTAAAACTGCGACGTATGTCATAAAAACAATGCAGGCCTCCCCACTTCGTCCTCCAGTAAACAGTTTTGCAGATGCGTGTGAGATCATCCTAACGAACAGCGACACACTGAAGATCGCCAATGTCTACTTCCCTACAGGATGCAAGCCAGGGGACACAGAGTGGCTGACCACGCTAGACAAATCACATTGGTTAGTGCTTGGCGATTTCAATGCCCATCACACACTGTGGGAAGGCCCAGACTCAAGTGTCACAAGCGCTGGCACTCTTTTGGCGGACCACATCATGCAAAGTGATCTGTGCGTTCTGAACGATGGCTCACCCACCAGATTTCCAGACCACAGTGGACAGAAGCCTACAGCAATTGACATAGCCCTGGCCAGTGCAGACCTATGCACAAATGTAAACTGGTATGTTCACGACGATCTCCTGGGTTCTGACCACTGTCCTATAGTATTGACAATAAACGATATGTCGTATCAGAATCACACAAGCAGTGGTAACAAGTACAAATATGAAAAGGCAGACTGGTATAGCTTTGAAAAGCTATTGGAGAATGCTGAATACATCGTTGGAGAGGCTGACACAATAGACGAGCATTATGAAAGATTAAGAAGTACAATCATAAAAGCAGCCGATCTTTCTATCCCAAAATCAAGAACCTCCACAAAGACTAAGCACCCACCCAACCCTTGGTGGGACGAGGAGTGCAACGCTGCCGTTCGGAGTAAGCGCAGAGCCTTTAATAAATACAAGAGAAATCAAACGGAAGAACATTACAAGGAAGTCAAAGCAAGCAGAATAAACTGTAAGAAAATCATAGCTGAAGCAAAGCGTAGACACTGGAAAAGTTATATCAGTGAGAACATTAACCACTACACAGACTGCAAAACCCTGTGGCAGAAAGTTAAAAACATTAAACAGCGATACTGCCCAGCTGAAAGGCCTCTGTGTGTTGACGGCACTAAAACCAAATCTGACGCAGAAAAGGCAGAAGTTATGGCCTGCGTGTTCGCCCAGGCTAGCCAGACTGATTCCTTGGCCCCAGAGCTACAGAATTATCGTAAGACTGAAGAAATTAAATACGTCGACCCGGCTCCTGCCGACGACTTGCCTTTCAACCGAGATTTCACCATGCTGGAGCTTGAACAAAGCATTCAGTACGTGAAGAATGTAAATAAGGCCACAGGACTGGACCCAATATCATATAGAATGATCGTTCACTTTCCACCTAAAATGCGCCAAGCACTGCTGGGGTTGTACAGCCGATGCTGGGATAGCGGTACTCTACCTTCAGCTTGGAAACAGGCTACAGTGATCGCAGTCCTAAAGCAGGGAAAACCGCTTTCTGATCCGCGGAGCTATCGCCCTATATCACTCACACCTCACTTGGGCAAAATATATGAACGACTCATCAAATCACGTCTGGAATTCTATTTGGAGAAAAATAATATTATTCCCTCCACTCAAGCGGGCTTCAGGCGAGGTCGTGGTTGTGTGGATCACATAGTCAAACTGACGTCACACGTAAAGCGATCCCTTGCCAAGAACAAAACCACCATGGCGGCATTTTACGACGTACGTCGAGCGTACGACGCAGTTTGGCACGCTAGGCTGCTACACAAAATGGCCAATATAGGAATCAGCGGAAGACTGTATAATTTTTGCAAAGCGTTCCTTGGGGACCGTTCTTTCAAGGTCCGAGTGGGTTCTGCTGTGTCAGGCTCAAAGAGAACAGACATGGGGATTCCGCAAGGCAGCGTAGTGGCGCCGACAATGTTCGCCATCATGCTGCATGATATTGAGACGATACCACTCAAAAACGCTAAGTCATTATTGTACGCAGATGATCTGACCTTGTGGACAAACGAAAAGTTCAGAAACTTGAAGTCCCAGTATGTGACCAGAATTATCAGATATCGCTTTCAAGAGAATGTAGATATGATTGAAAGCTACATGCGAAAGAATGGCTTTGAACTAGCAGCCGACAAAACGGTCTTCATGGTGTTCAACAGAAGCAGATTCGACAGGCGCGATCTTTTCATTAACATTAACAATTGTACGATTTTCCCGTCAGTACAGGTGAAGTTCTTGGGGGTTGTTATTGATGAAAAGCTGACATGGAACAATCACATCAAACACCTTGTCACAAAAACAAATGCAGTGTGGAATTTGTTGAAAATCCTGAAAAACACAGAAGGTGCAAACCACAAACAGAACATTGTACATATCATTGGCGCTTTGGTGCGGAGTCGATTGTCGTATGGTCAGGAGGCTTTCTTCTCCGCCAGTGTTTCTACTCTGGCCAAACTGCAAATAAAAGAATGTAAATTCTTGAGATATGCCTTAGACGTTCCAAATAACACCCCACAGGAAGTTATTTATAGAGAAGTCGGCTGGTTACCTCTGGAAATAAATAGAAAACTCATGGTCAGTCAGTACGTTATAAGGGCAAACACGGTCTTAAACTCCACTTCTGAAGAGCTTGACATCAGTTTTGACAACAGGCTTGACCCTGTAAATGCCAAGAGAAAACGGACTCCTAGAATCGACGCAAGGACAGAATCTATAGCCAATTACACAGATGAAATCTGTAAAAAGGCGAATGTAAGCAGAAACCAAATTGTTCAAGTACCCACATATCCTTTTCCGCCTTGGCTGATGGAACGTGCCAGCATCAGCTGCGACCTAGAGCCCTGTGGATTGTCCAAACATCAGCATCAGTTATTGTTAAGTAATATAGCAAAAACAAGAATAAACTCTGAATTTGGCTCCGCCCTCCAGATATATACGGATGGGTCTAAACTTGATAACGGCCATGTTGGGTGTGGTTTCTATATACCCGTGCTAAACGTGACAAAACAGTACCGTCTAAATGATAGTATATCAATATACTCTGCAGAACTGTACGCCATCCTTATGGCAATAACTTACGTTACGGATCTACCTCATAGCATACCAAATGTTGTAATTCTGTCAGATTCTAAGTCTGCCCTCCAAGCCCTGCAGAGGCCGACGTCAAACAGGAAAAACATTACAATCGACATACACACGTTAATCCATCAGCTGTTCCTCAGGGGCTGTAGGGTCCATATGCAGTGGATCCCGAGTCACGCCAACATTGGTGGAAACGACAAGGCAGACGAGGCGGCCAAGCAGGGAGCCAGCTTACCTTCGGTTACCACAAACATTGGTCTCACAGTCAGTGAAGCCACAGCAAGGTTGAAGAGAGCAGCCATGGAACTATGGGGTGAACAATACAGAAAGCTGGCTGCGGCGAGGGACTGGATTGAACCGGACATCAGCAGCAAAGGAACCTTTCCCAACCTCCCACGGGAACTACTACCACTGTTTTATCGTCTCAGAGCAAAAACCTACAAGACACGTTTTATCCGACATACATGTACATGCAGTCAACCATTGGACTATTCCCACATCATGAAATGTGACGCTCTAGTTGGGCCAAGGACGTCAGTGTATAGGCTGGCCCGAAACCATGATATAGAAATAAATAGACGTTCTCTCATTGTGAGGCATCCAAGGCTGGGCTGGAGATTGGTCGTCGCCTTCTTGAGGGAGGTTTTCGAGAGCAGCATTGGTGTTTTAGTGTAGGGCTGTTGGCGGAGGGACAAGTGTGTGGAAGAGGGTTGGGATATTCAGTGATACACTCTCTTGCCATGTTAAATTATACATCCATTTTCTTCGGATCAGCAAAGAAAACATTGGCCTCCTTTCAGTGAAAACAGTTCGGTGCCACGAGGGGAAGGAGAAAGGGTGGGTGGAGTGGGGGAGAGGGGGGATGAGGAGAGAGGTTGATGACGGAGCCAGGAACGTGAGGTAGTCGGGTGTGTGTGAAGATGAAACATCAGCGTGCAGTCGCACAAGACTCGAGACTTTTAATTTTTAAATTGTCATTGCTATTTTATTGAAGTATCTACTTTTCTTTTTATGTTTATCTTTTTTATAAATGTATATTGTTATGAGGTCTTAAGCAAGTTATACTGCCCTTTCTAAATAAGTTCTTTTCCCTTGCTTGGAGTTTTAATATAAATAAATAAAATAATTTGCTTATACACGTACATTATTTAACCTAAAATGTGTGTCCAGAGAAATGAGTAATTAGAAATAACAGTCTTATCACTGTATTTGTGTCGTAAAGTTCATCTTTGGAAGGGGTGGGGGTGGGGGGTGGGGGGTAACCAGTACATTTATTTTTCTTTAGACCTGACTAAGTTGAAAAAAGATTATTTATTATTATTGTACAGTCCAGTATTATGTTTGTGGGCGACGTTGTCCTGTCTTTTCCGCGCTATCCGTGCTGTGGGATTGATGTTGCGGCGGCGCTTCCACTCCGATGACGGTTGATGTTCATGGTTGACATACAAGTAGTACTATTGCTCGCCGCTACAATAAATGAACTAATCTAGCTTATCTCTTATATTAAAAAAAAATGAAGTTTTTGTATGTATCAATGTGCTCGGGTAGTGTGTGTGTGTGTGTGTATGTGTGTGTGTGTGTGTGCGTGGGTTGGGTGGTGTGTGTGCGGGTGTATGTGTGTGTGTGTGTGTTTAGTCGTACCCTTTGTTGTCGTAGAGTGTACAGTTTGTAGTTTGTAGTGTACAGTTTGTAGCTTATGTTTACGACATTGTGGATTTTTATTGCATTGTATTGGTATAATTTACTCCTCCATTTGGTTTTGTACTGTGGTGATTTATGTCTTGCTCTGTCTCGTCACTATTTGTTTTATAACGTTGTTGCTGTTATTATTATTATTATTATTATTATTATTATTATTATTATTATTATTATTATTATTGTTATTATCATTATTATTATTATTATTATAAATTATTATTATTATTATTATTATTATTATTATTATTGTTATTGTTATTGTTGTTGTTATTGTTATTGTTATTGTTATTATTATTGTTATTATTATTATTATTATTGTTATTGTTATTATTATTATTGTTATTATTATTATTATTATTATTATTGTTATTATTAAATTATTGTTGTTATATTAGGGCTATATTCGTATGTAAATGTATGTATTTGTATGTATACATTTGTAAATATGTTTTTAGATGTTTTTTCTGTATATAAATGTATTATATAATTATGCTATATTATTTTATTCATTATGTTTACTTTAAATTCTTATTGCTTCTTAATATTTTCCTTTCTCTTGAGCGACTGCTCAACGATGGGTTTTTAAATGTAATTTCTCGCCATACTTTAATTATTCTTGATTCTTTGGGTAGTATGTATATTGTGTGGGTGTGGGTCTATTAGTGTGTGAGAGGGTGTTAAATTTTATTTATCTTTTTAAAATTGTTTTACAATGTGAGCCTTGTGGCCATTTCACTGCCTAAATGGCCATTCTACTTTGTGTAGGGCCCTGGCAGTCTAAATATTGAAATAAATACAAAATATAATGCAAAGCTGTCATAAAGCACTATGCCTAATGGCGTGCACATGCGCATAAACGATCCTGCAGGGAAAACTTTGAATGTGTTATGACCTTATTTGTGATCAACGATACACAGCTGTGGAAACGAGTGTGCCAGAGAACTACTGTATAATTAAATCGTTCTTCTGTCGAACCGACAGCTTACGTGCGTCAATGTTAACATGTGGATGATCAACGATGACGATGAAATGCGATCAAATGCGTCACTGAAGCTTCAGATGTGAGCGAGCTAGCTCTTTATAGAAATGAGCCATGGCTTAGGAGACTACAATGGTGGATGTATGAGACTAGAAATCCTAGAATACAAAATTACTATGACATCCCCGTGACTACCTTTCCTCGAAGTATTGCATTTCTGCCTTTGATTTATTGCTCTTTAAGAGTGGGAGAGGTGGAGTGGAGAAAGAGAGGTGGATCGGGTGGGAGTTGGAGTAGGAGTAAAATGTAATGAAAACAAACTTATAGACCTATAGAAAATAACAGAAACATTTCCGCAGTTTGATCTTGTGTACCCAAGCGCTTAAGCATTCTATCGCACGGACTTTAAAGACCCTGACGCTCATGTCCTAGACGGTTACCATGAACATATACGCACCCAGCAAGTTCTAGGTCCCATCCCCTCTCCCCCTTCCATCGTCCAGGATTGCTCATTGGTCTGGGGAGTTAGACAATGCGCATAAAGCAGCAAGTTCGCGGCTTCGATGGCATGAATTATATCCTGTTTCGGCCAGTGCCTTGAGCAGCTCTTGAGCTGGTAAAGCTCAATAAGTAAGAAGTTGGAACAAGTACAATACTAATAGTGGAAATATATAGCTACTGCTCTTTCGTTGAAAGTGGTCATTTACAATCGCACACTCAAAATGTAGAGACTACCAAGAGTTATCAGAAAATGTACCTATGTCATTTTGCCCTTCTTCTATACGAACGCAACGCATAATGAAAATCTTGGGTTGTTGTTTGTAGATTATAGTCACACGACACTTTCGCATATAGGTGACTACTGGACCGATTTATACTGACACCAGCGGGCCAGTTGTTGGTAAAGGGGAAAATAATATGATCACACGTTGACCAATCCGGGATTCGAACCAGCGACCTTTCGGTTACTAGCAAGACGCTCTTACCAACTGAGCTACCCGGCCCCTCAAATCTTGGGTCTTGTTGTTGTTTGTAGATTATAGTCACACGACACTTTCGCATATAGGTGACTATTGGACCGATTTATACTGACACCAGCGGGCCAGTTGTTGGTAAAGGGGAAAATAATATGATCACACGTTGACCAATCCGGGATTCGAACCAGCGACCTTTCGGTTACTAGCAAGACGCTCTTACCAACTGAGCTACCCGACCCCTCCTTCTTGGGTCTGTCACTAGCTGTTCTTAAATACTTAGAAAATGACCGATCATGAAAGAACTCATCATGAAAATATGCAGTCTATCACTGCTCTTAGAAAGTGGTCATGAAACTCATAATGAAAATCTACACTCATCACTCATTCACCGTACACTAGGCAAGTACGCTCTCATAGATAAGGGTGGCGCGAAGTTCTTCGGGATCGAATTTTCATCTCGCGAACTTAGGCTATGGAACCTAGGCGCACACACACGCGCGCGCGCCCTCACACACACACAAACACATAAGCATACGTACGCACACGACTCACACACGCACAACACACACCAACACACGCCTTTCTCTCTTTTTCTATCCCTTCCGACCTCCCTCCCTCTCTCACCCCCCTTTCTCTCTCTCTCTCTCTCTCTCTCTCTCTCTCTCTCTCTCTCTCTCTCTCTCTCTCTCTTTCTCCCTCCCCCCCTTTATCTTTATCTTCAAGTCCGAGTTTTGTTCGGGCAAACTTTGATTAGGGAACCTGTCCATCTACTTTTGTATTACCTAGAAGACATTTTCAGATCCTATCATATCGTGTCCCGTAACTCAAAGCTCGTTGTGGCACCACAGGTGATCGTGTAACCAGCGTACTCCATCTTTCTCTATCCTCAGCAACCCTCATGGCTTCGCTCAGTGTCAAGCCAGTCCATTCTCGAATGTTGTCCTCCAACCTCTTTCTCTGTCTACCTCTTTTTCTGCCTCCTTGCACCGTGCCTAGTAGAATGGTCGTTGCAAGGCCTGATGATCTGGTGATATGGCCATACCATCGGAGTTTCCGTTTCTTTACCACTGTGAGCATGTCATCATGTTGTCCAATGGCTTGTGTGATTGTCTGTCGGACTTCGTCGCTGGTGATGTGCTGGGTATAGGAAATGCCCAGAAGTCTTGTGTAGCACCTCATCTCCATGCTTTGTATTCTTCATCGTAGATCTGCTGTGAGGGTCCATGTTTCGCAAGCATATAGGAATATGGAGATGATAAAGGAGCGCAGCAGCCTTACCTTGGAATGTAGACTGATGGTCCTGTCTTTCCAAATGGGCTTCAATTTTGTCAGGGCAGCAGTTGTTTGTGCGATCCTATCCTGTCCTGTCTGATACAATAACTCCTAAATATTTGAAGCTATGCAATGAATTGAGGGATTCGCCTGGGACTTTAATTTCCGTATTGATACCATTGGTGTTGTTTGTCACCATTTTGATCTTCTCTGCACTAATTTCCATTCCAAAGGCTCTGGAGATGGTGTCAAGCCTCTGTACCAGCTGTTCAAGTTCTTGTTCCTCTCCAGCCAATCCATCAATGCCATCCGCATAACGGTGGTTGGAGATTGTTCTACCCCTTATGCTGAATGTGCCTTCATGATCAGCAAGGGTATCTGACACGATGCGCTCTAGGGAGATGTTGAAGAGTGTTGGAGAGAGTAGGCATCCTTGACGAACACCGTTTGTTGTTCTGAACCTGTTCCCGATTGCGCTGTTGTGGAGGACTGCACTCGTAGCCTTGTCATACAGGTTTTGATGTCCAATAATTTTAGGGCTGATGTTGTACACTCTCAAGGTTGCCCACAGAGCTGCATGCCAGACTCGGTCAAACGCTTTCTTGAAGTCTACAAACACATCATATAGATGTTGGTGGTGGTGCAAGTATTTCTCGCAGATTATTCCGAGGTTGAAAATCTGTTCAGTGGTACTTTACCTCCCCCGAATCCTGCTTTGAAGAATAAGAACAAAACAAAGGAAGGTCGACGACGATGACTTTAAAATCGATGTTTACTCCTATGAGTGACAAGCAGGATTTAAAAATCCAAGTTAAAACAAGAAAATTACAATTGCAAAGTAGAAAAATCCAAACTACAAAATGCAAAGTGCAAAAAAAAAAATCTAAAAAGCAAATTCTTTTGACTGAGGACGATCGTCAAGTCCGTTTAACCAAAAACCATGGGTTTTAAAACCTTCCGGACAGTCTTAAATAACGTTTGAAAGGTAGGTTGAAGCTTTTGAGTGAGTTTGACAATCACACACTGATAAGCGCCAGGTGCTATATTAAACTGGAGTACCGCCTGTTAACACAGCAAACATAGTCTCCTCTCTGAAAATCCTTATCGGGAAGAGAGGGGACTATAAACTGATATAACAACAACTGTTAACACACACACACACACACACGCACACACGCATGCATGCATGCTTACACATGCCTACATACAACGATAAGCGCGCACAAGCATTCACAGACCCACATACACACACATTGACATACAGCGAGCGGCCTCCATTTTTCAGACATGTGGATATTGGCGGTATATTCGGGTCTGCTTTCTCAGGTAACCCACGACAGCTGCAGAGCAGTGCAACCCCTGTCGATCGAGCACTACAGAGAGAGAGAGAGAGAGAGAGAGAGAGAGAGAGAGAGAGAGAGAGAGAGAGAGAGAGAGAGAGAGAGAGAGAGAGAGAGAGAGAGAGAGAGAGAGAGAGAGAGAGTACTAGAGCTTGTTGTCTTAACTGTACCGGTGCCAGAGACTGTTCGGCAACCAAGACTTGTCTGATGCATGTTAGAGACCATATCAAGTTGGAATCCGAGGTACCGACTTGTCGCTGTATCATTCACCGCGATAAATGGACACCCTCTACATACTTTGTGGCACATTATTTTAATGCAGCAATTTGTGTGATGTGCTATCTTTCGCTGTACCCGTGTTGGGTGGCACGCGTACGCTCTCCTCCTCATTTGTATCCTCCTCCTCCTTCTTCTTCGTCTTGTTGTTGTTGTTGTTGTTGTTGTTTTTGTTATTGTTGTTGTTTTCTTCTTCTTCTTCTTCTTCTTCTTCTTCTTCTTCTTCTTCTTCTTCTTCTTCTTCTCGTCACCGAAATGATTAAGCGTACGCCTTTGAGATCTTGGACATTAAGTATGTATTTCTCCTCTCTTCTTCTTCTTCTTCTTCTTCTTCTTCTTCTTCTTCTTCTTCTTCTTCTTCTTCTTCTTCTCCTTCTTCTTCTTCTTCTTCTACTTCATCTTCTTCTCGTCACCGAAAGGGTTAAGCGTAGGCCTTTGAGATGTCGGACATTAAGTATGTTTTTCATCATCATCATCATCATCATCATCATCATCATCATCATCATCATCATCATCTTCTTCTTCTTCTTCTTCTTCTTCTTCTTCTTCTTCTTCTTCTTCTTCTTCTTCATCTTCTTCTTCATCATCATCATCTTCTTCTTTTTCTTCTTTTACCTTCTTCTCCTTCTTCTTCTTCTACTTTTCTTTTCTTCTTCTTCTTCTTCTTCTTCATCTTCTTCTTCTTCTTCTTCTTCTTCTTCTTCTTCTTCTCGTCACCGAAATAGTTAAGCGTATAGGTCTGTGAGATCTCAGACAATATATATTTAAATCCTATCCTGGCTATATAGCTTTGACACTCAGTATGAGTTTTTAACATGCTGTTTGATAAGTGTCCAAACTACCCAAAACACGGTGTAGTTGTCCAACACGCACCCCTACTTAAAAAGCAATCCTTGATAACACGAATTGCCATGTTTTACCGTCAAGACGTGATCGTGCTATGCATCAGCATGTTCTGTAATTATCGATAAATCGACATTTTGAAGAACTTTCATTGATTTGGAATAATCCATGTTATGGTCCTATAAGTTATGTTAACATGAAAATCGAGTTTTAGGTGTTTTTTTTTTAAATTAATCTGTTAAGGACCCAGTGTTTAAATTGTTAAGACATGATCGCTGTCTCCACGAACGTGTTTTTTTTTAGTTTAACGTTAACTCGAAATGTAGAAGAACTATTTGGTTATCTTTATATATACTACTAGTGGTTTTTGTACCCTGGCGAGCCAGGGTACACATGATGCTGTTTAAATAATAATAATAATAATAATAATAATAATAATAATAATAATAATAATAATAATAATAATAATAATAATAATAATAATAATAATAATAATAATATTGAATATAGAATAATAAAAAATAGAAATAATAAAAAAACACCAAGGTTTTAAAATAAAATTTGATATAAGATATAATAATAGCAATAATAATAATAATAATAATAATAATAATAATAATAATAATTTATTATTATTATTAGGTTATAAATAATAATAATAATAATAATAATAATAATAATAATAATAATAATAATAATAATAATAATAATAATAATAATAATAATAATAATAATAATAATAATAATAATAAATTAAAGGTAAAAAGCCTAAATTAAAAAGAAAAATATCCATATTATGTAGTGTAAAAAAAATGTCACGCGTGAGATTTGAACTTGGGTCGCTCTGGACGGTAGGTGAATGTTTTACGCAGTAAGCTACCAAGGCTTCCTAGATAGATCATCAATTTTTTGGTCTATATGGGAAAACATGCTGAAACCTCAATTTGATTTTTAATGGAAGCGCGCGGAATGAGGCTATTGCAGTTTGTGGACATTTTGTTTATTTATTTATCTCAGAAACGGTTAAACGTTCGGTAAGGAAATGTCGGCTATAACGATTTCGCTGGTTTTGAGCACACAGCAGACCGATCCGTAGCCCCAGCACCTGCCCAGATCAGCGTCCATACCGGACAAACTTTATAGTAGAGGCGAAGAAGGACTTCCGGCTAAGCATATATTATATATTTATATATATATATAGATACTAACACCTCATAATATTTCTATTAAGAGTCCTACGTTTTACTGCAAAGACATAGTCGGCTTTTTTAAATGTATGAACATGCTCAATGTATAACATGAATAAGAACAGCATTAATAATAATTATCTTGTCATGCCTATATCGACACTATATTTTATTTATTAATTCTTGAGGGAGTGGGTGAGTGTGAGTGACGCCTGTGCAGTGGGATTCAAGCTCAAGGTCGCGTTCGTGATTAACAGTCATAAGAAAGCATGAATACGTCTGGTCTTTTATGAACTAGATGTTTGAAGAACTGCATTTTAGTACCGTGCATAGATTGACACGAATGATAATTATCCATTTTTTGTTGAGAGTCACGTGTTTTAACGTTTTTGTCAATGAACATAGTTTTTAGAAAGACACACAAAATATTTAACACTTTTGTTTAATGGAGAGAGCGGGGCGGAGGGTGGGGGAGGGCAATTGATTTTACCTACAACTGTTTGGTGGAGAGAAAGGACTTCCTTCAACTTCCATCCCAACCCCCACCCTTCCTCTATCATAACAGTACTAAAAGGCTGCTTACCTTCTAGAAATTGCCCTCTAACCACTCAGCCTACCCCTTGGGGTCATGAGCAATCTTGCCACTCTAGATTGTTCTAACCTATAAAGGGAAAAGTGAAAGCCCCAGTTGAAAACCTGTCTTGACTTTGTAGTCATGACCAATTCACTGCGGCAACAGTACCCCCGTTGGGGTGCCGGAGGTTTCAGTATAAATAGTATCCCCACTTTCTGGAAATGTAGTGCTTTAAATTCCCACTGTCGCTGTCTTCCTCATTTACTCTTTCCCATTCCTGCTCTGTTCTATCACTCTGCTATACTATCTTCTTCTTCGCTAGATCAATGACCTACCTTTTTTCTTGAAAACTCTTCCTGGACAAGACTCCTTGTTTGTGTATGAGGTCTGTTGGATCAGCTTGGGAGTGTTGGACGCTTTCTTCCGGGTGATCACTAGGGCTTCCTATGATGTTATTACTTAGCAATATAGGAATTTTATATGTATATGTTTTGTTGATAATTTATAATGATGTTTGTATTCTATTTTGTTTTTGTAACCGGGGGTTCGAGTAGTTGGGGTAAAGCCTCAGCCGTCCCCTGCGTGGGTTGTCTTTTTTGTAAAGTGACTGGCCGGTGGAGGGCATTCAATTTTCCCACTAGGGTTGTTTCAGCAGATCTTTTATGCGGATCGGGGGTTGTCCGGTCCTGATTTGGCTCGGAAGAGTCCGCTGGACCTAAAGCAAAAATCAATCAATCAATCAATCAATAACCACTCAGCCACTGGCCGCCCACCCAAGATTACGGCTATCCCTGGTTTGTAGTTTGTAGTCATCGACCACCCAATATTTGATCAACCGCATTAGTTCTCAATCATTACATGCACATTAACACCTGCATGCATTTTTACATAGTGCATGATCGTCGCTCTACATGACCTATAAATGAATGTTTGAACAGCTTTACTATGATAACAATATTATGATAACAATATTTAAATACACACGAACATTTGATACGTGTATTCCATTCTGCTTTTGTTTCAAAAATGCTAGTGCTACAATCAAAGTCTGTTATGGTTTGGAAGTTCCCTCCCTTAGCATTCCATAATTATTATGATAATAATATGACTACAACGAATATAGGATACATACATTGAAGTCTGCTTTTGTTTGAAAACTGCTAGTGCTGTATTCAAAGTCCGTTATGTTTGGAAGTTCTCTCTCTCTCTCTCGCTCTCTCTCTCTCTCTCTCTCTCTCTCTCTCTCTCTCTCTCTCTCTCTCTCTCTCTCTCTCTCTCTCTCTCTCTGATGCTAATAATAATGGTGATGATGGTGGTAGTAGTGTTAATAATGGGGAAAAAAATTATGAGAAAAATAATAATGGTAATATTAGTGATGATGATAGTAATAATAATAATAATAATAATAATAATAATAATAATAATAATAATTATTATTATTATTATTATTATTATTATTATTATTATTATTATTATTATTATTATTATTATTATTATCATTGTTGTTATGATCAGTGTTATTTTTATTATTATTATGAGGGTGAGGGATAGGAAGGGGGGTGGTTGCCTAACATTATTTAAAGATAATGATTAAGATGTTGGTGTGATTGTGTGTGCATGTGTGTGTGATTTCTATGATTTCCAAGGTAATGTTAAAGGTTATTTACTATGTTCATTTGTTAAGGGACAGATTGGAAGATTAGACTTCTTATTAGTCTAAAATCTTTATCCCTAATAAAAAAAAAAGTTTCAAAAAGTTTCAAAAAGTCTCTCTCTCTCTCTCTCACACACACACACACACACACACACACACACACACACTCTCTCGCGCGCTCTCTCTCTCTCTCTCTCTCTCTCATCCCATCTGCCAAATCGCCAATGGTGGGTGTAGACTTTAAACCTCGATGTTCATTACCATCATCATCATCATCATCATCATCATCATCATCATCATCATCATCATCATCATCATCATCATCATCATCATCATCATCATCATCATCATCATCTCTCCATTTTTCATTTTACTCTCCTCCCTCTCTATTACCTTTTCCCCCTATCTTCACTGCTCTCCAAACATTGCAAAGTCCAACCCGTCTAGGACATGGACATAAGGATCAGGATCAGGATCTTACACTAGGCAGACTGTCGATATGTCTGACAAAGACTTCAATCAGTCCAACTGCTCCCAAACAGAAACAAGACATCGTCAGATTCTACAAAGCAACCAAAGGTGCCGTGGACGCACTTCAAAAGCCTATGCCTACACAACAAAGAGGTTGACAAAGAGGTGGCCAAAGGACATGTTCTGTAATGCACTTGACCTCAGAACCATTACACCTGGGGTTATGTGGCTGAATTTTCCTCAAAACACTTTTAGTAAACGGGACTTGAGACAGCAGTTCATCATCAGCATTGCAGGAGAGCTTTGCCTGGAACAAAAGCAAAGACGACTTTCCATCAAGCTACTCGTCAAGCCACTGAACGGACTGACTGAGGTCTTTGTCAGGCACACTCAGACACAATCTGCCCAGAACAACAGTGCAGCTGGGAGATTGATTTCAGGATTTGATTTCAAGAAGAAAGAAGACATCAGCTCCATCCAGCACTCAATCCATATCCACAGCAAAGAAGTCTGCCACTGCAAATCAGCCAAAACCACATGCAAGGCAAAGGTGCTTTTGTTTCTGTCACTTAAAGCTAGACAGAAAAACCACATTGTCCTGCGTATCCTGTCACAACTGGATGTGCGAGGACCATGCCATGCACATCTGCCAGGAGTGCAGTTCATCAAAGACCACAGAAGGTATGGTCGTCCAGCAGGCAGCTAAGCAGTCAGCAATGAACCGCTAAGAGCAAGATTCCTCTAGTGCATAGGACTTTCATGTGTCAGTGCTGAGCTTCTAGTCGTACTGCATTTTATTTGAAAATGTGATTCTGAGTTAATCAGAATTTTTGTGTAATTCTGCATCCATTTCTCTCTCTCCCACCCACCCACCCCTCTCTCTCCCTCTCTCTCTCCCTCTCTCTCTCTCCCTCTCTCTCTCCCCCTCTCTCTCTCCCTCTCTCTCTCTCTCTCTCTCTCTCTCTTTTCTTTGTTATGTGTAAATCAGATCAATGCATCAAACCATTGTAAAGAGCTCAAAACATGTCTTGAAGAAGCAATAAAACATCGCCTACAAAACGTCTTGAATTGGAACATTTGTTATAGCCTAGTTCAATGGGTTTTTTTTTTATTGGGAGGGAAATGGGGGGGGGGGGGTGGAGGGAGGAGCACGATTCCATGTGACATGTATGAGCCCCTTGTGGAAGAGCTCAAAACCTATCTTCAAGCTAGGCGCAGTAAGCATTCTTTTTGTCGCTAGGGTTACAGGAAGAAAAGGACGGAAAATTTTCAACAGCGATAAATGGGCAGTAACATAACATTACAGGATTATTGCTTTAGGTCCAGAAATAGGCAATAAACTTGTTCCTCCATTCAAGCATGCAAGAAGAACTTGCACACTGGTCTGTTTATTTACAGAACTACGGTAGACTACTAAACAAATAAAGGAAAAGATTAAACTGTAGAGGAGAGCGACAACAGGTTGCCTACAATTACTGCCAGAAATACAAATACAAATACAAATACACAACCACACACACACACATACACACACACACACACACCATGTCTGTCTCTGTCTGTCTGTCTGTCTCTCTCCCTCTCTCTCTCCCTCTCTCTGCTCACACGACTTTTTTAAATAACGGCCTGTCAGCTTTCAAAGCGTCAGCTTTGTCTATCCTAATGCAAAAACACTCCAAATCAAATTTGAAATGTAAGGGAAGAACTAGCGCTAAGCTAGATAAACACGAGCGAGACCGAATAATGCAAAGACAATTAGTTATCTTGCGCAAAATCTTTTACTTCGATCTTTTAGGGATACTTCAAGACTTAAAGGTATTTAAGATTGATGGAGACTATATCTCGCAAATACGGTTTGCATTGAGATTTTAAAGATATTTAAAGCTTTTTGAAGGATACAGGAAGTTTCGACTGAGGAAATTGGAAGTTTCGACACAAATCTAAAGGTCGTCGAGGTCTTTTGGAAGTTTCGACGGGGGTTTAGCTTTTTGGAAATTTCGACGAAGGTTGAAAACAAAATGTTGCCATCTGACTTTAAGTCTTTGAAATAAATATTGCCGAATACGTGATAAATTATTACACCTGAATTTTCTCCGTAAAGGTTGTCTCCCTTGACTCGATTTTCGTTTTTTAAATAATTTTTAAAAAAATATTTTTCCCGGTTTTATTTTTTTTGTGTGTTTTTGTTTTTGTGGGTAAACTTTCTATGAATTGAGTGACAATTTCAAATAATTAACTTTGTGGCAAAAACGTTATTTAAGTCTCTTTCTTTTTCTCATATATTTACAAGCATAAAAGTTAGTAGTCTGATTAAAATTTAAATCTGTCCTCTCCAAGACGTTACATATGATTGTAAAACAAGCAATACAATACACCCCATCCGATTGTTATTGTCTGAGCGAGTAGTAAGGGGAGAGCATCAAGGTGGAGAAAACAAAGACAAAAGAGTTATCTCGCTTTGAGTCTCCAATTTAGTTTGGGAGGGCCTAGGCCCTACATACTTTTCGGTAATTTTTTTTTTCATTTTGTGTGTGTGGAATATTCGACGGACCAATTTGGAAGTTTCAACGAACCCGAAATTGGAATATTCGGATCCGTCGAACATGCAATTCGTCGAAACTTCCATTTACCTTTTTGAAGACATTTAAAATTCCAATATCACTTAAGCTTTTTTGGCACAAATAAAATTAATTACAATTAACGCGATGAGGTCTTCAGGAAAGTATCTGTGCATTAAGTTATGTGTAATATTGGACACCTAATAGATCTATATAGCTGAATGGAAATGACAGTTTTAGCATTTAATGGATACTGAGAATGTTTTGATGTCGTGTTATGATTAATAGTTTATGACAAGTTTTTGAACTCTCTGTTTCTCCGTATTAAATATGTGCTTATATTTGGCGTCTATCTAATGTATAGCTGAGTGGGGAAAGTTTGGTGTTAAATGCATGCTGCATGAATGTTTTCATATCTTATTATTGTTTAAAAGTGTACGGCAAATTTTAGGCACTCTGTTACGTTGAAACGCGAACGAAAGTATGTCGGAAGCGTGTACGATAGATCTAATCGTTTCGATTTGCAAAGTATTCAATAATGGAGTTTATTTACCTTTGATTTGAGTTTGCATTGTTGTTAGGAGAGGCTTTGTATAACGTTGATAATTTGCTTTGGTCGATATTACTGTAGAAGTTTCTGGATCTGAGTGTTTACTTTCTATAGAAACTTCCCGATACATGTCGAAGCAAGAGGTCGTTCCAGAAGGAGAAATAATAATGTATGACGTAAGTCAGTGATGACGATCTTTTATTCGATTGGTGGCAGTGCGTCATTTCTACATTGTTCGAAATTCTTCCGGAAGAGAGAGAGGTTATTTAATCGTGAGCCGAGATTGTTGTTGATAGTAAAGTTGTTGATAGTGATTTGGAAAGTTGCTGTGAAAGTTGTTGAGTTGAATTGAGAATTGTATGCAGTTGTTGATGTGTGCTGAATAAAAGTGGAAAACTTCATACGTCGACTTTGTGACTTGTATGCTGTTTGGACGGGCTGTGTGAATAAACGAATCTGAGTTACACCTTATCAGGACTTCAGCATCGGGGCTGAATCAAATACTGATAAAGAAAAACACCATCATCGAACTGAGTGTAACACACTCATTGTTTATCCATAGTCATATTTGCGTATATTTGGCGCCTATCTAATGTATTGTATACCTAAGTGCAAAACTGTAGATTTTAATGCCTCCTTGTTTTCATATCGTATTATCATAAAGTTATGGTTAATTTGGACACGTTGTTATGTTTGCTTCTATCTATCTATTAAAAATAATGTCTAACTTGCGCGAGTGTTATCGCTCAAACTAATTAGATGTCAATGTGTTGTGCCCTCTTTCGCACAGTTGAATGTTTTTTGTAGCATATTATTATAGACAGTGTATGGCTAACCTTGGTAGGGTGTTAGCCTGTTTGGTTCAACATCTGCGTGAGTAATAATTTCTAACTTCTTTACGCAACTGTTAGGCCTCAAAACAATGAGATGGCAACGTTATTATTAGGAACTAGCCTACAGGGTGTTATAAAGCTGTGGGATTCTTGGATAGAGGAATCACGAGGAGGGCAGCTTGGTAGTATAGGTACGTGATTGTTGGGAGGTTTTAATTGTGCAGTGTGGCAAAGTAAAGAACGTGTGTGCGTACGTGTGTGCGTTCGTGTGTGCGCGTGTATGTGTGAGAGAGAGATACAGAGACAGAATGAGAGAGAGAGGCAGAGAGACAGAGATTCAATGCAAGAAAGTAAGAAAGAAAGAGGAAGAGAGACATACAGACAAAAAGAGACAGAGACAAACAGACCGACTGAAACAGACAGACATGCAGAGAGAGAAAGAGAGAGAGAGAGAGAGAGAGAGAGAGAGAGAGAGAGAGAGAGAGAGAGAGAGAGAGAGAGAGAGAGAAACTCACATCACACAGTCAGACAAACAGGCAGACAAACATACAAAGGTTCATGGATCACTACGCCACTCCAGCTGACCAATCAAGCCCTTTTAAGATTTGAACCAAAATCGTGTCGCACAGTAAATATTGAGAAGAGTTATATATAATATTCCATTGTGTGATTGAGCACCATTAAATAACTTTGAATTAAATCTTGAAAAGAGGAAGCAACTTGGAACATAAAATATACTGGCACTTCAGACAGACGTTTCATACTTTAACTATAGCGCCGGGTGTGTAAAAGTTCAAACATCCTTAGACGTATGCCGATTGAAACTAGTTCTGAAAAGAATATTTAAATCAAACATGCAAACTGCACAGATACACAATTTAAAAACAAGGTGGATTTTTTTCCCTCGTAAACGTGTAGATCTATTATTCAATGAAAACAACCAAAACCTGTTTTGAACCGATTTCAATTCAATTCAATGCAATTTTATTCATATTTAGGAAAATAAATTTAATTTAGCAAATTCAAAATAAATGTACACATTTGGTTTTTGTAAACATGTGACAATAAATATCGTTAGTACAAAGTTATTTTTAGATCTGTTTTGCATGGAACTCACATTTATACATACACATGATTCAAACTAAAGTTTTAAATTTTTTTAAATTCTACCCGAGCGGAGTATTTCACTCCCATCTCTCGGCCACGCCCTTGAGAACACGGCCAAACCTGAATTGTTTGGTTTTTTTTGTATCCCTTGGAAGAGGGAGGTTAACGAAATATTTGACTTGCAAGGCGGCGAAGCGTGTAAATAGTAAACCGGATTGCCGGTAACTAGTACCACGACACTCTCTGCAAGTCACTGCAACCAACCTGCATACAATGTCAACCGACAATAGGTCCTGTCGCCTTGTTCTGCATAAACCAAGGTCCTCACCGAAGGGTTCTGCACAGCAGAGTCACAACCCGAGGCCAGACTAACTCAACAAAAGGCAGACTCAAGGAAGACAATCTCTCACAAGCGTGATCAGTCACCTCCCATTCCTCCACATAATATACACACGTTCGCGCATAAACACATTCAGGACTCGCGTGCGCGCGTGCGCTCACACACACACACACGCGCGCGCAAATACAGCCCTAAAGACAACGAATGAGCACTCAAACTCAGCGTATGTAATCAAATTGCCTATAATAAATAAATGAATAATTGTTAACAGATGTTGCCGGTTCAGCCAAACCCATAACCTGTTTTGTCAAGAATCGAAGGTGCGATCATAAAATAGATTAAATTAAATTAAATTAGGTAGCACTGAGCGACTCTCTAAAATGTGTAATATCTACTACTACTACTACTACTACTACTACTACTACTACTACTACTACTACTACTACTACTACTACTACTACTACTACTACTACTTCTATAGTACTATTGTGCTTCTACTGCATAAGATTGAAATCAATAATCTTTCCCTAGCCTCATGCAAATATTGATATTTGCTAGGAGACAGATCACACAAAATTAGAATACAAGATCAAAGCAAAGATTGCACATGTTAAGATCATCAGATCTCCAAAAATTTGACTTCATACATCAAAATCTATAGAATTCAATTGCGGAAGAATTGCTCATAACAACTATTTTGACACTTACTATCCGACACATCAAAGAAACGAAAGTATGATATCAAAGCCATCATCACCATCATCATCAACATCGTCGTCGTCGTTATCATCATCATCATCATCATCATCATCATCTCCATTAGCAGCAGCAGCACCACCACCATCATAATCATCATCGTCTGTATCACTACGTGTCCATCGACACCGTTGCACACTTTTTTAAAAACAATGTTGTTACGCGCCACAAACATTTCACTCTGGCATGGAGTTGCGCTCTATACAAAGGAGACCTTGGACTGGATTAGATTGTATGTTTGGTTGAAGATGAACGGTCCTCATATTATACAGATCCACACTGTACAGATCCACATTATACAGATCCACATAGGTACGCGCGCGCGCGCACGCACGCAAACACACACACACACACACACATACATTCATATATATATATATGCATACATACACACACAAGTGTGTATCCATGGCATATTGGATGTAATGTAGTCATCGAAAAGCGGGATTTTTATGCGGAAAGAGCGCACAATTAACCTAAAAATGTCAGAATTATATTAAAAAATGGCTCTTGACCCATCTCGTCTCCTAACCCTAACCCCTACCCTAACAACTTTACTTCAAATTTGTCCAGAAAACAACCCGTCCCTGATAGAGCATTCTTATGTACTTAAAGCAGTACGATGCACTAAACGAGCACTTCTATGTACTAAAAGAGCACTCCCATGTACTTAAGTGGGGAGCTGTTTAAAAAAAGTGGGGCGCTAGCTAAAAGCCCCATTTTGTGCATAAAGAGGTAAGTTTAGCACCCCATTTCTCCACGAATACAGGCCCACACACACACACACACACACACACACACACACACATACACACCAGCTTCACCACCTCCACCGTCACCGCCGCCACACCATCCACACCTTCCACACATGGTCTAGATTCACATAAGGGAACAGACGTTAAAATAAATGATTGACTTTAATTGAACTGAGCCGCGCACCCTCGGTCCCCAAACACAAAACTCAAACTCATGTTTTTATTGGTACAACAACACTGTTTTCATGCAACCCGATTTTGCTCGTGTTGTTATTGTAACAAAATAATGTTGTCATGTACAACTCGTAGTTTACCGGGGTTGTTATTGCAACAACAACAGTTCGGTTAGGTAATCCTAGTTTAGTTCTAACCCTGATCCCTGTTCAATCAGACTTCTCTATTGTTCGGCCAGCGTTAAAGCTTGGCTCATGGCCACGACTTGGTTACAATGCCTCCTTATTACAGCCTGTTTAGTGTTGCCATTTAGCAATCAGGTGCCACGAAAGCGTTGCGGTTAGCGCGCACACACAGCAACTGTCAGTTACCATACTAAGCTAACTTCTTGCCCTGCACCACAAGCAGCTTTTGAGCTAGAAAAAGCGCTATATCATATATATCGGACGGATGAGAGTATAAACCGAGGTCTAGTCTGTGTCGCATACATTCCATCATAACGGACTTTAAAGATCCTGACGCTCATGTCCTAGACGGGTGAGTGCCGGTGACAAGAAAACACCCAGCATGCACCTAGGTCCTTCTACCCCATCCCTGGCTGCCCAGGATTGTGCTCAGTTGTCCGGGCGTCAGACCATGCGCCCAAAGGCTGCGGGTGGGCGTCTCGTGCGGCTTGAGTTAGATCCTGTATCGGCCAGCGCCTTGAGCAGCTCTTGAGCTGGAAAAGCGCTATATAAGAACGATTAAATATATATATATATATATATATATATATATATATATATATATATATATATATATATATATATATATATATATATATATATATATATATATATATATATATATATATATATATATATATATATATATAAACAAATTAACGTTTGTTTGTTTCAATGTCTTTTTCATTGAAATTATAAGACGGAAAATAAAGAGAAAAAATACACATTTCTAACAATTATGGTATGTGTAATCTTCGACCAGGCTGAAAAAAATTCAGCTTAGAAGGGCTATTGTCCAGGGAAAAAACTACTTGATGGTTTATTTTCTATCTGTTTTAGAATCTGGAAAGGTACAAATACATAAGGAGGGGAATTCAGCCCCAGTTCCGGCCCCGGCCTCGGCCCCGGGGCCAGGGCCGGGGCCGGAACTGGGGCTGAATTCCCCTCCTTATGTATTTGTAAAACAAAACAAAAACAAGATCACAGGTTTCATCGCCACATATCCTTTTTTAAAATTCTCATTGAGTGTTGCCCCACAGGAAAAAGAAGCTTTAACACAAAATATAACATCTTTCAAAATACGGTTTTGATATAGAAATCTACTGTGCCATTTTTCAGTACATATAGGGCTTACAGCTTCCGACATGGCTTAAATATTTAAGTCGCCTTATTACTGCTGTAGTAGACTTACTTCCTGCGCACGAGATCTTATAATAAATATCAAAGTCGTTTGTTCTAGTATCGCTTTTGACTGTTCTTAAATATAAAAGCTGGTTTAATCCCTGTACTGTATAGCTTCCTGTGTACAGAGAGTTTGTAATGTCAAAATCATGAAGGACTATCGCCGTGGCTTATAATCTATACTGTTTCTTTGTATTACTATTGTAGCTCCCGATGTTTCTTAAATGTGTCTTCTTCTTCTTCTTCTTCTTCTTCTTCTTCTTCTTCTTCTTCTTCTTCTTCTTCTTCTTCTTCTTCTTCTTCTTCTTCTTCTTCTTCTACTTCTTCTTCGTAGATTTAACGTTCCCGGACACCTAAGCGTATAAAGGACATAAATATGGACTGCAAATATTAAAACTAAGGGCATACTACTAGGTTAAAAAATCCTTCCAGGACCAACTAGGGTTGATAAAAACACTCAACTTAAAGGACAAGCATATCGGTACCAACATTCATTCCACACACAAATTAAGAGTTTCCAGGTAAAATTATAACTACTTGCAATAAGGGAGCCAAAGCCCAAGACCGCGAGGAGCCATAGCCAAGTTAGTAAGACTACTTAAGACTATTAAAAAACGTGACAAATATTCAAAGTATGACTTTTATTCAACTCATTCGGTTCATAGTTATAAACGTTAACAGTAAAATTATCATAACAGCGTCTGAAAATATGATTTATGTATACCAGCAGACTGTCTAAAATTAAATCCGAACACTCATAGGCTGTACATTTAAACACTAGAACTATCTCTACAAGGAATTTGATGGCTGCCCAAAATAGGTGGCCATCAAGCCATTTGCACATGGCCAAGTGCCAATAATCGTACGGAATTAAAACTTGTTATTAACAATTAATTATCAAATAAAACAACTTCAATCCTTAGACTGGGGAAAATTATGACACCATAAATTTAGTGAATTTTACTTTCTTCCATAACTCAGATATATTAATATATTTGAATTCAGAATAGAAAACGACAATACAAATTGATGTTCCCTGCATCGATGCCAGTATTTATAGATATTACACTATAATACCAAAGTCATGCATGCTGTCTAAGTTATTCTGAATCCTGTGTAATTTCGAATAGATCTTTTCCTATATGCTTGCGAAACATGGACCCTTACAGCAGATTTCCAACGAAGAATACAAAGCATGGAGATGAGGTGCTACAGAAGACTTCTGGGCATTTCCTATCCCCAGCACATCCCCAACGACGAAGTCCGACAGACCATCACACAAGCCATTGGACAACACGATGACCTGCTCACAGTGGTGAAAAAACGGAAACTCCGATGGTATGGCCACGTCACCAGATCATCAGGTCCTGCAAAGACTATCCTGCAAGGCAAAGTGCAAGGAGGTAGAAGAAGAAGGAGACCGAAAAAGAGGTGGGAGGACAACATTCGAGAATGGACTGGTTTGACACTGAGCGAAACAATCAGGGTTGCTGAGGAAAGGGAAAGTAAAGATGGAGTACGCTGGTTAAACAATCATCTGTGGTGCCCCTACGACCTCCGAGTTACGGGATAGGATAGGATAGGATAGGATAGATAGGATATGACAGGATATAGATATTATATTGTCAAGGCCGTGTACATCTATCATTCTGAATATTTTTTTTTGTTTTTAAAATCTACCGTGCCTCTATGAATATTCCCATGCGACTCTTCCGGTCCTGATTTGGCTCGGAAGAGTCCGCTGGACCTAAAGCAACAATCAATCAATCAATCAATCAATGCGAGTCTTGTGTGTCAAGTGTTCCCTAGCTCTGTACAACTTCCCTCTAAATAAAAGTCAAATCTCAGAAAACCTTATTTGTATACTGCTCTCTATTTCGGACGAGAATATAAACCGAGGCCCCGTCCCTGCACGCAGGCATTTGAAACTTTAAACATCCTGATCGACGCTCATGGACCAGACGGATGAGTGTCAGATAACAACAAATCACACTCTGCGAGCATTACGTCATATTCCACTTGATGGCGCTGCTCCACGGCTGCCGCGCTTTCTCTGAGAGAAAGCAACACGCATTTCGCCCACGTGGGTTACAATTCTCCTTGTGAATATTTAGGAGGACAATAAAGGATTTTGTACTCTCTATTGTGTACAAACTTTTAAAATTAAAGAAAAATCCCAATCCGGCTTCAACTGCCTTAAGTCATTTATGACACTACGAATCAACATTGAAGTTTAACGTCTACACCCACCATTGGCGACATGGCCATACGGAGATATAACCACCCAGGGGACAAAGGAGGGAGAGGGGTGGGGGAGGGAGTAGGGACCTAAATCAACGCTGAACCACCAGAGCAACCATACAGTTAAATATGGACGGTTGTTGTTGTTTGTAGATTATAGTCACACGACACTTTCGCATATAGGTGACTACTGGACCGATTTATACTGACACCAGCGGGCCAGTTGTTGGTAAAGGGGAAAATAATATGATCACACGTTGACCAATCCGGGATTCGAACCAGCGACCTTTCGGTTACTAGCAAGACGCTCTTACCAACTGAGCTACCCGGCCCCATTGATATGGACTGTTACATTATTGCTCGATCATGTGCCTATGATCGCCCCAGAGTTATCTTTTATCCTTTTGTAACTGGGAGTTATTTCCCTTCCCTTTTTCTTGAGTTTTGGAATAAACCGGTCATGTTCATGAGCTCTGGTCTTCTTCTTGTTCTTTCTAAAAGTTCAAGCTACGAACTTTAACATGGTGGCAGCGGTTAAGTCTACTAATGTCTATAGAAGACCATGAACTGTGAGTACAGCACAACTTTTCTCGTTTTCCTGCTGAAACATGGAAACCAAATTGCCGTTATTCCACTACTGACTGAAGCCAGATGGGCGCCTACGTCATTTGCTTCTGTGACAACTGCTTGCGTCATTTTCTGACGTTCCGTCTGGTTCTACGAGTGATTTCATCATCTGCGAGCTTCAGCTACGCCATAGTGTTCTAAACTTTTCCTTTATCGGACAGGTGATTGTGCATGTGCGGCGTATTATTTCTTCTCTACTATCAGTATGGCTGAAAATGTTGAAAACGATCAACATCAAAACGCTCATAGACCTAAAGTTAATCCTCCACCATCTTTAAACGTGAAGAAGGGTGCCGAGGAATGGAAACTTTTCAAGCAGATGTGGATCAATTATTGTATTGTTACTCGCATCAATACAGAAGGGGATGCTGACTATGTGAAGGCCTTGTTCCTACACACTATAGGTCCCGAAGGATTGGCTGTATACAATGGAATGCAGCTAGCTGATGGACACTCGGTGAAAGACATTATTGCTGCTTTTGATGAACACTTCATCGGTAAGACTAATGAAACTTACGAGCGATATGTCTTCAACAAGAGGGATCAAAAACTTGATGAAAATGTAGAGGACTACATTGCTGCTCTTCGCACTCTGGCGAAATCTTGTAATTTTTGCGATTGTCTATCTGATAGTTTATTAAGAGATCGCATTGTTCTGGGTATCAGAGATGATGATACCAGGAAACGTCTGCTGCAAGAATCCCAGCTAACTCTAAAGACTAGTGTTGAGATGTGCCGGGCTGCTGAAGCAACTCATCTACAACTGAAGACCATGGGATCTGCAAACTCTGCTTCTGATACTGCTGACGGCGCTTGTGCTGTGTCTTCTGATGCTACAAAAAAGAAGAGTTCTTCGACTGCTTCTTATTCTCACGCTGATGCTCAGCGTAGCTGTAAATTTTGTGGCCAGAAACATATTCTGAAGAAAGAACTCTGTCCAGCTTGGGGGCAAGTCTGCAAGCTCTGCAAGGGGAAAAATCATTTCTCTGTGAAATGTTATAAGAAAAAGAATCTACACTCTGTAGATGATGATGAAGGCTGCTACAAAACATCTTCTCATGGAGAACTATTGCTGACTGTCAAATCTGAACGACGAAATAAGTTGATCAAGGCTGAAATGATCATTCTTGGACAAAAAGTTGTCTGCCAAGTTGACTCTGGGGCCAGTGTAAATGTTATTCCTGTGAAGTTTATTAAAAACGCACCACTGTCTTCAACTTCAACAACCCTACATGTATATGATGGGAATACACTGAATCCCATTGGAAAGACAACTCTTGCTGTGAAGAACCCAAAGACTGGGAAAATCTTCAACATTGAATTTGTCGTTGTTGACAAAGCTCTGATTCCGCTACTGGGAAAAGAGACATCTGAGAAGATGGGTTTGATAACTGTGAACTACAGTAACTTGAGAGCGTGGACAAGGTGACTACTCGGTCTGACTCCCAATCTGCTACTTCTATTGAAACACCTGCGCCCACAACCTCACCGTCTGTTGATATCTTTGACACTTTTGCTGATGTTTTTGATGATCGTCAGGGTGACTTACCTGGTGTTGCTCATTTGGAAGTTGACCCTACTGTTACGCCTGTTTCTTCCCCTAGTGGACGTGTACCTCTGTCTATGGATGCAAAAGTGAAAACTGAACTCGAGCGATTGATTGAGAGAGATGTCATTGTACCTGTGGATGAACCTACTGACTGGACAAATAGAATGGTTATTGCTACGAAGAAATCTGGTGAACTTCGTATCTGCCTTGATCCTCGCCCTCTGAATAAAGCTCTAAAGCGTGAGCGTTACCCTCTACCTGTCATGGAGGACATTCTGCCAAAACTATCTAATGCCAAGCTCTTCTCTAAACTTGATCTCTCCAGCGCTTATTGGCACGTTCATCTTGATTATGAATCTAGTCTGCTCACCACCTTCCAGACTCCGTACGGTCGGCACAGGTGGAAAAGACTGCCCTTTGGAACATCTGTGAGCTCTGAAATGTTCCAGAAGCGTCTGAATGTTGCTCTTGATGGTCTTGAGGGTGTAATAGGTGTATCGGACGATATCATTGTCTACGGCTCTGGTGACAATATTGAAGCTGCTACTCGAGACCATGATAAGAATCTCTCGGACTTGCTGAACAGATGTCGTTCTGTTGGCATGAAACTGAACAAAGACAAAGCTGAGATAAGAAAGACTGAGATTTCTTTCCTAGGTCATCGGATCACAAGTGAAGGCTTGAAGATCGATCCTGAGAAAGTTAGAGCTGTTCTGGAAATGAAGAAACCCGAGAACGTTGAAGATGTGCAGCGGTTCTGTGGTTTTGTTAACTACCTGTCTAGGTTTTTGCCGGCGCTTTCTGACACTCTCGAACCCATTCGTCAGCTGACTCGTGCTGATGTTGAATGGAGTTGGTCGGCAAAACATGAAGATGCTTTCCATGCTGTTCAGAAAATGGTGACCGAAGCTCCTGTGCTTGCGTTCTACAACCCTGCTGAAGAGTTGACAATACAGTGTGACTCCAGCCAAAGTGGCCTCGGTGCTGTATTGATGCAGAATGGCAAACCGATCGCATACGCTAGTCGTTCTTTGACTGACACTGAAAGAAGGTATGCACAAATTGAAAAAGAGATGCTAGCCATTGTTTTTGCCCTAGACAAATTCCACCAGTATACTTTTGGTCGGCATACCAACGTTGAAAGTGATCACAAACCATTGGAAGCGATACTCAGAAAATCGCTATCGGCTGCTCCTCGTCGTCTGCAAGGAATGATGCTCCGTATTCAAGACTATGATATCACTGTGAGTTACAAGAAAGGCAAAGAAATGTATCTTGCAGATACTCTATCTCGAGCATACATTGACTGTTCTGATAACAGCCAAGGTGACTTTGAATTTGTCAACATGGTTAGCTATCTGCCTATTGGTGATGAGAGACTCTCTAAACTGAAAGAGGCAACTGAGAGAGATGAAATTCTCCAACAGATGAAATCTGTCATCATTCGTGGATGGCCAGATGACAAAACTCTACTTCCTGCCGAACTGACTCCATATTACAGTTTCAGAGATGAACTGTCGGTACAAGATGGGCTTCTCTTCAAAGGTGAGAGAGTCGTTGTGCCCATGTCAATGCGCTCAGAAATGAAAATGGCTATACACTCTACTCATACAGGGATTGAAGGATGCCTGAAGAGAGCGCGCGAATGCTTGTTTTGGCCTGGAATGACTGGCGAAATCAAACACTATATCTCTACTTGTGAACTATGCCAGACATTCAACTCTGCACAACAAAAAGAAACCCTCATGAGCCATGACATTCCTAATCGTCAGTGGGAGAAGATAGGCGTAGACCTGTTTGAGCTTGAAGGCAAAGACTATCTAGTCACTGTGGACTATTTTAGCAACTACTTTGAGATTGATCGACTGGAGGACACTAAAGCTTCCACTGTTGTCCGCAAACTGAAAGCTCACTTTGCCAGATATGGCATACCCTGCACTGTGATCTCTGATAACGGTCCACAATTTACGTCAGAATCATTTTCAAGGTTTGCCAAAGATTGGGACTTTGAACATTGTACTAGTAGTAGTAGCCCACACTATCCAAGATCTAATGGGAAAGCTGAATCTGCTGTCAAGACTGCTAAGACTCTGCTGGTGAAAAACAAGGATGACCAGTTCCTAGCCTTGCTCAATCATCGCAACACTCCTAACCAAAGTGGTACCAGCCCGGTACAGTCTTTTCTGAATCGAAGAACAAGAACTCTAATGCCGATGTCTGAGAACCTGTTGAAGCCTAGAACTGTTGAACTTGAGAAACACAGAGCAAAACTACTGGAGAAACAGAAGAAATCTGCTCACTACTATAATTCCCATGCTAAGGACTTACCTCCTCTTGAGGAAGGTGACGTTGTGAAACTGAAACCGTACGGTGTCGGATCCAAGAAATGGGCAAGTGGTACTGTTATGAATCGACTTGATGAAAGATCCTATGAAGTTGCTTCTGGCGATGCTATCTATCGTCGCAATCGTGTACACTTGAAGAAAGTGTTATCCCCTGCTGACCAGACAACTGGCGCTTCTGATCCTGCTTCTGACGCTGTTCCTGATGTTCAGAGTCCTGAGGACCAGCTATCTACATCACCCTGTAGACCAAGCCCCGTGCCTGTAGTCCCGATGCCAACTCAACCATCAACACCCTTTCGACCGACAACCCGATCCTATTCTGAAAAACCTGCTGCTGTTGGAAGTTCGCCAAAGATTCCAATTCGAACGCGTTTCGGTCGCGAAGTGAAAGTGCCAAGACTGAAAGACTTTGTGTACCTAAGTTAAAGACGATTTAACCCTCGATTTCGAATCGAACCGTTGTCTTTGTATTTCGTTGTCGTTCGATCTATTCGTTCGCTCGCGGTTTCTGAACGCGTTCCGAACTTACGCACTCTGTTGATCTCGGACTCGCTAAACGATGGGGGATGTTACATTATTGCTCGATCATGTGCCTATGATCGCCCCAGAGTTATCTTTTATCCTTTTGTAACTGGGAGTTATTTCCCTTCCCTTTTTCTTGAGTTTTGGAATAAACCGGTCATGTTCATGAGCTCTGGTCTTCTTCTTGTTCTTTCTAAAAGTTCAAGCTACGAACTTTAACATGGACGGTGAAAAATGACCGCTTTTATCTTTCCCACCACAGTGTTCGAACCAGACTCATCGGTGTTATTCGAAAGCTCTTTCACTGTGCTACTGGGATGGGTCTGTGCGACGACAGAGAGTGGGACGAAACAAAACGCCATACGAGAGTGGAGGCGGGTGGCGGGGATTTTCAGGGGGTTAAGGAACAGAGGGTAGATAATATATTGAAGGGCATAGCTCGTTGTAGCAATTATCTACGAAGGGTGTTGGCTTGTCGTGTACCAATCGGCACTTACAGACAATTAACAGATTTACTCACAGTCTAATCAAAATTCTTATAGTCAAGGACCACGTAGGCCTCGGTCTTGTTTTTGGCCCCACTAC
Organism: Oncomelania hupensis; assembly: GCA_036898135.1. Taxonomy (NCBI): domain Eukaryota; kingdom Metazoa; phylum Mollusca; class Gastropoda; order Littorinimorpha; family Pomatiopsidae; genus Oncomelania; species Oncomelania hupensis. Next base: position 32,333,572 of record CM072523.1, on the reverse strand, counting down.
AGATATCAAAACTCTGTCTCTCTTTCTTTCTGTCTGTCTCTCTTTTTTTAATCCAATCAGTCTTTCACACCCACCCAAAACTTCCACCACCATGATGGGATCAGATCACCAATGAATCTACCAAACGTGTTGATATGTCATGCTTACTCTGTCGGTCGGAATCAATTACAGATGATCTAGCGTATCTCGTTGAGACAAAAGGCCCCTTCGAACAGACAAATGAGTAATTTGGCAGGTAGCTTGGCTTGTGGGCAAAATTACAAGATTTTCCGCGGCCTGTAATTCTGTGTGTGTGTGTGTGTGTGTGTGTGCGTGTGTGTGTGTGTGGGTGTGTGTATGTTTGTGTGCACGCGAAGTGTAGAAGAGTCTATATATATGATTATTCCGGACGATTACGTTGCGTGTGTTCAAGCCGTAATAATCAACGTTTAATGTCTATCTTTATTTGCTATTGCCTGTGTTTACCTGACATGACCTTCACTTTGTCTTTAATAAACAGGCGTCTTAATTAAGTCTTATTCTGAATATCCGGTATCCAATGGCGTCCAGTACCAAGAGTGGATGTTCAGGTTATACTAAATATCTGGTTCTACAACCACTATTTGCTTTTTAAAAACAAAAAAGAAAAAAAAAAGATCAAAGTCATTGGAGAAAGAAGGATTCCGGCGCCCCGCAGTGGTTTCGCAGTCGTTCAGTGAAATTTGGTTAAACACAAAATTATGAGTTTCTATAACATGCGATCTTTTCAACTCCCGTTTTGCTGTCCGTTCGGCTAAATGGATAGATTACTTAGAATTAATGTTTTAGCAGTTTTATTGTTCTTTTAGTCTCGCTAGCGGTTAAAGGGACACACGCACGCACACACACACCCACACACAAAGCACTTGCAGACAGATAGATAAACACGCACAATACGAGCGCGCACACACACAGAGACTCACACATGTATATAAAAGTCACATATATAAAATATACATAGGCTACATGTACACAATTACATATGCACACACACATAAACGCACACACATATAAATGCACACACGCACGCACGTACACACACAAACACACACAGAGGAGCGCGCGCTCGTGCCCACACACAAATTTCGATAGTGCATATGCATGGGGAATTGGAAGCAGAGCTAACAGAAGGGTGATTTGCAGCGGCGAGAACGGCTGTTAAGCTAATTCAGGTTTAACACTAAGCTGATCTGCATGGACGCGGTGAATGGTGCGTGTTCAAACGTCTTTTTGTAAAATAAACTAAATATTTCCACCAGTAGAATGTAAGCCTACGAGATTTCACCAACCTAAATTGATTGGATTAAAACATTGAATCGATTTACTCCGGTAAAATCTCGTAGGCATTCATGCTACTGGAGAAAATATAAAATGATGATCGATTGGACAACAGATGTGTAGTTTTACGTGCATTTGAGGAGTAACCAAAACTTACATAACACTTTACTCGCTCGCTTCTTCCAAAAATGACAATGCCTACAGCTACATTATTAGACAGTGGTATTTTGCTTTTTAAACAAATGGTTTAATCTATGAAAATTGTAACATCCACGTCGGCTATAAGAGCTTTCTGAAGGAGCGAGCGCAGTGCCATATTAAGAAGCCGCTTAGACTATAATGTTCTCCCTTCATTATTTAATGTCATTTCTATTTTTTGTTCATATATATGCAAATTTCAAGTCTTTTGTAAATGTAAACGTGTACTTTACTATGTAGTTGTCACTGCTCTTGTGTGTAAATGTGTATTCTTGGTTTAGCCTGTGAATCTGCCCGTTGTATGCATGTATGTGTTGTGTGTGTGAGTGCACGCATGGGCGTGGTTATTGTAAAATATATTATAAGTGGCACGACAAATTTTCACTGTATTTTTTGTGTGAATAAAGATTTCCTGACTTGACTTTACTAAACGGTATTCCTCAGAAATGTAAAAAAAAGCTACACATCGTACACGAAACATCTGTGTCATACAGCGTATACAGACTATTCGACGCATGCTCCATTTGAGAAAGAGGGAAAAGGAATTATCTAATCGTATCAGAGTCTACATTGCAAAAAAAAACGAGAACAATTTTACTTCCACTTTTTTTTCAATTTTTTTTTTCGTACTGTCAGAAAGCATTTGTTTTTGTAGATTTGAACAGTTGTTAGTTTGGTTTGGTTTTGAACAATAAAATTTCTTATGTTTAATGTCTTACATGACACCGGGGTGGCTTCGTGGCGCAGTGGATTAGTCGCTGTTTTTTTTACAGGGGCGAACTTACGTGACTTTGGTACGAGACTATTGAGGTCACCAAGGATTTTCTACGGGTACTCCGGTTTCCTCCCCTACCCTTTCAATAATGGTATTGGATGCACCCAATCTAAAATTAAAAATTAAAATTCGACTTCTTTTCCGTCCTCTAATTACGATCTTCCTGCATTACACCACATGTTTTCGTGATAGCTGTGTGTTTGCTGTGTGCTTGTGAGAGAGTAGGTGAAACATGTGATCGTGTATGTTGGTACAGATCCCCGCGCTTTGAGCCTGATTGGTGATTTGGGGGGGGGGAGGGAGCGCGTATTTAGCATTCATTATTATTATTAGTAGTAATACTTGTGTTGTCATTGATTTCAACAGAAGCATGTAAACAGGGACAGTAGCCATTCACGGTGTCCAGGCACAAACAGGCGGTCCAATTAAGCAGCGATTTGTTGGCAAAACACCACTGGATAGCTGATCGAGTGTTATTGTCAATGCCCACATCTTGATACCCTGATTTGCGAAGAAGAAGAAGAAGAAGGTGGAGGAGGACGAGGACGAGGAGGAGAAGAAGAAGACAGACAGAAGGGAAGAGAAGAAGAAGAAAATAGATAGAGATGAGGAGGAGGAGAAGAAGGACGAAGAAGAAGAAGAAGAAGAAGAAGAAGAAGAAGAAGAAGAAGAAGAAGAAGAAGAAGATGATGATGATGATGATGACGATGATGTTGATAATGATAATCATGATGATGATGATGATAATGATGATGATGATTATGATGATGATGATGATGATGATGATGAATGAAGGGGAAGAAGAGAAGGAGACTAAGATAAGAAGAATATGATGATGATGAATGAATGATTGATTGATTGATTGATTCACTCATTCTTTGTGATCTGAGTCCCTTACCTTTGTATCCGCCATGGGGTAGTCTCCCATTGTCAAGCTCTCCGTTCTTGAAGACAATATCCTTGCCTTCAAACGATAAGTCCAAGTACCGAAGTTTCGAACTTTTCCCGCTCTTTCCGCTGTTGGAGCGGCTGGTGTTGGCGTCTGCTTTCATTTTTCGAAAAGCAGAAGTTCAGCAAACTTTCACTCAGCTCGAAAGAAGATTCTTTAGTGAGATTAACGACATAAAATATCAACAAGTTATCCACAGCGTTTGACGACAGTCATTTTGAAGACCTTTGAAGCAGACGTGTTATGCTTATTTCTATTTTTTTAAAAAACCACAGCAAGAAATCACAATAAAAATGTCATTGAAGATGAAACAATGAAGAATGCTGTTGCTATGTTGTTTCAGTAGTAATGTTACCAGAACTTTCCACAACAAACATTCAATCAAAACTTAGAAAAACAAAACACTGGGAAATGTTAATTTGGCGATACTTTAAGATTTGATATCCAGAATCAGGCAGAACAGAAAACACCACCTAAATGTTCAGATACCAAACAAGCTTTTATTATTTTCCGGGTAAGAAAATAGGATGTTACAAATATTTTTTTTTTAAATTTCCTTATTCACCAGATGTCCATGGCACAAAGATGTTGGTGTAACTAATTCTGAACAAAGCCAATTGCTATGCACTTCTGTGCACCTAAGATAACAGTAGGTCTAGAGTGCTGCGCTGCGTGATCCTGTAGCAGCCGATGGTATTCTGACTTTCGAAGAAAAAGAATGTATCCCTACGGCGACACGTGTGCAGGATGTTGTCGTCTGCTGATAAGCCCGAATTGTAGCTAGGCATCAAAGGCTGGGTGGGGAAGCTAGCCGTCACGGTTCCTGCTCATTCATTCATGATGGCATTGATTAGTGACGCGCGCAGGTCGATACAATTGTTCCTTTCTTTAATCTGCCCACAGCATCAAGGTATTACCTGCCGCGCCATCGGGGCTCCATGTCAGGGCGGCGGAAATGATGTCACTCTCTGAAAAAAAAATAAAACATGAAATGCACTGTACTGCGATGCATGCAACACGTGCAATCAAGCAATGTCTGTTTCAACATGCGAATGAAGAATTCGTGTTGTCTACATACATCTGACCAAACCAACTAAACTTGAAAGAAAAAACGAATGCCAATACTATTAGTTTTAGCAATACGAATTATTTATCTCATTAGGGAGTTCACAAATGGTTCCAACATGTCATGTTAAATGCCACACACAAGACATAATAATTATAGGCCAACAAATTACACAGAAAACGACCAGTCCGGTTTCAAATAAACTGTCATGCTCGGATACCTTTACATACATCTCAGGAACCAAGATTAAGTGACTTCTTTACACAATAATTATGCGCTTGCTTCTCAAAAAAAAATTACACCCACCCCCATCCCTAGCCCTCCCAGCCCACTTCCTATGTATTTTACTACAGTGTACAGTTATTTCCTTTTCTTCTATGGCACTCATTGCGTTTCCCTGCAGCTGAATTCCGCTTCCGTTATTCGGCCTAGTCTTTGGTCCTTCAGAATGCATGCAAGTTTAGTTTTATAGATTAACGTCCCCGGACACATAAGCGTATAGGGGACGAATGTGTTTTTTTTTTTTTGTTTTTTTTTAATGCATGCAAAGTACACAACGTCCATCACATCCTTGTACTAGGTTCCGTATGATAGGGGCGAAATTTTTTCATTGGTGTCATCGGATCTATATCTACATAGTACGGATTTATAATTTCCTCGTACGACATGCGTGCAAAAAGGGAAAGTGATTGTTTTTTGTTTTTTAAATCAGATTCCTGGTTTTTAATGCATGATAAGAGGCTCTGAGACGCAGAGTAACAAAAACAAAACAAACAAAAGTGAAAAACACCATAGGTTTTGTTTCTCGTCGTCATTTTTTTTCTCCTCCAGATACTGGATTGTTACATAATAAACAACTTAAAATAAACTATAGATTGAGCACGGTGTATCACGACTAAAAGAACATTTTAGTTTTGTTTTGTAACTTTGTTTTGCTTTAAATGGTCTAAAACAAATCAAAACTTAACACATTTTTCTCACGGTTATGATTGAACAAACCCTTGGCGACTTTACTACTTATTAGCTGGATTGTAACTCCTGATGAATTTGTATAGCGAAATATATTAATAATAGTTATGGAAAATCATAGGTTCTGTTGCGTTTGATCTCAGTTCAAGCTTCCTGTTACTGTTAGTGTTACGGATACGATTTTCCGTTATTTCTCTGTCTTCATTATATTAACACGAAGAGATTTTCTTGTCATGTAAATCAAAAGAGTGTAGAATGGGGGGTGGGATGGAGGGTGGGGGGGTAGACACAACACATTTAAACAAAATAAGCTGGATCTATCATAAATAAATGTGTAAGCTTAATTGTGTGATTATTATAGATAACTCTTGAAACAACAGGTCACACCAATAAATGTTAGTCTGTAATGAATAAATCATTGTCTTGGCTGATTGATACAGCCTTAGGAAATCACGCTCACACACACACACAAACACACACACACATACACACACACGCAAGTGCACACCCTCACACACGCACACACACACACACACACGAGCTCGATCATTTATGAATAAACTCGTGACTTCGTGGACTGTATTAATCTTCATCTATCACCAACACCAAAAAACAACAACAAATCACATTAAAATTCGATTTATCAATTACGTATAAATGTGCAAAATGTATTCTAATTTTCATATTCTTCTTTATTTTTCTTTTTTTAACGCCTTTTTTTTGTTGCTGTTGATTGTACCTAAGTAAGCTACTCGAGCCTATTATTAAATCATTATCAGAACCTGTGGGTATGCTTCGGGGTCACACTGCGTAGCTCGGGCTCGCCAAGTCTTCCATTCAACCTCTCAATAGTGAGAGGTGCTCGACCGAGTCCCAGCTACGTCGCGTGGTTTCAGATCGCTCTCTGTTTCTGGCTGTAATTTCTCAACCTGGCCCATCACACGTGAGAGACGTTGGTTCTAACCTAAGGCTAGATGTACTGGAGAACGGTGCAATAAAAGCAGCAGCAGCAGTACATCTAAGGAAGTTGATTCCAAGTTCTAACCTAATGCTAGACGTAATGGGAGAATGCAGTTGCCGTTGCAGTAGCACGTCTAAAGAAGTTTCCTATCCAGGGCCGGATCTTGGGGGGGGTTCCTGGGTTCCGGCCGGAACCCCCCCCCACCCCCCTGGCCCATTCGATGTAACCTCACTACAGTCAAAAAAAAAATATATATGGAGTTTTTTTAAAGCTCTAATTTAGTTGACACTGTTGGAAGTTAAAACGTTCCTCGATTCTACTCAAGTTCCTCCGAGCGGACACTTTTTGTCCCCCCCCACACCCCCCCACCACCCCCTTAAAACCCCCTTAAAAAATTATTCATTTGGAACCCCCCCACTCCATCCAAGAGTTAAGTTGATCCGGCCCTGCCTATCCTACCCTAAATCCCGTAACTCGAAATTCGCTGGGCACCACAGATGATCGTTTAACCATCTTATCTCTGTCCTCATCAGCCCTCAAAGGAGCTTCCTCAGTGTCAAGCCTTTGTTTTATTTCGAAGAAGTTGGTTCTAAAATCCTTTTCACCACTGTGAGCAGGTCATCGTGTTGTCTAATGGCTTGTATGATGGTCTTTCGGACTTCGTCGTTGGTGATGTGCTGGGTATAGGAAATGGCCAGAAGTCTTCTGTAGCACCTCACGTCCATGCTTTGTATTCTTCGTTGGAGATCTGCTGTGAGGGTCCATGCTTCGCAAGCATATAGGAAGATGGAGATGACAAGTGAGCGCAGCAGTCTTACCTTGGAATGTAGACTTATGGTCCTGTCTGTTCCAAATTGGCTTCCACATCGCCAGGGCGGCAGTTGTTTGTGCGATCCTGGATAGGACTTCCTCTCGGGACCCATTGTCTGATACAATGGCTCCTAAATATTTGAAGCTATGCACTGTGTTGAGGGATTGGCCTTGGAATTTGATGTCCGTGTTGTTGGTCATCATTTTGGTCTTCTCAGAACTTTTTTCCATGCCATAGGCTCTGGAGGTGGTGTCAAGCCTCTGTACAGCTGTTCAAGTTCTTGTTCCTCTCCAGCCAATCCATCAATAATAGATAATAATAATAATAATAATAATAATAGTTGGTTCTAACATATATATATCGGTAGCATGCATGCGGGGTCGGGTTCTGTGAGGTCTTTAATCAAAGAGGGCATGAAACATTAATGACAGCCCAGCAGCAGTCAAACCCCTTTCAATTAGCCTCTTAGGTCACGACCTTACTCAGTAACGGTAAAGATGGCAACATGATCTAAACAATCCTGCCTTTGAATGAAAGGCACTTAATATTACTGTATACTTGCTTCTGTTGTTGCAGTTCTTGGGTCGAACGTGATAACCATATTGACCATGCCTAAAACTATCTAGACCAGGCTCACTGGTATATAAAACAATATCGACCATGCTTAACGCTATATAAGCTAGTCACATTACTACAGACCGTATACCCCTTATATATATATATATATATATATATATATATATATATATATATATAATATATATATATATATATATATATATATATATAATAAAATTATATTAATAAACTAGTCTATAATACAACATAGATTACAATTAGCGTTTAATCGAAAAACAACTTCCTTAAATGTGAGGTACTCTAAATATATTCACAACGTTCAAATTTTGAGGAAAAAAAAGGGAAAATTTAACTGAGCGGAAAAAAATAAAATGAGTATAAATATAAACTAGATAAAATAAAATTATTTTTAATTTATTTTTGATTCCACCAAACAGTGCGCCAACTCTTCATCCGACGAAAGTTCAAATACGTAATAATCTATTTTACTGGAGGACTGCATTTCGTCATACCTTAAGGCTTATCATATACATCTATATCCTTTTCTTCGACTATGTCTTCATCACTATCCCTACATCACCATCACCATCATCATCATCTTCATCAATATCATCTTCATCATCATTACCATCATCATCATCATCATCATTTTCATTATCATCTTCATCATCATTATCGCTATCATCCTGATGATGACAATGTGGCCTTCAATTTAAAGACACCGGTATGGTGGCTAATACGAAAAAAGGTCTGAAGTGGGAAAAGAACATAATTACTGCAATAATTATGTGGCAAACTAACATGAGACTGCTATGTTCTACACATTGAAAATATTGTACAGCCTTCTTTGTCACTGGATGAAAAGAAAACACGATAATAGTATAGGCTATTCCTCCAAACCAACAAAATATTCAAGCAGTCAAATCCCCGCTGAAAAATGACGTCATTAACAAAGTTTAAAAATATTAGTAATTATTTCTTCTTTCAATTGCATGCAGCTATTTAAATTTTTTTTTTTAAATCTTTGTATATTAACTTTCCCCTACTTTTAATTTCAGTACCTGGTTAGGAAACGTAAATAAATTAATACTTGACCAAACCAATGTATTTACAGTGTACAGACTACGTTAAATGAAAACAAACTAGGACAATAGCATTCCCTCCTTTACTCCCCCTCCACCCCCTCCCTCCACCCTTCAACTCACCGCCCCCACACCCACCCCCTTTATCTCAACCCCTTCCTCCCCTTTCCCTATAAGGGCAGTTGAAGATCGTAAATTTATATTCCGTCCGAGACGGCAGTCAATTATAATTGTAAGAAGCGGGATATATATTCCCCCCAAAATGACAGTCGCCGAACGTATACATTTATATTATAGTGCTTTTCCAAACGTCGGTCAAATTTGACACTGGACAATCATTCTAGTTTTATTAAAGCCAATGTAGGCCTGGTATAACCCTTAAGATGACAGTCGATGATTGAATTATATATTCCGCTTTTGTTTGTTTGTTTGTTTGTTTTCTTTTTAAATAAAGAAAGAAAGTAATCAAATTCCAACTGAACAAGACATTGAATTGCCAATATAACATCTCCTTAAAACAAAATGAGAGTCGAGTGTTGCATTGTACCACAAAAGGGCTCTTGCTAACTCAGCGAACAATCGTATAATGAATGCCTGCGTATTTCTCCTACACTCTATTAGATAATTATGAAACTGAGTAATCGCGATTTGACTGGGAGGCAGGGATTTAGCCCTAAGGGCTTAGTAACGAGCTACAAGTGTTTACAGAACTACCCTTGTGACCCTAGAGCGTGACCCTGTCAAATAACCTCAGCAGACGATGGATCTGTACTACACTGAATTTAGAGTTTAAAGTTCAATAAATGACCAACATTTTGAAGAGAATGTGTAAATCAGAGTGTGTCATACCTTACAGTGTACTTCCCAGGTCGAGAAAGTGTAGGTCAATAATATATCATCCAAAACATGTACGTGCACTGGATTCCGAGAAAGTTGCTTCAAGAACCACAAATCACGCAGTTTACACCTAACCCCAGTGTACTTCACATGTCAATGCACCGCTGGAGAGGCCTATCGTGACTTCTGGAATTTAAAACTCATTTTTCAATCACGTTATCAGTCTGAACCTGTGCACAGAAAAGTCGACAAGTTTAAAATAACTGTCGTTTGCTTTTAAAATGGTCTGTTCTACTCCCACTGTAATGTGTAGGAGTTCCCATATAAGCTATAGAACTCTCTCTCTCTCTCTCTCTCTCTCTCTCTCTCGGACGGTTCAATCTGTTGGAACTGTGTTGGGCTCAAATCTCCCCCACACACACCTTACCTGGTCCAAGTTGGTTTCTGACTATAGGTACACATACATATCCTTTGCCAAGCAAGTCAAATCCGACCAGAATAGCGATCGATTAGAGCAGAATGCGTACCCCGCCGAGCTTTTCTGCCACACCGGCCAGTCTTTAAAGCCTTTTCAGAGCGAGTGGAAGAGAGAGATATCCAGTTTAACGCGGTTGATTATTATCCTTCCATCCTTTATCCGCTATTCTTTGGAGAACCGAAACTCTCTTGAAAGCATTGAACGGATTCGGGTAGTAGGGGACTAAAGCGTTGTTGATACGGGTTGCCAAGGGTGACCAAAGGGTTAGAGTCCCGGGTGCGAGCCGCTAGTTTTAGAGAGGTTCCAGACAATTCAGCACGCTGGGCACGTGTCTTCACGCTGCACTCAAACGAGACTTGCAAATAACGATCTTGTATTTTTTGGATAAAAGGGTATTCAGAACTATCGCCATTTTAGTTGTAACACTGTTATATATAGTTTATATAGAGTTGTAACCAGACCTAGTGAACATTACATTTGAAGAGCATTTGAGACTTGAGCCGGAACTCCGGTATGCAAAATAATCTCAGGCCCAGGAAGAAAAATGCTACAATATTTCTGGATTAGACAGGGTGTGGATAATGTGGGGTTCGGGGCACAGTTTTGTAAGTTGTGGTTCTGTTGGGGCCATTTTACTTTTGTAGCGTTTTGACACAATCTGTCTTTAAATGCTCGGTGACTCTTTTTGTTCGGCTGCCGCTTTGGTTACACGTTGCAATGCATTGGGCGCGGATTGACTGTTTTCAAAACACTGAATTGAGCAGAGTGTTTGTGAAGAGAAAAAAGTCCGGCACATATTTATTCATTCGTTCGTGCATTTAACGGTTGAATATTCTATCTATGCAACTTTTGTTGTGGTTGTAAAGAGAAAGGCTGACTTGCATATGAAACGTCATTCGTTCATTGCTTTTAACTTGTTGAATATCTATGCAACTTTTAACATCAATAACACTACTTGTCGCTAGGGTTACTGTGATCTTAGCATAGTACGATCAGAAAGATTCTATGATTCTCTTGGTATGACGAAGCCGGAGAGAGAATGTGAGAGAGAGAGGGGGAGAGAGAGAGAGAGAGAGAGAGAGAGAGAGAGAGAGAGAGAGAGAGAGAGAGAGAGAGAATTAGACAGAGAGAGAGGGAAAAAAATTTAGAATTGAGGAAGCGAAATTAAAGAAGTGCGCCATCTTTCTGCCTGCATGTTAGTTAGTTATTAATTGTTTACATGGTCCAGCGGGCTGCAAAGAGCCGAATCAGAACCACAAAATCAAGACCACAACTTGGCTAAAAAGAGGACTAATCCTTGATCCGCTTAAAAGATCTGCTGAAACAACCCCAATGGTAACACTGAAGGCACTCCATAAGCCGGTCACTGTACAATAAAGGCATCCCACGCAGGGGACGCCGAGGCTATACTCTAATTTATCGAACCCCCATTCACAAAAACAAAATAGAATACAAACATCATTATAAGATATCAACAAAACACATATATATAAAATGCCTACATTGCTAAATAATAATATCATAGGAAGCCCTAGTGACCATTTGGCAGAAAGCGTCCAAGATACAACAGACCTCACACACAAATGAGAAGTTTTGTCCCGGAAGTTTTCCCAAAAAAAGGTAGGTGACTGGTCTAGCGAAGAAGAAGACAGTATAGTAGATTGACAGAAAAGAATAGGAATGAGAAAGAACAAATGAGAAAGATAGCGACAGTGGGAATTTAAAGCACCAAATTTCCAGAAAGTGGGGATACTATTTATACAGAAACCTACGTCACCCCTACGAGGGGAAAATGCATGTGAGAGAGTGTGTGATACATGAAAGCATGTATGTTGGTACAAATCGCTGCACTTTGAGCCTGAATGGAGATTTGGGGGAAAGCGCATATTTAGCATCTAGCATTATTATTATCATTATTAAACCAAACAGAGCAGATACCCAACACAATATTACAGAAATCACAAAAAAGACACCCAAACAAAATCGAAACTGAGAAAAAAAAACATTTATTTGATGGGAATTTAAATGAAACAACAACAAAAAAAAAAAAATGTTGACTCACAATAAAATCAAGTATGACACGAAACATTTCTTTGACTCCAAATAAATTCAACGTTAAAAAACAACAACATTTTTTTGACTCAAATTAAAATCAAAACTAAAGAAAGTAACGTTTATTCGACTCACATTCGTCACAAAAACTGAGTCAACAAAAAATGACGCACTTACCAAAATAGTACAGTTCAAACTAAAAAGTGTTACAAAACTAAACCAAAAATGAGACCGAACCAAACACAATATAAATAAACAAGTAAATAAATAAATAAATAAATAAATTAATAACTAGAACACTGCATTCAGTAAATTGTTTTTATTCGTCATAGCTCCCTTTTCCAATTCTACCACTCTCCACCATGATAAATTCAATTTTTGTGCACACATAGACACATACCAAAAACCACACACAAATAACTAACAATAAATAAAATATAATAATAAACATATAACACAAAACAAAATAAAATAAAATCGACTAAAATAAATGTACAATACAAAATGGCTTACATAATTATTTAGTCACATATCATATCAACGTTCTAAATAGTGTGGTCCAAAACACATTACATTACATTACATGATTATTGCTTTAGGTCCAGCGGACTCTACCGAGCCAAATAAGGACCGGACAACCCCTGATCCGCATAAAAGATCTGCTGAAACAACCCTAGTGGTAAAACTGAAAGCTCTCCACCAGCCAGTCACTTTACAATAAAGACATCCCACACAGGGGACGCTGAGGCTGTACTCTAATTTATCGAACCCCCGTTTACAAAAACAAAATAGAATACAAACATCATTATAAATTATCAACAAAACACATACATATAAAATGCCTACATTGCTAAATAATAACATCACCAGTGACCACCTGGCAGAAAGCGTCCAATATTCCCAAGCTGATCCAACAGACCTCATACACAAATAAGGAGTCTTGTCCCGGAAGAGTTTTCAAGAAAAAAGGTAGGTGACTGGTCTAGCGAAAAGGAAGATAGTATAGCAGATTGATAGAACAGAGCAGGAATGAGAAAGAGCAAATGAGAAAGACAGCGACAGTGGGAATTTAAAGCACTAAATTTCCAGAAAGTGGGGATACTATTTATACTGAAACCCCCGGAACCCCAACGGGGGTGTCCAAAACACAAAGCATAACATTAATGCTACCACCACATGATCAGTACTTCCACACAAAAGCAATACAATCATGCCTCCATACTTCTCACACATTACAAATCTTGCTCCAATTAGAACTGTTCAAAAAATCCTACTTCTTACTTAACCTGCACCCCAGCCATGTTCAGATAACTGTGTCAAGCAATTCAAACATATTTTATTTGTTAGTTATTCATTGCTTACAGGGTCCAGCGGACTGCAAAGAGCCGAATCAGAGCAACTTTGGTTGAAAAAAAGATTCTGATCCGCAAAGACAAGCTGGAAAGATCTAAACGATTATCAAAGCCGGCAATGTACTCACTCAACAAACTAAAATTAAATTTACAAACAAAATAGAAACAAACATCATTAAAAATATAATATATCAAAACACAATCTAATTTTACAATACTCACCTCTCACTTAAAAACTAATACCCCACCTCACATCCACCTCACTAATTAAATACATGTTCTAATGCAGTGCCTAACTCATTATTCAAAAAAACTAAACTTCTAACAAAATATCTCACCTCTCTTACACAATGACACCTTATATTGAACATATAATCACATTTTCTTACAAGTCAGTTTTTCAATATAAATATATCTTTTTTTTCTAAAATTATTTATTAGAATAACTAAAAAAAAAAAAAAAAAACAAATACAAAATCTTCTCAAAAAAGATCACACACCACCCACACACCCATCTCTATCATACTGTTTCCAATAACAATAAATACACAAATTATAAAATTCAAATAATAAAGCCACAACAACACACACAATACAACAAAACAAAATCAAAAACACAACACAAATTTGTGGACAAAAACACAAATACACTTCACCTTCGAAAAGTTTCACATTGAAAACTGTGTGTTGTGTGACGCCCGATTACATTTGAGACTGATCCACATAGTATGATATATTTTGTTTTGCATTAGAGTATGATGTAATTTGTTATTTGTGTATAATTTTTTGTTTCTATGAGATTTCTATCTCTAGACTTGCTATCGATCGAAATGGATAGATCTGGTATAGCATTCTATTTTATTTAAATGAGAAATGACGTCACGCTTATAGAATCGAACTTTCTTTGATACTGTTGAAAGAAATAAAAATATAGTGTTGGATTGAAAAAAGCTTCATAAGACTCCTTCTGCCTTATGATAACACTTTATAACGATATTCCTTCTCTTATCAGGATATGCTGTTGTCATATAACAATATAATTTATTCACTATGTATATCAACTTTAAATTTTAAACATCTCTTCCCAATAACACATCCAAAACTCTCAAAAAAAAATAAAAAACTACCAGTACAAAAACACATTGTTGCACCAGCATACAAAAAAGTTGATGATATGTAGATTGATTTGATGAACAGCTGTTGGATAAAATAACACACAAGGATTCAAGCATTTGAGTATCTATAAATAAGAAAATTTTATACAAATTTAGTTAGATCAAACTTTCCTGTGATCGCAAAGAAAGATTGTGTGAGATAATTGCTCACGCTAAAATTTCAACAACAGAATATGAAAACAAAAATTATCTGCATCTTCTAGATGTATTATATACATACAACACAAATTCAGCTGACATTATACACACATTCAAGTATGTGTTTATACACTGTGTAATTAAAATTTACAGCATTTTCACAACATGCATTTATAATCTCAGCATCACACGTTGTTCTGTTGTTTGACTGTTATAATTGTGGCTTAGAAATAATCCCACTATGCACAATTTTGTAAAAATATATGCTGTAGATATGAATTATCTCTGTTCAAATGTGTGCATACATTAAACATTACTATGAACACACACACTTATAAACATCACCAACTCACATATGTACTACACCACACCAATAAATACACATTGTCATTGCACTTATGTACCTCCATCACACAAACTTACATAGTAATTAACACTGTTTCAGATATTAATTACCACAACAACACAAATGAAATGGGAGTTTGAGTATTTTTAGTAACACTGTTAACATTAACTCTTTATCATATACAGCTGCAAAAACATGCATTGTTATATTATGCTTGTACACATGTAGCACTCACACTGATGCATAAAAAAATATTTGTCATGAAAAATTTTCGCATCAATTGCCTATTATATTTGCACTTTCAGCATTTGATTAATTAGAAACTTTAAAATGTTGGGTTGTGCTTCAATCATTTTTATGCTAAAAACTTAATCTTATGCTAAGTTGACAGGCCTTTTTTGATTTACCATAAATGCCACAAAAACAAATAATACTACGTTAAAATTTTACATTCTGATGCAGAGACCCTGTTTTTTTTGTTGTCAATGACTAGATCATGAACTTGCATATATACGAGCTGTTAGATTTCCCCTGATGAGTGTAGAGGCGTATCCTGGTTATTACCTAGAGGGAGTATCAGCGGCTTTTGAGCACCACACTTTTCGACGCACAATTCGAGATGTATGAGATAGCTAACTCAACAATATTGTAAGCTGGGAAGCTCCCTCCAATGCGCATGCCTAGCCTACACTTTGGTTGTTTGACACATGCGGAGTAGGTGAGGGCAGATGGCATTTAATTAATTAATTAATTAATGCCATCGTTCTTACACAGCGCTTTTCCAGCTCACAAGCTATTCAAGGCATTGGCCGATACAGGATCTAACTCCAGCAGTGAGGCGAAAGTAACTGTATGTAGATAAAACTATATATATTATTACTAAAATCAAACACAAGTATAAATGGTGTGTCATTTCTGATTTTTTTCTGAATGGCACTTCGTCATAGCATTGAGTGTAGTTATTACATTCATAGTCTTTGGACAGCTTTCAACACACAACTCCTTCCATGACATTTTACTTTTTTTTTGTTTCTTACGCCTCACCCACCAAAGTCCATGAATACAACCTTAGTTAAACCTTTCCCATCCTTTTCTGATACCTGCAACAGTGGGGTGAGCGATCCTTGTCGATTCACCAATTCAATGTCATCTGCTACAGTGGCCCTTGCAGCGTGGATGTCTTCTATGTGAAATCTAAACTTTTTGAACATTTCTACGTGGTCAAAAAGGTTGAACGGGTTCTGCATGTCCTGGAGAATTCTATTTCTTCTCAATAATCTTCGCCGGCGATTGTTCAAGATCACGACAGCTGCCATTTTGTTTCTCGCTCTAATCCGTGCTAAGTGAGTTAGACTCATGAAAACGGCAGGATAGTTTAGCACTTGAGGATAGGTCTAACTTGGACTCATGCATACAAAATATTTAGCCTAGAGCTAAATTAGAGTGAGGTTAGGGCTAGATTGGTGTTAAACTCGGTAACTCGGACTTCTGCTTATGCCCTAGGACTGCCTATATTTTCAGGTTAAACATTACTGTATTTTTGACAGCCACTGAACAATGATAGTATTGGATTCTGATGAATTATCCAAATTCTAAGTCACATTAAAGTACAATATCCCAACAAAATTAATCCGATTTCTCTGTCACTCTGTTTCTAGATGAAACGACAATACCTTGTTGAATTTGCAAGGCATCTAGCTATGACTGAACAATCTGTACTTTTGAAAGATTTAAAAAACAAAATGACCAATATGGAACAAACTAGCAATACAAACATTGTCTATTTCCATAAATACAAACAAAAAAGCACTCCCAAATTCATTAAGATTTTAAACAAATCTATGATAAAATCTTAGAAAGAGGAAACCAGTCCTACTCACATAAAGCTCTTCTCTTAACCAGAAAACGCACCAAATCAGTTTGAGATACAGCAGGCTTCTGGTACAATTTCTATGCAATCAGACCAATCCAATCAAACCATCCATATTGCTAAGTTTATCACTTTTTTTAAAGCTTAAAACATTAAGATCTCTGGAATATTAAACAAATTAAATATATTTTGACATAACCACATTAACATTAAAAATTTTTTTTTTTAGAAAACTGTAATGTCAGCGGAAACTTCTCTGTAGGGTAGTTTTTCATTCCCACTTGTACGCACACACCTTGGGGGAATATAATTACAACAAAAAAGGATTTCAACATGTACTACTGTATCTAATTTTTGTCTACATGAATGTAAGTAAACACTACCTTTCTTTTCTTTCTTTTTTCATAAATCAAAGCTTGAACATTCGCCAAAAGGGTTCCATCAAAGTCACAGAAAGTTGATCGATGATCAAATACGAACAAAGTTTCATGGTCTGTATTTGACAATCAATTCCAACGCAGACACCCTGATTTCCAAATTATCTGTAAAATGTCCAGTTCAAAACTTATATGCAGGAGTTAGCAAAATAAGTTTTATTTACATTTGCATTCAAATTTGGAAGCTAGTTATCCAAATAAAGATTTGCTTAGAAATTTGGCAGCTAAGAGCATTTCAAATTATCTTTAAACTTTGTCCACATCCTTTGTATACCAGACTATACTACTGGTCTCATCAACAAATTATTCAAATTCAGATTCTTTCAAATTCAGATTCAACTTTCAATCAGTCAGACAGTTAAGGATACATCATATAACTGTACGTAGTCCAATTCTCTGTGCATATGTGTATGTAATCTATCTTTCTTTGTAACAGAATCAAGACTACCCCTATGGAAAACAACCAAGGCTGCTTGAGCAAGCTCGCCTCGGACTTTTAACAATCTATGCAAGCTGGGTATACTGGCCAGTGCATTGCGCAGCTTTTTTCAGCAGAAAATAATGCTATCAAAGAGCAAAGTTTATACAAACTTCATTATGATTTTTTCCTAAACCCTGGCTTATTTTCCATGCAAGACTCTCTCTCTCTCTCTCTCTCCCCCCTCTCTCTCTCTCTCTCTCTCTTTGTTCCCTCATAAAGCTGCAACATTAGTGTTCATAAGTAAAAGTGATTCTTGTTTTATGACAAGCATTCAACACAAATTTTGGAGTAAAAGATCACACATCTATCCTGCATGCATTTATCTCTCTCTCCCGACACCTTTACCCTTCCCCCTCTCGCTCGCCTCAAATAAAAACCGCACTGTTAAGTTTACTTCACTGATAACATACTTCCAACATCAATATAGATTTTCTAATTGTGCTCTTAACTCATTCTATCCCAAGCACGGATCAATCTGTACAGCACAGCCTCGCCATAACTGAGCAACCTTGGATTTATCCATAGGGCTGGGATAGTGCTTTTGAGCGCATCCTTATTTGGTTCTAATCGACTTCGAAGTGTTTATTTGATTTTATTTGATTTCCGGCAAACAACAAGCAAACGTGGTTCACTGATCCCGCTTTAGTCTTGATAGAATTTTCACACATTTTTTTCAACCATGGCGAGTCAGAAATGATAATACTCAGCCTGCCAGAGAAGTTGAAAAGCTCGTTAATGACGTTATGAACTATGATAGTAATTTTCATTCTGATGATCTTGACCAATTATTCCATAAGAATGCCTCAAATTTTGATTGAAAACTTTTCAGTAGTTTTAAAGTTATTGCGGTTCTTTTTTCTTTGTACGCATTATCTTTGAATTCTAGGAAAAGATTCTCTGCACAGCTAGGCCAGAGGTAAAGTGGCTGTCTTGTACAGCTGAGATAGAATGAGTTCTTGTATATAATCTCTCTTTCAAAGAACAGTGTTATTCCCTCTCACTAAGATCCTGTTCAAACATCACTGTAAAGGACTCTCAAATACCAGTCATTATTATTATTATCATCATCTAAAACAAACATTTTACTCAGCATCCCCTACAATTTTATCATTTAAAAGACACATTCTACTCAGCATCCTCTGCGTATACTTCAAAATCTTATGTTACTCATAATATTAAAGAGGCATTCCACTCAACATTCTAGGTACAGTTCATAACGCCTCATAAATATCAAGAGTCATCACTGATAATATTTAAAAGAGACGTTGAAAAGGCGGGTATTTGATCGGAATGGCACACTCTTGGTTTATCACCATGTGGTTCCAGCCCAGGTGACTGTACATCTGCAATAAAAAGTTCACGCCATCAAATAAGTAGTCAATATACAATACAGTATCAAAACAAAGGTAGCTAGACCTCTTAAATAAAAAGTTTACACCATTAAATCCTATCCTACCCTGCAACTCGAAAGTCGATGGGCCACCACATGTGATCGTTTAACCAGTGTACTCCATTTTTCTCTGTCCTCAGCAACCCTCATGGTTTCGCTCAGTGTCAAGCCAGTCCAGACCTGCCTACCCTCCGCTGAACTCAAGAGGAAGACAGAGGCAAGTTATGAGGAAGATTTTCCAACTGGCGAGGAAGATCGAGAGCAGCGTAAAAAAACAAACATAATAATTATTATACACAAACAGTACATGACAGAATTGGTGAAAACCAAGCTTTCTTGGAGTCTGGAAACATCGATGTTAAGTAGTTGGCAGACGATAACGACAGGTTATGCTCGGCAATCATCTGGCACATAAGCGCCTCAGCCTGGGTTGTTTGAAATGATGCAGATGGCTCAGGTTGTAAAAAAAAATGAAGATATTTTTCTGGAACTTGCCGATTTTTCTAAGCTTTTGCGCAAAGTTGAGTCAATATCATGACGATCGCAATCGAATTTGCCTCCGTGCGTGATAGAAAAATCCCGATTGCAAACGGCATGTGCCATGCTTTGTCAATTCACTAAGATCAGGATATTTTGAAGAATAATCTTTTCTCCATTTGTGATAGTATCTCTTTTTCTTTTTGACTTGTTTGGCACTGCCACTAGCACTTGCATCTTCGTCATCTGTTTTATGTATTCGCTTGCGTGAAGGTTTTTGAGACATGATGAGATTGCTGGAAAAATTTGACAAAGTAACTTCCACCAAAGAGAATGATGGCGGTCGAATAAATAAGACGTTAAAGCCTATTGGTTCTATTTATTTTAGACTGACCAATCGGAAAAAAGGTTTTACTTTGTGTTCGTCGAAAGTGGAAACAGATGACTTTCTACCAAAATCTAGTTTAAAAAAAAAAAAAAAAAAAAAAGCGGAAGAATTTTAAAGGTAGGTGTAAAAGCGGAAAACAGAGTTCAAATGCGTAGAACTTCCGCATTATGCGGAAGAGTAGGCAGGTCTGCCAGTCCATTCTCGAATGTTGTCCTCCAACCTTTTTCTGTCTCCCTCTTCTTCTGCCTCCT
Source organism: Oncomelania hupensis (assembly GCA_036898135.1). Lineage (NCBI taxonomy): Eukaryota > Metazoa > Mollusca > Gastropoda > Littorinimorpha > Pomatiopsidae > Oncomelania > Oncomelania hupensis. Next base: position 32,313,214 of record CM072523.1, on the reverse strand, counting down.
TGCACAATACCTTGCAGGATGGTCTTTGCAAGGCCTGATGCTCTACTGACGTGGCCATACCACTGAACTTTCCGTTTCTTCACCACTGTGAGCATGTCATTATGATGTCCAATGGCTTGTGTGATGGTCTGTTGGACTTCGTCGTTGGTAATATGTTGGGTATAGGAAATGTCCAGAAGTCTTCTTTAGCACCTCATCTCCATGCTTTGTATTCTTTGTTGTATGTCTGCTGTGAGGTTCCATGTTTCGCAAGTATATAGGAAGATGGAGATGATAAGGGAGCGCAGCAGCCTTACCTTGGAATGTAGACTGATGGTCCTGTCTTTCCAAATGGGGTTCAGAGCACCAGTTGTTTGTACGATCCTGGAGATGACTTCCAGTCAGAACCTATTGTCTGATACAATGGCTCCTAAATATTTGAAGCTACTTTGATGTATATGTTTAATCCAATGATTTTGTTGGTCATCATTTTGGTCTTCTCTGCACTTATTTCCATTCTAAAGGCTCTGGAGGTGGTGTCAAGCCTCAATACCAACTGTTCAAGTTCTTGTTATCCTTCAGCCAATCCATCAATGTCATCCGCAAAACGAAGGTTGGAGATTGCTCTACCCACTATGCTGACTGTGCCTTCGTGATCTGCAAGGGCATTTGACATGATGTGTTCTAGGAAGATGCTGAAGAGTGTTAAAGAGAGAAGGCCTCCTTGATGCATGCCGATTATTGTTCTGAACCAGTTCCCGATGGCGCTGTTGTGGAGGACTGCACTGGTAGCCTCGTCAAACAGGCTTTTGATGACTTCAATAATGTTAGGGCTGATGTTGTACACTCTCATGGTTGCCCACAAAGCTGCATGCCAAACTCAGTCAAACACTTTCTTGAAGTCTACAAACACATCATATAGATGTTAAATAAGTAGTATATATATTATAATATATCATGAAAACAAAGGTAGTTGGATCTCTGAAATGAAAAGTTAATCCCATCAAATAATCACTCAATATAATAAATTGAAACACACACACATACACACACACACTATTCAATCTTCAATAAGTCAGTTTATTAACTGTTTAATATGAACACTATACAAACAACTGGGTTCCCTGAAGATTTCCCATAAAAATAGGCAGTATCAAGTAACGGTACTTTTCCAAAAGGTAACAAATGGTCTGGACTAGCAAAATAAATGAATGAGGGATTCAGTTAATTAAGAAAGTAAGTAATAACTTAAGCTGTTAACTGCATCGAAAGCTCTTCAAGGCTGAAAATTCTTTTGTAAGAAAAAACAACTGGTTTGAAGGTAACTATAAGAAAAAATAAATAGATACAAAAACGAAAGAAAGGAACGAAGAAAGGATAATTACCTCAATGAGCTGAAGGTCTGCAGACTTGGAACTCTTATCCTCTGCTTGCTTCAACAGCATTTTAGCAGCACGAGCATAGTATTTCCGTGAAATAGCATGCTTGATGGTGAACGGAAGTACCTGTGTAATACATCCACAGATATTATAAACATTGGCTTCTAGTTCTACAATAACACAACTGATAAAAATAATGTTACAATCAAACCCAATAATATGAGCTGAGACAAATAAAACATCAGCATCTAATTTGATGACTTTCAACCATGCACTTAACTCAGTGACTACTTTGTGATTAGAACAAATCAGTCCAAAGTTAGTGGAATCACCGTCTTTGCTTCAAGGAATAGTTTAATCACGTATCTATGAATAACATTTAACTGCTGGTAGCAGATGAAATGGAGGAAAAAGTAAACAGGCACATGGCTAGAATAAAATTTAAAGTCAAAAAGGATAACTATGAACAAATATTTAAAAATTAATACAATATGAAATGAGATAATTTTCCTTATTACACCCTTAAATTATTAAAAGACAATAATGGATTACAGCTGGAGGTGATTTCACTAATTCCAGTATCTAGCTTTTCGACCTAAGTACCACGTAACTACAAAACAAAATCTTAACCAGCAGCTGAATCAAAATTAGTTTGAAAGAGTTCTTGAAAAGTACTGATTTGCACAGACACAACTGAAAAATGAGTGTCGCCGATATCCTGGTATTTGGAGGCAAAAAAAAATAACCAGCATAAATTCACACCGAGGTTCATTATTAAAGAATGTGTACCTTGCTGTCAGAAGCGTCAACAAACTTCTGCAGTTCCATCATGGTTTCATCCACGTTCAACAGAGTGACATCAGGCCTAGGAGTGTCGGCGCTCTCGCCCGAAGCCGGCGAATCTGATGACGACTGGGAGATAATGTCTGCCTGCACACAGCCCTTCTTCACCAGGGCCTCAATCAGCCAGCCTTTCTTTTTCTCCATCTCACTGGAAAGAAACTTCAGATTACAAAAGACGTACAGTCTCTCTTCATGCTGAAGCAATACAATACAATCCTATTACCCCAAAAGGAATTAAAGAAGGTGCAAAATCACATTTAAAATTCTGTTTTAATCCACATCACACTCATCGTAAACATTATTCCAACTCCCTCCCTCCCTCCCTCTCTCTCCCCCACACATTCCACCACATACACACATCACAGCTGAGCGAGCCAAGCAGTTGCATGCCTTATTATCACAGGGTATAACAGAGCACAGCATGTGACGGTTTTACACTACAAGATACAGTGGAACCTCTCTACAACGACCTTGAAAATGTTGACAAAAATCGGTCTTTATAGAGAGGGGTCTTTATAGAGAGGGGTCTTTACAGAGAGCATAATGGCCTTTTCTTGAATCAATTTGCCAGTGATCGGAATATTCTTTCTTCTAGCATCCAGAAACCAATCCCAAACTTTCTCATTTACTTCCGAGTATGTTGTCTTCCTCCGTTTTGATCGCGTACGATCGGCATTATCACCACTTTCCCACCTTTTAAGAATGTCATATTTGTCTCGGATAATTCCTTCAATTTGTGTTTTTCCAACTTTAAGACTCTTTGCAATCGCAATGGCAGTCTCTCCTTTTTTGTGTCTGTTTACAACATTAACTCGATCTTCCAGAGATAAAAATTTTCTTTTCTTTGTAGACTCCATCATCCCATCACGCTTTCTTTGCTTCTTCTCAGTGCCGCGCTCGTGATGTGAATAAAGTGAAATGCAAACCCCAAACGAGTAGAATCTAGAATGTGACGTTACAAGATGACGTCAAACTTATAGAAGATAACTTTATCGGCTGGCGTGTCACATATAGGTACCTGTCTGACTGTGCTGAACAAGATCGTAGACAGTTTTTATTGTGCAGTCATGCCGAGAAAGTCGCTATACGGTCTGCAAAGATCGGTCGTTAGACGTTATAGCGAGGGAGTCGCTATACTGATGACAGCAATATAAGGAAATACATCGGTTAAAATAAAATGGGTCGTTGTAGCGGGGGAGTCGTTATAGAGGGGGGTCGTTGTGAGATTGATTGATTGATTGATTTATTGTTGCTTTAGGTCCAGCGGACTCTTCCGAGCCAAATCAGGACCGGACAACCCCCGATCCGCATAAAAGATCTGTTGAAACAACCCCAGTGGGAAAATTGAATGCCCTCCACCGGCCAGTCACTTTACAATAAAGACATCCCACGCGAGGGACGGCTGAGGGTTGACCTCAACTACGCGAACTCCCCGATTACAAAAACAAAACAGAATACAAACATCATTATAAATCATCAACAAAAAACATACATATAAAATGCCTATAGTGCTAAATAGTACATTCATAGGAAGCCCTAGTGACCACCCGGCAGAAAGCGTCCAACACTCCCAAGCTGATCCAACAGACCTCATACACAAACAAGGAGTCTTGTCCAGGAAGAGTTTTCAAGAAAAAAGGTAGGTCATTGATCTAGCGAAGAAGAAGATAGTATAGCAGAGTGATAGGACAGATCGGGAATGGGAAAGAGCAAATGAGGAAGACAGCGACAGTGGGAATTTAAAGCACTAAATTTCCAGAAAGTGGGGATACTATTTATACTGAAACCCCCGGCACTCCAACGGGGGGAACTGTTGCCGCAGTTAATTTGTCATGCCTACAAAGGCAAGACAGGTTTTCAACTGGGGCTTTCACTGTACCCTTTATAGGTTAGAACAATCTACAGTGGCAAGATTGCTCATGACCCCAAGGGGTGTCGTTGTGAGAGGTTCCACTGTATTATAAAAAGAAAACAAAGAAACAGATGAGCAGTTTGTTAGTGTCCATCATTGGTATCATTTCCTCAAAAGTAAAAGAAATAAATACACGAATTAATTAACTAAACGAAACAAACATAATGAACTTAAATAAAAGAACGAATCCCTTACGCCTTGACAGTGGCAGCCTCTGGCCGGCTGTCAACTTTGATGCCAAAGTACTTGAGAAGCTCGTTAGTATCAATCATGGAGATCACTTCATTGCACAGTGTCAGCATCTCTGCCAAGTATTTCTGGCGATTCTGAAACACACCCACCATGCAGAAATGCAACACAATGAAGCACTCAGCTAATAATAATAATAATAATAATAATAATAATAATAATAATAATAATAATAATAATTTCATTTCGTAAAGTTCAATACCAAAAACATGTTAGGTCTCTCAAAGCATGTCACACGCACACATTTTCATTAATTGAAAAATTAAATAAATGTCACATGGAACCCCTTGGTTTGGAGGTGGTGGGGTTGGCGGGGCTGAGGGGAGTGGAACATGAAGATGGATGACCGCTGGACTTCAGTGCTTGAAGAGCTTTATCTAGAGATTTTACGTCACTTTATCTTTTACAAAGACTTGTTATTTTACCTACAAGCAAGTCATACTATCTCGGTGTATGTTATCGGCAAAAAAACAACAGCAAATCCCTCCTGAAAAATTACTGGAAAATAAGTGTGGTGGAATGGGAGGCGACTGGTTCATGCTTGGGAGAGAGATTGTCTACCTTCCATTTGTTGGTTAGTCTAACCTTGGGTGGATCCTCCTGTGCAGAATCCTTTGGTGTGGTCATTTAGTTATGCAGGACAAGGCGACACGACATTTGTTCTCCCCGCCTGACCATTAATCCTCTGCTTTTGGTGTTCAGCAGGACTACATTGTCGGTAGGCATTTTATAGAAGTCAGTGGCAGTGACTTGTAGAGCATGCTTCCCCGCGCTTTCTTGGCAACAATTTTTATGTCTCTCTTACGAGGGCTGAATGAAAATAACATTTCAGGTCAGATCGTGTTCTTAAGGGTGTGGCAGAGAGTTGGGACTTTTATGTCATTCTTACAAAGGATAAATAAAAATAACAGTTACGGGTCGGGGCGTGTTACCAAAGTCGTGGCCAAGAGGTGGGAGTCAAATACTGCGCGCGGCTCCATAAGCACTAATGGAGTCTGGAAATGTCAAAACTGGAGGCGGTAAGGCATGCATGCTAAAAAAGGTGGCCCCAACAACCTAGAAACCTCTCACAAATATGAAGAGGATAAAGAATTACACACCTTGTCACTGTCCAAGGCCTGCAGGCGGGCCAACAGCACTGGAATGTGGTCGGGGAACTCCGACTTCACCTCACCGTACAGGTTGTTATCAACTGGCAGTCTGGAAACAATAGTAAACGAGTACATAAATACGCCCTATACAGTTTACATGGCAAGGTAATGTTCATCTCTTTTTGTTGCAGTTCAAACATTCACATGCTACTACTGTTTAAGACTAAACTTCTGTCACTCTGACTCTTAACTCGTTGCCGGAAATGTGCATTATAGAATGCGTGATTCGCTTGCAAAATGTCAGCAAATCACGTCACAGGAAGATCGGTAGCGACCTCTATTTTCAAACCTAACTACTAAAGGGAGAGTACAATTGGGATCAAGACTAATAATTCCTAATTGGTTTGTTACCTCCCTTTAACTGTAAAACTGACTATGAGAGTAATTTTTATGGGTACATGTTAAGCACGTGTTTTTACCTCAATCCAAAATGGCAGCCAATTCTCATATAGGACAATTTTATGTGTACTGATCTTACTGATCTACAAAAATCATTCATATATGTTTTGAAACGTATTTTGAATTAATTCTTTATCATTTGTGCAAAAATGATATGTTTTGTGGTGAACGTACAATATATTCTGCATTTGAAAAACTTTTGGGGATTTTCACCTACAGCGCGGTTACTTGAGTGCTATTTTTTTACTAAAGGTAAAGAAGTGTATTTTCTACTGTTGATTTCTTGAAAGAAAATGCAGTGATCTTGACAAAGATATATAGTTCTATATATTATCTTTTTTTTAAATATTAGGTGGTTGCATTTTTACAAATACAGAGCTTATTCTAGGATTTTGAAGAAGTGGGAGCAGGCCCCCCTTCCTTGAAAAAAAGGGGGGGATTAGGCCCCCCTCTGACCAAAACAGTGGGGGCGTCTTCTCGGCATATATAGGGTGTACACACAAACAAATATCCATATCTGTTTTCTCCCGTGATGTTCCCGGATAAACTGTGAAACAGTCAAGTGTCGCATTCTCTCCAAACAGTAAGTACACACAAATCGCAGACAAAATATATCACAAACTGGTATCTGTAACCTTGCTTTCACAACTGTTGCATAAAAGCTCTGCTATTTTAGAAGATCAGTCATGGGAAAACAGTGTGACTGTTTTCTTTACAGCGTGCGCTTTTTCGAAGCCATTCTGATTCTGATTGTAAACCAGTTCCAACCGGTCAGGTTCATCGATGCAACACTCAGAAAAAAGGTGATTGGTCAAAAAGAATAGCATAGGCCAATGAAAATTTGAGACACGTTGCATATACAAGAGAGCAACTTCCGTTTAACTCCAGTTTCCGCTTCGCCCTAGCAGACGACAGAAACATCACAGTAAAGCCTGCTTCGATCAAGACATGTAGCAGGATATTTCCAATCTCAGCGGGATCGCGAACGCGCTCATCGAATTTCTTTGAGGAAAAAAACTTTCTGTGCGTGATCCCGCGCATCCCGCGCCCTAGAATATTCAATAAGCTCTGAAATATGCTTAAATAGTAAGTTTTTAGAAAATAAACATGGCACAAAAGTTCCACCTCCAATGAGTTAAGCTGGAAATCCATAGATAGGAAATTGAGGTGTGAATTAGCTATGGAACTTCACTAACTTCAAATTAAAGAGAGAGCCAACAGTTGCCTTCTACCGCCTCCACTACCTTGCCAAACAGTGTGGCCAGACAATTCTTTAGTTTCAAAATGAAAGGGAAAAAAAGCTACCTGGAGCAAATAAATAAAGTCTGCTTGCACATTTCTGTCTACTATTTACTAAATGAAAATAGCATTGAGTGCAAATCTTCGTTTTGGCTTCTGTCTAACATTTGCATCTAAGGATCTGCAAACTTCATTTTGAGATCCCAGGGGGTGTCACACCAATATTGCCAAATAAACATTTTTGTTAATTGTGTCATTTTCACTGAAAATTAGATTCAAAATATATATTCAAGATCTACTCTATCAACAGAGTTTTATTTTACTTCCACATGCTACATGTGAACATTTACCAGGGTTTAAAATATATCTCTTAACACCTATTTATAACATTTCTACAAACAATGCGTATTACAAACACTTACTTTGAGATCCAAGAGACTTTCAAGTCTCGCACAGCCTCAGCAAATTCCTGTTCTTTGGACTTCTCTTTGGTATCTTTCTCTTTCTCTTTCTTGGACTTGCCGTTCTTGTTGGAGTTGCTGCGCTGAGCACTCTCAGACAGAATGTATTGGAAGGTCGAAGTACTCTGAAAGCACAATGGAAACAGTTTTTGGTTTGTTTGCTCTTCTTCTTTGTATAATGCATGTTAGAATGAAATAGTACGTTTGAAACGTTACGATTGTGTAAAATGAGATGAATATAGATAATAACAATCCTTTGGATAAACTCTTTCAATGGTGAGTTAAGATGCTGACCAAAAAAAACAACTAGAAGGGCAAACTCCATATGACTCAAGATGCTTCTTATGGAACTCGCAATATTTAACATGAAAATTATTGCCCAGAAAAAACAAAATGAAACGGTAACATTAGAATGCTAAGTTATACCGACTTTGATCTTTCTATGTTCTCAACATTAAGATGACCTTGACCTCCAGCTCCAAGTACACTCATGTACTATGAAATAAAGTACAGCAAAAGTTGTATCGCGAGAAAAAAAAAGTGACCTTGGGATTACCTCGACCTTTAGTGACCTTGACCTTTGGATGACCTTAACCTTCATGTGACCTCTCATGCACGTCTGATCAAATAACCCAATGTTGTTGCATACTATGGGTTAAAGAAACAGCCACTCCACTGTATGATGATCTATTTTTAAAATGTTTTTGCAAGGCCTAAAATGACCTTGACCTTCAAGATCAAAGCAAAAACGGAACATCTATGAAATATCAATCTATCATCTCAAAATACAACAAGTTTGGACCTTATATCTCTCATAGTTTAGCATCAAGATCACTTCAAAGTACCTATACTAAACGACTTTGGAAAGCTCCAGTAACCTTGACCTTCGGGGTGAGGTTGACCAAATATGTATAGTATGTGAGTCTGACTGTTATCTATCATCCATCAAAGAATCATAAGTTCAATATTAATAACCTAGAAAAAAGTGAAATTTTGTGAAAACTTCATTTTTTAACTAACATTTGTTGACCCTGTGACCTTGACCTTGAAGTGAAGTCATTCATTCTCACTTCTTACTAAGTTTGGCTGTGATAGTTGAAATAGGTTCTGAAATATTAATCCACTTGCAAGTTTGGCACAGACAGACAATGGACGGCGAACAGACAAACAGACTGACAGATGGACGTTGTTTTTAAATGTCATTTTGGGACTATTTAGTACTCATCTCGCACAGATTTTCCAAAATATGGAATTTTTTTTTAGGGGGAATGGAGGAGGGAGATGAGTATATACATTGCTATGTATTTGAGTCAAAAATAGTTTGCAGACAATATACAAGAACTGGCCTCAAGTTCAAGCATACACTTCATGTGGCAATGAACCGAGGTCCGATCCCCCAAATAGTAGAAAGATCGTGCATCTTGTGTGGAAATATGTATGTGCTTAATAAATTTTCATGCAGTCATTCAGATTTTTTTCCCTCAAAAGTATGTCTCACTGTAATGAATCTTCAAATCACCCCACTTTTCAAAAGACCCTATCCTATCCTATCCCGTAAATTTAAAGTCATCGTGGCACCACAGCTGATCGTTTAACCAACGTACACCATCTTTCTCTGTCCTCAGCAAACCTCGTGGCTTTGCTCAGTGTCAAGCCAGTCCATTCTGGAATGTTGTCCTTCCAGACCCACAATAGTTAAAACAACAAAAAAAACCAACGTACTGCTTTTTTGGCGGGATCCTCTTTGGCTAGCGACAGAGTTCCTGACAGGTACCAGCCTGGTCCTGCTCCCTTTGGCAGTCTGCAATGCCAAAAGTACGAAAATCTGTACAATGTACATTAACATTAGCAAAAATGCTGACCACATTCTCATTACAATAAGTGAAAATTAAGTATGACAATGTGGATGAATGATCCTTGAGATTTTATATACACCAATTATCTTTTTCAACATAGTGTACATCGCTGCCTTGAAAGAATACTGTCATTACCCATGGGTGCCACCAAGAAATTTTCCAAAATCTGAAGGCAGGTGACCGGGGCCGCCCAGGCCCTGATGGGGTCCCGGCGCAACGCCCTGGTAGGGGCAGGGTTCATACTCAAATTGTTGTAAAAAATTCAAGGAGTTTTCAAGGAGATTTCAAGGATTTTTTTCAAAAATTCAAGGAGTTTTTAAAAATAGTAAACGCACATAAGAATTGATAAAAAATCAAAATAAAGGATAAATCTTTTACCCAGTGATATCCATAAATTGTTTGCAGTCATGAATCTGATGGTGATACTGATGTTGATATTGATTATGAAATCTACACACATAAATATTGCATGTCGATGAAGTTGCAGTTATGATGCTGATGCAGATACGGAGTCTATACACAAATAATAATTGTGAAACATGTTGTCCTTAGATACAAGTTAGGGAACTGTAAAAAGTCAGAAAGAGGTACCACGACCGGCTAATAATACAGATAAATGAATTTTCAGTTATTTTAGTTTTTCCATCCCTTCATCAATCTGACGGGAAATCTTCTCCAGCTGGATCTTTATTTCCTTAGATTTGCTCCTCAGCGCATTTGACTGGATTAAACAAACAATAGGCATTTTTACCGATTCATTCAGCAAACACGCGTGGAAAAACGAAGGATGTAAGGAAACCGACAAATGAGCGTGCGCGCGCGACAGCAAGGGAATGAACAATTTCCAGTGGAGGTTACTTCCCTTATCATTAGCAGACGACAAAAGTTACGATCGTCGAACAGTTGACAACACAAATAATATTATAATTTTTGTTTTATAAATTTTTATTTTTCAATGTTTGTTTTTTTGAAAATTTGACAATAAAATCTCTAGGTCAAGCAATGGATAGATACACTGGTTGAAATTTCAAGGAGTTTTCAAGAATCTGAGGCAATTTGGCCTTTTTCAAGGAGATTCAAGGGCCCTTGAACAAGGCATCCAAAATTCAAGGAGATTCAAGGAGGTTCAAGGAGCGTACGAACCCTGAAAGGGTTAGGGGGGGCAACGTCCCCCGCTAGATAATTTTTATAATATTCAAAGTCTTTTTAGAGGCCTCTCGTGAAAGCTGAAGAATGATTTACCACTAATTTGATACATACAAGACACTCACATAGAACAAGAAAAAAACTACATAAAAAGACCAGGGCCTAACATTGGCAAAGGTGACTAAGTCCCCAGACTTAGTCAATACAAATGGGAAACACATATGACAATCAGAAGCATAGTTAAGATTGTTTAAACATTTTCTTGTGAATGTGTATAAGAGGTGAGAGAAAGAAAAGCAAACACACACAAATATGTGTTGCCGCATGACAAAACCCGGCTAAAGACGCCAGGATTGATTCGCTGCTACAGCCGTAAAACACTAAAAAAAGGCTACCCCATCAATTTTAGGATTGTTGCCTCTTTGTCTTTATTTAAGACTTTTCTTTAATATCCCAAACGGATTTTGTTCAAATATTACTAAAACATTGTTTATTTTGTTGATTTTGATAAGGGTGTTGATCACACCTTGCTAAAACAATGGCACTAATTGACCTCCGATACCCCAACTTTTCTTGTCCGACTATGAAGGGAAATCCCCAATGTGGATTGATATATAACGTCTGGAGAGTGAAAAGTCCCTATTGCTACTACTTTTTGGTACATAAAAGTGTGTGGCGTATGAATTTTTCATGAAATTCCTTGTTCCGAAGCTTGCTTGTGACACAAGTTGTGTTCGAATGTGTCTCTAGCCTGGTCGTGAAAAACTGAAGTGTTTCCTATAGATTTTCGACGATTTTTAGTTCAAAGTGAATTTTTTTAATGTAGATAAACTCATCATACATCTATTTCAAGTGTTTTCTTGCAATATTTATGTTGCATTTGTTAGAAACAATTTGTCAAATTAAGTGACCGATTCTTTTTGGAAACCGGAAGTGATGGCTTCGTCTCCAGCGTCAGTAGATGTGTCGTCTGCTAGAGTAGCTAGGGCCTTGAATCGACCCGGTTTTGCTTCTGAAGAGCTCCAAGACCTGCTTTCAGACTATTTTTATGATGGTGCCAGTGGGAACTGTGATGAGGATTATGATTCTGACGAGCAGAAGCTTGATCCCGTTATTAAACGATACTGTTTGTTTTCATTCAATGATCCATGTTTCGTAGGCCTCTTCGCTATTGGCGTGTCTATAATAATCCGTCATTCTACTTGCATAGATTTAGGTAAAGGTTGAAAAGGCGATATCAGTGAAAGAATTACAGTAGGAGTGTGGAAAATATTTCAGTAGTGTATTTTGTTGGGTGGAGGTGGGGTGGGGTGTTTGAAAAGGTAAGTAGTCTGGCCTGCATTCAATATTACTAGCATGACAAGTTGACTATGTTCTCAGTATTTATTATTGTTGGTTTGTCTGTTTTAGGAAATGAACATGAGGACTATTTACCAAATTACTAGTAATTAGTATTTGCTTTGATATTTGTGTTTATTTAAACTTTATAGAGCAAAATGACATGTTATTTTGATTTACACCTGTGACGCGACAGATTTATTCAACGTGCGGAAGGGAGTGGAGAATCGGGGAATTATTAAAGCTTGATTATTAGGACTGAAAACTACCTAATGAAACTTTTGTTTTAGGTTTGTAATCTTTGTTTGACTATTTGAACTGAGCTGATGTAGCTGCTTGCAATTAAACAAAAGATTACTTGACAAACGAGGGATTTAAGAGGGGGGGGGGGGGGGGGAGGGAGGGGGCATTATGATAGGGTTTATTTTAGAAAAATGATTGAATCAGGCCATGTTCTTGATATATTATTATGTGTTTGAGTTATTATAGACTTGCTAAACACTTGTTTTATTTCTAATATGTTTAAAAACACTATGCATTATGGATGGGTACAGAATAAAATTGTGCGTACTGTTTTAATTTGTTTATGTTTAGTATTGTGTGGATGGTGTATAATGTGAATGTTCTCATCTTATCTCAACTCACTACCATATTGCTGCCATCTTCCTGATTGTTTTGATACCAAATACATGCATGGGAAAATTCTGGTTGTGAAGTAATGATCATTTTACAATTCAAAACTTTGAAGGCAATTTCTGGAAATTAGCCCCCGAGAAAATAAAATATTAAAAAAAATCATAAAACATCAACCAATAAAGATAAAACAATTCTGTTTTTTGCATTTTGAAGATTATTTTTAGTACTTTGTTAATAAATCAATAAGTAATTTTTCATATTTTGACACTTTAGCCTGGTTTTCTCATGCTGCAACACATATACATAAGAACAAAAAGCATTGTTTTTTTTTCCCAAACTAATGTCACTATTGACCAACTGTATGCATTGGCAGAAATACAATGTTACATTGTATTTCTGCCAATGCATACAGTTGGTCAATAGAACGCAAAACCGGGCTGATCCAATTTTCTCAGCCACAACCGGCATTCATCGCCATCAGGATCAAACTTATCTGACATCCATTCCCACCTCCACTTATTCTTCATTCCCTTATCTACCTCTAACGCTTTTTTCTTTCCAGTATCGGTATTTTCCTCTAAAAATGGCATGATTGGAACACAAAGTCACAATATCCACGCTTCGGTCTCAGACCGGCCGGATGTCATCAACCGGATACGCGGGTTATGCCCCTTTCAGCTGTGCATCTTTACACAAATCTGATACAAATCTTGTTTAGTTTACTTCTATATAATTTTTTTTACACGATTTTTTTTTTCGAAAAATTGGATTTCCAATTATAGGCTTCAGCAAAAATCTGATTTTCCGACCATAGTCGGAAAGGTGGCACCCATGCATTACCTCAATCATAATAATGAGTGAGTTACAGTGGTAATTTTTTCCTGGCAGCAAAAATGCACTCACCTACAAAACACATCACAAAACAGATATCCCTATGCCAACGTACTTATCATCAGGTAGAGGGGTAATGAAGATGGGGGTGATGGTGCCCTTTTGCAGCGTGATGGGGGAGGTCAGCTTCTTTCCCCCGGACAACGCGCTGGCCCAGCTGCCGTAGATGTCCAGCGACAGTGCGGATGGAAGCTTGTGGTGCACCAGGATGCCCATGTCTTTCAGCTTCTCCAGCGACTCGCGTTTCTCGTGCCGCACTTGCAGAATCACAGTATAGTCACCCTTCTCCAGCTTGATGTTGTACTGAAAGAGTCAATGCGCCATGAAATAACGAACTTGCAAACCTTCTCTGAAAATCATTAATAGAAGAAGAGAGACCAAAACAGGTGCATGCACAAAATCAACCATTCATGTATGAATTCAATTATGAAATTAGCCAACCCAGCATGAAGTATTTAATAATAATAATAATAGCCAGTTCACCTGATGTGGATAAGCATCACCAGAGGCCATCAGCTGCTTGTTGGAGTCAAACATCATCCACAACTGGGACTCAAACTCGCTCTCATAAAGAAGGTTGGAAAGAAGAGCGCAATCCACCATCACATCTTCCGATTTGGCCTGCAAATCATTTTTGTTTATTGAAAACTGCAAACTCATGTGAAGTAGCAGCTACAGCAAAAAACTAACACATGAAGCATTTTATAAGCATCGTAGTAGTCTTACCCACAAACTGTTAACAAGTCAAAGGACAAATGAACTGTTTTACACTAAATTTACTCTTTAGAAACACACACACACACACAAACACACACACACAAACACAACTACAAAATTTTTGAAAAATTGCACAATACACACCACATGGAAGGAATATGTAAGCTCTATGGAGTAGATCTGTCGACCCTCAGGTAGAACATCTCGAGTACTAGATAGCGGCCCTATTTTGTGGCTTGATGGTCTGTACACAAACAAACAAATGCTTTAAATATAAAATAGAAGGACTACAGGTCCTTTAAGTCCATGAATAGTGTTAACAAAATTGTTTTACTTTTGTACACATATTTTTTGTAATATATTTTGGTCACCGTCTTGCAATTTCGTTATTCCTGTCCTTTGGTAATATTGAGTTTGCTAAGTACACCTATTTTTAATTTTACAAGATTGGTTAAAGCTGCATGTCTTGATTATAACAGCCCTGAAGGATATGATGAGATGTTGATGTCTTTTCATTAAGAGTGATTAGAATAAACTTACAGGGAGTGTTTGAAATTTCACTCTCTTCTGAATCAGTTATCGACATCAGGGTCCCCATCATCTTGTGTAATATTTCACCTAGATCTTGATGCAAACTGCATCTAGCATACTTAATAGCTAAGATCACAAAACTAAATAATGAAGACTAAAGAATTGTTGCAACATCTGATTACTACAAAAACTGAAGATGCAATGAACAGAGGGAAAAACTAGCTTTCATCAAACATACCTGAGACACTGAACTATATGTTTGAAAGACACAGCAGGTGACACTTCCTCCGAGCCCAGAGGACTGATCAGATCAAAACGAGCGAGTCCCTGAGATGATAACTACAAACATAAAAAAGACACACAATATGACAATAAGCACATCAACTCACAGAGCTCAGTTTTTACATCTAATAATAAAATACAACCAGAAACGGTGGGTCTTTGCAGTGGGCCAAACACCTGAAACAGTTCCCTAGCTCAATCAAAATATGAAATAGTCTTCGTCACAAATATTTTATATCCAAAAACACCAACTTCTTTTTTAAAAGGTCAAACAAACAAAAATATTTACATTTTTCTAATGGAAAAATTAAAACCCAAGAGTTTAGAATAAAAAGTTGAACCTACCATAGTGGGCTGAGGCTGAACTAACTGCGCTCCATAGAAAGAGATGGAGTATGTGAGATTGCTCTCTCCGAGGTTGGCCCACCACTTGGCTATACAAAGCTCTAACGTCACATTGGGCTGCAAATGGGAAAAAGATATCAGTATTAAAACAACCATTCACCCCAGTATTAACACAGCAATGTGTTGTAACACTATTATGAGCAACAAATTACTCCACACACAACTACAATATTATGTAGGTAGAAAAGACACTCTCATGTTATTGTTTTTCCCTCCCTACTGTACTTATGATGATGTGGTACATTTAATTACTTCCGATACAATGACTTGCCTCTTCAGCTGCTGTTTCATCATATCCTGAGAAGATTTTTCAACTATAAATCGAATCGCAAGTGGCTTTGACCAATGCGGCATTGAAAGTCTGGTTAATGACTCACCACGACAGGGAAAGCCTGTGTTGTGTCGCCTCGGTCGCTGATGGTCATGAACTTCTCAAACTCGCCCACTTTGTATTGGTACTGTGGTAGCAACTGCAGCGCGTGGATCAGCACCCGACAGCTCTTTTCACAGTCCTCGGACTTGACCTGCAGCACTGAACACAACACACAAAACCTTATTATTTGAGTTTCTTCAAGTGACAAACCCTTCTTTACACTATTTGCGCAATCATGAATACCGATCCCAGAAACAATCATTTATGGAAGCAGACACTCCCTCCTTAATACCTCACTGATTAGATCACACATATTGCAATTCTTACACATATTTACTTCGGTGGGATGACAACTCCATAAATGTATGTATTTTGTATTATTATTATTATTGTTGGTCTTGTTGTTGTTATTATTAATTATTAATATTAATATTGTTGTTCTTGTTAATAATATTATTATATATACACAACAAGGTCACTAACCTGCATAAGATGCTTGTTTGGGCACAGCAATGAAGTGTCTGCGGATCTGACCTGGAGTGAAAGATTGGGTGGGATAGCTGAGTGTGATTGCGCTGCCGTTGCGCGAGGTCAGACTGGAACCAGTGGCAGCGAGGCTGGTGCTGCTGTTAGTGTTTGTATAATCTGCCTCTTTCACCCTGCAAATAACCCAAACCATTTACACATGGTTAATTAAACACTTCAGAAAAAAAAATAGGAACGAATGTACTGAAACCCCAAACTACAAAAACAACCAAATTACAGTGACACCACACAATTTCTTTCTTTAACTTTATTTTCCTCTGTAAAATGAGAATATGCATAAATTTGCTGTTGTACTGTCCATGTAATGTGAAGTTTTAATGCAAGAGGCCTCTTCGAGCTTGTAAGTGCGCTATATAAGATAATAATAATAATAATAATAATAATAATAATAATAATAATAATAATAATAATAATAATGACTTACTTTGCAGGAACAATGACTGTGACTGGAACCCTAAACACTGGCCCCTTGGCTATACATTGCAAATCATAAGCACAAATCTGTAACAGACAAAACAGACATTTGTATACACGTTACAGTTCTTTACTGCTACAACAGTGCATCCGACGCCTTTCTTTGCTGTAGTGACACTGGTACAGAAGCATAAACTAGCAAAATGCAGGCATAATTTGTTGCACTCTGCTCAAGGCCCCTCTCACTTTAAATAAGAGGGATACCCCTGTTTACACAAGCTGCGATCAAACAATTTAATAAAAGAATTTTGCTGCCATTTGGGGAATGCTGATGCTCCAAATGTAGAGCCACAAGCAAAATGTTTGTAGAATTTCTATAATTACATATTCTCCATCCAACCCTGAACAACCAGTCCTAGCACAGTGTTTGCCAATGCAATTTACCTGTCAAAAAGAAGAACAGTGCTTACCTCTGCGAAGTGAGCTCCCTCCGACAGGCCCCGAGGGTCCACATTCACGGAGAAAGACCGCTGGACGTTCATCAGCTCAAAATGGGATGGGCATCGCACCCAACACTTGTCGCATATCAGCTGGAACTGAGCAGAGAGCGCTATCTTCTCTTGCTGAGCTGCAAAGCAGAACAGACCCTCATTCTGAAATGGATGGATAGCTCCAAATCATTAGCCACGGAAATCCAGCATGCACAAAAACAGTTTGCCCAAGCCAGGATCAAACCCATGCTGCCCAACATACACGCTCACAATATCTTGGAAATACACAACAAACACGTATTCACTGAAATATGTGAGGTAAAGGAAGGGAGATAGCTATTAGAAAACAACAGGAAATTACTTCTGTAATTTGAGATTTCAGATTGACTGCATCCAATACCATTTTTCTTCGTCTTTTTCTTCTCCTTCAAATGACTGCATCCAAATATCATCGTCCTTCTTCTTCATAGACTGCCTGCATCTAATACCATCCTCCTCTCCCTCATTCTCTTTGTTCGACAACTTGCTTGACAAACAAAAGCAGGATTCTTACAAGCTTTCTCCTCGAAGATGGGCTCAATGCTGACTGTAACTTCTTTTGGCTTGTCCAACTGGTGGGGCTCACGGAGATAGATGCCTCGATGGTTGGTGCCCACCGACACCACAAAGTTGACGTTGCGTTCCTGGGTTATGGCATACTGCGTGGCGTGGTCGAATGCCTTCTCCACCTGTCCACAGAAAATGGTTTTCTTCTTCTTTTTTTTAAAGAATGCCACACTGTTTGAATCACTCCACTCATCTCACGCCCAGGCCAAAGTCTGAAAGCCAAGCTGTAAGTAGGTAGTCAAAAGCCATTTTTAAAAAATGATTTCCTCATCACAAAACTGACATAGATTTAAAGAGCTTTTCATTCTGAACACAGGGGTATATTTTTTTCCCCCATAGGACACAAATAGGTAAAAAGTTATTAATGTTTGAAAATGCCGAATGTTGGTGTTTTTTTGGCAACGTTTTGGAATTGAAGAAATTGACAACTTTGGAGTCTCAAAGTGAAGCCAATATTGATACCAGAAAGCTGATTTTTGACAGGTAACCCCTTCATATGTTATACTCCAAGCCCAATTTTCTTCAGGCCTATCCCATGTAATGTTCAGCCGTTTTGGTGCTTCAAAGTTGGGAAATCATCAAATTCGCAGTGCGTGCCGGCAAAGTATAGGCCTACTGGTGTGCTACTACGCTCAGCAATCGTGTCGCTGAATAGGCCTACGAGTTGGCCCATGGCCGGAAGAAAACCCGAACACCGTTTGGGTAGACTTTTCTACGGCACAAATTAATAAATACCCTAGTTTTATAAAGGAAAGTCTGCTCTTTATTTCTTGCTAAGTTTTAAACTTCTAGTTAAAATCAAACTTACATCAAAACCGCTTTATCCACTTTGTTCGGCTCGTAACAAAACGTTTACACACGAGAGCCCACCATACTTATATGTAAATGAAGCTAAGTATCCGAACTTCTCATTGGTTCTTATTTTTAGGCCATCCAATGAAGTATCGCAAAGCGCTTGACGTTTGAAACGAGTCACCTCTCAGCAAACGACGGTGACAATTTTTTCGCAGCGGCATTCAGCGTTCGGATAGGGGCGTATTCAAAAGCTGTTTTCTCGGAATCTTTCGCATAAACATGCATTAAAAACAACACAGATGTAAAGATAAAGCTTTCAATTTTTATTTGAATACAGCCACTGTTCATTTTGATGCAGTTTTACATTAATAATAAGTGTTGAAAGTGAAGTGAAAACTGAGTCAAAACTGCCGAGCGGACAAGAGCCAATGAAGGGCTTGGAGTACCTACTGTAAGGCAAGCTAATTCTCCTTCTGGTTACCTTATTGCACAAATCAGCAAAACAAATTAAGGCTGAGTCCTGATATCAGTAAATCAACCAATCAGTAAATCAATGAACAACAAAATTAAAAAGGAGTACTGGACACAGATTCACATTTTAGTCAAATAATTCACCAATCCATTAGCACAAAATAATGAGTAAATAACAAACAAAAAAATGAAAATTAACGACCTACCTGTAGGATGCCATGTCCCAGGGCAAATTTATCCATATTGTCACTGTGCTGAGCGGAGGCTTCCAGGCTGCGCCTGAGACTGAACGGTGTGTATGGCGTCTTCTGCGCCTTCAAGCCTGACAGTATCAACGCTAGAAAAATGACAGAAATAACCAACATTTTACTAGCATTATTTGCAATGAAGGCATCATCCTCTTTCAGCTTTTGGATTGGGTAAGGGTGCTAGATAAGAACAATTACTTTTTAAAAGTCATGACTTTCAGTGAGCTAGATACAAATGTCACTTACATTTGAATTTGCACAATATATGCACTTTGTGAAACGCATGTTCTAAAGACAACCTCCCTGATCCTTTTTCAATATAGGTCAGTCTTCATACAAAAATAATGTCACCTATTGCCCTAATGAATTTGGTTTGAGAGAGAGAGAGAAAGAGAGAGAGAGAGAGAGAGAGAGAGAGAGAGAGAGAGAGAGAGAGGGAGGGAGGGAGAGAGAGAAAGATGGGAAGGGGGAGAGAGAGAGTTTGTGTGTACCTCTGGTTGAGAGGGAGAGGGGTACAAAGAGTAAATTAAATAGAAGAAAAAATATCCAAAATGATTCCACAACTGACCGATGCCACCGCATGCATTGGGTGAGCTCATGCTAGTGCCATTCATAAGCTGAGAGCCTCTCAGCGTCCAATTGGGTACGGACGCAATGGCTCCTCCTGGGGCACTGATGCACACACCAAGGGCCCCGTCAGATGTGGGACCTCTGGAGGACCAGGTATAGTGCATGGTAGGCATTTTCTCTCTCAGCGAATATTCTGCCACCATCATGTCTGGGGTAACATAGGCTCCAACTCCTGAAACCCACACGGTCGTTTCCTTGTGGTCAAGCATGAAAAGGAATGTCATGTAACTACAAAGGAGACATGTCTTACAACACAGACCAGTGCCAGGAGCCTCATTTTTTATCAAGGTCAGGTTCCTCTCGTGCAAAGAATATTTCAATACCAGGTTTCGTATACAAATGCTGTAACACTCTCAAGTCAATGTTTTCGTATTATCTTTTAGTCAAAATTGGAGAGGTCGATAACATGACAGATAACAGACTTTATTTCGCCCAGTGGCATATTTACAAAAGCCACTGGAACATTCTGTGATGTTGGTAAATCATTGGTGTGAACAACTAACACTGTTAACACACCAGCTCAATTCCTATCTGAGCAGCACTGTTTAGTGCCTCCACATTTTGCTTGCTGTGGGCTATTTATAGCTTGCCTGCGCCCTCCCTTCCAGTGAAAGGAAAGGAAATGAAGCATCGGCGAAGCTATTTATAGCTAGTTTGGCTGACCTAACCTCAAAATCTAAAAAGCTTTGGTTGAGTCGCTGTGTGTTACCGACTTACATCTCTAACCATACCCCGCGCTTACCCACCCACTCACTCCTATGCCTCTCCCTCCCTCTCTGGCTTTGTAATTACACAACACAACCTGCGTCAACCACCCACACATACTCACACACATAAAAACATACATTGTACTCACAACACACTCAACACCGGCGGTTAAAGTTGAACAAATTAAAATAGTTCAGCCATTTAAGACAACGTTCGATTAAAGAACAATTTAGGATAAGACAACAAAATTAAAAATTACTAAGGGATACCCTCTTTTCTGGGCAGCTTTATGAGGGGTGTTTGCTCACCTCTTCTCCTTCTTCACCCTCCATTACATTGACCAAGAGAAAAAGGTACCCCTGGGGTTGACTAGGTAAAGCCAGACTAGGCTGGTTCAGATCAATTCAGTTATCGAATGTATCACAACATTGGTAATATTAGTCCTCCACAACAGCGCCATGGGGAACTGCTTCAGAACAACAATCGGCAGGCGTCAAGGATGCCTACACTCTCCAACACTCTTCAACCTCTTCCTAGAGCGCATCATGTCAGATGCCCTTGCAGAAGGCACAGTCAGCATGGAAAAGTAGAGCAATTTCCAACCTTCGTTTTGCGGATGACATTGATGGATTGGCTGGAGAGGAACAAGAACTTGAACAGCTGTTACAGAGGCTTGACACCACCTCCAGAGCTTATGGAATGGAAATAAGTACAGAGAAGACCAAAATGATGACTCACCACACCAATGGAATCAACATGGACATCAAAGTAGGAGCCATAATATTAGACAATGGGTCCCGACAGGAAGTTTTCTCCAGGATCGAACAAACAACTGCGGCCCTGGAGAGGTTGAATGCCATTTGGAAAGACAGAACCATCAGTCTACACTCCAAAGTAAGGCAGCTGCGCTCCCTTGTCATCTTCATCTTCCTATATGCTTGCGAAACATGGACCCTTACAGCAGACCTACAACGAAGAATACAAAGGATGGAAATGAGGTGCTACAGAAGACTTCTGGGCATTTCCTATACCCAGCACATCACCAACGACGAAGTCCGACAGACCATCACACAACACGATGACATGCTCACAGTGGTGAAGAAACGGAAACTCCGATGGCATGGCCACCTCACAAGAGCATCAGGCCTTGCAAAGACCAGCCTGCAAGCACTGTGCAAGGAGGCAGAAGAAGAGGGAGACTAAAAAAGAGGTGTGAGGACAACATTCGAGAATGGACAGGCTTGAAACTGAGTGAAGCCATGAGGGTTGCCGAGAAAGAAAGATGGAGTACTCTGGTTAAACGATCAGAGTTGGTGCCCCAACGACCTTAAAGTTATGTCATAGGATTGGATAGGAATATTAGACAACAGACTAGGCTATATTTTAGTCCCAATCTGAATTAACACAGCCCCTCGCCAGTAACTAATATCGCTAAAATACATAGGTATCAGTGAATTATGACAGTACTAAACTGCTATTTCTGAGTCGCTCCACATTTACCTATAAGAGCACTGTTGGTTCCTCCTGGAGTTCCAACAGTGGAGAGGGCTGGGCCGTTGTTGCCAGCACTTGACACAAAGATGATGCCATGCTTGGTCACCACCTCGTTCAGTATGTCACACACACGTCTGAAACATGGCAAATGTTGGGACAGTATGAACTGGTAACTCAGTTCCTTGTTATGGGCACTGATTAAAAGTAATGGTTCAAGAAGAAATGCTCTTGCATAATGTACATCACACCTGTAGGAGTTGTTTAAACCTATCCTAGCTCAGCATCCCAAATCTTCCAGTTTCACATAATTGTTTGCATTTTTCTTTGGTTGAATTGATAGGCGCACATATTATCTATAATGTTTTAATTCCCAGTTTTCTAATGCACCCAGAAAAAAACAATCTATCTAAAAACAAAGACCAAAACTATCTAACTAGAAACAAAGACCAAAACTATCTAACCAGAAACAAAGACCAAAACAATCTAACCAGAAACAAAGACCAAAACAAAATTAATATTTACCCTCCATTTGACCAATGTGAAGCTTCTCCATAACTGTAGTTGATCAGATCACATTTGCGTTCAATCACCTTCACCATCTGTGGAGAAAATGTGGTTTTAATTCAACTGACAATAGTCGACATGGGTGCAAATAACTTGTTTTCGTTTAGAAAGTTATTCTAAAACAAAAAAAAATCTAATAACTCAACAAAGTGAAAAATAACAGATTCCTCATTTCAAAACCATTTTGGTGACTGTGGTGTTTAGGTTCTTGTACATTTTTGTGCTTTAGCAGTGGTTATCATTTTTGTCACCATGTAAAAGAAGAATAAGTGCTCAGCAGACAGATGCTGGTTGTGAACAGACGGGAAACTCAAACTCACTGCTCTGACAAGGGCAGCCCCGGTCTCCATGGAGCCCAAGCGAGTGTCACCGATCTTGATGCCGACGATCTGGGCTCCAGGAGCTATGCCATTCCTTTCAGGCTGGTCCGGGAAGTTCCCTGCAGCGATGCAAGCTACATGTGTGCCATGAGAACCTGGCAACAACAGAAAAAAATCAATAAATAAATGTTTCAGTTCCATGCCTACACATAGCTTTAAAACTAAGAGCAGAAATGCATGTATCAATGATGTACACAACACATGCGTGTGCCATGAGAGAATAGAGGACTGGAACATTAAATTAAATTAAGATTCTAAAATTCTTCCTGTATTCCATGAAAATTCAAACTGATTACCTACCTGCATTCGTTACAATCTCCAAAACATTTCCATCATCGTGAATGTTGACTGAATAGTTCATCATATCTGAAAAAAAAGTGTGAAATCATTCATAAAACTTAAAAGCCTTGTTCTAAGAAAAATATGTAATAAAGATTAGATGCATTTACTGTTGGACAGGCGCATACTACGGTGCAAATATTTCAGTTAACAATGCACATGACAATCACGTTTAGTGAGCATTATCTTTCCCACACCAGCTCAATGCCTATGTGAGCAGCACTCTTAGGTTCTCCCACATTTTGCTGGCTGCGGTCTATTTATAGCTTGCCTACACCCTCCCTTTCAGTGAAAGGAAAGGAAAGAAGAGCACCGGCGAAGCTATTTATAGCTAGCCTGGCTGAACTAACTTCAAAACCTAAAAGCTTTGGTTGAGTCGGTGTGTTCCATTAATGAATTGTTCATGTGTTATTGAAAGTAGGCCTGGGAAAAGTTACACCACAGCATCTTCAGACACAAACAAACAAGCACATAACACTTTCTTGTAACTCAAAAACTAAGCACTGCTATGTACCGTTTTTATATCAGGGTCGCACTAATAGCACAATTTTGCATATAACATGCAGTCTTTTGACTGTGTCAAATCTTCAGCATTGCAAATGCAACTTTGTCATGTGTCTGCATACAAGGATGCAAAACAAGTGCTAGCACGAAAACTGTACAAAGGTCTTTATTTAATTTACTTTAGGCGCAAACACCAGCTATTACAGAATTATGTCCCTTTATTTGATTGCTCACTATTGTGAATTCATTACATGTATGCAACGCACTGTGTTTTATTAAAATTAGATGTGAAACCAATCACTGTGTTTGATCAAAATTAGATATGAAACCAATCATTGTGTTTTATCAAAATTAGATATGAAACCAATTACTGTGTTTTAGCAAAATTATTTCAGAAAACAATAATGTTACCAGCCAACAAAACAAAAAGTGGTCCTGTATCATTGTTTTTCATCTACATTTCACATCACCGGTGCCATTTCTTGTTTAAAAATATAAAAACTTAAATATAAACTCTGAGCAGCCTACCATGCCTGGACAAAATGTGCTATACAAGTTTTCAACATCAACACCAAAACTTACCCATGTCACTAAGGCGGTCAAACTCTCGCTCCTCAAAGTAACTTGCCATCAGCCTACAGCTCTCCAAATCACCTCTCTCCTTTGTGTCCACACAAGCCCTGAAAATATACGGAGATGTAACCAATGAAATTAATTTTTTAAAATTAAATCATAATGTACACATAATGGTAACAGACAGGCAGACAGATATTCAGATCTATAAATGATGAACTACATCGATCAGTAGGTAGGTAGGAAGGTCGGTTGGTATTTAACAAGTAATAATCAAGAACTGTGCACTCTAATCTCCATGTGTCGCAACACTGCTGACAACACAACTGTAAGCAGGGTCGCTGTCGCTGTGCTTTGTGTCCGCATTTGTCAAATTTCATACAGAGAAAGCTTATCAAACAAATATTTGAACGTTCAATGCTCACCGCCACGTCCTGCCATCATGAAAGACAACACAATCGTAGGCTGGGCAGCAATCACTGTACTTTTTGTCTGCACTTGTCAGAAGTTCCACTTGGGTCTGCAGCTCTTCCTTCAACAAGCGTTCTTCCTGCACATGTAAAAAAAAAAATCCTAGTAATGCAATAAATACATGATGATAACCAACAAATATGCAATGACAAATAAATATCATGATACAAATATATATATATCAATGATTCTAACAAGACTGTGTATACATGAAGTCCTGCGAATCTTAATATTGTAATAGTTCTGTCAATTCCGACAGTGCTAAATTACTTTTAAAAGTAATAACGACTACAAATCATGTACATTTTTTGAGATGCAAGGTGCTTAAACTTCAAGGGCTTTTAACATTTTCATGCATAATTTTTGTGCTATGGTGGACTAACGGAAACAAAGCATTACCATAATTAAGGCATCTTATCTTATTCTGCCTTCTTTAGACAAAATAAAATAGTTACCTGAGTTTTAGATTTTGGTGTCAAATCCCTCTATTATAAAGGCTGATGATAATCTCTACTTATATAGTACTACAGTGCATCGTTAAAAGCAAGTAAAGGGAAAAAAAAAACATTACAAATTTTAAAAAATTGTAAAGAAAATGTTAAAAAAGAATGACAAAATAAAATTAATAGAAATGTAATTACCAGAGCAGCGGAGCCACCAGACTTGGTTTCAAACTCCTCCAGTCTGCGAGTGGCTTCAGCCAATGCCTGCCGGTGACGTGTGTCCCACAACTGCTCACGACGCTCTTTCTTCACGCGGTCAATCAGCCCCTTGGGGTACAGATCGGCTGCTGCCTTCAGGCCTATGTGATACTTTCCGGAGGGATTCTTCCAGCTGGCAGGGATCTGAAAGTAAGAATGCAGGTCAATCCATCACATCTGCTGATCAACCAGTAGAGAAATCATGCAACAACTGACCAGGGCCTAGGCTTTTGTTCCATTTAAAAAAAAAATTATATCATTTAAATATGTAGTCATTAAAAAAAAAAAATTATGTTAGCTGGGTTGCTAAAAGCCAGAAATTTCAGCTGGTCCACTGTGCTAATGACTCAGAGCAAACTGCATTTGACTAGTTTGCAATCATTTATAATTTGGTGAAACTTGAAAAGATTGTGGGAAAGACTGACAAAGAGAATGGATGGTGGACCAACATCACTAGTCTGGTGAATCACCTACAACTATTACAAAGTTCAGGTCGCCCCAGAGGGTTTTTACTTGAATTTGGTAACTGGACATCCAGCTCTCCCGTGTAAGAAACACATTTAGCATGCTCCACACCAACACAGACACACATAGTGACATACAGAAATTCATTTAAAATAGTACAATTCATTCTAGACCACAAGTTACAATCAATAATCAGCCACATAAGAAGACACAATTTTACAAAATATATATTAAATGTTATGAATGAGGAACATGTTCAGAATGCCATGCCATACGCACATTGAGCGTTCTGCCAGACAGACCAGTGATATTGCCATCCTTGGCTTCCACCACGGTGGATGTATCCACATCACCAGAGCCAGTCACATCTACCAGATCAACAATTTTGGGACGTCCATCTGAGGTAAGCTATGAGACAAAAAAATAAAGTTACTATTAATGATAAGTATTAATCATCATCATCATCATCATCATCATCATCATCATCATCATCATCATCATCAAAGTCACTTTACTGCTACTATTAAATTAAGCTTCCAATTGGCGTATTACTCCTATGGATTAGAGTATATTTAAACTGAGGTCTAGTATGTGCCTGGACGTATTCCATCACACAGACTTTAAAGATCCTGACTCTCATGTCCTAGATGGGTGAGTGCCGGCTATACAAATATACCCAGCAAGCACCAGGTCCCTTCTGCCCCATCGCTTAGCATTGTGCTCAGTTGTCTGGGCGTCAGACAATGTGCCCAAGGGCTGCAAATGAGCACCTCAGGCAGCTTGAGTTAGATCCTATCTATTGCCTTGAGCAGCTCTTGAGCTGGAAAAGCACTATATAAGCATGATGAAATAAAATAAAAAATAATTACTATACTTTAACAGTTTAAGTTTAAATTAGCCTTTGACTTTGAGAACTTACTTCCTCTTCAGTCTCCGTCAACTAAGATGAAGCCTACCCTTCTCACCATGCGTGAAAAAAATCAGGGTCCTCTCCCTTTTTGAAGTTTTTCTCTCGGTTACCAAAAAAAGAAGGCGGCTGACCATGAGATATTTCAATAGACCATGTGACTACACACAGCAAGCAAATTAACACTATTCTGAGAGTAGGTCTCATCACTGTCTGCTGAGGCTGAATAGGGAATGGGCCTCAGCTATGCTGTATGAATATGATGCAGGTTGTTATACTATAGTATAAAAATAATAAATTAATACATTAATTATATAGCCCACATATCTCAAACACAAAAAGAATGATTCCAGGTGCAAATACACACATAATAAATTAATGGAACATAGAAAAATGGTAAAAGACATATGATAATCATAAGGGAGGAAACAACAAATCAGGTCGAATAATAATGATAAATGGTGGATGAAGAAATACCCCACTCTTACACTAAATTATACAAACACGTTATATGACTTTTGTGTGTGTTGTGTTGTACTGAATATGTTGTTGTTGCTAATCTATTTTGGTTGCTGTTGCTTTTTGTTCTTTTTGTTTTGTTTGTTTCTTTATTATTAGGAATTTGGGTTCTTTCTAAAAGTTAACTATCCCTCCATGCCTCTTTCTTTTAAAGTTAGTTAACAAATGTATTGACACCAAATATCATTCACAGTGAAACATACACTTCAGTGTTTTTTCTGTTAGTTTTTTCGCTTTTACTAGGTCATAACACTGGAACGTCTATTACTATTAGGCAATTCCTCTTGATCGCTCTCTGCTTAACTACTGCACTCCCTATCATTTCCATCTGCCTATACGCTTGCAAAACATGGACCCTCACTGCACACTTACAACGAAGAATACAAAGCATGGAGATGAGGTGCTGCAGAAGACTACTGCACTGGACATTTCCTATTCCCAGCACATCACCAAGCCCAAAGACGAAGTCCAACAGACCATCACCAAAGCCATTGGACAACATGCTCACAGTGGTGAAGAAACACACTCCGAAGGTGTGGCTACGCAACCAGAGCATCAGGCCTTGCAAAGACCATCCTGCATGGCACGGTGAAAGGAGGCAGAAGAAAATATAGACAGAAGAAGAGGTGGGAGGATAACATTCGAGAATGGACTGACTTGACACTAAAAAATATATCCAAAGCAGTATCAGCTCAAAATAAAGTCTGAGAGACCAATTATTTATTTCAACTTTGTCTTTGTGAACTATTATTAAATATTTATTCGACGCAATTATCTCTGAAACAAAGTTTGTCCAATGGAATATTTAATATTTATAAACTAAAGTGATGATTGAGTGAATCAGAATGACCGTGCAAACACAAACGCATACAATTCGTGATCTTACTTCTAAGCCAGGAGCCCCTGGATCCACACCAGTGTCAAGAATTGCAATGGTCACACCGCATCCATCATAATCGGGGTATTTTCTAACAAAACTAGCAGCACCTGTCTCCTTTTTGGGCAAAATGCCCTCCACCGGGAATGATTCGTCTACTACGTTCGCCATGTTCACAGCAAGTCTCGTTCAGTCTCGAGAAGAAACGGAATGTAACATCAATAATTCTTAAACATGGTTTGGTCGAAAGTGTTTATTAAATTGATCAGGTAAACCTTTTTTTTTTATTAAATAGATTTATTTATATTAACATTTTATGCATAACAGTTCTAAATAATTCGTCTGATTTATCAGAAAGGTTTTATTTTTGTTCCGATAAACTGATACGCTTTTTTTTTTTACTGCAATAAAATCCAAAATCCAAATTAGCATCGAACGCATGCGCAGCTTTGCCACTAAGCAACCGTAAACTTCCGCATTGTGCACGCGATAGCTCAAGGCGTAGCCTTCAGTGTGAAAAGGGCGGGTGGTTTCCCAGAGACCAGAAAGTCGAGTGTGAGAAAATGTCGACGCGGGTGATCAGACGGACTCGGGACCCGCTCGAAACCCTCGAGCGGATGCTCCAGAGAACAACTTTGTCAACACAACGACTATCACATCGTAACATCATCGGTAAGTCAAGTTAGCGGGTGAATTTTGTGCGTCAATAATTAGATTCAACTAGCCCCGGGAGTTTTCCGGGGGATTAGAGAGGGTGATTGTGTGTCAGTAAAGGGGAAAGCGATCGAAGTCTCCAGTCTATTGTTACTTTCCTTTGCTTTGAATAGGATTAGTTTGCTTCGCTGCCTGTTTAAAGCCTCAATCGGTGTTCTAGTTTGAACGGGCAAAACTTGTTCACATTAGCAGCTTGTTAGTTATTCGATAACTTGTGGACTGCTGTATTTGCGCTTATTAACAAGTAGTAGATTAATTAATAATTAATGTATTAAAAAGAAAAACAAGAATATTTAGATCGAAATAATGAAAAATAGGATAGGAATAAAATAGAAAGGAAAAATGAAATACGTGTTAATGTATCGTTTTTAGAAGAATATTCTTAATGATAAATCATATTATCTCCGGCTCCCCCTGAAGCCCCTTCTCCCCGCTCCCCACCCCCATCTCTCTCTCTGTCCCCCTCTCTCCCTCTGTGTGAATGTTTGTGTATTTTACAGGTTGTGTGTGTGTGTTCTTATCTAATCACATGACAAACTAAACAATAATTATTTCTTCTTCTTCTTCTTCTTCTTCTTCTTCTTCTTCTTCTTCTTCTTCTTCTTCTTCTTCTTCTTCTTCTTCTTCTTCTTCTTCTTCTTCTTTCTCCCTCCTCTTCTTCCACCTCCCGTCCCTGTTTCTACTCCTCCTTCACCCCCTCCTCTCCCTTTCACCCTCTACTCAATCTCTTGACTGTTGAACATTGTGTAGTCACCTGGGAGTCAAAAGCGAAGTCTGTATTGGATTCTCACGGTTTTTTCTTGTACTACAGAACTATATGTAGCACTCTAGGTAAAATTCCAGTGACGACAAGGAATAATAAGATAATTGTCTCCTTAATCTCCTGCGAACACTCGCTACATTTCAGACGAAACTTACTCGCCTTTTAGCTACCGTACTGCTTGGAGTTGATTCTACACTTGTCTGACCGCGACATAGGCCTACTTCAGTTCAATTCAGATATTTGACAATTGCTGTGAATAAGTTTTGTTTTAATACAAATACAAATAAAAACTTACAGATAACATTTTTAAATAATATTTTTTTCTACTTCTACAACATTATTAAATCTTGTGCGACCTGTTGGAGGTTGTATTGATTTATGAATTGTACCGACTCCTTGATTGGTAGTTTTTCATTTTGACATGTGCAGTTGTAACTTTACAATATAGGGAATGGGGTGAGAAGGGAGGGGATCCCGGGAGGGGAGGGGAAAGGGTTTGTACGTCCTGTTGCGCAGATGATTAGAGCACAAGATTTGATCCCCACGGAAACTATCAATTCAACAACAACAGTTACAAAGGATATGCGTTTTTTCGTTGGAAGATTTAACCAGACAAAACAAACTTTAATAGTTTGATAGATTATAACATGCCTATTCTTTTTTGCCTTTGATCGACGATTTTGTGTAGCTGTTTAATTAATGATTTTAGCAAGCTTGTATCGTTACACCCTGGCAAGGGGGCAAAAGGGTTACAATGAGTTCATGAGTTAACATTACAATTAATATTACTGAGTAAATTCTTGCCATGCAGTCTTATCAGTTAGCTACACTATTATGATGTTGTAGATACTGTATGATGAAGTAGGGCCTACATGCTTGAAAAGTAATCTGTCAACCATACGAATTATACAGGTTCAACAAAAAGGGTCACGAAATTGACGACTATGAATAGATCGAAATCGCTGGACGCGTACGACTACATGGACAGAACACTGTAACTACACTATATCATACATACTGCTTGCGTGTTGTTCTTTTTCCGTGGTTGCTTATCATGCCTATCAGTTACGTTACGCTTGTTGCTCTGTGTTCCTCTATGCTGTTTGCCCCCACCTACATGAAAAGGATATGAATCATTTCTACCTGTGCTAACCTAAAAGTTCCGTGTGGTTCCCTTTTAAAAAAAATTATTCACAAAGTGGAACCAAGTACAAGTCAACCAAATGAACATTATAAATAGCGATCCATAAAACAGCTAAATCCAACTGAAAGGATAGTCAATCCAAGTAAAAGTCAACCAAGACTATCGATCAATAAAATAGCTCAATGTATGGCGGAGAGGATTGAGCTCCATAATCAATCCTTTCTGCTTGTGCTAGCCTACACAATCGTGAAGATGAATGATCTTTTTTTTTTTAATTTCTCAAACTGGAACCA
>CM072523.1:32271810-32279310 GCA_036898135.1 Oncomelania hupensis | reverse complement strand
ACATCAAATTTTATTTTAAAACCTTGGTGTTTTTTATGATTTCTATTTGTATTATTCTATATTCAATATGATTATTATTATTATTATTATTATTATTATTATTATTACCAAGGATCGGGATGGGGTGGTACGTGTAGGTAAAAGGGGGTTACGGGTAGGTTTAAAGGGGCATGGGTAGGCATAACGGGGATACGGGTATATATGGGGGTATGGTGATGGTCGATTCCTTTCATCCATACCTGCGAAACGATCAACGGGAAGTATCAAGGAGGGTACAGGTAGGTTACAAGGGGGGTACGGAAGGTATCAAGGGGGTATGGGGAGGTATCAAGTGGGTTCGGGGAGGTATCAAGGGGGTATGGTGAGTCATCATGGGGGTGGGACGGGGAGATATCAGGGGGGTATGGTGAGGTATCAAGGGGGATATGGGGAGGTATCAAGGGGGATATGGGGAGGTATCATCGTCCAAATGAAACTCGCAGACAACAGTTGTCTCTGTCTACATTTTAAACAGCAACCTGTGTACCCTGGCTTGCCAGGGTACAAAAACCACTAGTTTAATATAAAAATCCAGATTATTGCAAATCTGTTCGAGATAAGTCCTAATTAGTCCAAAAATAATATTTAAAAAAAAAGACAACGTCCGTCCGTCCGTTTGTCCGTCCGTCCGTCCGTCCGTCCGTCTGTCTGTTCGCCGTGTGTCAGTGCAAAAATTTGAATGTGGCTAAGTATTCAGAGCCTCTTTCAACTATGACAACCAATCTTGGTAAGATGGTGTATACCCATGAGGCCTCAAAAATTATTAGTGAATAAATGATTTCACTTCAAGGTCAAAGTCACAGGGCCATCAAATATTAGTCAAAAAATGACAATTTTAAAAAATATTTCACTTTTTTTCTAGGCTATTAATATTGAACTTATGATTCTTTGAAGCATGATAGATATCAATGAGACACACATACTTTGCAAATTTAGTCAACCTCACTCCAAGGTCAAGGTCACTGGAGCTGTCCAAAGTCGGTTTGTATACATATTTTAAAGTGACCTTGACCCTAAACTATGAGAGAAAATAAGTTCAATTTTGTTTATTTAGATAGATTGAACTTTCATATATGTTCCATTTTTGCGTTGATCTTGAAGGTCAAGATCATTTTAGGCCTTCCTGTTCTATCCTATCCTATTCTATCCCGTAACTCGGAAATCGTATTGGCACCACAGATGATCGTGTAACCAGCGTACTCCATCTTTCTCTGTCCATTAGTGTTGCTGGTCATCATTTTGGTCTTCTCTGCTCTTATTTCCGTTCCAAAGGCTCTGGAGGTGGTGTCAAGCCTCTGTATCAGCTGTTCAAGTCATTGTTCATCTCCAGCCAATCCACTAATGCCATTTTTTTTTCAAACCGAAGGTTGGAGATCGATATACCCCCTATGCTGACTGTGCCTTAATGATCTGCAAGGGCATCTGACATGATGCGCTCCAGAAAGATGTTGAAGAGTGTTGGAAGAGTAGACATCCTTGAGGCACGCGGATTGTTGTTCTGAACCAATTCACGATGGCGCTGTTGTGGAGGACTGCACTGGTAGCTTTGTCATACAGGCTTATGATGACTTTAATAATGTTAGGGCTGATGTTTTACACGCTTATGGTATTACTTAGCATTTTAATGCCACCGTTTCATTTTGTTTTTCTTGTGCACTCATTTTGATGTTAAATATTGAGTTCCATTTGGAGCATGTAAGTCATATGGGCTTTGCTCTTTTAGTTAAATTTTATTTAAAAATTCCTTATTCTTAAGCTGTATACTACAGCAGATTAAGGCTGTAGGTTGAGTCTTTCTTTGATTTGAGGCCTTTTCTGTAAAGTGACGGGTGTAATATTATAAGACCTTCTTTTGAGGCTTTAAATACCGAGCCATTAACTATACATGACATGACAGGTAGGGTTATAAGTTACATTTGAGCCCTATAATATACTATATCGGTTTAGGCCTATGACCTAAGGTGACAAGCTGACAGGCATAATACTTTCAGGCCATCGTCAGTGGATCTTCAGACCTTTTTTTTTTTTTTTTTTTTTTTTTTTACATTTATGAGGTTAGATTTCTGAGTTATATACTATAGATAACAAGTAGCTTTCTTTAATTTGAGACCTTTTACTCTTTGGTGACAGGAATAAAATAATGTAATATACTAAGCCCGTCTTTGAGACTCAAGTACTTTCATTCAATTCTGACCCTGTAGTCTACAGTGTACGCTACGCGACATGATTTTTCAGTGTACCAGCAACAACATGTTTTTCACTTTTGTCCTTTTGATCCCGAGTTCGATAACGTTCGATAATATATATGAAATTCTTTGATTTCTAAGTTTAGGCAGCAAGTGACAGAAATGCATGGTCTGACGGGCTTGTACACGTTATTATTGATTTCTACCTCTTTTGATCCTGAGTTCAGTAACAGTCGGTCGACAGGCATAAGTCCAACAAACAAACAAAATGTCTGTTTACGCTGACACATAGGGGAAAAAATAAAGTCGATAAGTAGTTTTCTTTTTTTTTTCTAAACCTTTTCCACTTTGAGTGCGATTTTGTTTTACCTTTTTCCTTTTTTTTCCAAACGATCCCAAAACACGTTTAGGGTCGGGCCAAAAAATTAGGGTCGAACGAAATACCGTAAACAGAATTTTTTGTTTTTTTTGTTTTTTGGGGGGAAGGAGGAGGAAGGGGGCTGGGGAAAAAGGCGGGGGGCCTAACATGTGTTTCGTGGTTCCCGTACACCGAGAACGTGATAGAAGGAACAAGTCTATAGTAAAGTAAAGTACAGAAATCCTTAGGGTTTATATCATAAGGCCTCGAAATTAGATTCGTACCAGTTTAAAATGATGGATTAGGATTTTTGGATAATATTTGTCACCCTTGCGGTTTAAAATACCTCAACCTTCATATTTTATATATCCAGGGACTTCATATGTTAAGACTGTGAATCTAGATAAAGTGTGAATCCAGAAATATTTTAGTCTATGTCGGTCTCTGTGGTAGCTAGAGGTTTACATATTGTCACATTTCTTAAAGCAGTAAAGACTGCCTATTTCTGTAATCATATTAGATAAATATATGGACTTCAAATGGTAAGACTGTGATTCTAGGTAAAATATAAAACCAAAAACATGTTAGTTTATCTCGGTCTCTTTGGTAGCTAAAGCTTTAGATACTATCACATGTAGTCACATTATTGTGACTAAACTTGTTAAAGCCTTTCCTTGTCGTTATTTGAATTATAATAAGACAGCGGAATCTAGATACATCGATTGATATACGTTTTTACTCCGTTATGACGTAAGTTTGCTACGACGGAGATTGTAGATGGGAAGGGAGAGGGAGGGGGGTGGGAGGAGGAGGGGAAAGAAGAGGAATATAGTTGGAGCTCAATTCTCGAGAAAAAGAAATCGGGAATATTTTTTTACGCCGCCTCGCTACCCTCTCTGTCTGTCTGTTTTTCTCTGTCTGTCTGTCTGTCTCTCTTTCTATCTCTCTCTCACACACACAAACACACACGCACACGCACAATGGAATAAGACATTTAAAGCTGTCTTTATTGCAAAAGAGGTATGTAATTTGGGAGGAGACATTTTCCAGATGAGGTATTTTGCTTGTTCTTGCCTTGAGACTGACTACCTGGCAATTATTTTTCTGTGTTTGAAAATAGTCATTTTTCTTGGAGTAAAGCTATCTGGTAATTTATTTGTCTGCTGTGTTTGGGACGGTTGTGGTTTAACACTATAATTATACTGCGGCTTTTATCCTGTCGCAAGCTATTAAGTAAAATAGTCTGTAATACCTATTATTCAGAGGTCAGTTAAAAGAAGGAGGAAGAAGAAGGTGGGAAGAGGGGGTATGGACCTAAAACAACTTTGAACCACCAGAGCAATCATACAGCTAAGATGGCCAGTGAAAATTGGTCACTTTTATCTTGCCCACCATGCACGGGATTCGAACCTGGGTGTGCCAGTCGAAACCTTTTTTTTTTTACCACTGAGCTGCGGCTGTACTGTGGTTCGCCTTTCAGTCGTTGTAGTGAGAGAAGGAGGAGGAAAAAGATGAAGAAGAAAAATAAAAAGAAAATATAAAGACAATAAGAATGAGGAAAGTGGTTGTTGCACCTATTGCAAATTTGACGTGAATCTTCGTTGGGAACACGTAAGTTTATGACTCCTGTTCTTTTTTCTCTACATAACCTATTGCTTCTTTTAATAACAGCCTGCTGTGGTAGTGCGTGCGAGAAACAGATTACCTTGATTAACTAATCCTAATTTGCAGTGACATCAAAAACACACAACGTCGTATGTTCTGGCCTGTTGCCATTGTTCAGCCAAAGCCTCAACTATAGTCAATCATAGTCTCAATTAAGAAGAGTATCTGAGTCTGTTCAGCTCATGCTAACACGCCAACAGCTGATTTGCTAACATTTTGTTGCACACTAATACTATAGCTGGAACAGGTTTTCGTCGCTAGTTTTCAAGTGTTTTCTAGTCTTGGGTAATCGTAGAGTACTCACTCCACAGTCGCTCAGCGTTGCAAATCCCTTCTTGACTTACCTATACCATTCGTTTCCTAGATTGCTTGCTCAGCAGAATGTGTGGGTTTTTTTCAACTCCATTTATGACTCCCAGTTAAGGTTATTGTTAATGGTGGTGGTGGTGGAAGAGGGGAGGGGAGGGGAGTGGAAGCCGTGATGGTGTTGTTGTTTGTGATATTCGTTATGTATTGTTGTTGTCGGTAGTTGTTATACTGGATTTGTTGAATGCATTTCTTCTTCTTCTTCTTCTTCTTCTTCTTCTTCTTCTTCTTCTTCTTCTTCTTCTTCTTCTTCTTCTTCTTCTTCTTCTAGTTTTGTATACTTTAAAAAGTTTCAATAACCCGAAAATGTGTGTTTTAACCTTGAGAATTTTGAGATTATTTTTTTACGTCTTCTTTTAATATGTGTATAGACAATCATTTAATTGTGTGTTTGTGTCAGTGTGTGTGTGTGTGGTCGAGGCCCTGCCGAGAATTACATATCAAACACAGCATTAACCAATAAAAATACGCCTGACGCAGTAGGATTGCTACAGTTTCGTACTAATGAGCGGCACCTCTCAGGGTTTACACATCATACCCGGAGAGTCAATTCGCTAGATGAATACACAGTCGAATACTCTAATATCTATTGGCCCGTTGTATTAAATATTTTAGATGAGGTAACTATAACACCTGCTAGTATTCTAGTACATATCTATATTATTACTATGAGATGACACCCTACTACTATCTGTATTGACTGTCACAGTTGTAGATGAGTGTAGAATATGTGATTAGGGTCTTGCTTTAGCACTCCTTGACTTAGACAAGTGGGGGGACTGGCTAGCACTTAAGCTATGTTTACTGACGTTAAACGGGGGGACTGGAAGACTTATAAAAGGTGACTATCGATGGAGCTGTATGAGTGGGGCCGGGTAGCTCAGTTGGTAAGAGCGTCTTGCTAGTAACCGAAAGGTCGCTGGTTCGAATCCCGGATTGGTCAACGTGTGATCATATTATTTTCCCCTTTACCAACAACTGGCCCGCTGGTGTCAGTATAAATCGGTCCAGTAGTCACCTATATGCGAAAGTGTCGTGTGACTATAATCTACATACAAACAAACAAACAAACGAGCTGTATGACTAGTATAGCGTTTCATAGCTGTTCTGCGGAGTGAAGAGATCTTATACACCTAAAGCAGTTCCTCGATCCTAGGAGACTTACGCACAATGTGCTACCAACAGTTAAACATGCTCGGTGCACTCGTACGGTCAATAGCACATATGCGCACACATCCGGGATAATCTTTTAACAGAATTGACCGCCCTCATTAAAAGATTAGACCTTAAAATCCACGCTGCATAGCTGAGACGAGCAGATGCTTTCGATCAGGAGATCTTGAGTATTAACTGTAATAGGTACTCGGCGAGTCTCGCTACTCCGTGTGCTTAGAGGCTTAGAGACCTTCAATCTAGTGTACGATTTATAGTTTAAAGAACCAAGACTATGTATTTGCCAGACCAAGACGCTCCTTCATAAATCTGTGTTGCTTTTCATGTGTCTGATTAAACCGAAGTAGTTTGCTCTCCATCTCATGTCGGAGAACGATATTATGTTGTTCCTTGATCTTATGAGACATATGCAGAATGTGTTACTAACACGTGTTTAATGTGCTCGGTGCACGCACAAACACACACACACACACACACACACTCACTCACTCACTCATTCTCTCTCTCCCCTCACCCCACCCCCATTCCCACCTTTTCCCCCCTCGAAATCAGCCCATATCTTTACTTGTATAATAATTAACGAAAATGCATATATTAGACTGTATATATTATGCATATAATATTTTGGATGGTCTTTTATACATGTAAGTAACGGTTTTATGTAGGAACGAGTGTCGTGCAAAGATGGGAACAACATCATGCCTGTAAAACTATATTCACTAGATTCGTGTACGAGGGTCTGGCCGACATGACACTGGTGAAAATTCCAAAGATGAGTTGTTGATATATACAGATGAATTGTTGGTTTCAACCGATGATGTGGATGAAAGTATAGTTGAATTTGATGTGACCATACATGGACAGCACACGTATCAGCCCGTTTCAACAT
Organism: Oncomelania hupensis; assembly: GCA_036898135.1. Taxonomy (NCBI): domain Eukaryota; kingdom Metazoa; phylum Mollusca; class Gastropoda; order Littorinimorpha; family Pomatiopsidae; genus Oncomelania; species Oncomelania hupensis. The sequence goes on along the minus strand of CM072523.1, from coordinate 32,272,634 downwards.
AGTTTGAAGCAGCTGAGCATCGTGGCTCACCTCTTTTCCTTCCAGCTGAACAACCAATATCGCACGTTCGTTCATACTTGTAGGCATGTTTCGGCTATTAGCCATGTAGGGGTGATAAATGAGACTGCAGAGTGTGACCAAACGTGCTATGGTGTTACCGCAAAGGCTTTGCATTATCTCAAGGCTTTGAAGGTCAGATATCGAAGGCTAGAACTAGCGCCCTGGTTGTAAGACTAAACACCGTTTAATAGCCCTACGAACGCCTTTATTTGAGAGAGAGAGAGAGAGAGAGAGAGAGAGAGAGAGAGAGAGAGAGAGAGAGAGAGAGAGAGAGAGAGAGAGAGAGAGAGAGAGAGAGAGAGAGTTTGTATGGTCCGGTACAAAGGCGTCCCCATCGGGATGTGAGCGGAGTAGTGTGCTGCTTGTATATTTATGGTACTAGTTAGTCGAGAGGGACGCTAATCCGAGAGATACTGGCGCCTATGGTCCGGTAGGAGATGTAGGGGTTTGGGGGTGGAGAGAATGTGTGTCTTGGAGGAGAGTGGGAAAGCGAGAGAGTAAGCAGGATGTTGGGGAGGAGGAGTGTGGGGGTGTACAGGACGTGAGCTCCAGTTATAAAATTAAAAATCCTTTAATAGACTTAAACACGTCTTTTTTTAATTTGCGGGGAGGTGTGTGTTTGTGTATGTGTGCGTGCATGCGACTAAGATTATGAACTCACTATCTTTTTAACGCTGGCGAGATGCTCTTCACACTACGCGAGCAACAACCTATATGGAATCCTTATTCATGGAAATCCTTTTTAAAATAAATCTGAAATCGCA
>CM072523.1:32259310-32269310 GCA_036898135.1 Oncomelania hupensis | reverse complement strand
CTTTTTATTTTATTTCATTTTATTTATTTTTATTTAGTGTTTGTAATTGTATATTGTATTTTATTTTTATCATTTATGTTAGGTATATATACATATATAGGCGTGTATTACATTTATTATTATTATTATTATTATTATTATTATTACTATTATTATTATTATTATTATTATTGTTATTATTATTAAAATTGTAATCTAAGCAAAACGTCATGTGAATGCTTTCAGTAGCCTATATAATTTAATTGATCAGTATGCCGTTGAACTTTGAGTCATTTGTATTGTGTAAATGGGTAGTCTGATGTGGCTTATCAATAGATTGATAATGACGCACCTCCATAGCCAATTACAAGGCTGAACAATATTAAATGTACTTTTTTCAGAACATCACAAAGAAGAACATTAAAACGTAAATAATAATAATTTTGACTGTTTTAGTTGTTACAAGATGACTACAGGAAGTTCATGGACTACACGGACGGCAAGTTCCACTCCGACTACCTGATGAGACTCCGCTACACAGGCCTGCATCTGGCGGAGAAACGGCTCAGTACTGTCACATATGAAGACATTGAAGAATTACCGCTTTCATGATAGCTATAGCACAGTAATACTGCAAACTTCATATCAACCTACAGCAGCAAATTAATCAACATACTGCTTGTGGCTGCTCAACCAAAGAAGAAGAAGAAAACAAAAATAATGGGTATGACCCAATAATAATAATAATAATAATAATAATAATAATAATAATAATAATAATAATAATAATAATAATAATACAGCCTTCAGAATTGTAAACGGAGGTATCTTGGTTGTGTTGTGTCCCTTCATTGTCATTTCGTGTCGGGCAATATTATTGGTTCTTGACAGTTTAGCACAGCAAATCACATTGTGCGACACAAGATTTATAGTGTAAAGGGACACAACAAGTCCAAGACTACTAGTACTGTACCAGCTCATTGTAATCAATACAGACAATAGTAGGCATCATGGGTTAGATCCTGGCTTCAGCAAACTATTTTGTGCATGCCGAAACTCCGTGGACAAACGCCTTGCATAACTCTAGCAGCCGTGCGAGCATTGTGTAAGAACAAGTCGTCTCATTTAGTCCCTGGAAAGAGTTGACTTGATTGATTAATTTTGAATTCAGGATTTGGTGGCCTAAAGTGCTCTCCCCATGAGTGGTAAAATTTCAGCGAGGTTTTTTTTTTCCCAACGAAAATTACACGGCAGTAACCTTTGAGTGAATTTAAGACTAAGGGTTGAAATTCTGATGCATTTTGAACGACAATGCAACAGCAGCATCAAAATACCATCCAGAGCAAGAGGGGGTGAAGTGAGGAAAGTAGTTTTTTTGTTTTTGTTTTAATGCAGTATGCTGCATTATTTTAACTATTGTTCATTGTTTCCGAAGCATAATATGATAACCAAGACCTTATTATACTCGTTCTGATCTACTATGTTCTTTGGTTCTTATTGTATTAATTAAAATGTGTATTTTACTCAGTGTATGCAATTTGATAATAACAAACAGTGGATTTTTTTTTTAATTATTTTTTTTTTTTACGCGTACCACCAGCATTTTTTAATATCAGCCCATATTACTAAGCATATTTTTACTTTTGTACCTGTCATTGTTGTCAGGGTGGCGACGTGGTGATCGTCCTTAACGCTCATGCAATAGGACGTTAAGCATCGTTTTTTCGTTATGGTCATTGTTGTCAGGGTGGCGACGTGGTGATCGTCCTTAACGCTCATGCAATAGGACGTTAAGCATCGTTTTCCGTTTTCCGTACTAGATCCGTTGAATCTCATTTTTGATATGATGATGATGGTCATTGTTGTCAGGGTGGCGACGTGGTGATCGTCCTTAACGCTCATGCAATAGGACGTTAAGCATCGTTTTCCGTTTCCGTAAAAAAGAGATCCGTAGGATCTCATCTTTGATATGATGATCCTATCCTATCCTATCCTGTCCCATAACCCGAAGGTCGTAGGGGCACCACAGATGATCGCTTAACCAGCATACTCCATCTTTCTCTGTCCTCAGCAGCCCTCATGGCTTCGCTCAGTGTCAAACCAGTCCATTCTCGAATGTTGTCCTCCCACCTCTTTTTCGGTCTCCCCCTTCTTCTACCTCCTTGCACTGTGCCTTGCAGAATGGTCTTTGCAAGGCCTGATGATCTGGTGACGTGGCCATACCATCGGAGTTTCCGTTTCTTCACCACTGTGAGCAGGTCATCGTGTTGTCCAATGGCTTGTGTGATGGTCTGTCGGACTTCAACGTTGGTGATGTGTTGGGTATAGGAAATGCACAGAAGTCTTCTGTAGCACCTCATCTCCATGCTTTGTATTCTTCGTTGGAGATCTGCTGTGAGGGTCCATGCTTCGCAAGCATATAGGAAGATGGAGATGACCAGAGATCGCAGCAGTCTTACTTTGGAATGTAGACTGATGGTTCTGTCTTTCCAAATGGGCTTCAACCTTGTCAGGGCAGCAGTTGTTTGTGCGATCCTGGAGAGGACTTCCTGTCGAGACCCATTGTCTGACACAATGGCTCCTAAATATTTGAAGCTGTGCACTGTGTTGAGGGATTGGCCTTGTACTTTGATGTCCGTGTTGATGCCATTGGTGTTGTTGGTCATCATTTTGGTCTTCTCTGCACTTATTTCCATTCCATAAGCTCTGGAGGTGGTGTCAAGCCTCTGTACAAGCTGTTCAAGTTCTTGTTCCTCTCCAGCCAATCCATCAATATCATCCGCAAAACGAAGATTGGAGATTGCTCTGCCCCCTATGCTGACTGTGCCTTCGTGATCTGCAAGAGCATCTGACATGATGCGCTCTAGGAAGATGTTGAAGAGTGTTGGAGAGAGTAGGCATCCTTGACGCACACCGATTGTTGTTCTGAACCAGTTCCCGATGACGCTGTTATGGAGGACTGCACTGGTAGCCTTGTCATACAGGCTTTTGATGACTTCTATGATTTTAGGGCTGATGTTGTACACTTTCATGGTTGCCCATAGAGCTGCATGCCAGACTCGGTCAAATGCCTTCTTGAAGTCTATGAACACATGATATAGATGTTGTTGGTGCTGTAGGTATTTCTCACAGATTATTCTGAGGTTGAAAATCTGTTCAGTGGTACTTCGCCCTGCCATGAATCCTGCTTGTTCTTCAGCTATGATTTGTTCAGCTTGTGGTTTCAACCTGTTGAGTATTATTTTCAGGAGGACCTTGCTGGGATGGCTGATGAGGCTGATGGTGCGGTAATTTTCACACTCCTGAAGGTTACCTTTTTTAGGAAGAGTGATGACAAGCGACTGGGTCCATGGTGTAGGCCATTCCCCACTCTGCCAGATCTTGTTACAGATAGTGGTGAGAGCATCAGTCATCGCTTCTCCTCCTGCTTGTAGCAGTTCCGCTGGTATGTTGTCCACTCCCGCTGCCTTCCCTTTCTTCAGCGATTGCACTGCTGCCTCAACTTCTTCCCGGAGAATTGGGAGGATTTCGTCTTCTTCTCTGCTCTCGGGACATGCTAGAACTGATGGGTCTCCATTTGGTGTATGGTTGTAAAGGTCAGAGCAGTACTCTGTCCATCTGTCCAAGACTTCTTGTTCTTCTGTAAGGCAAATGCCAGACTTGCTTTGGATAGTGGAGACTTTGGGCTGTTTAACACTTGTCAGCCGCTTCACAGTCTGGTAGGCCTTCTTGCTGTTGTTCTTGTTCAGATTGTTCTCTATTTCCTGGCATTGATCTTCTATCCAGTTCTCCTTTGCTGTGCGCATGCCTTTTCGGATGTCATTGTTGATTTTTCGGTAGACATCAGCTCCCTGTGAGGTGTTCTTTTTCTTTTTTAACTCTCTTCGTTTATCACACAGATCCAAAAGTTCAGGTGTGATCCACGGCTTCTTCTTTGGTCGGTGCTTGCCAAGGATCTCAGTGGCGGCATCTGTTACAGCTGAGTTGAAGGTATTGGTCATGGTGTTGACATCTACTTCGCCTGCCCCCAAAATAAGCAGTGGTGCAAATTTCCCTCCAATTGTGGCCTGAAATATTTTTGCCACCTCCGGGTCTTGCAGTTTGTCCAGGTCGAACTTCAGCCTAGTGCACTTTGCTGTATTTACTCTCTTCAAATGGAGCCGGAAAGACATCATCACGAGATCGTGGTCACTTCCAATGTCTGCTCCTGGAAAAGTGCGTGTCCTGCCAATGTTGATGCTTGATCTGAAGCGTTTCTTGACCATGATGTAGTCGATCTGGTTGTGATGTTCCCCGCCGGGACTGTGCCATGTCCATCGTCTGGATTTTTTGTGGCGACCAAGCGTGTTTGCCAGTACCAGATTGTTGTATCTGGCAAACTCCAATAGCCTCAGACCCCTGTCATTTGTCTCGATATGATGATGATAATCATTATTGTCAGGGTGGCGACGTGGTGATCGTCCTTAACGCTGATGCGATAGGACGTTAAGCTTCGTTCCTCCTTTAATGAATCGTTTATCTGCAAAAGAGGTCCGTAGGATCTCATCTTTGATATGATGATGATAATCATTGTTGTCAGGGTGGCGACGTGGTGATCGTCCTTAACGCTGATGCAATAGGACGTTAAGCTACGTTGTTCCTCCTACTTTAATGAATACTGTAAATTGAGTTGCTGTATATATTCTTTAACTGAACAGTCTCTCTCTCTCCAGTATTAGTTTCGTGTAACTGTTTATATTAAATGTGCTACACAATAATTTTGTTCACCGATCAGCATTGTTTTGCTCTAGTTCTAGTTCTTATTCTTCTTGTTCCATGGACCTTATAAGCATTGATTATATCTATATATCTATCTATCTTTCTTGTTTTAGCACAGTAATTAACATCAGCATTGTTAATTGTCTGCCTTAATCCATGTTCTAAAGTTATTTTAGTGAATCGCTTATGTTTACCTGTGTTAAATTTCTCATTAACATTACCATAATTACCTTTATTCTAGTCATCATCGTCATCAATACCATTATCATTATCATTCATTCATTCATTCATGTATTCATTCTTTGAGAACTGAACTAATAAAATCTTAGTTTAACCGCACAGATGTTGCTTGCATTGCAAAATAATTCTCGTGTTTATTTCTGTTGTTCAACATTCCTGATGTACACACAAGTATTTATTTTCTTGCACCGTTTTGTTTGTGCACCATCGGTGTGCGTCAAGGATGCCCACTCTCTCCAACACTCTTCAACATCTTCCTAGAGCGCATCATGTCAGATGCCCTTGCAGATCACGAAGGCACAGTCAGCATAGGGGGTAGAGCAATCTCCAATCTTCGTTTTGTGGATGACATTGAAGGATTGGCTGGAGAGGAACAAGAACTTGAACACCTGTTACAGAACCTTGACACCACCTCCAGAGCTTATGGAATGGAAATAAGTGCAGAGAAGACCAAATTGATGACCAACAACACCAATGGCATCAACACGGACATCAAAGTCCAAGGCCAATCCCTCAACACAGTGCATAGCTTCAAATATTTAGGAGCCATTGTATCAGACAATGGGTCCCGACAGGAAGTCCTCTCCAGGATCGCACAAACAACTGCTGCCCTGACAAGGTTGAAGCCCATTTGGAAAGACAGGACCATCAGTCTACATTCCAAAGTAAGACTGCTGCGCTCCCTTGTCATCTCCATCTTCCTATATGCTTGCGAAGCATGGACCCTCACAGCAGATCTACAACGAAGAATACAAAGCATGGAGATGAGGTGCTACAGAAGACTTCTGGGCATTTCCTATACCCAACACATCACCAACGACGAAGTTCGACAGACCATCACACAAGCCATTGGACAACACGATGACCTGCTCACAGTGGTGAAGAAACGGAAACTCCGATGGTATAGCCACGTCACCAGATCATCAGGCCTTGCAAAGACCATTCTGCAAGGCACAGTGCAAGGAGGTAGTAGAAGAGGGAGGCCGAAAAAGAGGTGGGAGGACAACATTCGAGAATGGACTGGTTTGACACTGAGCGAAGCCATCAGGGCTGCTGAGGACAGAGAAAGATGGAGTATGCTGGTTAAGCGATCATCTGTGGTGCCCCTACGACCTCCGAGTTACGGGACAGGATAGGATATGATAGGCACCGTTTTGTTCATGAATACTAGTAAAAGTATTGATGGTACTCCGTATTATTTTCTAGTCATTGATTCGCTGACTTATACAACACTGTTTGCTTTAGAAGTCTGTTACAAACCGCTTTGCATTATTCGTTATAAGGTAACTAATTTGTAATGGTATACATATTTTGTCAGTTCATATTTAACGCATGTAATGTTTTATTTACTTCCAAATAAAACGGTATTTTCAAATTAAGACGTCCCTGGTATTCGCTTAGTGTAGTGGAGTCTTCTTGTAACTACAATCTTCACATGTGTTTGTGTGTGTGTGTGGGTGTGTGGGTGTGTGTGTGTGTGTGTGTGTGTGGCTAGGTAGAAACGACGTTACTCTGACATACACTTAAAACTCTACGTACTTTCTTTTGACGGCCCCGTTATTTTGACGTCAAAATAGTGTTCCGTTAGGGTTAGGGCTGTGTTAGGCTTAGGGCTACGTTAAGGGTTAGGGATAGCTTCAAAAATTGGCACAATGTGTCAAAATGATGGTAAGTGTGTCAAAACAATGTATGTAGAGTTTCACGACAGTCGTCACAACGTCGTTTCTACACAAATGTGTGTGCGTGTGTGTGTGTGTGTGGGCATGTAGAAACGACGTTCTGATGACGCACACATGAAACTCCACATTGTTTCTTCTGACTTTTTTGGAAGGCCGTACTATTTTGACGTCAAAATAGTGCTCCGTTGAGTTAGAGCTGTTTTAGCATTAGGGTTAGGTTAAGGGTTAGGGATAGCTTCAAAAATTTGAAAATGTCAAAATAATGTCAAAGAAATGGAAAGTGTGTCAAAATAATCCCTGTTTTTTTTTTCACAACAGTCATCAGAACGTCGTTTCTACAAAAATGTGTATGTGTGTGTTTATATAGAGACGGCGTTGTTTTGTGTGTTTGTAAATCTACTATGTTGCTTTGACGGCCCTCGTTATTTTGACGTAAAAGAGTATTCCGTTAGAGTTAGGACTGTGTTAGGGTTTGCATTGGAACATGTGTGTTTGTGCGTATGCGAGAGAGAGAATGTGTATGTATGTGTGTGTCTTAGAGAGAGAAAGGGAGGGAGGAGGGTGGATGTATGTAAACGCTCCAACATTGTTTTGCAATGTTCAGTCGTGATTTTCTTTAAATTAAAACAGAAAAAAAATGAAAACGAAAAACAGATAATGAGTTATAAAACGTGTAATAATAGGTGATGTGTAAGAATGTAACTAACTAGTCTACCAATTAATTATTAAATGGAAACTATCAGATACCTCTTAGGAGAATATTTTCATCGGTTTTAACGTGAAACAAAATAAGATTAGCCTTCATACAACAAACTCATAGTGAAAAGCTGTAAAACAACTTGCAGGTACCTTCAAATTGGAGATTGGTAAGTGTTTTAGGGTTATTTAAAAAACAAAACAAAAAAACATGACATGCGTTCTTGGGGTCTTAAGCAACTTGAGTTAGATCCTTCAGATCACAGCCAGCGCCTTAAGGTTGTAAGGGCTATTCCTTCTCTTTAAATTTAGGTTTTAGAGGAACTTTACACAATGTCAATGAAAGTAAATTGAGCATCATTATTTATGTCGTACTTTGGAGGGATACCCGTCGTAATCGCTTAGGTGCCTCCGAACTTCCGCCTCGGTTGAGGAATATTGCAAGGCAGGGTGATGATGGACTCAGGATTTAGTTTAGTGGTTGTCCGGTTAGACCTGCACATGTTATTAGCATCAATGACCACAGTAATTTTCAAAGCTTTTGATAATAATAATAATAATAATAATAATAATAATAATAATGTTCGTCATTTATAAGGCGCCTTAGCCTAAGGATCAAGGCGCTGGCCGATACAGGATCTAACTCAAACCGTCCGAGACGCCCACCCGCAGCCTTTGGCGCATGGTATGACGCCCGGACAACTGAGCACAATCCTGGGCAGCCAGGGATGAGGGAGAAGGACCAAGTGCATGCTGGGTGTGTTCTTGTTACCGGCACTCACCCGTCTAGGACATGAGCGTCAGGATCTTTAAAGTCCGTTATGATGGAATGTATGCGACACACAGACTAGACCTCGGTTTATACTCTCATCCGAAGGAGTAGGAAAACAGGAGTAAAGTGTCTTTCCCAGAGACACAACACAATGGCTCGGCCAGGGCTCGAACCCGGGACCTTCAGATCCTCAAGCCGAAGCACTACCATTAGACCACAGTGCCTCCCTATGGGCTATCGGTAATAGTACATGGCCGGCGTGATGATGAACTTTTGGTTATAGTAGACCTACAAGCGTTATAGGGTGACGACCAACTTGTGGAAATATTGGAAATGGATTCCGCTGATTCTTCGAAAGATTCTAATCTCAGCTTGTGTTGTCGTGAGGGCATTGGAGGCACTGATAGTGTTGCTATGAATTTTATTTGCAATGATTCGCATGCTGGTTTGTTGTCTGGCGCTTACAACGGCAGGTGCGGTATGGCTGGTACATTTTCTAGAAGCTTCATCAGCAGCAAGCTTTAAGACTTCTTTATTCGTTTTCTGACAACGACGACGACAGCTGTTATTAGTAGGGCAGTACCGGTGTCACATCCTTCAAGTTCCGGGTCTCCTAGTTTATCCGAGCGCCTTTGCGCATGCGCCAGGTCATGTCGGGTCGGCTTTTTCACGAAGTTCTTAGGCGTCATAACCCTAACCCTAACCCTAACCCAAACCCTAACCCTAAACTCTAACTCTAACCCAAACCCTAACCCTAACCCTTACGAAGACTATGATAGCACTGTGCGCATGTGTCGAATTTTGTAACGCGTCGACCAATCAGAATGCTCCCATTCGCTCCCAGCCCAGCTAAGATACTAGGAACTGTGACGATGTCACACCGGCGGTAAGTTCAACTACTGTCCACCCTTCATCTTCGTCCAGTCAGCTCGGGAGCCACGTAGATGAGGATGACGATACCGATGTTGAGGAAGATGATGATGCGCGGTAGAAGTAGGGGGGAGTTGGTGATAATTATGAAGATGATGATGATGATGAAGGCGTAGACCACGGAGAAGATGACGGTGACGGCGATGTCAAAGATGATAACAGGGAAGACGATGGTGATAAAAAAAGATTACGTTGAAGCAGGTGACAATGACGACACACCAGTAACTGATGTCATAAAGAGTGAGTTTGAAACCAATGTCGACGTTATAGTATTTGGAAGTACAGTACTCGTTGCAGTTGATGATGATGATGATGATGATGATGATGATGATGATGATGATGATGATGATGATGATGATGATGGTGATGATAGGGAGCCATGCAGAAGAGGATGACGATACAAATGTTGAAGAAGATGATGATGCGGGGGGGGGGGGGGGGGAAGTAAGAGGGAAATGGTGATGATAATGATGATGGTGGTGGTGGTGATGATGTTGGTTGTGATGATGATGACGATGATAATGATGACGTAACTGTCGTGGTTCTATCGTGGTTTCTACTGTTATGGGTTCTTCAAAGCCAAGATTACAACCAGGCGCAAAAGCGTAACCCCAGCCAACGTCATGCGAAGATTGAATCACCGGAAATGCGTCACCACCGACGTGCCACAATGACGTCACACCGCTGACTTTTACGGATACGTAATTAGTTACTACCACCACGACAATCATTGAATTCTACAATTCTATCTTCTTTTATTTATCTCCTACGTCTTCGTCTTTCGCTTAATTCTAATATTAATGCTAGATTTTATCTGATTTGATTGGATTTTTTGTTCAGTTCTAGCACAATCAAGTGCTGGATAATTTCTGATTTTGCTAAATCGGAGGATTTTCTGGGTACTGCTTCTGCCTGTGTCAATACCTTGCCGAGCGACTTTTAGGCA
>CM072523.1:32109310-32254310 GCA_036898135.1 Oncomelania hupensis | reverse complement strand
AGCTGCTTCATAGTTCATTCACACTCTTTTAGAATTCGTTATATTTACTCAACCTTCAACAAGAAAATTCGAAGTGCTCAAATCTAGGGTACCAGCGCTCTATATGCTAGCAATGCATCCTGACTGCATTTCCTGTGTTATGATAGCTATCAGAGGTCATTTGCCTTTGAGGAAATTTTGCGTCGTACATGTAACATAAACGGGGGTTCGAAGCCCCCATGAGTGGCTGATTGTGTTTTAACAAGGGTCGGCGGTCTTTGGATAATTATTGTGCAGACCCAAATATCACCAAAGAACAACAAATTCAGAGCGAATATTTTTTTTCTGTTCGCTGTAGTTCATGTTTTTGCCTAGTGATATTGGCTTTATTGATGTTTCGTTCTTGTGGATTATTCTTCTATAGCGCGCATTATCAGATCCGAGCAGCTTAAGGCGCCTGCAGCTGAGACCCAGCAAGCGCACAGCTATTGAAGCTTAAGTCCACCCAAGACTTACCTTTGAGCCATAGACCACTGAACAATCCCCTCCGGCCTCTATAATAATAATACTGCCTATTCGATTGTCCATGCTGTTGTACAGTGCATGGCCAGGCATTCTTACTGAGCGTCTTATATGGCAAAAATGTGCACTAAATAGTAGCAGCAGAATGTATTGTTGCGAGGAAGTATGAGAAAGGTAGGGGAGAAAGACATGTGGATATCCCACCCCAATCAATTAATCAATCAGTCTATTTATTTATGTTTTTATTTATTTATTTAATCATTTTTATATAGCCAATTTCCATCTCAAGAACTGCGCTCAAGAACTCCAGAAGACGCTGGAGGATACCGGATCGCTCAAGCCGCCTCAGATCACTCAATAACTAACGATCAGTCACGATGGTAAGTCAAAGCAAGCTGACGAAAATGTGAAGTGGTTCTTCACCAGTAGTTAGGTTTCAGGACAGTAGAATCTATAAGCTACAACAATGTGCCTTCAGGAATTTCGCCAAACGCCAAAAAATGCTGTAAAAAGGCTCTGTTTGGGCTCCTTAACTTATATATCCACCCCTGTGTTGATTAGGCAGGCAATAGAACTAATATAGCCTCAATATCCAGTTGTTCTAATGCGAGTTCTTTTCCGGATTGCACACTGTATACCCCGTAGAATTGAACGCGGATTTAATAGTACACAGTTCAAATAGCTGATGAATGTTGAGTGCAATGTTTTTCTTCTTCTTCTTCTTCTTCTTCTTCTTCTACTTCTTCTTTGATGGAAGCATCCAACAACATTTACAGGTTGAACAATAATTATGCTGTAGGCTACTTTGGGGGTTTAGAGTGTAATATTCAATCTTTACACTCTCATGCAATATCGTGTCATGTCATTCTAATCGCAATTAATAATTTAAACAAGGTCAAGCAAAATCAAAGTTCCTCCTTCATTCGGTCTGCATGTCTTTCCATCAATAGTGCAACGGGACTCAATATTGGACAAAATGACAGCTCAGACTCATCCAGTCCTGAATGGAATAAGGAGAGGCCTCTAACATCTTTACAAACATAGAAATATGAAAGCACGCGTTTTCTGGTTGACCTAACATCCTAACTGAATTTCCGGTGGCAAAGTAAGCACAAGTGCCAGTTTCATAATACAGATACATACGTAAACTTACTGTATTGTTTGTGCTGAGAGATGCATAGGCCTATGTGTGCCCCACATAAACTGAACTTTTACATATATGTATATAATGAAGGTATATCTCGGAGCTTGTTTCAGTATTAGGGATAGTTTCAGTTGGAAGAGTGCTTCTTTCTGAAGCATTGTCCACTGTAATCATCTTCACTTATAAATTTGTATTCATTCAGGAAAGGTGCTTAAGTCATTTATCAACCAAAGCAAATGATGTGATTTTTTTTTGTTTTTAGGAACGTTTGTCATAAACTGATTTACCAACCAAAATGCGAATGATATATTTTATTGTTTAGTATTGTGAATTCTAACGATGTGACTCGACTTAGATGTGGTTTACAGATTACAAGAATACACACCACGTTTGGATTTATATAATTGTTACAATATTATATCAATATTGTAAAATAATCCTGCAGATTGTTTTTAATGAATAGACATTATTTTGTGTTATATTCGACACATCTGAAAAGACTAGACATACGAATAACAGTTTTCAACTCCCGTTAAGACATTTTACATGCAGTGTGAACACACACAGCGGAGTCTACAGTTTCCAATATAAATCCGAGTCCTAATGCACCAAGATAGTATTTGAACCCTAGTGAGTGATTGTTATTCTAAATCTAATAATAGGAAATATTCTACTTTAAATTTGTATTGGGTGTCATCGACGAAGTCTATATAAGAGAATGCTCGTTGAATACTCTCCACGTTTTCTGGTAAGTAGATAAGCCTACACTTTTTTTTGTTAATGTCTGTTATTGTTGTTGTTATGCAATGCTTGTTGTTGCTAATTAAATGTAACCACTTCTATCTCTTTCTCCCTGTCTGTCTGTCTGTCTCTCTCTCTCTCACACACTCACACACACACACACACACACACACACACACACATAATTACAGCAGTAGTATTCATCTATAGTTCAAGTTCTTGCTCCGAAGTGTGTCGCCCGAAGCCGCGCCGCTGAAAACCCACGTTTTCTATTCTAGACAAACATTTACATCAAGCCTGCGCCCTGCTTAACGCCACGAACCACTGAACCAATACGATAAAATAATAATAATAATAATAATAATAATAATAATAATAATAATAATAATAATAATAATAGGCTAATAATAATAATAATAATAATAATAATAATAATAATAATAATAATAATAATAATAATAATAATAATAATAATAATAATAATAATAATAATAAACATTTGTACAGCGCCCTTCATCTATTTATCCTGCATTTATTTATACTATGTATACCAAACTCGCTTGTGCGACAACGTCAGCACAGTACTCTATAACATTATAATATGCTACATTCAGATTTTTTTTTACAAAATGAAAGAAAGAAAGAAATATTAAAACTTTGTAAAATATTAACCCAACGAGTTTTTAGATGAAATCAAAGATTTCCAGTTTATTTATAACCTCTTTGTCAAAGTAACCCAATGATATTATATCAGGTTGCTAGGAATGTTTGTGCAACAGAATGGAAGTGTGAAAATGGCCCAGTCCATGCACTTGCGAGATTATTATTTATTGTACAATATTGTACTAATGGTAGGTAAACCAATGATATCATTGTTTTTGCAATAGAAGAGAAATACGGAAATGGCACAGTCTATACACAACTACACTTATTATATTATTCTTCATATTGTACGACATAATGGAAGTATGAAAATGAGAGACATTTGCCAACACAACCTGTCTCGGCAAATCACGGGGAGTAACGAGTAGCGCGGTTATGGCACCACCACCATTTCCGGTATGCGTGTGCATGCACCAACAACACGTTTTGGCTAACCTAAAACGAACAGTAAGTGTGTGTGTGTGTGTGTGTGTGTGTGTGTGTGTGTGTGTGTGTGTGTGGGTGTGTGTGTGTGTGTGTGGGTGTGTGTGTGTGTGTGTGTGTATGAATGGGAGTTGGAGAATGTTTAATATTATTGAAAAATAACACCCGAACTTTGAAGGAACTAACTCACTGAACTCAAAACGAAGCCGTCATAAAAGTCGTCTTAGTTAATGCAGTCGAGATTTAATTGGCTACTAAAATATTCCAGTTGTGCGCATAGCTAGATTGAATGCATTTTGGGACACAAAATTAACATCTAATGGATCCTTTTTAACGTATTCACAATCTCATGTTTTAGGGACTCCTGATGACTTTGCTGGCTTTTATGACGTCATGCAAATGTGATGTCAACCAATACGCACCCAAACCCGGCGAGTTCAAACGTCTGGACAAACCCACCAATAAAACCATGGATCAGTTGATTACAGAAGCACTGGGTGGTATCGACGGTAAGAAATTGGAGGATACAAATATATAGATCTATATAGATGCTTACGTATCGAAATTGCTGCTTGTTCATCATGATAATCATGATCATCATCATAATTATCATCGTAGTCGTCGTCATTAATCAACATCATCGTCATCATCATCATCATCATCATCATCATGTCGTCATCATCATGTCGTCATCGTCATCATCCACTATTAGGCAACTGCTATTATTTCTGTGATTAAATATATGACTTCGCATTGAGCGGAGGTGGGAATGTGAATTTGTTTTGCTTAATATTGATCTGTCCGTCTGTCTATCTGTTTGTGCTATTCTAGTCGCCTCCAACAAGATCCTGGCCCCCGGATCTTACGTCCTGGCGGAACTGGATATGTATCTCTCCCAGGAACAGTTCCTTGCCCTCTACGAACCGCCATCGCAGTAAGTCTTCATGACGACGATGATGACCACGATGATGCTGTTGATGCTGCTGCTGATGATGATGATGAGGAGGAGAAGGGGCAGAAGAAGGAGGAAGAGCTTGTTGTTGATGATGATGACGACGACGACGATGATGATGATGATGATGATGATGATGATGATGATGATGATGATGATGATGATGATGATGATGATGATGATGATGATGATGATGACGATGATGTCTACAATGACAGTCATTCATTCTGAAATAGTGTGTTGATTGCCCCGTCAGAAATCTGATTATCAGCTCGGAAAACGACGCCCCTGTGTACCTTACCGGGAACAAACGCAGATCTCTTCTGGACGTCCTTTCGCCTCAGGCACCTCCTCATCTGGACGCTAGGAAGAACGTGGGTCCACCACCAAGTCCCAAAAGTACTAACGTCATGCCTAACAAAAATGACCTCATTCCATGGAATCGTCAGAAGAGAAAAGCTATGCGTGATGTCATCCTAAGATGGCCAAGAGCGGAGGTGTGTAACTGATCAGAGCATGGTTTGACAATCTCAAATCAGTTTCGCTTTCTGCTTTATTGCAATTTATGTAGCAGGATCATTATTTTGAAGGAAAGAATATTGAGTTGCCGTGTACGTGTGTTTTCCAGATTTTGTGTGTGATCAATGCTTTCGATCGTTTTTGTCTTTTACAATGTCTGCATTTTCTTTTCTCGTCGTTTTTGTCCAGATCCCATACCATCTGGCGTTTGGGGACTTTACTGACCAAGAGGTGTACCTGATTAAGCAAGCCATGACGGAGTGGGAGCGGTACACGTGCATCAAGTTCCGTCCAGCGGCCACCAATGACGTCAATCTGGTCAGATTCCAGAACGGAGAAGGGTAGGTGCGCGCTGTTTAGTGTGGAAAGAACGATTCTAGGCATGCATACTTGTGTTTCTGAATATTTGGAAATGATAATCATCACTGTAAGAATTATAAATTTGACGCTTTTTAGGCAAGACTGCTCTCGGTATTTTTAAGTTGCATGTTCTTTTTTTTTCTTCTTTTTTGTGTGTGTACAGATGCATTTCGCAACTAGGCATGGTTGGAGGGGTGCAGGTTCTCACACTCGACAAGGAAGGATGCCGATTTGTAAGTACCTATCATCATCATCATCATCATCATCATCATCATCATCATCATCATCATCATCATCATCATCATCATCATCATCATCATCATCATCATCATCATCACCATCATCATCATCATCATCATCATCATCATCATCATCATCACCATCATCATCATCATCATCATCATCATCATCATCATCATCATCATCATCATCATCACCATCATCATCATCATCATCATCGCCGTCATCGTGGTCGCAGTTATCTAAACCATCATTAAATCAGCAACTGCACTATTCCCTCCGGTAGCTCCACCATTACCTTCGCAGCTTCATCATCGTCGTTAGTTTTTTTATAAACAGGTGCAGTAACATCATCATCATTATCATTATCATCATCATCATCATCACCATCATCATCATCATCATCATCATCATCATCATCATCATCATCATCATCATCATCATCATCATCATCATCGTCATCGTCATCGCCATCTTCATCTTCTACAACAACAGCAACAACAACAACACTGTCGCCATCACCACAACCACCACCACCGCGTCCACCATTGCTGTCCACTCATAAGTGATTTATATCTAAATGTGTTGAATGAAGGAGTGTCACATCAAACTCGGTTCAACATTACAAAGAACCGTTTTCAACCATTCCCTATGGGAGGCGAGATATAGCAAACGCGCGAGCATTTGCACGAGCAAATGCGCGAACCTCGCGCACTTGCTCGCGCAACGTTTGCTATATCTCGCCTCCCATAATTCCCTAACTGTTTCATTATATGTTTTTGACAGCTGAATGGCGAATCCCTATGTGCAGGGCATAGGCGAATAAAGAGTCTCAATCTCAGTGTCAGTTTCAGTCGTCTACGTCTCCTTATAAACCGGGACCACTGTATATTTCCAGAAAGGTCTGTACCTGCACGAGATCGGGCACGCGCTGGGCCTCGTTCACGAGCATCAGCTGCCCGACAGGGATGCCTACATCGATATTCTCATGCAGAACGTGGCGCCCCATTTCAGGGTGTTCTTCAGCAAGTATTCCTCCGCAGTGGTCAACCAGTACAATGTGCCCTATGAGTACTCCTCTGTCATGCACTACGGCATCACGGTGAGTCGGCTGATGCACAGGTGATGGGATCGTAGAACATCTCGACCTATTGCCCTAATTATTTATTTAATCGTTCTTATAACAGTGCACTTTACAGCTCAAAAGCTGCTCAAGGCGCTGGCTCATACACGCGCGATCTAACTCAAGCTGCCCGAGGCGCCCACCTGCAGCTTTTAGGCGCTTCGTCTGACACCCAGACAACTGAGTCAAATCCTGGGCGACCAGGTATGGGGGTGAAGGGACCTAGTGCGTGCTGGGTGTGTTTGTGTAGCCCGCACTCACCCGTTTAGGACACGAGCGTCAGGATCTTTAAAGTCCGTGCGAAGGAATTGTACACATAGTATTCAAAAGGTTGAGTAAAACAGGAAAGGAAGTGGTAAGTGAATAGAAGGAAGAACAGGATCAACCAACTCTAAAGTGAACCTGCATCCAACACCGCCATCAAGGCTGCCTTTGACTGTGCAGGCCTTCTCCTACAACGCGCAGGCGCAAACGATAAGGGCCAAGGACCCCAGCAAAGAGGAATCCATCGGCAGGGTCTACCTCAAGGAACTGTCATTCTCTGATGTCAAGGTCGTCAACGGAATGTATGGCTGCGCAGGTCAGTTCTGCAAGATCGAGTTTGATGTCAAGGAAGAATGGATTTTAAAAGAAAGTAACTTGAGATGGGTGTTTGTGTGTGTGTGAGAAAGAGAGAGAGAGAAGAAGAAGAAGAAGAAGAAGAAGAAGAAGAAGAAGAAGAAGAAGAAGAAGAAGAAGAAGAAGAAGAAGAAGAAGAAGAAAAAGAAGGAGAGGAAGAAGAAGATGAGGAGGAGGAAGAGGGGTGATGATGATGATTCAAGGGCGGATCAGCAGGTTCACGCGGGAGGGTGCACTTTTTTTTTTTTTTTTGGGGGGGGGGGGGGGGGGCGGGGGATAGAGAGAAGTTTTTGTATCTTACCTCACATTCATAGCAAAGAACAGTTATTCTTTCAAAACAACAGTTTATGGGCAAAACGCCCTGACATACATGTGTTACACTTTCTTTTGTTGTTGAGTTTACATGTCTAACATGTGTAGGCCGATTGGTGAGTGTGAGTAAACGAAAGAAGAAAGGAGGGAGGGGGTGGGGGTAACAGGAGATTTGCGGCGTGAAGAGG
Organism: Oncomelania hupensis; assembly: GCA_036898135.1. Taxonomy (NCBI): domain Eukaryota; kingdom Metazoa; phylum Mollusca; class Gastropoda; order Littorinimorpha; family Pomatiopsidae; genus Oncomelania; species Oncomelania hupensis. The sequence continues at coordinate 32,246,526 of CM072523.1, read as the reverse complement.
GCAGGGATTGATATGGGAAAGAAAATAGGAGAGAATGCATCTTTGAGGTAAATAACGATTATTATTATTATTATTATTATTATTATTATTATTATTATTATTATTATTATTATTATTATTATTATTATTATTATTATTATTATTATTGTATCACTTTGGTGGAAATACTTTAAATACATTAAACAACTTCTTCTTCTTCTTCTTCTTCTTCTTCTTCTTCTTCTTCTTCTTCTTCTTATTATTATTATTATTATTATTATTATTATTATTATTATTATTATTATTATTATTGTCCTTTATTATAATTATTATTATTATTGTCTTCTATTCTTCTTCTTCTTTTTATTATTATTATTATTATTATTATTATTATTATTATTATTATTATTATTATTATTATTATCATCATCATCATCATTATGCTGCTGCTGATGATGATGATGATGATTAGCATGATGATTATTAGCATGATGATTATTATGAATATTATGGATATTCTGAATATTCTTCTTCCTCTTCTTTTTCTCCTTCCTCTTCTTTCTTCTTCTTCTTTTTCTTCTTCTTCTTTTTTTTTTTTTTCGTCCGTGGGGGGGTGCACGTGCACCCGTTGCACCCCCCAAGATCCGCCCTTGTAAATTGATGATGATGGCGATGATGATATCCTTTCTAAGGCGCAGAAAATGTTCATTTCGGACACTAAGTAAGTTCCCAGTGCCTTATCTATTTTCACTGATGCGTCCAATATCCTTAGCTAGTTAGTCAGTTTATAGTTATGAATTCCAATACTCTTGATTTTCAGATGCCTGTCCGGCCTTGGTGACTTGTACGGGAGAAGGCTACATGGATCAGAACTGTCGCTGCGTGTGCCCTGATGGTACGAATAGCTGCGAGATTTCCAATGTCAAGACAACCAAGAAGAACGGTGATGATACTAAGGAAGATGGGACCAACAGGTCTGACAGTGGTGTCATGGAAGGTAAGAGTGTCTGACCTGTCTTAAATGTAAGGTTCGTTTTGTGTTTGTTTGTAGATTATAGTCACACGACACTTTCGCATATAGGTGACTACTGGACCGATTTATACTGATGACACCAGCGGGCCAGTTGTTGGTAAAGGGGAAAATAATATGATCACACGTTGACCCATCCGGGATTCGAACCAGCGACCTTTCGGTTACTAGCAAGACGCTCTTACCAACTGAGCTACCCGGCCCCTCCGTAAGGTTCGTGGAGGTTCAGATACTTTTGTTCGAGGTTCTCACATCCCGAAACTAGATTCCTGAACGTTTATTGTCTAAAAGCTGCAAGTGGGCTTCACGAACCTTCTCATTAAGACAAGCCATTAGGCTAGGAGGTTTGTGTGTGTTGTGTTGAACGTGTGAAGTAGCACGAATGGGGAAGGAAATTTACCTTTTCTCGCACCAAATGGGGTAATTTCGTCTTTACCCATTTGTCTCCCGTTCCCCATTTGTCGCTAAGTGCGACGGAGTGCTCTTTTAGTGCATAGGAGTGCAGTTGTAGTGCATGAGAGTGTTTTAAGTACAGAGGAGTGCACTATCCGGGACGGAGAAAATACAGTGAATTTTCCGAAAAGTTTGAAGCAAAACTCGACCTATTTCGTCGCCTATAGGAGACGAACTAGGTCGACGTTTTAGACGGAAAGAGCCCCAATTTTCCAATTTTGACTTAGATTCTTACATTTCTAGAAGAAATTTGCGTTCTTTCCGTCAAAAAAGTGCTTACCGACTCCTACATTCTAAAATTACCCCATTTGTGACCTATACAAGAATGTGTGTGTGTGTGTGGGTGTGTGTTGGTGTGTGTGTGTGTGTGTGTGTGTGTTTGTATATGCGTAAATACATGTGCGTGTAATTGCGTGTTATGGGTTATACTAAATGCGTATATCGGTGGAACAACCTTCTATCTGTATACTTATTGTTGAACAAAGAGGTGCAAATGCGTACTTTACATCTTGGGACTCTTTTTTGTACTTAAGCGTAAGTGCTCCAGAACGCCTCTTCCCATACCCCCTCCCCCCTCCTCACACCGTGGATCCCAATAGCTAGCAAGACAATTCACCTATGTTCTGATTGACAAAATAGAAGTAATTCCATCTTGCAGCCTCCAAAGGATACAATCCTTCCCAAGCGTGACCAGTTGCCTCCCATGCCCTCCGTCACATAACATACTAAACTTCATAGAAGAGGTTTGGCGTTACCGAACACTTCATGATCACCATGGAAGTGCTTTATTGAATAATCCATGATGATCACGTAAATATCAAAGTGTAAAGCTGTGTCATACTGTTAACCTTGCCTTAACCATGAATTTTATTGTATACAGGAATGGCAACGAGCAAGCTTATATAAGACGGCCCTATTTAAATAATTAAACATAGTATATGATAGACAACAGATATTAATACTTTCATTTAAGTGATAATAAAACAGATGCAATTATATAAAGAAGTAAACAAATCGAATCAATAATTTTTAATTAAGGTGGAGGAACTTGATGTCCTTGTGCTCAATTGACGAAAATGTTGGTAAGAAAACGTTAACGGGAAATCTTCATTTGGAACAGATGAGTTTTAATTATGTCTTCTACATAAATATTGTGCTTTGACTATAAAATTCCAACAGTAAACTATTGTCTGTTTTGTCTTTTTACAGAAAGTTGCGCCAATTTGTACGACAATTGGAAGTGTACTGTGTGGGCCAACCAAGGCGAATGTGAGAGAAACCCCCACTACATGAAGAAGTCCTGCAGGAAAGCCTGCGGTCTCTGTGATAAGAAAGAAACCAAAGAAGAAGAAACAAGTATGTGACACCAACGAGCTTGAATGTATGCGTGTGCGTGCGTGCGTGCGTGTGCATGTGTGTGTGCGTGTGTGTGTGTAACTGAGAGGGAGAGGGAAAAAAGGTTGACAAGGAGAGTGAAATCACTTGCTAGCAAGCGAATAAAACAAATGTCTTAATAAGGTCCAGAACCAGGTTCAGATTTCAAGCTTTACAACAACCGAGTAATGTAGGCTATTCTCTTTCCCAAATGGTTACTTACGGCTGGTTTTTATTAAAAAATAGTAATTATAACACAATACCAAATAGTTACCGCTGTTTGTTTGTTTTTGTTTTTTTTAAAATTGTAATTCGAACACAACTGTATTTACATAATTATGCTAGTGGTTATAGTCGCACATCTTAGTTAAGGTTGACGTTCAGTTAAGTCGACGTGATGATCTACTCTGTTTGTGTGTGTGTGTGTGTGTGTGTGTGTGTGTGTGTGTGTGTGTGCGCGCGCGTGATTGTGTTTGTTCAGAGAATCATTTCACAACGTGGGCCTGGCAGTGGTTCGGGATGTTCACAAACCTATTCCCCAAGGACTGGATGATCGGTGAGCAAACGTTAAAAAAGATGTTGTTCAATTATTGCATATTTCATTTACAAACCTAATAATACACGATAATACAGAATGTTACACCTGCGCTTATTCTTCAATCGAACTTTAAAGTCCGGCAACATACCGAGATCGTTATTATCGAAGACTGACCCCCGTTGGGGTGTCGGGGGATTCAGTATAAATAGTATCCCCACTTTCTGGAAATTTAGTGCTTTAAATTCCCAATGTCGCTGTCTTTCTCATTTGCTCTTTCTCATTCCTGCTCTGTTCTATCAATCTGCTATACTATCTTCTTCTTCGCTAGACCAATCATCTACCTTTTTTCTTGAAAACTCTTCCGGTACAAGACTCCTTATTTGTGTATGAGGTCTGTTGGATCAGCTTTGGAATATTGGACGCTTTTTGCCAGGTTACATTACATTAGATAATTGTTGCTTTAGGTCCAGCGGACTCTTCCGAGCCAAATCAGGACCGGACAACCCCCGATCCGCATAAAAGATCTGCTGAAACAACCCTAGTGGGAAAACTGAATGCCCTCCACCAGCCAGTCACTTTACAATAAAGACATCCCACGCAGGGGACGGCTGAGGCTTCACCCCAACTTATCGAACTCCCGTTTACAAAAACAAAATAGAATACAAACATCATTATAAATTATCAACAAAACACATACATATAAAATGCGTATATTGCTAAATAATAACATCATAGGAAGCCCTAGTGACCACCTGGCAGAAAGCGTCCAATATTCCCAAGCTGATCCAACAGACCTCATACACAAATAAGGAGTCTTGTCCCGGAAGAGTTTTCAAGAAAAAAGGTAGGAGACTGGTCTAGCGAAGAAGACGATAGTATAGCAAATTGATAGAACAGAGCAGGAATGAGAAAGAGCAAATGAGAAAGACAGCGACAGTGGGAATTTAAAGCACTAAATTTCCAGAAAGTGGGGATACTATTTATACTGAAACCCCCGGCACCCCAACTGGGGTTTTTTTGCCAGGTGGTCACTAGGGCTTCCTATGGTGTTATTATTTAGCAATGTAGGCATTTTATATGTATGTGTTTTGTTGATAATTTATAATGATGTTTGTATTCTATTTTGTTTTTGTAAACGGAGGTTCGATAATTTGGAGTAGTACTACAGCCTCAACGTCCCCTGCGTCTTTATTGTAAAGTGAATGGCTGGTGGAGAGCTTTCAGTTTTACCACTAGGGTTGTTTCAGCAGATCTTTTTGTCCGGTCCTGATTTGGCTCGGAAGAGTCCGCTGGACCTAAAGCAATAATCATGTAATGTAATGTAATCGAAGACTGAAAGGACAAAGGCTGCGTTGTTTAATATTTAGATTATTGCTCGTGTCCTGTACATGATTACTTGTAAGGGAGGAGTACTCGGAGAAAACTCAAACCTCTATGACCTCCTGTCCAGTCTCATAGAAAACGGCGACTATTTCGTCATTGGCGGGAGGATATATCCACTCGTTTTCAAAATAACGTGGTCTAAAACCACACCATTCAAAAGTGAACAGACATTAAAAATAAAATACTGAATTGAGTTGAACTATCGATATTGAATTGATGGCAGGCGTGTGCAAGGACGTGTACACATTCGAGAAATGCAACAAGTGGATGGAGCAAGGGGACTGTGTGACCAATGCGGGCTGGATGGAGGCCAACTGCAAGATGACCTGCAACTTCTGTGGCAACCCTGCCTTCAGGCCCCAAAGTATGCAGATAGTATGATAATTATTATGTTGATTTGACTCAGCGCGTTAACCAGCATCAAAAGATTCTTAAAGGTACTGGCTACCCAGCCAGGCTCTGGCTATCTGTCTAGCTATGTCTTTCTATCTCCCTCTCCCTGTCTGTCTGTCTGTCTGACTGACTGACTGACTCTCTCTCTCTCTCTCTCTCTCTCTCTCTCTCTCTCTCTCTCTCTCTCTCTCTCTCTCTCTCTCTCTCTCTCTATCTCTCTCTCTCTGTTGTTATTGTTGCTGATGCTTCTCTCATTTTCCTTCAAACGATTATGATGATGGTTGGTGATGATTGATGATAATGACGATGATTGATAATGATGATTGATTGGTTGATTGATTCATTGTTGTGGTTTTTTAAATTAATTACGATGGCAATGATGATGATGATGATATTGATGATGATGATGATGACGATTATTATTATTATTATTATTATTATTATTATTATTATTATTATTATTATTATTATTATTATAATAATTATTATTATTATTATTATTATTATGGAAGTGGTGGTGGTGGTGGTTTTACTCCTTCATTATGTCTTCCGCATCTTTACAGCTAACTGCCGTAACCACCACGACGAGGACAAGTGCAATAAGTGGGCGCTGGAAGGGGAGTGTGTCCTCAACGAACGCTGGATGAGAATAAACTGTCAGCGCTCCTGCCGCGCATGCGTAGACACCCTCGACACTGAACCGGATGGCGACGGCAGGAAAGACAAAGAGGAAGGTTCGAGACTTGAATTAGAAATATTCTAAAATAACGTAAGGGAAAAACATTGAATTCAAAAAGCAAGCAAACAAAAGGAGAACAAAATTAATAAATGTGGTAACACATAGTTGGTAGTCCTATCAAAAGACACTGGACTGTAGTTAATAGTAACACTTTTGACATTATCCCTTATTGGGCTTGAAACTTGAATGCGTTTTCTAAATACAATAAATGACAACTAACGCATTTTGTTATGGACTATTCACTATATTACACCAATATATGAAAAATTATGCCACGTGGTTGTCTCAAATTATCTAAACAGTTCGGTTGTATCTAAAAGTAAACGTCATATGTGTCTAAAGTTATCTATACATCTTGGGAGTCTAAAGTTATTTATAGACTACATCTTGGGTGTGTAAAAAGAATCAATACACCCTGAGTGAGTACAATAGTTGATGTGTATGTGAGTATATATAATGACGTTTGATGTGTTTCAGATTGTGTTGACGAACACGGCACCAAAGACTGCAAGATTTGGGCCAAAGCTGGGGAATGTTACATCAACCCTACCTGGATGATCGCAAACTGCAGAAAGAGCTGCGACAAGTGCAACGACGGTAAGCTCACCCATACTTTCACTATACGACACCACCTTCCACGACTACACGACCTAGTCACTTCTCCCCTCTTCCCCTCTTCTTCCCCACAATCAAATAATCTACCTTCCCCAACGCACAAATTTCTTCTCAACACCATTTATACGCCACCACTGACCACCAATAGCCTAATCAGCCTACCTTCTTCTACGCTACGATTTTCACTTAACTCAGCGGTTTTTCTGTTCTAATTGCCGAATAAACTGCAGTGTTTCCAATAAAAGACGCTATGAGGGTGATTTTAGGTCCACGAGCGAATCTTAGAGTTAGAAATTAGAGTTACACGTTACAAGTTAGGTTTAAAAGTCCTGTCATCTCAACTCCATGCAGAATAAACATTTGCCAAAACACCTTCTACACCTATGGAAACTGTTAAGTAGATAAAAAAAATCACTAGGAGTTCTTGACCTCCATTGTTTTTATTTTAGTTATTAAAGCAGCGCTTGCTACTGTGTTCAGGCAGCTGCAAAGACCTGTACGAGGAAACCCAGTGCCAGGTGTGGGCCCAAGAAATGGAGTGCCTGAAGAACCGAGTCTGGATGCACAACAACTGCATGAAGTCCTGCGGCCTTTGCCAATCCAACGCCACCGGAAACGGCACCTCCACCGGAACAGGAAACAATGGCACCGGCAATGACGAAAGTAGTGGCACAACTGGACGTAAAAATTACGGTACTAGTGGGCGTGACGAAAATGGCAAAAGCGGAACCGGAACTGACGATACTGGAAAAAGCGGAAGCGGAAATAAAGATAGCGGAAGAGTCACGACAAGACGGCCGAATGTGGTCACCCCTTCGCAACGACCCAATATCGCATCTACCACTGTTGAGCCTGATACTGGTAATTTTATTTTGCCTATTAACTTTTGGTTAACAAATTTTCATGAGTGTTTTATTAATGTGCGAGAAAGAGAGATAAAAATGTGTGTGTATGGGCGGGGGTAAGGGCAAGGAAGGGAGGAGGGCGCGGGGCGCCTTTCGGATAAGTGCGCCAATGTAGTTCAAGATGAACGCCAGTTTAAGCCCATATTTGAAGGCCAGTTTAGGACATATTTGAAGGCCAATTGAGCCCGTATTTAAACGTTAATTTAGGTCAAATTTAAAAGCCAATTCAGATTACAATGAATGCCAATTGAACGCCGATTTAGACCACATTCCAGCGCCAATTTAGATCGTAGTATTTAACATCGATGTAAGCCGTACTTTTAACACCAGTATAAACCACACTTGAATGGCAGTTTAGGCCGTATTTCAATGCCAATTAATTACGTACTTGAACTTCGATTTGTCTGAACGTTGAACGCTAATTTAGGCTCTAACTTATTACAATATAGTTCATTATTATACGCCAGTTTAGGACATAATTGGACGCTACTTTAGACCTATATTTAAACGCCAATTTAGAAAAAAATTATATCAACAATGTCAGCCATACTTTAAAGGCTGTGAATGTGTGTGCAGCGACATGCTACAACAGTCACAACAACGTGGAGTGTCAGAACTGGGCGTCCATTAACCACTGCGACATCAACCCTACCTGGATGTACCCCAATTGCAAGAAGGCCTGTGGACAGTGTGACTCGCACCACAACGGACAACGCGGTTAGTCACTACTTGTTTTCTGGATGTTGTTTTTTTTTTGCTGTTCTTATTGTTGTTCATATTTTTGTTGGTGGTGTTGTGGTGGCGGCGATGGTGTTGGTGATGATGGTGGTCGTGATGATGATTTCATAGTTATTTTCGTTAGGGCGGAGTTAAACGTGGCGCACTGTATACCAACGCAATCCACTGTTCACGTTTATGCTAAGAAGCTGAAAAAACAACTAAAACTATATCAAAAACCTTCCAACTAATAAATTCTTTATCCTGGCTTAATAATAATAATAATAATAATAATAATAATAATAATAATAATAATATAATAATAATAATAATAATAATACAGGATGCTATACGCGCTTTTCCCCAAATCATTCAGGCTCAAAGCGCCAACATACACGCTCACCTGTCTCATCCACCCTCACACACACCAAACACACATCCATCACTCAAACAGGTGGTGTAAAGGCAGGAAAATCGCTATTAGAAGACGGAAAGAAAATCGAATTTTTAGTTTTGAAATTTTTATATTGACTGCGGCCTGTACCATTATCACCATTATTAATAGTTAATTATTAATAGTTGTTGTTGTTGTTAAGTGCTACCCTGTTTTATAAAAGAAATCTTGGGTATGGTTTTGAAAAGTGTTGTTTTTGTTTTACTACTGACGTATATTTATATTATTTTGTGTCACGGTGTAGTGCTTTATACTTTTAAATATTTATATAATTGCTTCATTATGTATTCTTAATGTTCATATCACTTTTATGTGGGGTGTTTGTGTGTGTGTGTGTGTGGTTGTGTGTGTAGGTGGGTGTGCGTGTGGTGTGTTGGTGTGTATACATGCTTTTTATATTTAGTTGTGATGTTCGTTATTACCTTTTACGATTTTCAAAGTGTTTCATCTCATGTTTTAATATTGTATAAATATTTTCCTTGCGAATGTATTTGTGTGTATGCATGCGAGCGCTTAGAGCAGACTTTAAGTTTGGTTTTGTAGTTTAGAAAATAAATTATTATTATTATTATTATTATTATTATTATTATGATGATGATGATGATGATGATGATGATGATGATGATGATGATGATGATGAAGAGGATGATGGTGATGTTTCTTCAGAGGAATGTGTTGATCGCGACGAGGGATGCGAAGCTTGGGCTAAAACTGGGTTCTGCGAGACCAATGCAGGATACAACCTGGTCTTTTGCAAGAAATCCTGTGACAACTGTAACGGTACGTTACGAACACCTTATAAATTACGCTATTGGTTTTATAAAATGCATGTCAAGCATAACCAATGTGATAAAATATAAGTTTGACACAACCAAACTTTGTGTTTGGGTGTGTGTGTGAGGGTGTGCGTGTGTGTGTGAGAGGGTGCGTGTGTGTGTGCGTGTGTGTAAAGTCAGGAACGACAACTCTTATACAATACAAGTGAGCTACTACCAATCTTACCAGTCTGATAAAATTTAACTCAGACATAATCTATCTGATAAAACTCTGTACAAAATTATATGTATATATATATATATATATATATATATAAATAAATAAATAAATAAATATAAGAACAAATGAGTCATAATTATTTCCAAGCAAAACTGTGGTTGGTTAATGTAATGCCCTGTGAATGTTTCAGGATGTCGGGACGAGCAGTTTCTGTGTGGTTTGTGGGCCAAGGCTGGTCACTGCCACTCAAACGCTCGCTACATGCTGAGGCAGTGCCAGAAATCCTGCAACACGTGCGGCAAATGACCGTCGTGCCAGGAATTTTAAAAAAAAATCATGCAGAGTTTCAGAGCCGCATGAAGCTACAATAACCAATAAACCATCGACCGTTTACCTTTATCAAAAACTGCTACTCCGGCGTGTCCCGATTACAAAATCAAAGAAGTCTTTTTTATGTGTGTAAAACAAAGATATTACATCACACTTTAGCGGAACGGAAGAAATGAGAATGGATGTAAGAGGACGAGAGGAGAAACGATCCGAAAATGGATCTGCTTTGAAAAGGTCAACAAAGCTCCAACATTGGATTTACGTAATTTGAACAATGTCAGTGTAAAGTCAGATTAAACAGTAAAGAGTGCAAATAGTCAACTAAAATTAGGAAGACCTCTGCTCGGTTTAAGTATTTGTCACATTATTGAACATGTACAGTCTACTGGTGTTACAGTGCAGTCCAAAGGACCAGTTTATTCTAAACACGTACCATGCATATACTTGCTTTGATTTCACAATTATAGTTTGTGATTTTGGCTGTTAAAATCTGCTATAAAATGACTGGGCCCGTATGTTGTCAGTCCAATGGTGGGAAACATTTTACGCTTTTAGTGTATATTATGTTACAAAATGTGAATTCAGACAATTCGTGCACTGACTAAAAGTCTTCAGGCAAATCACGAACTCGCGCTAAGGCACTAAATGAACGGCCTGTAGACGTTAGTCAATACACGAAGTACAGGAAAATGTCCAAGCAGTTGTTAGATTGTCCAACAGTGGTGGCCCAGAGTCCCTGTGTTAGGATGGGTTGGTTCATAATTTGTTTTGGCAACATACATATATACATAGTTGTTGTTTTAAGTCCAGCGGCCTTTTCGAGCCAAATGAGGACCAATATGAATTCATGATAAGATGATTTTGCTCTGAAAGACCAACTATACATACGCACACGAAAGGAAACATTAATAATAAAAAGCATTAGAAAAGTCTGGCATAATGCACAAAGTATGAAAACAAGATCAAATCAAAACAAGTCTTTCTTTAAAACATCTTTAATTGTTGACAAACAGCAAGAAAGTACTCATATTGTTGGCGTGTGGGATGCGCCGCTAAATGTCACAAAGTCATGCTAAACCCGCGACATATTTCATCACATGAAAATCACATTTCACTTCTCATTTTGTTTCGATATTATACACAAGAAGTTAGTATGTATTTTCTTTCTTTCTTATGTTTTATGAGAAAAAAAATATTAATAATTACGCTACAAAAATCTAACAAGAAATAGCAACAAATTCTCCGATTCGAATTTTCATAACAAATTATTCGTTAGAGTTTGGTGTGTGAGATACTAGTCTTCAAAATAAAGAAAGGGAAAATAATATAAAGAGAAAACAACTAATAAACTACAGTTTTCTAATACTTTACATCAAAATGATCTTCCTAAGTGTGTTTGTTTGTTGAAATAATAATACAATGGCGCATTTTCATGTGAACTATCAGGTTTAAACGACCCACAGACTTCGAAAACCTTGGGTTCATAAATTATATTGTATTAAAGTGACAACAAAAAACGGCAACACTAACGTACTAATGTACACGTTGGCATCCTGAGCCACTGTGGCACAAACGCAAAAAACAAGCAGACCAGAATATCTGGGATCGTACACTCAATAAATAAGGAAAACTATGTTACACAAGGCGGACTAAAAATGTAATTACACCAAGTTTTGTTACTGTATCATTGTACTCAGGTACATTAATAAATAACCATAATTAATGCAGCAATTTATCAGCGATTAATGACAGTAAATGCATAACAGCAAACCAGACGAGGGACGACATGGTACACGGGATGTGTGGGTCGGGGTGTGGAGTGAGGGAGGAAGGGAGAGAGAGGGTGGGCCATGGGGGGTCGTGAGAGAAAAGAGGGACGGTTTGGGGTATTGAAAGAAAAGTAAAAATTATAATATAAAAGAAATATCGATCTCATCTTTTAATATGTACAGGCAGAAAAACTGCAATTCGGATTATGAACACACTCGATTAAAACAACCCAACTGTTACAATACAAGCATAAAATTAAAAAGTAAAAGTAATGGACTGGACTCCTAAAGGCAATACACAATTTTAAACTTTCCAACCTCATTAAAGAAATAATTTAAAAAAATGTCTGAAAGTAGAACCTCACAGACGTCAACACAGAAACCAGTATTATTATTATTGAGTACCTGATAAAATCCGTGTCTTTCACAACCAACTGATTGAGACTGTAAAGTCATTTTTGTGCGGCGTAGTCACAGAAGTACAAGTAAACTTGCCCATTGTACGTCCTCTTCCATGGATTTTGTTATAGTGTAAATAAGCAAGCCAATACGTTCTTTTGTACCTTCCTCTATTGTTTCCTTATTTTGATTTTATTTATAATTTTAAAAATTTATTTAAAAAATCCGATCCAATCCATCGTTATTTTAAAAGAAAAGAGTTAAACCTGTAAAAAATCATTTCTAAAACCAATCTAAATTCAATAATGATAAAATATAAAATTAATCAACAACAAACAATAATGTTTACAAATACAGTTGCATATTAAAGTTACAAGTCTTGTTGACTAGAAAAATATTCACAACATTCGCAATATAATGAATAATATACATCGAAGAAAAAAAAAGAATTATTTTTATACACTTTGAGTATGATACACAAATAATAATTGCAATATACTACTAATATGAAAACGCTAGAGGAGAGGGAGAATAAATCAGAAGAAAATCCATTTTAAAATACTTATTTTATATGTTTACCTATACCTACCATTCATTTCTGATTTACATAGATTTTACTACAATAAGCAAACAATTTACTGTGAAAGGCTGCGCTTTCTTGATTGTAACATTTAACTTCCTAAGAAGTTTGAAGCTAAAGGGAGCTAACACAATCTGGAAAACCATAACAACTCAAAAGCAGAGTCAACGCACTAATTACATTACATTACATGATTATTGCATTAGGTCCAGCGGACTCTTCCGAGCCAAATCAGGACCACAAAATCAAGACCACAACTTCGCTAAAAGAGGACTCACCCCTGATCTGCATAAAAGATCTGCCGAAACAACCCTAGTGGTAACATTGAAGGCACACCCCCAGCCGGTCACTTTACAATAAAGACATCCCACACAGGGGACGCCGAGGCTATAAATTTATCGAACCCCCGTTTACAAAAACAAAATAGAATATAAACATCATTATAAAAATCAACAAAACACATACATATAAAATGCCTACATTGCAAAATAATAACATCATAGGAAGCCCCAGTGACCGACAACATGGCAGAAATCGTCCAATATTTCTAAGCTGATCCAACAGACCTCACACACAAATGAGGAGTTTTGTCCCGGAAGAGTTTTCAAGAAAAAAGGTAGGTGACAGGTCTAGCGAATAAGAAGATAGTATAGTAGCTTGATAGAACAGAGTAGGAATGAGACAGAGCAAAGGAGAAAGACAGCGACAGTGGGAATTTAAAGCACTACATTTCCAGAAAGTGAGTATACTATTTATACTGGAAACCCCCGTCACCACAACGGGGGTAACGCACTAATTAATGTTAAATAATTTAGACTCAGCAACTCTCTGTATTAAACTAAATTTGTTGTCTCCCTTTAAATAAGTTGGGTTTCTATAAAGTGTATTATGTACTAACAAAAACAATGTACAAAACATACTATTACTATGTACTATTTCAGCTTGTGGGTTACATGAGCTCAATCCTCAGAAGCGGGACATGGTTCATTCAACACAAATACAAGTGTTCCCATCAGCTAGAGTGCTGCCTAAGGCGCTGAACCAGGACCTAACAGGATCAAACTCGAGCTATCAAGGAATAGAACTAAACAAATGTTAAATCCTGCAAATATACTAGTTGAGAAAATGTTTTTCATTCATCAATGAAACACTGCTATTTCACAAGAGGCAAGCAAATTTGCATCCGGGTTATACATAGTCATGATACACGAAAAGTTGAACATTTAAATAATGAGAAAAACGAGCGTGGATTAATTTTATTAATAATTGTATACAATGCAAAGTTCAATGCAAAAACAACAAATACTTGGGATTAAAAAAAGGAGAGCAGCAAGGGTTGGATATTATATGGGAGGTCGAACTAAAAAAAATTTATTACAAAAAGATTTCAGGATATATATATATATACATATAATATAGACACTGATATATCAGTAATAAGTACACTTCTAAAGAAACAACTTTCAAAAATGGTGTTTTTAAAATAGTGATAATAAATTTATAATTAAAAAAATAGTACTTCTATAATGCGTTTACATGCACTGATATCTAACAATTTATATCTACTTTTCAAACAAAATACCCTGTTAAATTCTGATTACCACCAATGAAAACAGTCAAATAAAAATAATATTGGTAGCACCGTTTTAAAGAGACAATAGAACGAGGTTAGAATTAGTTCAATAAAGTGCTCAATAGTAAATTATTCAAATGAAAACAACTAACATGACTTTAATTTATAAGCTATAAGCCTTTTGAACCTTATGCTAGAGGGGCAAATAACGATTTAAACAAGAAAACTTATAAAGTAAGTACCTCTAAAGTATAAAACTTTGGATAACCTGTGAAAGTAATGTGGATGAAAATGACAATGTTCATGAAACGGCAACACTAAACAAATGTTAAACTGTATCTAACACTAACATAAGAAATATATAAACAATTTAAAAATGAACAAATAACCAGAAACAGGCAAAACGGATGCGTACGAAACCCTGAAATTTTGCATACTGTTTACTAACTTCTTACTCGCATACGATTTACAACGCGCAATAAGCAATGTTTCTCTGCAATCTAACACTCATCAAAAACACAGCAACATTACTATAACTATAATTATACAATGCTTCACAACTATTTACCAAAACCTATTTGAACAACACTGCATTGCATGATATAATAATTAACTGCTATTTTAAGGGGCAATTTTCTAAAATGGACTCTGCACTCTGTGCTACATTTAAACAACAAACTTGATTCGAAATTACTGACACACTCAAAACCTTTATATTGCCGCCCGGAAATCATACTGCCGTAAATCAGTATAGTATAATATAATGTGAAATCGTAATACTATCGTTTCAGTGCAGAGATATACAAATCATTTCATAAAAACTAATTTAAGTGACGTTATCGTAATAATAAAGAAAATAAGCAGACAACTAAGGATTGTTTGTTAGAAAAGGAAAGAGGGATTTCAGAAGATTTGCACCTGTTATATTCACTGGATTTCTGTGTACGTTAAGAAAGGTTAATAGAATACTACTTAATTAAACTAAACCAAAAAGTGCTATCGAAGCATTATTACAATGAAAATAAGATTACAAGCCTGACTGATATTACTTAAAGTATTAAAAAAACTTGATGTCTAATACTACATCTTCATGGTTAATTTATTAATTTTATAAAAACATTATTCTAACACTAAAACTAACATTTGGAGATAATAAGTCGCTAAATATGCAGCGATAATAATCAACATCCAAACTAGTTATTCATCAATTTTTTCATTCATTAAAACATACTGGTATTAAAACTGAAACAATTTTACTAAGAATTCCAAAAAAAAGAAAACATTGACGGGACTAGACTTGTGTCCAAAACACAATGCTGAAATTATTAGCATCAAAGTGTGTTCAAATACTCAGTGCAGTCGACGTACGATATTAAGGAGTACAGAAGGCGAATTTCAATAACACAATCCAATAAAAAGTCACATAAACATGGTGTCCGATAATTCAGCTGAACATGATTTGTGGAGTTCCACTTCTTATTATCTCCAGTTCACTTTGTGCATTGTTCACACAGTTTGAAGTTTTCGTCAATGTTTCTACTTTGTCACAGTACTTTGAGTACTCTGCGGATTTAGTCTTTCACAGATCTATCAATTATTACAAATTCCAGAGAATTCCACGAAATCTTGATTCTGATTTCCAAAGTTCCAACATAACTGGATACTTACAAATTCTCAAGATCCAGGAAAAGAGGATTCTGGTGACTTCCAGATCCAAGAAATGATCTTAAAAATACGAGCAACTTGGATTTTGACATATCCTGCTGAAGAAGATTTAATGTGGATTCTGATGATCTAAACATCCAACATTTTTTAAAGATCCGAGAATGAAAGATACAGAGGAATTTGAAAGAAAATTCCACAACTACGGATTCGAGTGAATTTCTTTTTTAAAAAAACACAAACCAAAGGATATAAATTCTGATGATTTCACAAACAGATCATTTGACTACGATGGGCAACTCAGTCAAAGAATATCTTCTCTTTCTTTGGGAAACCAACATAAATGTTTCACTGTTATCACACATGCCGTTTGAAAACAACATTTTATCCTCTTTTCGCCATCTAAAGACAACAAAAATAATGTTGTGTTTCTTTAATTTTATAAGTCAACCGTTGTCAAGAATTACCCACAACATAAGTTTGTCAAATTCTTACAAACATTTATTAACGATAGTTTTTTTTAACAATCTACTTTGTCTCTATGTGTGTAGAAATCAGAAAATTGTAACTCTTTACCGTAGACATCTCATCTCTTAAGTTAGTCATTTTAAATCGTGAAGAAAACCATTTCTTGGAAGATTGTTGTGTTTGGTTTTTTTTTAGTTCTAGGAGAAAATCGTCTCAGCTCTTTGAGACATTCAACTCGGTTGGATATATGTTTTCTCAAGGTCTTAAACAGTCATCTCATCTCCTGGAAAGTCATCTGGTCTTTTGGGAAGGAGCGTCAGGAGACATGTCATCTCTTAGACAGTTATTTATCTCCAACAATCCTCTCATTTACAAATAATATTTCATCTCCAAGAATCCTCTCTCTTAAAAACAAAGTAAAGTATGAGGCAAACTCTCTTTTCTTAAAGCGCCCCCCCTTAAATAAGTCCAGCGCAACTCCCGAATTGTGTCAGATAGAAAAAAAAGAAGCTACAGACGGTCAGCAGTGGGGAGTTATTGTAGGATCACAAGGTGTGTGAATCAGCTCCTTCACTTTTGAAACTCATGAACGATCACATTCAATTCAACTAAAATACCATCACGCAGCAGTTAGTATTTGTACAATCATAAGGTGTGAAGGTGGATCAGTCCCCTAACTTCTCCAGAAGGTGGTTCAATTCCCTAACTTCTAGTTGGTTGTGCGTCGGTGGGCACCTCGGGGACAGGGTTCTCCTTGTTCTTTCTCCGTTGCTTGGCCAGGCTCTTGAGACGACTCATCTGTCTACGCTGAAAGCGTCTGATGTGTTGCGAGGTTTGCGAGTCCGTGCCGCGTCTGTTGGTATCGTCCTTCGATCGTCCGATTCGGCCCATAGCGATGGACGCTTCTACGTTGGGCTGAGGCACGTCGATCTCGTTCTTGCTGTTCTGCCTGTCCTTCTTCTTCTTCAGTTTCTTCTCCTTCTTCATGCGTCGCACCTGGCGAGCCAGGCTTTTAGTCACGCTGGCGTAAGAGGCTACGCGCGCCTTGTAAAGGTGGGCAAAATTCTGCTGCTCGGTGGGTGACATGTCCATCCACTGTGATCTCCCTTCCCTTTGTGGATCTCGCTCTGCAGTTCTTCTAGCTTTAGCACCAACTCTCGCACTCGTCGACACGGCTTGCTCTTGTCCTCTCTTGGTCTGTCGCACTGCAAACCAAACAGTCAGCATTTTATTTAATCTTTATGTGTGTGCGTGGGTGCTTCTCTTGTCGAAAAAGGGGAGTATGCGGAAGAAGAAGAAGAAGGTAAAATGTCGAGGAAGGAGGATTAGAAAGAGGATGAGAACAAAAAGAGATGCAAGAAGGAAAACTTGCAGACAGAAAGGCAAGGGAAAGCAGAACAAATGACGATGAGAAGAAAAAGAAGAACGCGAAAGAACAAGGGGAGTCGGTGAGAAAAAGAGAAGAAGACTATGGTTTTTCACGTTTCTCAGTAAGAATTAAATCCCCCTTCCTCCAATACATACACACTCTTTACCTCTCCCAGCAGCACAGTTTAATTCTCTCTTCATACGTCTTACATCACATCTCGTTAGTTTTTGCGTGACATACACACAAGCGCGTGCGCACGCTCTCTTCATTCCCCTCTATCTCTCTCTCTCTTTCTCAAACAATTTGACCATCTATATCTCTTATATACTATATATCAAACAACATGCAAATTAACCAAGGGGAAAACATATATATCCTTCCCCAAAATACATTTTTCTTAGTTAATGCACCTGTGTATCAAATAGACTACTGACAATATCAAAAAGTATGTACACATTTACTATCACACTCCAAGCTTTCTTTATCTAATTGCCTTTCATTATTATTTTTTCCTTTGTCTTTTATCTCCGGAGAGGTGAGTGAAAACATTCGGTGCTTTCCAAACCGTTCGTGTTTTCTCAAGCAAAATTCACCTTCTTCGGGATCGCCTCAATATGAATTCAATTTATGTCAGTCCTATCCACACCAAAGAGCTTATTATCCACACTTAGAGACTTTCCGCGTTCTTCTCTTCCACTATTGTTATTTCCCTCCAAAGCTGATTTTTCTCCGGAGTTGTGTTTTGAAGGCATTGAGTGCTTTTCGCTGTTGCTTAGCTTGGCACTGTGGCCAGTTTTGCTTGCCAAAGCACAAGCTTCTTCGTGTATCTAATGTCTTCTCGCACGTCAGCATACAGGCAGGGGGTGGCTTCCTTAACGAGAGTATCTGGGACTGAAAATACCAAACCAAAACTGAACAAACTGTTCCTTTAACTGGTGTTGTTTCCTCCTCCTCTTTATTTCTTTTTCTTTCTTTCTTTCGTTCTTTTTTTCTTTCTTTTTTTCTTACCATTTATAGCACAAGTATGAGAAATTTTGTCGCTTTTTCTTTCTTTCTTTCGTTCTTTTTTACCATTTATAGCATATGTATAAGAAATTGAGTCCTTGTTTGCGAAGAAACAAGCCAGCACTAACTAGGCCCAGGGGAAAATAAGATCCACCTATACCCTACACAATAAGGGTCTTATCGATCGCGGGTGGCTTTTTGCACATAAACACACACACACACCCAAACGCACGCACAAAATAATAGACACACAGGCACATACAGACATAGACATACAGTCAGAAATAGAGAGACACACGAACAAATATAACGAAACATTGCAAAACAATTACTCCTGCTGGTGAAAAAGGGTACTGGCTAGGGTTGTCTCAGATGTTCTTGCCAAAAAACGGATGCAAAATAGTGGAAATAACTTTCCGCCCAGCGAGTGAACTGCAACACGCGTCGGAAGTTGTTCCTTTCCAGCAGGTAGACAAGTGGGTTTTTTGTTGTTTTTTTTTTTTTTTTTTTAGAGAAAAGAGGATGGCTGGAACTGGGAGAGAGAGAGAGAGAGAGAGAGAGAGAGAGAGAGGGAGAGAGAGACAGAGACAGAGACAGAGAGACAGAGAGAGATGGAAACAATAATTAAAAAGGTGAAGAGCACGGGCGAGAGAGCGAAAGAGAAAGGATAAGAGGGGAGTGGTGGGTGGGAGGGTGGGTGTAGAACTTACTTTCTTTTGGGATTTCTTGGCGATTTCAAGCGACACTCGTAGCGTCACCTCCACCATAGAGGTTTCTTCCCACACCAAAGGATTGGTGGACAGTCTAGATGCTGCACACAGACAAAAATATAGAAGGTTACATTTTAATGATTTAGTGACCAATAACAGCATAACACCACCAAAAACTACAGCAGCAGAGGCAGCAAGCAGCAACAACAACGACAACAACAGCAGAAGCAGCAACTACAGCATCATCATCATCATCAGAAATACAAGGTTTCATCTTGTGAACACCACTAGCCCTACGCCACCACCACACCCAAGAGAATCAGAAATAGCAGCCACAGCAACGTCATCATCATCATCATCATCATCATCATCATCATCATCATCATCACCACCACCAACAACAGCAACAACACTTCCATCACTAACTCCACCAACAACATCACCAACACCCCACCAATAAAAAGAACAATAACATCACCACCACACCAACATCACCAACTCCACCAACAACAACATCATCATCACCACCATCAACAACAACAAAATATCGCTTTGTCGTCTTGCCAGCATTGGCAAAACAAGCGATTGAAGCTTAACCAACCAAATTGCGATGGTAATGCAAAGACAGCAAAAGCCCGCGTCATGGCAGATTGCATAATAAGTTGCTCAAGTACTAAGCCACTACGCACAGTACAAGTCGCATAATTATGTTAAGTGCAAGCGTGCAACATGTTATGTTCATGAAGTCTACACTCTACACACACTTGCGCGTTCCGGCATCCAAATCACAAGAGCATTTTCTGTCAGTATTTAACATTACTCTTTTATGTACATTCCTTAATGACTCTGTAGACGCTATTCTACCTTCCTCACCCCTTGTCTGTTACTATCCGCCCCAGCCACCTCTCTCCCACTTCCCTCCATTTGTGGCCTCATGGATATCTTTATTTTACGTGGGGACGAGTTCTTACCAGACAACCAGGCATCTGCTATGCTAAACAGCTAAAAGAAACACTGCAATGCCAAGTCGTTAATCAAGCGAGGCCACTAATGAGCTGAAGAGAGAGGAAGGTAGAGAGAGGGAGGATGCGAGGGACAGGGAGAGAGGGAGACAGAGACCGACAGACAAAAACCATGCCGTGCGAACTAGCGCTGTAATCAAGAAAGGCTAGAGTCTACGACAATTTCATTAGCTGGCTTTGTACACAGTTTAAAAGTCAAATTAAATCTTTCACAAGAAGAAGAAGAAGAAGAAGAAGAAGAAGGCTGTTTAGAAGTCAAATTAAATCTTTCACAAGAAGAAGAAGAAGAAGAAGAAGAAGAAGGAAAGAACATTGAAGTTTAACGTCTACACCCACCATTTGCGATAGGGCAGACGGGGATAACCATCCCAGGGAACAAAGGGTAGAGACCTGAATCAAGAAGAAGACGAAGAAGAAGAAGAGCAACACATCCTGTGGATCAAATCTCACCTTGAATGTTCTCCTGAATGAAGGGAAACAAGTGGTAGTCGAGATGAGGTCGGATTCTTCCTGTGTCGATATAGGTCATTGTTTGATTAATGAGGACTTCACGCAGAATGACGTTACGCACAGCAGCACCCCACTGCTCTTCATGAAACCTGTCGATCTGGTAGGTCTGCTCCGTCCCCGTTGATAAACTGATAACCTGCGTGGACAGAGTAATAATCAAAGTGCTATTTATTTATGACAGGATAGGCTATTTCATAGACGGAGATTAAGGAGATGGAGATGGGGTGGCCTGATAAAACAGTCGGTAATGTGCTGGTTTTTTTATGCCGAAGGTCGCGATTTCGAACTTACATGACTAAGGTACGAGATTTTTCAGGACACCGAAGGTTTTCTCCGGGTACTCCGGTTTCCTCCCTCCCTTCAATAATGGTAGTGGATACAGTTCATCTATATTCCAAAAATAAACACTGATCTCTCTTCCACCTTCTGTAATAGCAATCTCTTCAGATCGCCGCACTTTAAGATCGATTGAAGAAAAAGCGCGTGATGGATCCTAGGTTGTTAACGCTTTATTGTCCCTTTTATCGGAAAATTCTGGGTCGCCTCCCCTGGGGAAAGCGTAGTCGCAGCCTGTGGCGCGCCCAAACCCACCCTACCTAATATTAGTTGTGTTTTTTGAAATTTTGCTGGGGGGCAAACCGGAGTACCCGGAGAAAACCCCAGAGGCGTTGCCCGAGTCGAAAGTAAATAATATTCGGAGAAACATAACGCCCAGATGCTTGATCGATCCACACCTGTCAGGCGCCATTGGTTTTTGGCCTGTGAACAAGGCAAGTTAGTCCCGCCTTAGCCCACTTGGCCACAACGCTCACTATGCTATAAATCCTTTATTTTAAAGTCTTTTCACATCGCAGTGATTTTTTTTTTTACTTACAACTAATTTAAATGAATTAATAACAACCCTAAACACTTTTTCACTGATTTAAAAAAATTAATTTTAACCTACCAAATAATGCATAAACCTTTATATGAATTTTGCTATATCAAAGATGAGATCGTCATCGTATAATATAATTTATTCTCTTTATCATATTGAAGATTATTCTTCAATACTAGAGTAAGACTATGTTCCCCAATCAGCAAATACTTGGAAATATATATATGACTTTCAAGTTTATTAATTAGTTCCATAATATCAGGTAAAACACATAAAAGAGTTTGAAAGTTAAAGTCAGCCGAAATGTTAGGGACGTGTGTGTGTGAATAGGTGCGTGCGTGCGCGCGCATGTGTGCAGGCGTGTGTGTGCGTGCATGTGTGTGTGTGTGTGCGTGGGTGTGTGTGTTCTAATGCTATGTTTTGGCTGCCGCTAAATCCCTTGTTTCACCTTCACCTTCACCATGTGACCTTTACAAACGCGCGAGAAGGTCGTAGAACCTCAGTCTTTGGCATGTGGTGTAGCGCAGAAGGAGAGAAAAAAAAGCACTAAACATTTACTAATGCCAGTAATGACTATTCGATGCGCTGCTTCCGCTATCGCAGGTGGTGTAGTGGTTTAAAAAAAAAAAAAAAGCTTGCAGGTGCAGTGTAGTAAAAGAAGAAACCAAAAAGCTTGCACCTTTACAAATGCCAGACACATCTTGTTGATGCGTTACTCAAACTGTTATTACATATGGTGTGGTAGTAAGCTTAGTACGATAAGAAACACATCTACACCATCAACGCTAGTAATGTCTTCTTGATGCGCTAGATGGATGGACAACAGAAGCGATTTTACAGGTTGGAGATATAGTAAAACCTCCGTTTTGAGACCCTCTCTTAAACGACTTCCTCCAATATACGACCGGAAAAAAATTCACCGATGCTTTGTATTATATAAACGACCTCTCTTAAACGACTACCTCTAAAACGCGACTTGCGACCTTCAAATAATTAAATGTTACGACCTAGCCACTGAAAAATGTACATTCCAAAGCAATACTATATTTGTGCGCTTGAAGAAAACAGTTTCGTTTACAACTTTTAACAGCAGACGATGCATTAAAGTAGCTTGAAATACTCTAAGAAGCTGACCAGATTGCTCTGAGCAGGGGCCAGTCAGATCTTGCCGACACCATGTCTGGTGTTCAAAGTGACATACTAAGAGAACATGCACGGGTGGGGGGATCATGCAAACAAACAGAAATAACCGCTTTCTTTAAAAAAAAACAACAAACTATTCAATGATGGAATAAAAATAATTACAACAATATTAATAAGGTTATCTTATAAATAGTTATAACTCCAAACATGCACTCAGCACTTACATACACTTTTAAACAACTATCATACCAACATTGATTTTTTATTTTGTAAATAATGAGGAACAGGAAAATATTGACTGTATTGGTTGTGAGACAGAGTTTAATCTATATTTCTGAAAGATGGTAGATGTTTTCTATACTTAATGGTATGTGTACTTTTTGTACATGTATTTATTTTACTTAATTAATTTTCTAAATGTCTTTTTCGAAAATGTCCTACCTCCTTTTTAAGACCCCTCCAATTTAAGACCTCGTTTTAATGGCAATTTAAAGGTCGTAAAACGGAGGTTTTACTGTACTAAAGGGGATTTACCCACATTATAGAATAACAATTAACATATTGAATAATCTAGATAGCAGTCCCTTAATGTTGACAACTAGGATGACGATGGTGATGATTTACGGCGACGACGACGATGATGATGTTGATGATGATGTGACATCACCATCATCATCCTCATGATAAAATGTAATAAAAGCTATTTAATTCGAATATAAGATTAACCTTTTTGATATTCTATACTGGGCGGTTTCCTTTTGATTCAGAACATTACATCAACACACCCAAGAATGAATTTTTGCTGTACAATGCTTCGAATATATTATTAAATTTCCTTCTAAATACCTCTAATGGAAGCGAACTTCCTTTCGTAAGAGGCAGCGTTTCTTTAGAATTAAAAAATCTTAAATCTGTAGCGTGTCATTGGTATGCAATCTGCCCAAAACTTCTAAAAAAAAATATTTAAAACCTTGCTTTGAAGTCTCCAATAGGCTGGTCAGATTTAAAAAAAAGAAATTAAATTTTTTTTAAGCACCCGCAAATAACTCACATTTTTTTTATCGACTGCGTGATTGAAGCTAATGTAGGTAATAATCACAGGGCATTGATATTCTTCGTGCGGTGGTCTTGTCTCTTCATCACACATTTTTAATTTTCTTTGCTTCGGCAGCTCTTATAATACGCGTTAATTGGATGAGATGTCAGGCTTTTAACTATTGTGTTCGCAGAGTCGGCTATGGGTTTCATAATACTGAATTACAATTTTGTATAATTACATTTGAAAAACAAGATGGCAAACCATTCAAATGTATTTCCAGACATTCACGCAAAATAGCCAACCAAAAAACCCGCATTTTCAAAAGTATTCATTTTTTGGCGATGATGAGACTCGGCTTTGGAAAACATGGAGTGACAGTCCCCGATCTGAACAATCTGCAAACCAAACATTCTCCATTGGCAGAGACAATTTTTTAGAAACAGCGTCAATCCTTTTTAGAAATGTGAAGCACAATGACCAAAACCTTTGAAAAAATACAAATTTATACGAATGATGTAAAATGTTTAGTAGTAGTTAAAATATATGCAATGTAAAAATAATTAATTTCGGTTCAGTTATTCTCGAGATACTGTAAAAAGTATGTTTTCAATAACAAAAAAGTTAAATTTAAAGCAACGGAACGACCGACTGACCTACTGACCAACAACTGGACAGCTACTGTACTGACGAGTGGTCCATGATTTGAAGTACCTGTGTACCGAAACTCAACAAATTCGGTTCAGCCGTTGTTGAGATATTGAGTAAACGTGTTTAGCCACAAAATGACTCCAGTGATCTTGATCTTTGCGGTAGAGCAATATTATGATGACACGGAAGCCATGCCACTAACCCAGGTAATGTTACTATGATGTTTGGTCAAAATCTGTCCTGTG
The DNA here is from genome assembly GCA_036898135.1 of Oncomelania hupensis. Lineage (NCBI taxonomy): Eukaryota > Metazoa > Mollusca > Gastropoda > Littorinimorpha > Pomatiopsidae > Oncomelania > Oncomelania hupensis. The sequence continues at coordinate 32,221,601 of CM072523.1, read as the reverse complement.
GTTCTTCAGATATGGCTTCCAACTGACCGAGGGACAAACCGACAGACAGACCAACCTTTGGCTTCCTCTGACTCTCCCTATTTGAAAGTATTTTCAAATATGTCTGGAAATATTTTTAAAAAAAAGAAGAGACGAACCAGAGGAAACCACATCTGAATCTAGTTTAACGATAATAGGCTTATTACTAAAATGTTTCCAACCAAAATGATTGTGTCTGCGGTTATTGTATGTCCTCCGTACACGTATCAACTATCGGGTTAAAAAAACATGGGTGCAAATGCGATGTACATGTAGAACAACAGTGTTTGACCCGCCTTTGACGCATTCATCGCGTTGAACTGGTATTGAGCGAAAATAGAATTGGATCCCATTTACCATATCGCTGAACATAAACTACAATGCCCATATAGACTGAAGCAGGTAGATGTTTTTTGTTAGTTTTTGATCTAAAAGCTAATTTTGCACAAACATTCTCATCTGTATTTTTTTTTCTCCGTTTTTCGACAGCATTTTTTTTATAATTACAACGACTGTGCTCGATCTTTCCAAGTCGAATCGACGCATTGTAAACTGCATGTCAGCCATATTTCGTTTCCACGGCTACAACACAGAACACAATGCGATGATTGGATGACTATGACAATGCTAGAGTTCAAATGAAATCAAAATGAGGCAACTGTAACATCAGACAAAGATGTGGTAACTCAGTTTAGAGATAAACAAATAGTATTGAATAAAACATGACGTTAATTTACCAGCCCTCTACAGGAAAGTTCGCACATGTTAAATTAACCTCCCTGAGACGTTGACTCCCGATACCATCAAGCAAACTCGATATGCAGAAGGTTAGTTAGCCTACTCGGAATAGCTGACCGGTGTAACTTGACCGCTAAGTAGCCTTGCGAATCATGTCACTCGTGGATACCCGGCGTTTCCCCCTGGAACACTCGTGGTTGAGACGTGACAGATAGCGTCCCCAAAACAGGTCATGAGAATAGAGAATCCCGAGAAAAGATTCCAGTGGTCGCGACAGCGAGACTACTAGTCGCAAAAATTAAATGATTGGTCGGAGATGACCTAGAGACCCCTTCATATCCCCGTATACATCGCTTTAGCCAGTCAGTCACATACGAAGTGTGGAGCCACGAGGGTCAAAAAGGAGCAAACTGAAGTGAACGCTCATCCTCAGCCATCACCAAGAAAGTGATAGACTAGAGACGGTTTCACGATTCCCAGAGATTAGAAGTAAGTTAACACTAGTAGTTCCTAGTACTGTATGTTTATATATTATATTGATTGCCATGTATTAGTATGTTCATGTTATATGTATTTACAGAAACCGATTATTGTTTCTGACACATTGTGCATGTTGCTCGATATGTCTTAGCCTTAAGATTCGGATCGTAGTTTGGATATAGGAAACTCAGCAGGTGTCTGATGCTATGGACTCCTTGCAGAGGGCACCACGTACCAATATACCTGAACAGAATATTGTAGCCAGAGTTCTGAATTTTACAGTTCAGCTCTGGGACGGTTTGTGGAGTCAACGCATGAATGTGGAGTCAACGCATGAAGCTTGCTCCCGTGGAAAAGAAGGAGATCATCTAGATTCTACCTCGCCACGTCCGACCCCGCAGCTACACGACTCGCCCGATCAGCCTGAGAGCGACCAGACTCCCTGAGGTTGACCACCAGACTCAAGCACTCGCAGACGCAGAGCAGCTAAGTCCCTCTCAACTGCAACTGAAGTAGAACTACTCGGAACAATATTAGACCACCAGAACAATATTAGACCACCAGAACAATATTAGAACTGCTTAGAAAATGATGAAGAAGAACTGCTAAAGAAATTGCCCAGCACATTGAACAGTTATAGTTATTAATTTACATTTAATTGAAGTCTTGTTAAATTTGTGCTGAACATATAAAAGTTGAAATCACATACATATACGACTGGTTTCATTCTATTTGTATTGTTGTGTGTCCACTAGCTCTTCTTCTCTTGAGACCAAGTAAACTAGTCCTTTGATTAGTAAAAAGCATTTCTTAAAGTGAGCCAATTGATACTTTAAAACCCGAGAACAAATATAAATTTTATGTGACCAAGCACCGTGATTAGTCTCTCACATCGCTTTGGAATTTTGGTAAAAGCACGTCTGATAGAGGTAGCTTAACGCCCCATCTATCTACAAGTCTTACTCCCCTTGTAAGATAAGCGTATCTTCTCCAGGATATGATCACAACAACCTTCCTTCAAAATTGCAGGAATGAATTGAAACGCGTATAAGGGCAAACAATCGTATCAATGATGAAATGCGATGATTGGTGTAGTTAGGCCTTTTTTAGCCACACCCGTTTTCAGTTGTCTGGTGTTGAAACCTCTCACAAGCAATGAAGGCCGGAGGGAGGGAGAGGGCGGATGTCTCCATGTGGAATGAAACATTATTGAAATGCAGAGAGTGAACATAGAGCACTCGTCTTTTAGCGAACTGCGGAGCACGCGTCCCCGCCGATCGAAAGGTAAAAAGAAAATGCGAGTAGGCCTGTGTTTTGTGTCTTTGTTGATAGAATGATTCTCTGCTGGCAAAACTAAACATTCGATCCTACATCAAAAGAATGATTAATAAATATGTATGAACACGAAGACCGCTTCAAATGACAACGACGAAAACGGAGCCTTAGTAATTCAGTGTTACTAGGGTAATATAAAATCTCTAATGTGCATCAGAGATTTTGGAGGCGAGGGCGTTCTCCGGTTTCTTCCAATCTTTAATAATGGTATAGGATAAAGTCAATATACATTTAAAAAATAACAAATATATTTTCTTTCAGACTCCTATAATTGCGATTTTTGATACCGCGAAACTTTTGTTCGATAGGAAAATAAAAGCGCGGATAAATAAACATAAATATTAAAACATAATTAAAAAAAACACAACTAAATAATAAATAAATAATTACTATCAGCCGATCCTCATTATAGAATAATAATTACTGTAAATAATATTATTCACATTATATGCCACACTCCGACCTTTTCAAATGGAACACGTCTATAGTAGTGCGGACTTCACAGACAGAGTAATACACAAAGAATCGATAATTATAGTCTGGAGGGGAAAACCGTTCACTAAAGACCAATGTTCTTCCATACGGCTGAACAGGGGAACAGCACAACCCAGTAGTTGATGACGTAGGTGTGGACCTCCGCCCTGGTCTATTAACCGTTGCTAGTGACCAAGTATCAGTCGGTTGAGAGGATAAACCAAAGTCTAATCTGTATACACGCATGCATTCCATCGCACGGATTTGAACAATTCTGACGCCCTAGACGAGTGTATGCTGTTACATAAACACACCCAACGAGCGCTATATATATTTTTAATTCAACAACACAAAAACATACTCTTACAATATCTTAACGTGAACTACACCATTTTTTAAATTGTGGGGCACTTTTGATCTCGAACTCAGATGCACTTCACTACTAGTACTACTCACCAGAACACTCTTTGGCTTGCCCAATTCCCGTTCCACTTTGTTCATGTAATCTGACATGAGGTCGGAGCGAACCCGCAGCTCCTTGGCTAAAGTTGTCTCCTCTTTGGTTCTGTGAACAGTTATATTTAAATGATAGAGTTAAATACACAGAGAAAGAGAGAGAGAGAGAGAGAGAGAGAGAGAGAGAGAGGGAGAGAGAGAGAGAGAGAGAGCGCATTGAACAAAAAACATTGAACATTGAATCGTTTAATAGGATAAATATTTTAAGGCTCCCTAAAGCCTAGCCTTGCAACCTGTCTTAAACGACAATTAATTAACAAATTAACATCTAACAACCGGTTTAAAATTGATTACGAACAAGAGTTAAACAAAAAGAATAAATAAATAACATTCGTAAAAAAAAGGGGGTGGGAGGTGATGGAAAGGGTGGGGGGAGAGAGAAAGTGAGAGAGAGAAAGAGAGAGAGAAAGATAAAGGTAGAGAGAGACAGAAAGACAGAGAGAGAGAGAGGGAGAGGGAGACAGAGACAGACAAAGAGACAGACAGCGTCAGTAAATGTCGGTAAAAGGACAGAAGGCAGTCAGTCCTATGAGCAGGCTCCTGAGCTGGTAAGCGCAAAACAAATATATTTATAGTATACTAGCTGATTACCAGCGGGGCACCCTTACTGAAAGAATACAATATAAATTATTTGGATTACCAGCGGGGCACCCTTACTGAAAGAATACAATATAAATTATTTGGATGGATAAGCCTACGCTCGTATATATACTATTCCAACAACTTCCTTCTCTTGTTGAACAACATATTTCCTTCGGCAACACACAAGCAAATGTGGTAACGTACTTGAATCGAAACTGCACGAGAATGACCTCCAGTGTTCCATAGCTTCTGTTCTTGACGTAATATTTCTTGTCAACGTAATGGCCGAGACCCTCTCTAATCGGGGCTGCCTGGCCAGTCTCCAGAATGTCCACGGTCTTCCGATAATACTTCACGTAAGCGCGAATCATCGTTTTGGGGCTGAACGTCAGGGCGCTCGCGATTTCAACCTGTTAGTAGGAAGGCAAATACACGGTCACTTTAAAACAGTATTACATATTTTTTTGCAACCAAACCAAAAGGGGCACGTCTAAACTCAATACATCGTGAATAGATTTTACAACAACAATAAAAAGAACAACAAGCACGCGGGAAAAAAATATACACAAATATTTATAATTTTTAAAAAGGCGATAATTCATTGTTTTGTTAAAGTCTAGTTAGAACCTGTTATTTATAAGTGGTTTTGGTTGGACGGCTCCTTCGCATTTAAAAACCTACTGCAAGTGCAACACAACTTACGGCAACACAATCGCCGTTGTTCAAAATGCCCAAGTAGGACGCCGCTTCGCCGCCACACATGCCCAAGTAATACATCAGCTCATTTGGTGTTTGAATAAGCACGTGACGTGTGTCATTCAGCTCTCTGGTGTGAACGGTGATGTTACCTTTCTGCCGAGCTTTGCTGCAACAAAACAAAAAGGGAGTTTTGATTCATAAAGTCATACAGGGACTGTTAAGTTTGTTATCATTTGTTGATTCTATACCTGAAACACTAAACCGTGCCCCTAAGGGTTTCTTTTCAAGAAAAAAATTTGTTGACTTCTTGACTTGGCTTCTTCACTGTTTGACCTCTTATTACTGAAACATTAAAACTGCATTTGCTTCAGCTCTATTGGGATTTGCGTTTATGATTGTCTACTTGTTTACCAATGGGTAAGCTTACATATTCCAAGTTAAAAGCGTTTCTTACGGTACACTGTGTCAGAAACGTTTTCCTTATCCTTTTATTCCTGCGGGTGTTTTTGGAAATGTCCTATCCTTATTCTTTCTTATGCACGCTGTTTTTCTTTAATATATTCCATCACCCAACACCTTTTTATTATGTTTCTTATAATACAATTGCGTGAATATTCAGACCGTAAGATTTTGATGTAAATTCTCTATTATCATCTAGAGAAACTTCTAAATAATCTGTAATTACATCGTAGCCTATGTTCTATATAGCTCTCTCCGTTTGTGAGTGTCTGTTTGTGTGTGTTTCTTTCTTTATTTCCTACCATAGTTCGGGTCTGGTGAAGGTAACGTTGTCAGGTCTGGTGACGAGAACTTCCCTTTGTGGACATTCTCCAAGTTCTAGATGCTTCCCGAACTTTCGGAAGTACTCGAATGCCTTGATATCCATGCTGCCGTGCGCGGACCTGCAAGAACAGCAAAAATCATAAATTAACCAATCGATTCCAATATAATAATATTAAGTTTAGAAACTAACTAACTAGTCAAATAAAAATGTAAACTGTCAAAGTTACAGCTATTGAAACATTGTCTATGACACACAATTGAAAATGATTGTGGACGACCAATGATATTCATGATAACGATCAAAAACAGCAAAGACGGCGATGACAATGATGACAATAACAATGATAATGATGATGATGATAATGATGATGATGATGATGATGATGATGATGGTAGAGGTGGTGGTGGTGGTGGTAAAGATAAACTGTTGAAGTACGACAATAGCTATCGTTATTGTGAATTTGCGAACAAACACAATGGGCAATCAACCATCATTCTTGCAATCTCAGTCGATACAGCAAAAGTGTTATTCTGTGTGCACAGAAGCATGCTCAAACAGAGCATCAATGACTAAAAGAGATAATTGTTCATAATCAATAATTAACTGTTTGAATAGCACACAGATATTCAGATCCAAACAATGCGCAACTCTGGGTATCTCCGATGCTACAGAGGTGGCGTGATGCCCCTCCCGAGCATTCCTTTTCCTGACTTCCGGGCGCGTGCAGACAAACCGGAAGTAAGTAAGCGCCATTAGAGACACACGCCGGAAGCGCGACTAGCGCTAATGAATGCTGGGATGCGGTTTTGGCGGCTGTTTGTGTACTCTTCACGTGTCACGTGCGTTGTGGTGTTTATCTGGAGTCAACAGTTATTTTAGGACACGCTTCCACCCCCCCTGAGGCGACAGATGGTCTGCTGATAGTTACTGTGTCGCACCACATTAGTAAATACAAAACTGGCTCCGTCTAAAATCACTTCGGCAATCAGGCGCCAAATGAAACAAACTACAAATAACATACGACACACGATATTAGAGGGAAATGGTTACAGTCGCAACCCTGGAGATGAAAATCTGTACTTATTATTTGTTAAATCTGCTTGTCAGCACCGAGAATCACGTGACGTTTTAAACGATATCCTTTCTGCCCTTCTTCCTTATTCCCCACCACCCCCACCCACCCACCCCATCCAGCTTCCTCCTACCTCGGGCCAAAGCTGCTTAATAACAGCTTAAAACTCGGCGCATACAGCAGCCCATGAAACGGATACATTAAACCACATTGTGTGTATAATACTGCATAAAGTGACTGGCTACAGTAAATAAGATTAGTGTCAGTTCAAAATCCTCCAGGCAGGTTGGGCTGTGGCAACAGTGCATCGCAGTAAATAAATAACAACGCGCCTACCTCTGGCAGGGGTTTTTGGTGACATTATACTAAGAGAAATATTCTCCCCATTACATGATGAGCCCGCAATAAAGACATCTGTTTACGGTAACATAGGGGGAAAAAACAGGGTCGGTTGGTCGGTAGGTTTACTTTTTTATATAACCTTTTTCACCTTGAGTGCGACTTTTTGTTTTTGTTGCTTTTTTGTTGCTTTTTTTTCAGACCATTCACCCAAAAAGTTTAGGGTCGGCCCGAAAAATTAAAGACGGTCGGGATACTGTAAACAGACATTTTTTGGTCTGGTTACCTTTGTCGAACATCCATAGTGAGGATTACTTTCACAGGCCTATATATGTGAAATATTTGCCACTTTAAAGTGGGAGCGCCTTTGTTGGACATCTGAGGAAAGAACTCTTTCCACTGTCACAGAGGTAGAATGAACCGTAGTACAATTCATCTATATTTGTGCCTGAGATCCGGAATGCCAAGTCCCAAATCTCCAGCAGACAATGCCCTCTCACGTTGACAACTTCATTCAAAGACCAAAGGAATTTCGATCAGACATCGCGTCCCACTCAGCCCAGCGGGACAGGCGACGAGACAATAAAAACGTGTAAATGTAACAACAGCGCCACAGTCAATGAAAACTTAATGATGCACGCGGTCATCAAGTTCCCATCAACAGACCGACTCGACTACACAGACTGAGTAAGAAGGCGGAAGAGGAGGCTGTAATAATAATAATAATAATAATAATAATAATAATAATAATAATAATAATAATAATAATAATAGTAATAATAATAATAATAATAATAATAATAATAATAATAATAATAATAATAATAATAATAATAATCAGCAGCAGCAGCAGCATCTTATATAAAGAAGAAGAAGAAGAAGAAGAAGAAGAAGAAGAAGAAGCATCCGGCATGCAAGATCTTATTTAACAGCATTCACTTCACAGTGATTCCATGTTTCTGGTCCGTTCATCATTCTGACCTGGACCCAAGCAGCACGCCACGGATGTTGCGTCGATTCCGACTAAACTCGTGGGTTTAGTTCGCAATATACTTTATAGTGATTATACTAACTGAACAAGAGTTTTTCTTAAAGAAAGTACATCATTTTACCTTCATAAAGCTGGTCCGGAGAAAAAGATAGGGTCTTTTATACCATTTTCCTTGCGACCGAAAGATTTCGGGAAAGCCTTTACCTTTTATATCCTCCTTACTTCCTATCTCTCTGCCCTTGCTGATGTTTAAAAGTCACACAGGCGATAACGACAGCGGAAACCCAGCTGGGACTGGTGAGTCTCAAGGTGTGGCTAACCGGCAGGGGCAGACGGAAGAGACCTAAAGCATAATCGATACTGGATACACTTTTAATTGCTCAAGCCCTGGGGAGTTCCAGCTTATTTAGGCCACTATCCTGACTATCAGAAGGAGAGGGAGGGAGGGCGAGCGAGAGCGGGGTGGGTAGTGGGGGGGGGGTAGATAGAGGGGGAAAAGAGAGAAGAAGAAGAACAACTACAACAACCAGAGGAAAACTACAACAGCAACAAGTAAAACGGACATAAAATAAAATCGTTGAATTACTAAGGTGGTCGGTCGGCAAAACAACTCAAGGGAGAGGAGGGTCAGGAAGGTGGGAGAGTGGGGGAGAGGTAGAAGTGGGGAGAGGAAAGGGAGACTGTAGGGGCGGGGTTGGGGATGAAGTTGGAAGAGGAAACGTGTGATAGGCTTGGATACAATATTGGGATTTGGATCTAAGCGAATTAAAAAGTGGTCGACCTTCATTGTACTCGAGTTGTTTCCATACCAAAGAGGGGTACTGCCAAGTGCACGTAAGTGCGCAATGTTCTATTCCGCTTAATTTTCCTGTTTCGTCCCCAGCAACAACACCATCAATAATGCAGCTATAAGCAAATCCACAGATGAGGCTCCTATCAACCCAGAACTGTGACGAACGACGATGGAAGCTGTTTGTATTACCGGCCGCTATTCATCGCCCTACCCATCTCTCTGTGGGAGTGTGCGTAGATGTGTGTGTGTGTGTGTGTGTGTGTGTGTGTGTGTGTGTGTGTGTGTGTGTGTGTGATGAAATAAATCAATCTCTCTCTCTCTCTTGTTCTAAAACTTCCTAAAACATTTTTTTTAAATCAGCCCTGTTAGCCCCATATTCTAAAGATGGCCAAAAAAACATTGCTGGAATCTAAAACATAGGGAAAATAATTCAAACCTCCCTCCCCTTGTCTGTCCCACTCTACTTTTTCCACTTGGACTAAGTGAAAGCGTGCCAAGAAATAACAATAAAATATTCACAACGTTGTTTCATTCAGCTACACGTACCGCATCCTATCTCCTACCCTGGTCTACTGACTAACATTCTTCTGTACCTTCGTCCCCTCATCGGAAACGTTTTAGATGTTGTTAAAGCCGTCCGCATAAATAGCAATGATCGGGCTGTAAATCTGTCTAAAATGGAACGATTAACGTTGTGAAAGAGTACTCAATGGAAATAGAACTCTCATCTATTTGCGGACAAGCTTACATTCGTTAGCGATGAAGTGACCGTTCACCGTTGACTCTCGCAAAAGCGATACATGTGATTGAGCCTTAAGCTTACACAACCTCTTTGTCCCTAATTCTATTTGTAATCATCATCATCATCATCATCATCATCATCATCATCATCATCATCATCATCATCATCATCATCATCATCATCTTCTTCTTCTTCTTCTTCTTCTTCTCATTCCTCTTCCTTCATCCTCTGCTTTTCCTTCTTCTTCCTTCTCCTTCTTTTACCGCCATCTTCTTTTTCTTTTCCTTCATCTTCCGTCTGTCTTTTATTCTCCTTCTTTTTTTCAGCTGCTGCTGTCCTACAAGGTAAGTAAATCCTTTATTATGTATAGGAAGTTGACAAAATAGTCAGCGAAAGCGCTGGACCTAAAGCAATAATCATGTAATGTAATGTAAGTCAGCGAAAGCAAGCATCTACACCCACCTCCACTCAACGGGAACTGATGCTGGGAAAGCAAAGCAACGACGGGTTGGGTGAGCATCGCTGCACTCTTACAGAGCTGATCCCGTGAAGTCCATAACACCACTCTTCTGAGATCAACAGGTTACGAAGAAATTCAAAAACGCACACGTTAATGATAATGAAGGAGTTGGGCACATTAAGGCGATCGGCAAAAATCTTACAAACCCGACTTATAAACGGGAGGTTTCCTATTGGACAACAGAGAGAGGGTGGGAAAGAGAGAGTGAGAGATGGAGAGAGAGCGGTTGTGAGCATCACTCTTACCACGCCGACCCTGAGAAAAGAGAAGGGTCTCTAATAGTTGCTTGAAAATCTTTGTTGGGACTTCTTTCAGACTGTACTTCAGGTTTTCCACGACTGTCCACGCCCTACTCTCTAAGTCCGAGATTTGAAAGAAAGGGAAGGACGCTCGCAATAAAACAGCATCAAATAGCAATAAACTCTTCACGCCCGTCGTCTTCTATACGTAAACACCCAACCCGCGCTAACGTATTACGACTGCCTTATCCCTTAAATATATCGGATATTGCTAACACAATCCCGCGCGAGCTCCCAAACCCATTGACGACAAACATTAAACCGTGTTATAATTGACTCAGGATTTCTCAGAGTCATCCATTATTGATTCGAAAACACACATATTCAAGCAATCTCTCTCTCTCTCTCTCTCTCTCTCTCTCTCTCTCTCTCTCTCTCTCTCTCTCTCTAACACACACATTCACGCACGCCATCACACCCATACACACAGCAACCAATCCCCAAACAACAAACACTCACACTATAAACCTATCGACCTTCTCAGAAAATTGAGTGAAGTTACCAAAAAAAATTTCAGCTAAAGGCTCACTCCCTAAGTTAACGCATTCACTCCCTCAAAGCATTCAAGGGAAAATTTATTCAGCCCAGACGTCTGCGAAATTTCTCATTCTCAACACAATGTTAACCAACAGGGTTAAGGACCGGTAGCTAAGAAATTCAGAATGATGGTAGACCTCCAGACAACAAAGTGAGAAAGTCAGTTTGTAGTTTGGAATGTTGGCATCATTGTGAACTGTGCTCGCGGGCGGAAAAGCCTCTGAAACTGTACGCAGTCTTGAATATGCTTTATTCACGGATGAACGAGTTTTCGTACAGTTCTCTCATCAATGTTCTAGACAACATAAGCTTTTTCAGCTCAAAGAGTTGCTGGATGAGCTAGTTGCGGAGATATGTTAAGCACGAAATAGCTTGCCAAAGTCAGGCCAAGACCGATCCTACTCCTCTCAAGACGTTGGTCAACACTGAACGCTGTGAACCACTGGGCCATCCCGAGAGATTTATAATTCATCTGATGTTGACTGTAGTCATATATACGCCATTATCCTGAACAAATAATTTTTAAAAGCCAATAAATAACTAATAAAATTAATTATAAATAAATAAGATGGTGGTGCTCCCGTAACCTTTTCGGTCGTTGGGGAGAGAGGCGTTTAGTATCTCCCTTTTCTCTAGGCCAGCTTAATGAGGGCGATGCCTATCTCCTCTCCCTCGCTGCTTTACCTTCCCCGGTTCTCAACAGATCCAGCTACCCATTCACAGCTGGGTGGACTGTGGTTTGTCGTACGTCGTCCCGACTTCGCTTAACATAAAACATTGCTAGCTTGTTCCCAAACCACTACATAAATGAGTACATAACCTAAATAAATAAAATAAGCCCAAGTAAACAAATTTTTTTACATTGCTGGAATGTAACCCTTTGGCAGTTCCGGCCGAAATTTGAGATACAGGCGTAATAAAATATTCACCTTTCGACACAGTTGCCAACACTTCGGCAGCGATGTAAATATATGGAGGTAACCTGCACTCTCTAGCGCGCTTAACACTCCTTATCAATTGTCACGTCCCCCGAGCGGGTTCAGTGACGTCAGCTCATAAAGCGAGTGAAAAGAATAAAACTCAAACAAAATAAACTAACACAAAATGCCAGAGTACAAACACACACTCTTTTATTCAACAATCAACAAGCAAACACAGGACAGATGGGAACTAACCTCCCCTCAACCCCTAAACAGACCCCCGTCCCAAAGCTAACTAACAATTACCTCCCCTTGCAACAAACCCCAAATAGAACTAAACAACAACAGTTTCTTTACAAAGTGTATACAGAAAAATCAAAATCAACAAATCAATTCAGAATGCAAGTCTTCAAATAATAAGCAATGGCGTTGAATCAGAAACTATTAGCTAGGCAAAGCTGTGGCACAGAAGTAATGTCTCAATGTTCTTGTCAAGTAGCTCAGAGAGCTAACAGTCTCTTGCACAATAAGTGGATGATTCTTCTAACTAAATGGATATGTTTTTAGGTGCGTGTAATGTGAGTCTGTGTGTGCATGAATTAGGTATGAAAACCTCCTGGAAATGTGTTGCCTCGATACATAGGCAAAACCTGCAGCAGTGTAAGAAATCACCACAACACTACTCTGTTGTAGAGGCAAAGGTACATCCCAGGCTGGCTAGGACCCAGTCAGCGGCAACAACATCAACATCAGTACAGCACAACAGGTAACATCAAAGGCAACAGCGTGGAAATAATGCGTAGAAATAAACACGTAGATGTAATAATCATCATCAGCCCACACCTGTTGACATATACATAGTCTTAACAATATGCCCACCAAACAATAAACACTATATAATATAACATAACACGCCGTCCTCCGTCCGCCATCTTGACCTGTATAGTTATGAATATCATAATAATAATACAAGATACTATACACACATTTCAATAATATAAATCACCCCTTGATGCTAAATAATTCGCATCTTCTTTACACACCAATGTTTATATAAATATACATAATTATCGCAACCACACTACCATCTCACAGTCCTGATTCATTCCGCCCCCCTTCATCACCACCGTCACCCCCAACAATTATAGCACATCACGATTACCTCCCTTCATCCATACTGTAAACACGCTTCCTTCATAATCATCACCCCATCCTTCTTCAGCACACTACATTCTATCGCTCTCTCCATACATACACCCTCACTCTCTCCCTCTCTATATTCCCCATCGTCGCCTTTGACCCACTTCCATAACAACAACAGCAACGACATTTCCCCCATTACATATACAATAAGAAAATCATAGGAAAATCATATAAAATCAACAAAATTTATTATACATCCTAAAATACATCCCCTTCCCCACACTCATTACCACTCATACACGTACGCAGTTCTCGGAGCGCGCCACTAGAGAATTGAACGACAGGGTTTGCTTACCTTACAGGCCTCGGCTTGTGACGCCCTTTACCCCAACACCACAACACGACACAACACTGTCACAACACAATGGATTAGTCTTTTGAGAGTCTCTTTCTCTTGCTCTTGCACGTTATTTCACTGTCCAAATAACATTTATTCTGAGGATGAGGACACCTTAGCTCTGCTACAGACACTAAGTCTTGGTGGGTGTTCAATCGAGAACCACACGCACCTTAAGTATGGAACTCTACACTCACTGGCGAATGGCAGTTACCATCTTCCTTGGAATTCTAAACATCCTTATCCCGACGAGGGCATAAGACCTTGGGTGGCTATAAAACAATACACACACCCTTCCAACAGTACCCTACACTACGATGACCTCTGTCACAGGGTTGCTGCCTCGTTAGAATTCCTTCCTCACGCAATAGCATCTCAAACCACTCTGCCCTTCAAAATCTGCGCCGGCCACAAGCAAAACAGTCGAGCTCTCGTCAGTATGCACGTTCTTTATTACGCGTACCCCTATTCGAAATTGGCCGACTCCCTGTCTTCTACGAATCGCACGGACTCTACGAAACTGCACTTTCATACGCAAAAGCAAATCGGTCACGCTATTCTATGTACAGCAGATATGCGGAGAAGTGTAACTTCGTAAAAAGTGTATCTCTCCCTACCATCTGAAAACTCGTGTCGTCACACAACCCCCCCCCAGTTCTTAACACCTTGAAGAACCTTAACTACGACGCGAATTTCTCACTACCCCCTATGCTACCTACTGAGCGTTTCTGCTGAGGAAATCTGCTGGAACGTTGTCCTTCCCAGAAATGTGCTCCACAGACATTGAGAAAGGTTGCAGCTGAAGTGCCCATCTCATCAGTCGGCTGTTGGTGTTCTTCACCTGCTGTAGGTACTGCAGTGGCATATGGTCAGTCTGCACTACGAAAGTACGTCCGTACAGGTATTGACTGAATTTCTGCACACCCCACACCAACGCTAGACACTCCCTCTCAATGGTCGAATAGTTCCTCTCGGGTTTCGACAGTTTCTTGCTTGCACACGCAATAGGCTGTAATCCCTGTCCCCTGTCCTGGCTCAAAATGGCCCCTACTCCATCCTCCGACGCATCTGTCTGTAGCACAAACGGTAGGGTGAAGTCTGGCAGACAGCACACAGGGTCAGAGCACAGCTTCTCCTTCAGTGTGCAAAATGCAGCTTCGCATGCTTCGGTCCATTGTACCGCCCCTGGCTTGCCTCCCTTGGTCAGATCGTGTAGTGGTGAAGCAATCGCTGAAAAGTTGGGTACGAACCGCCTGTAGTATCCGGCTAAACCCAAAAATGAGCGCACTTGCCGCTTGGTCGTTGGTCGTGGTGCATCTCGGATTCTCTCCATCTTTGACACCTCAGGACGAATTTCTCCCTGTCCAACCACGTGCCCAAGATACTCTACTCTTCGGAAACCCAGGTAACACTTTGACGGTTTGGCGGATAGCTGCACCTCACGCAACCTAAGGAAAAGACGTGCCAAGCATTCCAAGTGTCTCTGCTTGGTAATGGTGGCTACCAACAAGTCGTCGACGAAATTGTCGATCTCCGACATTCCCAGGGGTGCTAATAACTTCCGCATCATGCGAGAAAAGACTGCTCCCGCCGTCTTCAGCCCAAATGGCATTACGGTCCACTGAAATTGTCCCTCTGGCGTTGTAAACGCCGTCTTCGCTTTATCTCCCTTGTTCATAGGCACTTGCCAGTAACCTTTGGTCAAGTCGATCTTGGTGAGATACTTGGCCCCTGACAGTTTGGAAAACAAGTAGTCGATGTTCGGCAATGGTTCCGCATCGAATACGACGTGCTTGTTTAACTTCCGGAAATCAACGCAGAAACGCATCGTGCCCTCCTTCTTCTTTACTAATACAATGGGCGAGCTGTATGGCGAACTGGCCCTCTCAATGACGCCCATCGCTAGCATCGCTTCCACTTCCTTCTTGATGGTCTCGTGATGCGAATGGGGAAGTGGGTACTGCCGCGTCTTCACTGGAATGTCGCTGTCCACACGTATTTCGCACACGTCCAGTGTAGTGCGTAGTGGCAAGTCGGTTAGGACATCCTCAAACTGCCACACCAGCTCCTGCAATTCTTCCCGTATTTCTGGGCAGTTGTCGTCCATCTTCACGTCGCGGGGCGTCTCTGATGCTGTCAAGGTGATTACGGGAATATCCCCAAACACCGGCATAGTTTCCTCCTCCTCTACCCCCTCGTCGTCTACGACGATCGTGGCCACCGTCGCTCTGGTATGGAATTTCTTCAGGAGATTGGCGTGGTATAGTTTGCTTTTCCCACGCATCCTGATCCGGTAGTCGCACTCTCCCACACGTTCGATCACCTCGTACGGTCCTCGCCATGCTAGCTGCAACTTGTTGTGTTTTCCTGGTAACAGCAGCAACACTTGATCCCCCGCGTTGAACAAACGCCGTTTCGCCTTCTTATCAAAGTGCCGCTTCTGTTTGGCTGACGCGGTTCTGAGGTTTCCTTGTGCCAACTTACATGTTTCCTCAATGCGATTACGCAAATCCACCACGTACTGGCTACTCAGTTTCACCTCCTCCTCTTGTATCTCCTTGGTCCAGAGGTCTCGCAATACAGCCATCGGTCCCCGCACGGTCTTTCCATATAGGAGCTCGAAGGGAGAGAACCCTGTAGACTCCTGTGCTACTTCACGGTATGCAAATAGTAGCGCTGGAATGTAGCGGTCCCACGCTGTAGGTTGCTCTGTGGCTAACTTCTTGAGCATGGACACTAGCGTCCCGTTGAATCGCTCAACCAGTCCGTTGCACTGTGGATGATACGGTGTGGTGGCTTTCCCGTGGATCGACAGTAGTCTGTTCATCTCCCGCATGACTTCAGACATGAATTGCGTCCCTTGATCTGTCAAAATTTCCCTAGGAACGCCCACCCTCGACCAAATCTCCCACAGCGCTTCTGCCACCCTCTCTGCCTCTATGCCCTTGAGCGGTACAGCCTCGGGATAGCGTGTGGCATAGTCTACTACCACTAGGATGTACATGTTACCCCGATCTGACTTGGGTTTGATGGGTCCCACAATGTCTACCGCCACCCTCTGAAATGGCTCGTCCACCAGCGGAAGTTGCTGTAGTGGTACCTTCCTCACCCGTCCCCTCGGTACTACCTTCTGACATTCTGGACAACTGGCGCAATACCTCCGTACTTCGGCACACATTCCCGGCCAATAGAATGTTCCCCAGATCCGCTCCCTGGTACGTTTCCCTCCCAAATGCCCAGCCATGGGTGGATCATGAGCCAACTGAAGGATCCCCCCCCTCAACTGTTTCGGGACTACCAGTTGCGTGACCTGGCTACCTCTCTTCGTGTGTACCCGGTACAACACCCCCTTCTTCTTGCGAAACTCAGCTGACGCCCTACCTGACGCTATCGCCCCACCACTCTGTGCCAACGTTCTCGCCTTCGCGAGCGTCTCGTCGGTCTCTTGCATCCTGATTAACTCTGGGGTGCTAACAGAGATCTGGGACGGTTCGACCACTGCTAAGGGTACCTCTCTCTTCTTCTCGGCCTTCACCTGCGCCCGAGTCTGCACTGCTGCAGCCATCGCGCATTCACCCCCGAACAAGGAAACAGGACTCTTTTCCCCGCTATCAAACGTCACCCAGTTACCCAGGATGATATCGGGCCCGTCCTCGAAAACCACCAGCTCTACTCTCCCCCTGACCAGCGCACAATCCAACTCCACCCAAGCTGTAGGTAGCAGACCCACGTTCGATCGATTCGCCAAGCAAATCTCGACAGTCCGACCCGTCAAATCAGCTGGTTTGACTAACCTGCTCGCGACTGCCCCTATCTCCGCCCCCGTATCTCTCAATACCCGAACGTCCTGCCCGTTCGCCCTACCTTGGCCCCATGGATCATAAGGTTTGATTGCGCACACGCTAGCCCGAGGTGCGGTCTCCGTGGAAATAGTCCGTCCCACTGTAACCTGGCCTACTGTCTGAGGTTTGACCTTGCAGTCCCTGACCACATGCTTCTCCGACCCACATCGGTAGCAACGACGTACCCCACTACCCCCTTCCGTCCTCCCTACCTTCTGACCCTGACTTCCCCGGTTGCTAGGTTGCTGAGGAGCCTCCGGTCGTCTGGGAAAACTGCGTCTCTGACTGGGTAGTACGGGTGCCGGTGCTGATGCTGCCCGCTTGGCATCTACCACACGCTGCGCCAACTCTGCTGCGGCATGGCTAGTCTCAGGTAGATTCTCCCTCACGTAGATCTCTAGCTCGGTAGTCATAATGGAGAAAAGTTGCTCACCAATGAAAGTGTCTAGTACCTGCTCTACGTCGGTGATGTCTTTGCCGGCGAGCGAAAACCATTTCTTCACCAACGACCCTAGTCTCACTACCAGCTGAGGAAACGTCTCTGCAGCTTCCTTCTTGGCCTCTCGAAACTGCCTACGATAGTAGTCGGCGTCCTTCCTGAAGCGTTTCAACAGCGCATTCCTCACAATGTCGAAATCCTGGGCTTGCTCAGGCGTCAGACGAAGGTACGTATCTCGGGCTTCCCCTTGTAACAAAGGCGCTAGCCTAACCGCCCATACCTCCCTCCTCCAACCCTGAATCTCTGCCACCCGTTCGAACATCTGGAGGTAGGCTTCCACATCCTCCCTCTCCTCCAAGGGTTTCAGTTTGACTGAGTATGCTGCCCCTCTATCTCTAGCCCTATTCTCCCTCTGATCAGCTCGGTCTTCATCTCTGGCTCTACGTTCCTCCTCTAGCCTCATCTCAAACATCCTCCTTTCCTCTTCCTTAGCCTCTCTTTCTTCCCTCTTCTCATCTTCTATCCTCTGTTCCAACCGACGTTGGTCTGCCTCCCTCTGACGCTGTTCTGCTTGTCTAGCTTCTCTTTCCGCGTCCAGTCTGGCCTCTAATCTAGCCTCCAACCGCCGACGATCTTCTTCTCTTTCTCTCTTCTCTTCCTCCCGTTCCCTCCGTTCTTCCTCCCTCCTCATCTCACTGACCACATAGTGCGCTAGCGCTCCGTCTCGGAAACCCAGACTTTCCCCAATCTGTCTAAATCTCTCACTATCACTGCGCGCGACCTCGACTTTGCTCCGTGCACCGGGCGATCTGGCATACATCTTAGGCACAGTGGTCTGAGTACTCACTGCGTAAGGTTCCTCCAACAACCCTGTCACAGAGCCGTCATCACGGAAGTCCTGCTCCTCCTGCTCGGCCTCCTCCTTACGAGTCCTAGCGTCGCGGCGCATCGCGGCTCGAGCATCCCGCGTAGCCATGTCAGAAAAGAAGGGAAGAACAGATGTTAGTATACACAAAACAAATAACACTTAACTGATACAAACACCTAACAGAATGAATACGCAACACAACAGTCACAGGAGCCGAGGAATCGTTCACCGTCGTACCCCTGAAGGCGAGCAAGTGAACCCTGCAACCCAATTCCCCGTTAACGCTGCACTCCGAGTGTGTTCCCTAGTGCAATACACCCACACTCCCGCCAACCGCCCGCTGCGTACCCTTTCACACAACAACTCAAACACACAACATACACCTCTGGCAATACCCTAACAAAATAAATGAGTTTATCCCACTTCTGACACCAAAAATGTCACGTCCCCCGAGCGGGTTCAGTGACGTCAGCTCATAAAGCGAGTGAAAAGAATAAAACTCAAACAAAATAAACTAACACAAAATGCCAGAGTACAAACACACACTCTTTTATTCAACAATCAACAAGCAAACACAGGACAAATGGGAACTAACCTCCCCTCAACCCCTAAACAGACCCCCGTCCCAAAGCTAACTAACAATTACCTCCCCTTGCAACAAACCCCAAATAGAACTAAACAACAACAGTTTCTTTACAAAGTGTATACAGAAAAATCAAAATCAACAAATCAATTCAAAATGCAAGTCTTCAAATAATAAGCAATGGCGTTGAATCAGAAACTATTAGCTAGGCAAAGCTGTGGCACAGAAGTAATGTCTCAATGTTCTTGTCAAGTAGCTCAGAGAGCTAACAGTCTCTTGCACAATAAGTGGATGATTCTTCTAACTAAATGGATATGTTTTTAGGTGCGTGTAATGTGAGTCTGTGTGTGCATGAATTAGGTATGAAAACCTCCTGGAAATGTGTTGCCTCGATACATAGGCAAAACCTGCAGCAGTGTAAGAAATCACCACAACACTACTCTGTTGTAGAGGCAAAGGTACATCCCAGGCTGGCTAGGACCCAGTCAGCGGCAACAACATCAACATCAGTACAGCACAACAGGTAACATCAAAGGCAACAGCGTGGAAATAATGCGTAGAAATAAACACGTAGATGTAATAATCATCATCAGCCCACACCTGTTGACATATACATAGTCTTAACAATATGCCCACCAAACAATAAACACTATATAATATAACATAACACGCCGTCCTCCGTCCGCCATCTTGACCTGTATAGTTATGAATATCATAATAATAATACAAGATACTATACACACATTTCAATAATATAAATCACCCCTTGATGCTAAATAATTCGCATCTTCTTTACACACCAATGTTTATATAAATATACATAATTATCGCAACCACACTACCATCTCACAGTCCTGATTCATTCCGCCCCCCTTCATCACCACCGTCACCCCCAACAATTATAGCACATCACGATTACCTCCCTTCATCCATACTGTAAACACGCTTCCTTCATAATCATCACCCCATCCTTCTTCAGCACACTACATTCTATCGCTCTCTCCATACATACACCCTCACTCTCTCCCTCTCTATATTCCCCATCGTCGCCTTTGACCCACTTCCATAACAACAACAGCAACGACATTTCCCCCATTACATATACAATAAGAAAATCATAGGAAAATCATATAAAATCAACAAAATTTATTATACATCCTAAAATACATCCCCTTCCCCACACTCATTACCACTCATACACGTACGCAGTTCTCGGAGCGCGCCACTAGAGAATTGAACGACAGGGTTTGCTTACCTTACAGGCCTCGGCTTGTGACGCCCTTTACCCCAACACCACAACACGACACAACACTGTCACAACACAATGGATTAGTCTTTTGAGAGTCTCTTTCTCTTGCTCTTGCACGTTATTTCACTGTCCAAATAACATTTATTCTGAGGATGAGGACACCTTAGCTCTGCTACAGACACTAAGTCTTGGTGGGTGTTCAATCGAGAACCACACGCACCTTAAGTATGGAACTCTACACTCACTGGCGAATGGCAGTTACCATCTTCCTTGGAATTCTAAACATCCTTATCCCGACGAGGGCATAAGACCTTGGGTGGCTATAAAACAATACACACACCCTTCCAACAGTACCCTACACTACGATGACCTCTGTCACAGGGTTGCTGCCTCGTTAGAATTCCTTCCTCACGCAATAGCATCTCAAACCACTCTGCCCTTCAAAATCTGCGCCGGCCACAAGCAAAACAGTCGAGCTCTCGTCAGTATGCACGTTCTTTATTACGCGTACCCCTATTCGAAATTGGCCGACTCCCTGTCTTCTACGAATCGCACGGACTCTACGAAACTGCACTTTCATACGCAAAAGCAAATCGGTCACGCTATTCTATGTACAGCAGATATGCGGAGAAGTGTAACTTCGTAAAAAGTGTATCTCTCCCTACCATCTGAAAACTCGTGTCGTCACATCAATCAATGGCTGAAAGCATTGTTAACTCTCTTTCACCAAACTTATCTCCAGACCTGAGTCCTCGGTCTCGTCCACCTTTCACACTGGGTGAAGATGCTCACTCTAAAAGTAGGCTACTACCATTTTATCTGCTACAAGGGATTTGCTAATACCGCTTAGATTTTGATAAGATTTTGTTAGGCAAGGGTTAAGTAGGCAACGCTGAGAATAGAGCAAGGCTAAGCAGAATATGTTTTTATTCATCTCTAACAAAATCAATTACAAGCTTGATTTGTAAAATCAATTAATCAAAAAACCATGCAAAAATAACAGATTCACGTCTTGTCATAACCTTCATCGTTATACCCACACACTTACTAAAAAGAAGCCCAGAAACAATGCATTGACTGTGTAACAAATGAAGTCTATAATATAAACATTAATAGTAATTATACTGTAATTATAACTACAAATTAATACTATATCACAGACACGCTTTCGTTCACCATCAATATAACTAAAGAAGAAACATTACATTACATTGCATGATTATTGCTTTAGGTTCAGCGGACTCTTCCGAGCCAAACCAGGACCAGTACAGCCGAATCAGGACCACAAAATCAAGACCACAATTTCGCTGAAAGAGGACTCGCCCCTGATCCGGATAAAAGATCTGCCGAAACAACCCTAGTGGCAACATTGAAGACACTCCACCAGCCGGTCACTTTACAATAAAGACATCCCACGCAAGGGACGCTGAGGCTATACTCTAATTTATCGAACCCCCGTTTACAAAAACAAAATAGAATATAAACATCATTATAACATATCAACAAAACACATACATATAAAATGCCTACATTGCCAAATAATAACATCATAGGAAGCTCCAGTGACCACCTGGCAAAAAGCGTCCAATATTTCCAAGCTGATCCAACAGACCTCATGAGGATTTTTGTCCCGGAAGAGTTGTCAAGAAAAAAGGTAGGTGACTGGTCTAGCGAAGAAGAAGATAGTATAGTAGATTGATAAAACAGAGTAAGAATGAGAAAGAACAAAGGAGAAAAACAGCGACAGTGGGAATTTAAAGCACTAAATTTCCAGAAAGTGGGGATACTATTTATACTGAAATCCCAGGCACCCTCACGGGGGGGGGGGGGGGGGAACTTAAGAAGATAACCGAAAACCGAGTGACCAACAAAGTGTAAAAATATAGAGTATCACAAAAGAAAAAGGCCTACTTAAACCGCTGTAAGAGTGACAGCAGCGGCATTTAACGCCCCACCTTGGAGTTAAAAATATGAATTGCAGATGGAATGAATGAGTTCCTGTAGCATGTGGTTCTTGTGCATGGCTGTCTAAATCTTAAGCTTCTGTATATCAGTCTGCTGTCAAACTCAGGTCTGAGTGGGTGCGGGTCATCGGTCAAAATCTTCTGTATCCTGTCGGCCATTCGTCATCGTTCCTGTGTTGATGCGAAAGTGTCCTGTCTCCTCCCAACCACCCCACTTGCTTTCTTGATGAACTTTTCTAATCTATCCCTGTCGTGCTTGCTGATGCTGCCGCTCCGACACACGGATCCCAAATACAGAACACTATTGCAGGTTGAGGTAAAAACGTCTGGAGAATCTCCTATCTAACATTAAAAGAGCTGAGTTTTCTCAAAAAGTACAGGCGAAAGTGGAGCTTTTTCACAATGTCATCAGTGTTTGGTTTCCATGTCAGTTTGTTGTCTATAATGATCCCCAAATACTTATACTGATCTACCTTCTCTACAACCTCCCCTTTGATCACTATACCCCCATGTACATGTTCATTCCTCCTATTGTCCATAATCATTTCCTTGGTCTTGCCTACATTTTTTAAAATAATTATTGTGAAACTAGCCAACAAACTTATTTATCTCCCAACTGTAGTCAGAGTCGTCATCGTCAGTCAAGAGTCCAGTCAGTCCAATCAGTGTTTTATATCCTTAAAAATGTGACGGTATTCATACCTCCTGAGTCAAAATGTAAAGGATATTCATACCTTCATTTGGATTTTCAAAGAATACAACCATTCGGAAGTACTTTGTTGTTTTTGCTTCATTAATTTGTATGCAAGTTTCTTGACATTATGACATATAATATTGTGACGGTGTCTAGTGTGTTGTGAAACAAAACAGACTGTTCTGGACGTAATAAAATTTGAAATATCCAAGATGAAAATATTGTTTCATATACATGCCTACTGTTTAAATGTCCGCAACAACAAAGAAAGAAAGAGAGAGAGATGCTCTTTTCACAAAATTAGTACAAAATTAGTTAATACGTGTGTAACAATTTTAACTGTCTTTTATTGTGTACTGTGTTCATCACTTCACGCTTGTTAATTCAAGTAAGGCTGCAACAACTTTAATTTGTCATTTTGAAATCGCAGAAAAGGATGCAACAAGTTACATTAATTAGCTCCAGACTCATCACATGCTATTCATAGCATGAACTGAATTAGCTTCTTTCGGTCAACCTTAGTCTGCTTTTTCTGAATGACAAAGAGAACAGATGCAGGCATTTTATTTCCAGTGCAAAAACAAACACCTACCATTTCTTTTCCAGGAGAGGACAGCCTTTTTCTGAAGTGAAAATGCAGACATTATAGTTATTTATTTATTTGCCATGATCTAGAAGTTTATCCAAAGTTAGTGTTTAATTTTGGAATTTAGAAATGGGTCATAAAGAGTTTAACCAGGACAGTTCAAGTTTGGTAGGGTTTTATTTTACTTCATCTATCGCACCATTGCTGATCTACGATTCACCTTAAAATACTTCTTTACTGCCCTTTTCAAAACTGCAACTTATCTTTGCACCACTTGCACTGGCTGGAGAATGCTCCATGTTCCAGGCCACAATGTGAGTCCTGCTTTATTGATGCCTTTCAAGGGCACTTCTCTGGAAATTAGCGATGCCCTTTTGCGCAAACATGGGACATGGGTCAATAAAATATTTCACAAAATCATTAACTGTAAACAAGACAATCCCTTCAAAAACCTTCATACATATAGACGTCAGTGCTACAGGCCTCAGATCGTTCAGGGTCTGCACAGACTGTTTCTTTGGAACAGGCACAATGCATGAGGTTTTCCACAGTATACTTACCAACATGGACATAATTCTGCTGACGAGGGCAAAGATGGTGGTTGCATTGAGCCGTAACCAATGTGAAAAAGAGGGATTCTCCATATGGTTTACATGAGAGTTCTCTCTCACCTATCCTGCTGCGTGTGCAATCCCCCTTTTTTAAAATTTCAAACTCTACGTATCCAACTGAGAGATAGTACATACGACCTGTGAGGAAGAAAAAGAAAAAAAAAACATAATCACAAGCTGCCAAGAATGTTCCCAAAACTGTTGCATTGAGAAAGGTGAACGGGAAACCCCAAGTTCCTGCGGAATTCTGTAATTATACCACGCATGCACATCATACACGACATTAAAAAAAAAAAGGCTTATCGGCATTAGTGCCAGAAATGCTTATTCAGCGGTTTGCACGCCTGGCGTGCAAGCAACCTAATCCGAGTTCGATCCTCGATGGTGCCGAGTGATTTTTCCATCACAGATGTTGACGTTCTTTAATGACTCTTTATATAACTTCCAGACGAAATTAGGGCTACGAACGCTACTGAATAATTAACAAAATGTGGATACAATGGTGAAAGAAAATTGAAGCTGTGCTAAAAGCAATATTCAATCACCTCCCATTTTAACACCAAACCTCTCTCTGTCTTTGCTCTCTCTCTCTCTGTCTTTGATCTCTCTCTCTGTCTCTCTCTGTCTGCCTGTCTGTCTGTCTGTCTGTCTCTCTCTCTCTCTCTCTCTCTCTCTCTCTCTCTCTCTCTCTCTCTCTCTCTCTCTCTCTCTTTCTCTCTGCCGCCTCATCCATTCATAATCTTTCACAATCACATGATCTGTTCATTTAAAACGCAATTACTCAAACTCAACACGCAATTTTCTTTTCGATTTTGAGCAAACCAGCGGTTATCATGGGAATGAACATTATCTGTCTAAGCTGTCGTTTCCCAAATCCAGGTTGCTCTTCTTCTTCTTCTTCTTCTTCTTCTTCTTCTTCTTCTTCTTCAATCATCATCATCATCATCATCATCATCATCATCATCATCATCATCATCATCATCATCATCAATCATTATCATCATCACCACCACCACCACCATCATCATCATCAATATCATCATCGTCGTCGTCATAAATACGTCTCCTTCTCTTCTTCTTTCTTCATCCTCCTCTTCTTATTCTTACTCTTCAACTTTTTCTGTTCTAAATTGTGTGCGAGAAAGCAATTAAATTGAAACAAAAAATCCCCACTTCAATGTCTTCTCGTTACAATTATCTCATAAAATATTTCCAGGAAAAGATTTCTTTTTTAACTTTACAATTTGAGGAATGAAATCCATCCCCTATTATTACATCAAAGAGGAATGAACGATTAAACCCGCTCGCCGATTGCACTGATCTCATTTCACGAGAGAGATAAGAAATAGCACTGTCGGTAAAGAACCAAGCTCGCCTTCCCACAGGTCGAGGGATTTGATTCAAAACTCGCACAATATTTACACTGGCTCTCAATTGTGAGCACTAGACATCTTACTAAGTTAATAAATATTGTAGCGGTTTCAGTGCGCTTTTGGGTTGGGATAAAAATGAAGGCTTCAATGCATGAGAACGTGTATGCGGAGAGAGAGGTGAGAGTTCTGTTGGGAAGACAAATAGTTTATATAAAACACAAGAAGCAAGAGGTACCAAGTCCAAAGATGTCGTGGGCGGCTGAATCTTTACAAACAAAGGAACAAGATGGATTTAATCCAATTTCAGAAGGAATTTTATTACTCGACCTTTAATAAAACTAATCAGCAAAAATCAGGTGGGTTTTGTTATTATAATAAATTCTAAGATGTTGAAAAGACTCGTAAGTTTGTTTATTTTACATCATGTAGTGTCTTGTTCTTCCTCGATTGCAGCTTTGTAGGCCAGATTTGAAATAAGATTCGATTTTCGAAAGACGTAATAGTTTGTAAGATAAAATTACAATTTAAACAAAGTTTTGTATTAAGATTAATCACTCCACTGATGGTAGTTGCAGACATTAAAGTAACTTTGAGAGAAGAGCTGCTTTTGAGAGGTAAACGGATGGTTTGTTGACAAGAACAAAATTTGTCTTGCTCATTTAGGGATCATTATCGCTTCCAAATTCAATCTATCGTCGTTTATGATTCTGTATACGTCCAAACGGCTATTGAAAGTGCTCTATAATAATTGGCTTTGTTGCTTTTCTTTATTTTTTGTGTGGGTAGGAGAGGGGCGGGGACATAATGGGAGGGAAGGTGTAAGATGTGGGACTTGTTACGCCATAGATATACCAATAAATAGTAAACAGAGAACAACTACATTTGTTAAAGTGTCTGTGTGAAGGGGGTTAGGAAAGTGTGTGTTGGATGGGGAAGGGAGGGACTGAAGACAGTGAGGGAGATTGTTGCCTTATACATGCCACACACGCCTTGAGCTCTTTGTCAGAGTAAAAAGTTGAAAAGTATTGCGGAGTTCAAAACTTACTGCAAAAGGCTTTCGGGGGGTACCTGAAGTTTTAAGCTTAATGCGACGTCTCCTGAGAAGCAGTGCAACGCTAATAAAATCACAGAAGTAACCTAACCTTTCTAAATGCACGTGCAGTGACGTCCTCGGTCCCTTGTGTTTCTCAGCCCGTCCTCCAACCCGCTCCACACCCCCACACCACGCCCTTCCTTTTCCTTCCTCCATCCCGAACCTGAGAGATCTCTGACAGTATGAGTGTGCACACACTATCCTATCATATCCTATCCTATCCCCTAACTCGGAGGTCGTAAGGGCACCACAGATGATCGCTTTAACCAGCGCACTATATCTTTCTCTGTCCTCAGCAACCCTGATGGCTTGGCTCAGTGTCAAACCAGTCCATTCTCGAATGTTGTCCTCCCATCTCTTTTTCGGTCTCCCTCTTCTTCTACCTCCCTGCACTGTGCCTTGCAGGATGGTCTTTGCAAGGCCTGATGATCTGGTGACGTGGCCATACCATCGGAGTTTCCGTTTCTTCACCACTGTGAGCAGGTCATCGTGTTGTCCAATGGCTTGTGTGATGGTCTTTCGGACTTCGTCATTGGTGATGTGTTGGGTATAGGAAATGCCCAGAAGTCTTCTGTAACATCTCATCCCCATGCTTTGTATTCTTCGTTGTAGATCTTCTGAGGGTCCATGTTTCGCAAGCGTATAGGAAGATGGAGATGATAAGGGAGAGCAGCAGTCTTACCTTGGAATGTAAACTGATGGTCCTGTCTTTCCAAATGGGCTTCAACCTTGCCAGGGCAGCAATTGTTTGTGCGATCCTGGAGAGGACTTCCTGTCGGGACCCATTGTCTGATACAATGGCTCCTAAATATGTGAAGCTATGCACTGTGTTGAGGGATTGGCCTTGGACTTTGATGTCCGTGTTGATGCCATTGGTGTTGTTGGTCATCAGTTTGGTCTTCTCTGCACTTATTTCCAATCCATAGGCTCTGGAGGTGGTGTCAAGCCTCTGTACCAGCTGTTCAAGTTCTTGTTCCTCTCCAGCCCATCCATCAATGTCATCCGCAAAGCAAAGTTTGGAGATTGCTCTATCCCCCTATGCTGACTGTGCCTTCGTGATCTGCAAGGGCATCTGACATGATGCGCTCCAAGAAGATGTTAAAGAGTGTTGGATGTACACACACACACACATTCTCTCTCTCTCTCTCTCTCTCTCTCTCTCTCTCTCTCTCTCTCTCTCTCTCTCTCTCTCTCTCTCTCTCCCATCTCCTCCAGCCCTCTCTCTCTTTCTCTTTCTCTCTCTCTATCTCTCTTTCTCTCCCGCCACTCTCTATCTTCGCAATTGGTATTAAAGTGTTCAACTAGCTTCTTTCCTTTCTCTTTTTTCTTGTAAAGATTGAATAACTTTCTACATTAATCTCTCAAATTGCACAGTACGTGTAATGCACCCTTTAAACAAGCCCCCTCATGTATAAAGTATATATTCAACTACTCATTTTGCGCGGGCATAAAAAAGCTGAATAGTTTTAGCATTAATCTTGCAGTCTATGCGTGCAATGCGTCTTTTCGGAACATGTCTACTTGGATACACAGTATATCGTTATTTTCTTCTCTACAAACTTTGGGCTAATGTAAGTCTATGTACAGAGCATGCAAAGTCTATATACAGAAAAAGCTTTTAGACGGAGTCAGAAGTAATGTGTTTCAGTCTCTAGAGCATGTTCCATTCTTTTTCCGAATGCTTTTTTTCCACTAGTAATAAAAAGTGATACGAAGTCTGTACTGTATTTCTCTTGAAAGCACTGAAATGTCCCCCAGTCACGTGAATTATTTTACTGAAAAAGTAAAATTAAGAGAACAAGCTATAAGAAATAAGTAAAACGTATACGTTTGTACATGTGAGAAAGCAGTTATTTCTTATAAGAAGCGCGAAATAATCGTAGAAGAAGAAACAAAATTGCGCTTGCAAAATAAACGTAAGCTTATGTGTCGTGTTCTGCCCATTTCGTTTTGTGGAAAATGTTACAAATAGAAACTTGACTCAGAGCAACACAGTATAGTACAACTAAATAGTTTACTTTGCAATGTTTTCCTTATTCCCCATCCTAGATGAATTCTTTTTTCTTTTCTTAAAAGATGCTTTAACTGCAATGGACGATTTCACACGCAAAACAAAAACACTAAAACTAGAAGGTTAAAAGCAGAAATCCACATTTTTCTTTTGTTGGTTGCTTGGGTGATTTTAGGAAACAACAAAATAGTTCTCCTCTTCTCGGGTTTTCCTTCCTCTTGTTTCAAACGTTGCCACAGTTTTATTTAAATGCGGCAGGTTGTTTCAATGGCCATGGCTCAAACGCATTGCGGTTCGATCCTCACTTTAGCAAACTATTATAAGCATGTTGGAATCTTGTTATAGGCCACTGCACGATACATAAAAACAATCAATCAATCTAATCTAATCTAATCCAATCTAATCCAATCCAATTATATATCAATCTAATCTAATCTATCTATCTATCTATCTATCTATCTATCTATCTATCTATCTATCTATCTATCTATCTATCTATCTATCTATCTATCTATCTATCTATCTATCTATCTATCTATCTATCTATCTATCTACCTACCTACCTACCTACCTACCTACCTACCTACCTACCTACCTACCTACCTACCTACCTATCTATCTATCTATCTATCTATCTATCTATCTATCTATCTATCTATCTATCTATCTATCTATCTATCTATCTATCTATCTATCTATCTATCTATCTATCTATCTAGTCTGTCTATCTAGTCTGTCTGTTTGTCTTTTAATCTGTTTACAAACAGCAGAGACCCCTTCTCCAGTTAGCTCTTACAGCAGCCTTTCTGACCAGTTCTGGCATGGACCTCGATGTCCACCATTCATTGACGATCACACAATCATCCTCACACCCACATACACATACAGAGAGGCAAACTCCAAACTCCCATCGAACCACATCCATATACATATTTGTGTTACATTTTTTTTAACTACTCTTTTACTAGTTAGATCTAAGCCCACAGGCACACACCCACACCCACACACACACACACATACACGCACACACACACACGAAAACACAAAAACGTCGCTACTTGAAGACGCATGCACAGGAAGCTTTTAAATTCGTCACATTTTGAGTTTGAGTGACCCGAATTATTTTGTCCCACCTTCCTCTTAGAACTCGATTTGTTTGACCCGGTCACATCTTGAACATTTCCAAGCAGTTTAAAATCAAATCCTTTTTTTTTTAACCTTCTTTATCTGACTGGTTCAAGGTTTCATACGGGAATGTGTGTGTGTGTGTTTGTGCGTGTGTGCGCGCGTGCGTATTGGTTGTACTTCCTCTCTCTCTCACTCTCTCTCACGCACACACACACACACAGAACATATGGGTTTATACGTGTGTATATCTGTTCGTGGGTAAAGCGCGCGACGCTTGTTTATTTGTGTGTGTGTTTATGTGTGTGTGTTTGTGTGTGTGTGTGTGTGTGCGCGCGCGCAAGGCAAACAACCCAAGCCAAGTCTACACTGAAAGGGCGGGTAGTAAAGCCCTCGCCTAAGACAATATTTTCCCATTTTGCTTTCACCCTGCCACGGCCGTATCAATAGCAAAACACCACGACTATGTAATACACCCCAATGTCTAAGAATGAACATCATCAACAGGGGGAGAGAGAAAACAAAACTGTTGCTATTGTATAAAATGTACTCCGTTGTGAAAACGCCTCGCAGAGGCGACGATATTACACATGAAATATCGAGGGAGAGCAAATAAACAACAACACACTGCTACTGCTGTATAAAGTAGTGTCCCTTGTGAAAAGGTATCACCGCGCGCAACAATATTTCACTTATAAAGTTGAGAACATTACACTACATGATTATTGCTTTAGGTCCAGCGGACTCTTCCGAGCCAAATCACAACCGGACAACCCCTGATCCGCATAAAAGATCTGCTGAAACAACCATAGTGGTAAAACTCAAAGCTCTCCACCAGCCAGTCACTTTACAATAAAGACATCCCACGCAGGGGACGCTGAGACTGTACTCTAATTTATCGAACCCCTGTTTACAAAAACAAAATAGAATACAAACATCATTATAAATTATCAACAAAACACATATATATAAAATGCCTACATTGCTAAATAATAACATCATAGGAAGCCCTAGTGGCCACCTGGCAGAAAGCGTCCAATATTCCCAAGCTGATCCAACAGACCTCATACACAAATAAGGAGTCTTGTCCCGGAAGAGTTTTCAATAAAAAAAAGGTATATGACTGGTTTAGCGAAGAAGAAGATAGTATAGCAGATTGATAGAACAGAGCAGGAATGAGAAAGAACAAATGAGAAAGTCAGCGACAGTGGGAATTTAAAGCACTAAATTTCCAGAAAGTGGGGATACTATTTATACTGAAACCCCCTGCACCCCAACGGGGGTAGTTGAGAACAAAGGCGGGAACAATCAATGCCACGCAAAAATAAAATGTAGCTGTTTGTATTGAAAGTGTTGGATGGAGCAACAATATTGCAAAATATAAGCTGTTGCAACGATGAACTTTATTGTGAGTTGAGCTAGGAAAAACAAACCTTGCTGTTGGCTTTCAGTGGGTCATAAGGTGTAAGATCATTCGTAGTTACACTTTCTCAAAGATCAAGGTCATTGTGTTTTACCTTATTCTAAATATGTTTTGCGCTGTATGTAAAACTTGGCTGAGGCGAATGGGATATTTCGTTTGCTTGCAGATAGTTCAGATATAGCGGTCTATCATTCCATGTTTTCATTTTGCTTTTTTATCAATAAAGCCGTGACGCAATACCGCCTAGAAAATTAACACTTTTGAAAATGCTTGTTTTACTGCTATGTTTAGGAGTGTTTGGAAATACATTTGAATGGCTTGCCTTCATTATAACAACAAAAAAAAAACAACTAAAAAGAACCTAAGATGTTACGGTGTTTTTTGTTTTTTTTTTTGTTTTTGTTTTTTTTTTTGGGGGGGGGTGGGGGGGGGAAGAAGTCTTTAAAATGTGATATAACCTTAAATATGGAAATTGTGTGACCATGTTTAACGTAGAAAGATGGTCATTAATTTTTACAGCGGCATTGTTTTCCACCGCAGTGCAAGGCGTTGATAGGCTCCCAACGCTTGTACATCCCTAGCCTACCTGTTGCTTTTGCAACAACAATTAAAAAAAATAATAAGAGTAATATTGATCACAACATCGCCTCCGTCGCTGAAATCATCATCATAATCATCATCATCATCATAGAATGAATGAATGAATGATGAAGACGACGATGCAGAAAAAAAAACCGAATAGGAAGACACACAGCAAACAATGCTGAAAGGAATGAAGATTATGCCGAAAAACCTGTTTGTTCATGCTAGGTTAGCATGCGTAGCGCGGCCAAACAAACAACAACAATAATATTTGGAAAGAAGGGGGAGGGGGAGGACGGGAGGAGAAAGGAGAGAACATATAACAGGAGACGTGACATGCCAAGAAAACAACAAAGCCGGCTGTCTTCACAGGGACCGGAACAACACAAATAATATGGAAGGGCTGAACACTCCCATTTCAGTGGGCATTTCATTTTTATTCCTCCTGTATGCAAACGAGAATCCACCCAATTACTCCAACAGCTACACATGCAAGCCCAGTGATGGACAGGATGAATAGGAATCTTCTTCTTCTTCTTCTGCTTCTTCGTCGTCATCTTCTTCTATTTCTTCCTCTCCTTAATTTTATTTTTCTTTTTGTTATTTTCGTTATGCAGTATCGCTGTGGTCTGGACACACGCTAGATAATGTTTCGTGAAGCAACGTCGGGACCGGATAAGTACTTGGGTGAGGGATCATGCTTGGAAGGCAGCCATCGAACGACACAAATAATTAAACAAGCACACAACGCATCCCACTCCATCCAAGCTGTGAATGGGTGTGCCTGGCTCTGTTTAGAACCGAAGACGATAAAACACGCGATGGAAAGGAGGGAAGCTGGCCAAGAGAAAAGATAGGTCCCAAACGTCTCTGTCCCAAACGATCGAAGGGTTACTGGAACACCACATACCTTCTTTATTTTTGTCTTTCTAGATATTCCTTTAACTTCTCTCTCTTTCTCTTTCTAGATATTCCTTTAACTTCTCTCTCTTTCCCTTTCTAGATATTCCTTTAACTTCTCTCTCTTTCCCTTTCTAGATATTCCTTTAACTTCTCTCTCTTTCTCTTTCTAGATATTCCTTTAACTTCTCTCTCTTTCTCTTTCTAGATATTCCTTTAACTTCTCTCCTTCGATCCATTCTCCTTCCCCAAGTCTTTCTTTTGCATTTTGTATTCTCTTGTCTTTTCTCATTCTTTCTTCTTGGTGTCGCTTGTTGTTGATGATGGTGGTGGTGGTGGTGGTGATTGTTGTTGTTGGTGATGGTGATAGTGGTGGTGGTGGTGGCGTTGGTGGGTTTGTTTGTAATTGTTTGTGTTGATGTTAGCTGTGTTCTGACATTGACATTTATTATAAATATCAACATAATAATAATAATAATAATAATAATAATAATAATAATAATAATAATAATAATAATAATAATAATAATAATAATAATAATAATAATAATAATAAGCAAATGTATCACAGATGTCTAGTAAAGATTCACTTTCTTAAAAAAAGAAAAATAAATGAGCTCATACCTATTTATCTTAAAGCTATACAATATGAAGTGAAAGAGAGGGCGACAAGATGAGTTAAGGATTACAATAAAAACAAATCAGAAATCGGAAATTAAAATAAGCAGAGGGAGAAGGCAGAACGAGAACCCAATTAGAAGAAGAATAAAAAAGTTGGTTGCGCATATGAGAGACAAGAACAAAACAACGAAACACCTTAATTATGTATTAAGATCAAAGCTTCAGACTGTGAAAAGTTTATCGTATTTCAAAATTAATTGTAAAAAAATTCTTTTCGAACAATCAATCACTATTTAATTTATTTTATATTCACGCATTCCATTCAGGTCATATTAGACATTAAATAACAACAACAACAACAACAACAATCAAATAAATAACAATTATAACAAAATAGGATGAAAGAGGAAGACGGGTTTCACACCAATTTATAAAAGACTTTTCATCGTGGGTCACGTTGACATTATCGGACTGTCAAATTTCTTTTTTGTAAATTAATTGATAGCTCTTGAGATCTCTAATATTTATTTTAATAGCTTTTTGATTGTGAAATTTTATCGTTTTTTTATATATTTTTTTTAATTAATGTGCATACTTTTAAGAGCTATATTTGTCTTTTAATTAAATTAAAAACAGATTTCCAAATATCCTATCCCGTAACTCGAAAGTCTTTGGGGCACCACAGATGATCGTTTAACCAGAGTACTCCATCAGCAACCCTCATGGCTTCGCTCAATTTCAAGCCAGTCCATTCTCGAATGTTGTCTTCCCATCTCCTTTTCTGTCTCCCTCTTCTCCCTCCTTGCACCGTGCCTTGCAGCATGGTCTTTGCAAGGCCTGATGCTCTGGTGACGTGACCTTACCACCATTTCTTCACCACTGTGAGCAGGTTATCGTGTTGTCCAGTGGCTTATGTGATCGTCTCTCGGACTTCGTCGTTGGTGATGTGCTGGGTATAGGAAATGCCCAAAAGTCTTCTGTAGCACCTCATCACCATGCTTTGTATTCTTCGTTGTAGATCTGCTGTGAGGCTCCATGTTTCGCAAGCGTATAGGAAGATGGAGATGACAAGGGAAAGCAGCAGCCTTAACTTGGAGTGTAGACTGATGATCCTGTCTTTCCAAATAGGCTTCAAAATTGTCAGGGCAGCAGTTGTTTGTGCGATCCTGGAAAGGACTTCCTTTTGGGACCCATTGTCTGATACAATGGCTCCTACGTATTTCAAACTATGCACCGTATTGAGGGATTGGCCTTGGACTTTGATGTCCGTGTCATCAATTTGGTTTTCTGTTCACTTATTTCTATTCCAAAGGCTCTAGATGTGATGTCAGGCCTCTGCACCAGCTGTTCAAGTTCTTGTTCCTCTCCAGCCAATCCACCAATGTCATCCGCAAAACGGAGGTTGGAGATTGCTCTACACTCTATGCTGGCTGTGCCTTCATGATCTGCAAGGGCATCTGACATGATGCGCTCCAGGAAGATGTTGAAGAGTGTTGGAGAGAGTTGGCATCCATGATGCACGGCGATTGTTGTTCTGAACCAGTTCCCGATGGCGTTGTTGTGGAGGACTGCACTTGTAGTCTTGTCATACAGGTTTTTGATGACTTCAATAAGATTAGTTCTTATGTTGTACAATCTCATGGTTGCACACAGAGCTGCATGCCAGACTCGGTCAAACGCTTTCTTGAAGTCTACAAACACATGATAATAATAATAATAATAATAATACAGGATGCTATACGCGCCTTACCCCAAATCATTCAGGCTCAAAGCGCGGCGACCTATACCAACATACACGCTCACCTGTCTCATCCACCCTCACACATACCAAACACACATCCATCACTCAAACAGGTGGTGTAAAGGCAGGGAGATCGCTATTAGAAGACGGAAAGAAAATCGAATTTTTATTTTTGAAATTTTTATATTGACTGCGTCCTGTACCATTATTGAAGAGAGGGAGGAAACCGGAGTGCCCGGAGAAAACCCTCGGTGACCTCAATAGTCTCGTACCTAAGTCACATACGTTCGCCCCTTGCGGGAATCGAACCCGCGACCTTCGGCATAGGAAACCGGCGACTTATCCACTGCGCCACGAGGCCACCCATGATAGGTGCTGTAGGTATTTCTTGCAGATTATTCTGAGGTTGAAAATCTGCTCAGTGGTACTTCGCCCTGCCATGAATCCTGCTTGTTCTTCAGTATGATTGGTTCAACTTGAAGTTTCAACCGGTTGAGTATTATTTTCAGGATGACCTTTTGCTGGGATATGGGATGGCTGATAAGGCTGATAGTGCGGTAGTTTTTACACTCCTGAAAGTTACCCTTTTTGGGAAGAGTGATGACAAGCGGCTGGGTCCATGGCGTAGGCCACTCCCCATTCTGCCAGGTCTTGTTACACATAATGGTGAGGGCGTCAATTATCGCTTCTCCTCCTGCTTGAAGCAATTCTACCGGTACGTTACCCGCTCCCGCTGACTTCCCTTTCTTCAGCGATTGCACTGCTGCCTCAGCTTCTTCTCGTAGAATTCGGAGGATTTCTTCTTCTTCTCTGTTCTGGGGACATGCTAGAATTGATGGCTCTCCGTTTGGTGTGCGGTTGTAAAGGTCAGAGCAGTACTCTGTCCATCTATCCAAGACTTCTTGTTCTCCCGTAAAGCACATGCCAGACGTGCTTTGGATTGTGGAAATCTTGGGCTGTTTAACACCAGTCAACCGCTTCACAGTCTGGTAGGCCTTCTTGCTGCTGTTCTTGTTCAGACTGATCTCTATTTCCTGGCATTGATCTTCTATCCAGTTCTCCTTTGCTGTTCGCATGCCTTTTCGGACGTCACAGTTGATTTTTCGGTAGGCATCAGCTCCCTGTGAGGTGTTCTTTTGCTTTTTAGGTCTCTCTTTGTTTGTCAAATAGGTCCAAAAGTTCAGGTGTGATCCACTGTTACTTCTTTGGGCAGTGCTTGCCAAGGATCTCAGTAACGGCATCTGTTATAGCTGAGTTGAAGGTGGTGGTCATGGTGTTGACATCTACTTCACTAGCTCCCAAAATGAGCAGTGGTGCATAGTTCCTTCCAATTGTGACTTGGAATATTTCTGCAACCTCCGGGTCTTGCAGATTGTCTGGCGCACTTTGCTTTGTTTATTCTCTTCAAGTGGAGCCGGAAAGACATCATCACGAGATCGTGGTCACTTCCGATGTCTGCTCCTGGAAAAAGTGCGTGTCCTGTCAATGTTGACGCTTGACCTAAAGCGTTTCTTGACTATGACACAGTCAATTTGCATGGTTGCAATGCTCCCGCTGGGACTGTGCCAGGTCCATTGTCTGGAATTTCTTGTAGGGACCAAGCATGTTTGCCAGTATCAGATTGTTGTATCTGGCAAACTCCAAGAGTCTCAGACCTCTGGCATTTGTTTCGTTATTGCAGTGGGGTCCACATGTTTCTCCCCAGTTGTGCTACGTACGCATCTTGTCCAACCTTAACATTCCAGATGCCTTGCATTATGACTATGCTCTTCCTCGGCACTTGGTCAAGGACAACCTGTACATGTTCATAGAAATCCTCGACTTCATGTCTTTACTTGTCATAGTCTGATGTTGGAGCACAGGTCTGGATGATGTGATGTTGAAAGGGGCTGCTCTCAGACGGAAGGTAACGAGTCTACTGGAGACTGGGCGGCTTGTGGCCTTTGTCGGTCGTTGCTTCACCATGGCCTTTCCAGTGCAGTTCACCGATACCTAAAATGTTCCATCGATAGTGGTCCAGCTCGTGGGTCATTTCTTCTAATTTTCCGTCTGCAGTTAGGGTCCTCACATCCCAGGTTCTTATGACGATGTTGTCTCTCGTGCGGATCTTGTTAAGTTGTCCATCAGTAATCAACTTATCACCTCTGTCCTGGTGGCCAACGGAAGGCGCGGTCCTTGGTTACCCAGGCGACGACCGATCCGTTATGTAGTGAGTGGTTCTTTTCATCATTCGGTTTGCCTTGGACAAGAACGTCCTGGCGGGGACCAAACCTCTCCAGGCTGTTGACCACAGCCGAAATCTACGAGTACCGTGGGGTTTGCCTTGGCCCCGAGCACGTGGTCGTTGAACGCGAGGTTCCTCCGCCCTGGCTCGTTACTTCTGTGTAGAAGACTTTCGCCAAGTGATGCTGTGCTGACATCACCCCTGTAAGTCGCCTCTTACGACACGCCGGGAAACGTTGCGTCTATTCTATTCAGTGCCCGAACCCATAGGACAATCTAAAACTGAATTCATAAACTTATCTACTTGTTTATTTGGTAAGGCACGGTGGCCTAATGGTAGAGCTTTGGCTTGCGGATCTTGCGGTTCGAGCCCAGGCCGGGGCATTGTGTTGTGTCTTTGGGAAAGACACTTTACTCCCGTTTCCTACTCCTTCGGATGAGATTATAAACCGAGGTCTAGTCTGTGTTGCATACATTCCATCATAACGGACTTTAAAGATCCTGACGCTCATGTCCTAGACGGGTGAGTGCCGGTGACAAGAACACACCCAGCATGCACCTAGGACCTTCTCCCCCATCCCTGGCTGCCCAGGATTGTGCTCAGTTGTCTGGAGCGTTATTACGATGCGCCCAAAGGCTGCAAGATGGCGCCTCGGGCGGCTTGAGTTAGATCCTGTATCGGCCAGCGCCTTGAGTCGCCAAGTACGGCGAAATATGTGCGCTATACAAATCCTCAATAATAATAACAACAACAACAACAACAACAACAACAATAATAATAATAATAATAATAATAATAATAATAATAATAATAATAATAATAATAATAATAATAACAATAATAATAATAATAATAATAATAATAATAATAATAATAATAATAATAATAATAATAATAATAATAATAATAATAATATTTGAATGTGCATTGACCTTGTATTATTTTCTTCTTTTTTTTCAGAAATTGCGGAATTTGTGATAATGTTTCATAAAGGTGTCTTTCTTTATTTACAGCTTATCTGGAAATACTTTGAAATAGTCGGGAATCAGAACGAGCCAAAATGCCGGTCGTCAGTCATTCTGTCGGTCCGTCCCTCCGAATTTCACTTGTTGTTCAAAAACACTTTTTTTTTTGCTTTATCTCAAGAATAACTGAATCAAAATTCATCATTTTTACTTTGCGGAAACTGCTAAGCATGTAAGATCGTTGGTATTTATACTTTCTCAAAGATCAAGGTCATTGTGTTTCACCTTTTTTCTAAATACGTTTTGCGCTGCATCTAAAACTTGGCTGAGCCAATTTGGGATATTTGGTTTGCTTGCAGATAGTTCAGATAATAGTGGTCTATCATTCCATGTTTTCATTTTGCTTTTTTATCATAAAGCCGTGACGCAATACCGCTAAGAAAATGTACACGTTTGAAAATGCTTGTTTTACTGCTATGTTTAGGAGTGTCTGGAAATACATTTGAATAGCTTGTCTTTATTTTATTTTTTTAAAACAAAAACTTAGATTTTAGTTGCTTTTTTTCTTCTGGGAGAAAGAAGTCTTTAAAATGTAATATAACCTTAAATCTATTTCAGATATAATTAAGATAAAATATTTTATTTGAGGACACTACCTGATTAGGCGATTTAAAATGAAAATCTGTGGGTGTTTTCACTGGCAACACAGGAAAACTGGGTCTTAACAAATACCCATATTATTTATCTTAAAATAGTACTGGGCTTGTTTAGTGGGCTTTCCGTATACTAAAACAGAGCACATCTACAAGGCGAAGTATTATTATGTCCACAGCCGGCAAGGTAAGGGCACGCCGGATGAAGGGAGTACGGGGAGTGGGGTGCAGGGGCGTGGGAGTGGGAGGGGAAGGGGGTACATCATCTTAAAACCTTTCTCATTTAAAATGAAGCTAACTGAAAGAACATGCCAAAAATTGTTTAAAGAGACGGAACAATGGACATCAATGTATTGCAATTAATTAAGAGCGAGGAAGGGGGGAAATTAAAAAAAATTTATAGACAAACTTTTTTTTCTTCCTTTTTTAATTTTTGGTAGGGAGGGAGCATGGACCCTAACAGCAGATCTCCAACGAAGAATTCAAAGCATGGAGATGAGGTGCTACAGAAGACTTCTGGGCATTTCCTATACACAACACATCACCAACGACGAAGTCCGACAGACCATCACACAAGCCATTGGACAACACGATGACCTGCTTACAGTGGTGAAGAAACGGAAACTCCGATGGTATGGCCATGTCACCAGATCATCAGGCCTTGCAAAGACTATTCTGCAAGGCACAGTGCAAGGAGGTAGAAGAAGAGGGAGACCGAGAAAGAGATGGGAGGACAACATTCGAGAATGGACTGGTTTGACACTGAGCGAAGCCATCAGGGCTGCTGAGGACAGAGAAAGATGGAGTATGCTGGTTAAACGATCATCTGTGGTGCCCCTACGACCTCCGGGTTACGGGATAGGATAGGATAGGATAGGGAGGTGGGAAGTAGTGGGAGAGAAATGGTGTGTGTGTGTGTCTGTATGTGTGCGTGTGTGTGTGCGTGTGTGGGGGGGGGGGGGGGTTTATGTGTGTGTGGGTGTGTGCGGGTGTGTGTTCCAGTGCTCGATTAACGATGAGTAAAAAAATAAAACGTCAAAATAAGATGAAGGGTTTAATTAATACCAGAAAAAAAAACATGGGAGGAGCAGATTTTCAATCTGCCTTAAATAATCCGTTTGATTAATGCAGAGGTTATAACTAGATCTCAATTTTGTTGTGATGCTAAGTTTACCGGAGAACAAACGAGCTTTTGGGGAAGAAATCACTGACACAGGTGCTCGTAAGCTTCTGTGTCGAGAGTCTGGGAATGTGTGTGTGTGTGTGTGTGTGTGTGAATGTGCGTCCTTGTTTACACAGTGTTATCTGGACAAATCAGTGAACATCTACATAACTTGTATTGACATGCCTACTTGTTTTGACGTCAGAACAATGATCCGTTAGGGTTAGGGCTGGGTTGGAGTTAGGGTTTGGGTAAGGGGTTAGGGTTCGAACACTACAAAGTACTTAAAATTGGGGACGAATTATGACCCATTGTCAGCACAACGTATGTGGCGTTTCGGGAAAGTCATGATAATACTGTGTAACCTCGGCTTTGCGTGTGTGTGTGTGTATGTATGTGTGTTTCTCTCTCTCTCTTTCTCTCAGTGTGTGCGTGCGTGTGTGTGCGATATTCGGTCTGAAATAAATTGCTACCCACCGGATATGCTAACAGGATGCAATAAATCTTAGAATGGATGAATTTTTTGGTGTGAGAGGGAAATAAAAATATATAGTTTAGAATGCATGGAATCGGAGAGGGAGATAGATGTGTATGTGGGGGGAGAGGGGAGAAGAGAGAAAGAAATATATAGAGACAGAGAGACTGAGTGAGAAACGAGAGAGAGATGGGTGTGTGGGTGGGGAAAGAAAGAAACAGAGAGAGAGAGAGAGAGAGAGTGAGAGAGAAACAGAGGCAGAAAGACTCAGATGATAATAATAATGAGGAGGAGGAGGAGGAGTGAAGTAGGTGTATGAGAAGGAGGAGGGAGAAACCTAAAACATTAATCCAACATTCTCCCAAACAATCCAAACACACTAATCAAATACGCCCATCCTCATGCTTTTCTCTGGCACTTGGCCATTCTGTACTGTCTGTTTTCTAGTTTCCTTCTTTTGCTTTTTTAGCAATAGCGAAGTCAATTTTCCCCATTTCCTGACAACCTCCGCTTGATTATCTCTTTTTGAGGTATTTATACCCTTCTTCTTCTTCTTTTTCTTCTTCTTCTTCTCCCTTCTTCTTTTTTCTCTCTCTCTTTCCAGCCCCCACCAAGACCATTTCCTCCCTCATTCCCAAAAACCAAGGGAAAGCACTCTCAATTACACTCGGAGCTGGCAAGAGTAGCCTGCCCCCGCTGCGGTGAATTCAATTGAAAGGGGAAATAATTCTGAGGTCTCCGTGGCAAGGGGGATAATAATGTTGGCAAGTTATGAGCTTCCTCTGACCAAAAGTTTGCGTGGGGTCCTAAAGTAACCTTGCACGCGACATGGCCACTGCGTTAACCCGCTACTTCCCATTTTGATCGCAAGAAGGGTTCAATTTGTAGCCATGCTACTTCACTGATGAGAGGTTCTGGGAACTTTGAGCGACCTTCAACAACTGCAATCTACTGTCTTCTGCAAGTTCCGAAAAGTATCATCTTAGATGAAGAAACGATAGCATCATACGACCTTCTCGAAGCAATGAATACCCTGGCAAGAACAGCAATCTCTCACTTTCAGACATACTCGTACAATTGCGACATAGCACTTTTTCGTACGGAATGAGATATCATAAAACATTGCAATCTCTACTCTTAGCGAGATTTCCATGAGTAAGATCTCACATGAAATATAGTCACGACATACGACCTTTTTCTCGCAAAGGACTACAAAATCTTAAATGAGAAAAAAGTGGCGTAATAAGACCTTTTTGTAAGGAATGTGGACCCTTTTTAAAAGAACTGCAAACCTCCTCCATCTTCAGCTTCAATCAGACGTCTTAAACTGAAGTACATTTGTGAAATAAGACCTTTTTGCAAAAGCATAACAAGTGTCTCACTCGAAACTTTTCTCTCTTTCTGTTCGGCAAACACGTTAACAAGGTTGTCATGCAGAGCGTCTTCAGAAGCACAAACAAATCACATTGCCATTGCCTGCTTGAGCCAGGGTATGATTCCAAGCATTCCTACGAAAGGGTAAAGGTTTGTTCAACATTTGGGATGCGTCAACATGGAGGTTGCGGACTTAAAGATGGAGAGAGGAGAGGGGCAGGAGGAGGTGAGAGGGAGAGCATGAGGGAGAGAGGGTAGGGGAAGAGAGAGACAGAAAGACCGAGGCTGTCAGAGACAGGCAGTGATAGATACAGAGACCAACCTACTGATTGAGATAGCTACCACTGCTGCTGTTGTCCATTAAACGTTATAGATCTGTGTTTACTAATTAATTATTTAAGAATTAAAATCTTAAAGACGTCCTTCTATTACTGAAAGTATTCTCTAATATTTTACAAATCCTACATGATCCATTACATTGTTTAGCTCGATTCAAATACTGGCATTGTGGAGAAGAAAAAAACACGTTACTAATCATTATTTGACTGAGGAAAGCCCCGGGTCACTAAACGATCTGGATGACGGAAAGGCACGTGCAGACTGCGTTCAATAATGTCAGGAATGACGTAAAACTTGTATACCTTACACCCGGGATACCAAGTTACTGTTTGTGATGTTGCAGATGGGAACGTAAAACGTGTAAGATTCAATGCAGTTACTGTGCAATGCCGGCGGTGCATATATTTTCGTAGAAATTATATCGTCTGAGTTCGTTTCTTGAAAAACCCAAATCCTCTGTAATAATCACACAGACAGGCATTAACGCAGGCATGCAACACAATATTTTCCTTTGAAAGACATACGAGTTTGTTTGGGTTTTTTAAGTACAAGAAGACAAAAGAGCAAAACAAACTGCATAGGGACAGGTAATTTTATAATTTGTGCCGAAACGTCACACTGATCATCATAGATTGGCGGAGCTGTGCGCTTTCAAACTATCAGGTCCTTGACACTCAGCATGTGTGCACTGCTTGAAGGACGTCTAAATTATTGATGATGCCGGAATTGCCCATTGTGTCCTTTGGGAACAGCAGGAGACTGCCACCAGGGCTGGTAGACAGACTGCGTGCAGAGTTCACAGTTTGGAGTACTGAAAACTCTGTTGTTCAGAGGTCACAATTTGTGAAGTACCGATAAGACTGTCTGAACCTCCAGGAAATGTTGAGTTCCCAGCAATAAATAAATGAATACGTAATGTCACATCTTTCAACGCACGCAATGCGACGATTTCAGCTAAATCTAACGATCCGATGTAGTGTTGAAGATTGGTAAAAATTCTAATGTACGCTAAGAGGAACAAAGTCACCAATGGGCCGTAGCACAGTCTCCGGCCTCTTGTATAGTCTGGCTAGCGCAAGGTGTTTACTTCCGTGAAATTGAATTAACTCTTTCACGACGTCGGTTGATTAGCGGAGCTCGCAGACTGCCGGCCCCCACCTGTGACAGAAAGCAGGCACCATTTTCACCTTTGGCTGAGCTCCAGCACTAAGAGTTAGACGGGTTAAGGTGGAGCACAGACTACTAGTCTGTGAGGTGGAGTGGAGATGTGACAGAGGTGACTAAAGGCTGAAAAACACGCAACAGCGACCGGGAGAGGAGGGCAATGAGGAGGAGGATGATGGCAATAAGAACTCTTTGTCCATGCAAGACGATCCCACAAGTATGAAGAAAATGATCATCGAGGCTCGCCGTCGTTCTCCACGTTCGACGTTCAACCGTTGCCATGTGTATATCGCCCTTTTACCGTATTACAGGGTTGCTGAGGCGGACGGAAGTTCCAACTTAGGCGCAAGAGATTACTTAATGATGTGTGCAGATAGGGGAGACTCGCATACACTGTACACTGGGATTTTAGAGAGAGAGAGAGAGAGAGAGAGAGAGAGAGAGAGAGAGAGAGAGAGAGAGAGAGAGATTGTTTTTAGTTCTAAAAGACATAACCTTTAACTATTTCAGCCTACACTTTTAGTTGCTTCATTCTTAACCACCGTCTGGTTTTTCTCTCGTAGTGACAGGTGGGTAAGGAGATTCCACATCTGTTGACACATCGACTGTAGCCTGGTAATACTATCGACTACATGTCACTGAGCTTCAGTCACTGTAATACAGCCCCTGACAGCATTGCTTGACTTCAATGCCGGTAGTACTCCTTCAGCAACACAGCACATACTTAAACATAGAACATTCAGCAAAAATCTAGGAACTCCTTTTCTTCTCTTCTCGCCATCATTCCCCCATTATTTCCCTCCAATATACTCCTCACCTCACCTCCTCTCCCTCCTTCACCTCCCCTCCCCATCCCCTATACGCAGAACATTACATACTTCACGTCAGAATCTGCCAAAATCCGGAAACATTTCAGAAACTGAGAAAGGCGTGTGCTGTGCGCATGCCTGCACGAGCAGTGCACGCGATGGCTGCTAATGAGGCATAGATAGCAGCACCCAGATTATCAGAGGC
Organism: Oncomelania hupensis; assembly: GCA_036898135.1. Taxonomy (NCBI): domain Eukaryota; kingdom Metazoa; phylum Mollusca; class Gastropoda; order Littorinimorpha; family Pomatiopsidae; genus Oncomelania; species Oncomelania hupensis. Next base: position 32,177,147 of record CM072523.1, on the reverse strand, counting down.
CAGAAGAAAAAGGCCGCTATAGAACATTACGAAGTGGAGCCTTTAACTGAATACTGTTATCTGTATGGATATGCAGAATATCGGAGGCCAGAGGGCGCATGCATGCTTCTGAATATGTGGAAACTCTAGGAATTGGGTGGGGGGGGGGAGGGGGAGTGGGCATGTTATGGAGATGAATCTTACAAGATTGCGTTTCTTTCATAATCAGTGTTGAGTTTGCATGCAACGTATTAAAAATAAGCTGCAGTGGATGCACCCGCTAACCCAGCCACTCTGAATATGATTGGTGTCTTCCGGCACGCTAACGGTCGAAAATCGAACTAACGTAGCTTCTGAATGCAGGCGACCAAAATGTACCCACTGAACTATCGCGGAACTCAGCAAACCCAGCTCCCTCCCAGCTTTAAAATATGACGGCCTACTAGCGCCAAAACCTGATAATTACAATATAATGGGATAATTACAAATACCAACGACAAATGTACAATTAACACGTAAAAATTGTAATTATCAAGTGAAACTGACAATTTTCGGTTTTGGCGCAATTCCAGGCGGAATGCTAGAGCCAAAACTGAAAATTAAACATGATCACACGAAGATATTGTAAATTTTCAATGATAATTGCAATTATCCCTTGATAATTGTAATTATTCCATGATATCTATAATTATCTCATGGTATTTGTAATTATCAGGTTTTGGCGCTAGGAAGGCGTGGACAAATACTGATAATTATTAATTAACACTGTGGATGACCGGTATCTCTGTAAATTACACAGAACACGTGTTAATTTCAATTATCTGGTGATACTGGTAACTCTCGGTTTTGGCTCTAGGAGGTTGTGATATTAAATGTCTCTGGTACTCACAACTATGTTGATACTAAATGACCAATTCTAATACACTACTAATAGTCGTAAAAAATAATATGAACCTCACCACTAATTAACCTGTCACGCTACAAAACTCCATGCAATAACTCTTCTCTTCCACCTAGGCCGAAAAAGAATATATACGGTATATCACATGGAAAATAAATTATTATTTGCCGAGCTAGACATGCCTATATTGGCATATACGGAATGCCACGAATGTTGTGAGGACTTGTCTGGAAATATAATCCAAACCCTGTGTTGACTGGGAATCCACACTAGGCTAGGCTCACTACACCTTCGTGAAAATGTGAAGACCAATTTTGTTTGGCTTTACCTATCGTGCCAACATACTGCAGTTAATTACACACACAAAAAGATTGCCTTACCTTGCTATACATCAACTTGATGCCTTATTACATCATAACATCGTTTTTTAAGTCCCCTAAAAGCTCAGGTGTCCGGGGACATAAACATACGTACCACTGCTTGATTTTCTATAAACCCTTTCTTTATGAATAAAATGTGTCGAGGAACTAGACACAATAAAAGAACAACTGGTGGTGGGTTTCAGCCTGTTGAATTCCGCCGCTGAATTGCGTCAGTGATTACACAAAAATGTCGTGTCATGCCCTGGTGAAGACCCTTTGATAAACATAATTATGACGAAATAAATCTTGATTTTTTTTTCTCACACGCACACACACACACAAATGCACACACACACACAAACAGAGCGAGAGAGAGAGAGAGAGAGAGAGAGAGAGAGAGAGAGAGAGAGAGAGAGAGAGAGAGAGATTTAAAATATTTTACACTATGCTGAACTACGTCGTTGATTATCACTTCGCAACTAAACATGACGCAAGTGATGACACTCCGATAAACAGATTAAGTGACGAAATACACATCGTATTTACTTTTTAAACTATAGGGCCTTTGTATTGTGCATGCAACATAAAACAGGAAGTGACCCTCAAATGAATGTGTATATGCGCATGAATAAATGAAACTATAATATTGCCCCCTTAAACTACGATTAAGGCGGCAGTATCATAAGCGATAATGCGTGAAATGCCGATAAACACGTTATATACCGAGAAAGTGTATGCAACATGGCACGTTCTCAAACGCACGCACACACACACACGTGTATATATAATGTGTGTGTGTGCGTAAAAGACACACCTCAGAACTCTAATGCAATTTAGTTTAATTATTGTTTTTACTGTCCTATTATAAATTATAGCTTATAATAAGTTTTAAATACTCATATTTATCTGTTCTTACGTTAACCCGTTTTACTGCTTATTTAAAATATTTGCATTATGAAAATATGTCCATGTGTTTGAAGGAATGTGTATAAATATTTTAATTCCTTTGTTTCAATACTTTTCTTTTTATTTATCACTTGTGAGAAACATGCGTCTTTACATGTATGTCTGTGTAAAAGAAGAATGAATGGACATGTTTAATTGACAGACAATGTAATTTCCATGCTTTTGGATTAATAAAGTAATATCTTATCTTATTTTATCTTTTATATATATTTTTATATATAATGGTTGCTGTATGGTGCTATCCATTTGGAGAGAATTTATATTAAATTTTATATATATATATATATATATATATATATATATATATATATATATATATATATATATATATATATATATATATATATATATGTATATCTATATATGTATATATATATATATATATATATATATATAAAATTTAATATAAATTCTCTCCAAATGGATAGCACCATACAGCAACCATTAAGGAACAAGGAATAAAAACAAGCCAAGGGAGGCAAGTTAATTTAAACAAGAAAAATAATTATCCTGCTCTCATATATATATATATAGGTGGTTTTTTTTAAAGACCAATAACCTTAAATCTGTTAGTTATCATAAAGACTGTATAACTCTTCAAATTATCTTCTACCATGTACAATTTTAGAGTTGTTTCGTCCCCTGTCCCCAGCCATAACCTTATGTATAGAGATCTATATAAACTCCCCTTGAGATAATCTGAAGAGTTATACAGTCTTTATGATACCTACATGTAACAGATTTAAGATTATTGGTCTTTGAAAAAAAATTCTTATAAGCTTACTCATATTTATTGTAAACAAACTGTAAATGTCGCTTGAAAATATAGTATTTGCTACTTCTATCTGTTATTCCTTATCTCTTAAAACAAATTTTCAAATTCTAAAGAAGTACTTTTAAAAAAAAGTAAACTTAAGGGATTTTATTCTTTAAATTATTCTACGTTCTAGCTTCTTTTCCACTTAGACTTAGGGGAAGACCTCAGTTACTCGCCTTACTTAAAAATTGCAGAGGCGAAGTGAAACAGACTAACAACAGAAAAACAAGAATAAGAAACTTTACTTAATGTCTTCTTTTTTTGTTGCACCCAGTAACACGGTATTCTATTACTCTTACAGAAGAATAATTAAAGTATAGTGTTCTATTGTAGACCTACGTGTAATTTAAGAATTTTAAAACATATCAAAGAGATTACTTGCACATTGTTTAGAGAGACAATATAGACAGACATCTATACTGTTTCGAAGCATCCGTATCATTTGTTGTATAATAGTATTCATTCCTTTTTCATTATTTAAAGGAGAAAGATATTTCAAAACCCAATCACCTCTCGTCACAAGAGTAAAACAAAACAATTTCATTTGCTAACAGCGAAAAGGTAAATAAGTATTTTAAAATAAAATAAAAAGAATCAATGCTTAAATGCGAAAGATAAATCTATCAGCCTATAAAGATTACTATTTAGTGTATTTTGATAGTCAAATGACTGTCATAAATATATTAATTATATAAGACACTCTGTACAAAATGCAAGGATACCTCTGTTGCCTTAAAAATATTATTCAATGTACTTTGTGACAGGGTTAATATGGCAAAATCGACTGTCACAAAACAAAACTAATATTAAGAAGTAATGTATAGTGCAAATTATGCATAGGATGACGCTTTTGCCCTACCGTGTTTTTGTGAAATGTTTTACAGTTTTAATATGGCACAATCGACTGTAATGCAATATAAAACAGAATTTGAAGGACAACGATGACGCAATTACTAAAATCTAAATCCCAAATTGTAAGTTATATTACGCTAATATAAAGGGGAACAGGTGTTACCAAACGAAAGTGCTATCAACAGAGGAGAAACTCGAAGAGCACTGTACACTTTGGCTCTGGGATCAATCTCAGATAGTACTTAATACTCAATGTGTCGCAGACACTATTCAGAGCATTCCAGTAGGACCAGCCCTGTGCGCTCTGACTTTGAAAGCAAACTCAGGTCGTCCTGGATAAGCACTATATCACACTCTACCCTTTCTACGTTGTTGTGGCTACTCATCAAGTAGGGAGCCACCCTCATTAATCGCTGCACAGCTATTTCCCTAGGGATATAGAGAAAAGAGCACATAGATGTGTATCACAACTGCAAGTGGAGTGAGGGAATTTTCTGGTTCCTTAGACTGGAACATATATCAGCTAGCTTGAAAACGTTTCTGTTAAACTGTAGATGCAAACTTTAAACAGATATAGATGCGTATGGATAAATACCTGTTTGAGACTGTACTTTTCTCCCTGCTTTAAAAAAATTGTACGTTTAAATATAATTATAATTTACAGCTTATTTTAAACAAGATACCAGAATTGTCTAGTTCCCTAGGTTGGAGCACAGTTGAGTTGGAAAAAATAGGGTAGAACTGTAGATGCTAACCTTAGACAGATGTGTGCACATCAAATTTATTAGAACTTAAGGATACGATTAAAACTGTTTCTAGTTTCCTAGCTTCTAACTTAATTCGAAGAAAGTTTGTGTTGAACCGTAACTGGTAAAGTTTTGACGTTTATTGCACAGATAAACATCTATTTGAGAACTAGAACTGTTTTTGTTTGTAAATCCCAAGCATTGATTTCTGTCCGTCAAGAAAGGAAAATTTTTCATTTGAGAAAATTGTTAGTCTGCTGCATTTCAGCTTCTTTTCTTCCGTTATCTCGACAAAGAAAGTTTGTGTAGGAATTGAAGATGGTAACTTTTGACGTATGCTGTAAAGATAAACATCTTCTGGAAGATTGGAATTGTTTCTAGTAACCAAGAATAGGACTTATCTCTGTGCGTAAAAAAAGTTTGTATGGGAACTGAAGATACTTTTGACGTATTTTGTATAGATAAACATGTCTTGGAGAATTTGAACTTTCTAAAAGGTTATCTAGGTTAGAACCTAGTATCTCCGTCGAGTTGGAAAAGTTTGTTCAGAAATGTAAATACTTCCTCTATAACTGCAGAAGCGAACTTTAGACAGCTATAAACATGTATTAAAGCTTTGAAATATTATTATTGTCAATGACTATAAAAAACTTTAAAGTCAAACAATTAGCATTACTTTTATACAGACGTTTACATAAACATCTGACGAATGTGGAGCAATACGTTTAAACTACAAAAGTTAACTTTGACGCGTAGATAATACCTTTAGACACCTGTTCAGAGAGAAACGTTAACTGGAAGATTTGAAGTTTCTAAGTTAGACAAGTTAGTTTTGAAATGTAGATGTTATAAAGTTTAGCCAGTTTCAAGCACATGGTAGTCAGGCCGGATGGAAACTTCTCACCCCAAAACTCACATCTGCAACAAATTTGCGCACTGTGTAACGCCATGCATGGATGGAGGAACATTTTATGACTGCACCTTACTGCAGTAAGGTAATGGCTAAAGGTGCGGTCTGACGGGAAGTGAAACAGAAGCAAAACAGCCAGTAAAACACGAAAAATCGTAGTTTTGACGATGTTTATCATGTGACTAGACCTAAAGCATAACAGCAGCAAAGCGCAAAATGAGCAAAGCCGATGCCTTCAGTGTTTGAGCGTGCTCTAAAATTTTGGGTGTTTCGCTGAAGCATTTGATTGCCAGCCAATCAGAAGAGCCGACGTACGAAAACGAGGTTATCATTTCAGCGATCATGGCGGCATCAAAAGCTACTGGCCATTAGCAAATCTGAAACAAGACGATACGTTTATTCTCATCGATCTAATTCAAAGCCACGAGGCATTATGGAATGTTAGAAGTCAAAATTACAGAAACCAAACCCTGAAAAAGGCCTCATACGTGTAAAAGAAGGTAACTAATTTTGAACTTATTGCGCATTGCTTCTACGCAGACTGCTTTGCAAAACTTCTCATCGTGTGACCGGTTCCCAAAGTAAAGCATTATAAACGCACATGCTTCTAGAGGCAGATGCTTTGCTTTGTTTACCGCTTTGCTTCTGTTTCACTTCACGTCAGACCGCACCTTAAGTAACAATGCCACCGTTGAATGTGTCCGAAGTTCTAAACTAACCGCAACCAAAAAACGTATTTTCCATTAGTTTGACATTAAATATATAAATAAATAAATACATAAAATCCCCAAACAGTGTGCTAGTATAGCGCATGTGTTAACCGTAACCATATTTCACACGGTCTTTGGAAGAAAAGAAGGAAACAAACAAACAAACTAAAGCAAATCAACTCCCAAAGAGAAGGTATTAACAGTGCTCCTGTACTAACCTTAACCCTAACCCTAATTTCCCAAAGGTTAGACGCAAAACTGCACCACTATTTCCCCGAGGAAGTGCAAAAAAAGGGACGCCCGAAATGAGAGCGTGCGAAATTGTGTTAGAGAAATGGGCGGCGCGGGACACACAAATCAAGGTAACGGGACAACACAATATGGTGTCAGCAGCCGATCCTGACAACACGCCAAGGGGTTACGGTAGAGAACGAACGGAGTGGCCCCGCGGAGCCATTTTTTTTAACTAACCAACATGAAACAGCGGTTCAAACCCACGAAAGCAACAAGCTGCAAAAGATTCTCTCCATCCAACCCTGCCCCCTCTACACCCACACCGTCCATTCCCCACCCACCTGCTTTCTCTCTTCTCATAACCAGAAGCCGGCTTAATGAACGAAGCACTGGTCGGTGCTCTTCTTTAGATAGTGTAAGTTTAGCAGCGAGACATTTAAGCTCGTCATTTATTCACAGTACAGGAAAAAGAAGGTTCAAATTGGAAAAAAATTAAAAATTCGGATAAAGCCAAACAAAGGTCAGCCTTGACAGACGCTCTACTGCAGATGCTGGAAAAAGGAGTGCCAGAATACTGAATAAATAAACCTCCGAATCAATTTTAAAACTTCTGCAGCTGTGAACAACGACTTATACGTCTTTATTTCAGACCTGCAGCTGATCGTGCCGAATAGACACTTGCAAAACAATGTGCTGAAAGTATAGGAGTACCCTTTCACCCAGTTCTACCCAACCACCTGCCCTAAATGTGGTTCTAAATGTGGCTCATTGTAGTCCCTTGGACTCTTTAAGAACGGATTATCTATCTATACCCACCCTAAACCCCCACCACCTTTACTTCTCACAAACATTAGAGCTGCAAAAACAGTTATATTGTGGCTTTGCTGACTATCCTTGCATACAAAATAATTAAAACCAAGAACCATCAAATCAGTGATTCAAGGTAACAGACCAGCTATCGATCAAGATTCCTCTGCTAGGCTTCTGCTGAACCAACCATCTTCGTTTCCACAATATCAAAGACACAGAGCCAGTCTTATCCTCTTGCATGGTTTAGGATGACGCGAAAGCAATCTTCGTCGTAAATCTTCTTCATAGATATTATTTACCATTAACTGATTAAGACTTGCCTTGTAACTTCTGACGAAGCTTTTAACGATACATACATAATAAAATTGGCATGGATAATTAAAGATTTTTTTTGAAAATTAAAATAAGTGACAGTGTCGAAAAACATAGAGATCACGTTAAAAAGTGTTGCACCAATTTAAAATGTTATCAAATATGTATTTTATTTAATATCCGAACAATCTGTTTACAGGCAAAAACAGCTCTCACTGTCTCACTCACCCCACACGTCTTTCTTTCTTTCCTATCGCTCCGGTTTAGTGTTTTGGCATCCTCCTTATGCGAAATCTTGAATTCATTTTGGATGGATATAATTATTCGCGATACAAGGACATGGTCATATTTCTTCTGTTGGTATGTTGTTGTTGTTTTGTGTGTGTGTGAGTGTGTATGTGTGTGTGTGCGTGTGTGTGTGTGTGTTTGACGGGAACTAATAATAAAGTCGAGTTATTGTTGCAAGACTTGAATAAAAGCGAAAAAAACAACACATTTGTATGGACTTAAAAGTAACAGATCTTTTAGTGAATGTAACTTCTTCGGATGAGAGTATAAACCAAGGTTTTATCTGTGCACGCACGCATTGAGATTCCATCGCGACGGACTTTAAAGATCTTGACCCTCATGTCCCACACGGGAGAGTCGAGTGCTGGCCACAAAAACACACCCAGCGAGCGCTAGGTCCTTTCTCCTCCAAACCCTGTCGCCCAACATTGTACTCAGTCAGTCTCAGTCGCCGCGCCTGGGAGTCTGACGATGCGCCCAAGTCAGCGAGAGGGCGCCTTGAGTTAATCTTGTATCGATCAGCGCAATTAGCAGCTGGAAAAACTGTATATATAAGAACGATTATATACATTAAAAAATAATTAAAATCTTTACCAATCATCTTTGTATTTTGGGGTAAACCTCTGTTGAGGATTTTAGACCTGGTAAACTTGCATGATCATGTACACAAAAACTAGCAATTGTACTGAACTGGTAGTCACAATGCAACATGACCGGGTTGGCAACACAGTAATATTATAACGGTTATAAAGCGAATACGGAGTATATCCAAGACGCTGTAATTAAACCCCTGTATAATCGTTTTAAGCGAAACATCTATTATTTGTCTTTTACATAAAAACCTGTGTCTCCCTACAATAATAATAACATTTTGTATCGGGGACATCTGCGTTGACGATTTTAAAGCTGACAGTTTTACATGACGGTAGACATAATAAATCCTTAAATAATTGACAGCTGTAACCTCCGATAACTTCCTTAAAGGAAAACGCTAACACAGTTTTAGCAATATATGCAGCCACAAAGATGATGAAGATGTCTACATTACCCAGGCTGTTCTTGATGTCCCAGACTGAATGCCATTGCCCCACATACAATGCAGACACGATTTACACTTGCTGTGATTCTCGGACTCTCTCAAGTTTAGACGTCGTCCACGACGTAGAAGAGGTATGAAAATCTGTCGTTCGCTCGTGAATTGCAGTAAAAAAAAAAATATTGAAAATAGTGTTGTTATTGTCTTTGTTGTCTGCTTCTTCTTCGAATTGTAAGCTGTTTTCTTTTCATTTCTTTTCTTCTTCTTCTTCTTCTTCTTCTTCTTCTTCTTCTTCTTCTTCTTCTTCTTCTTCTTTCTTCTTCTTCTTCTTCTTCTTCTTCTTCTTCTTCTTCTTCTTCTTCTTCTTCTTCTTCTTCTTCCTGCTGCTGTTGCTAATGACAACGACGACGATGATGATAATAATGATGACAATGATACCTAAAACAACAATAACAAAGAAAATTACGACGGCCATTAACATTATGATAGACTAGATAATAAAAAACACACACTTTAAACTGTTTATTTCCCTATAAAACAATATAGATCTATAATTTCCTTTCATGAAAATTACAACACTAGTTTCGATGTTGACCCGCATTTCTAACTAAATGCGAGACGTAAGGAGGAGGTATATAATTATGTGATTTGACGGCGGTGATCACGACAGATTCAGCACTAAACATCGCAAATGAAGAAAACAATATCTTCTCACTGAACAGCAATACACATTGTTTCTATTCCACATCTTTCTTTTTTTTGTGAGAGGTGGGGGAGGGGGGAATAGGAGGGAGAAGGAGCGCATCTTTAAAATAAAATGGTCAGACGAAGTTCACGTTTTGATAGATACGGGAGGATGAGGCAGTCTATAATTTGACGGAGGCAGATTACGGTTTGACGGAGGCAGATTACGATTTGACGGAGACAGTTTACGGTTTGACGGAAGCAGTTTATGGTTTGACAGATACGTCTTCAAGCCCATTATTTAGCCATTAAGCTCTCCCCTTCATGATGGACCTCGCTCGATTATCTGAAACTGTTTCCGAACCGACGCCCTAAACAACTTTAACATCTCTATAAATATACCACTATGGGCAAGAAAGAGTAGGAGGAGGAAGGTTGGAGGAAATAACGGACAGTAAGGGGTAAGGGGGGAGGAGGGTGATGAGGAGAACAAGAAGAACAAGAAGGAGAAAGCCGAGGAATAGGCAACAACAAAAAGATATAGGGCCCCCACTCACCACCACCACGCACACGCAAACACACACACACACACACACACACACACACACACACACACACAGAGGAAGTGGTGAGAGAAAAGTGCGACGATATTTATACAAACTAAAAACGTTATATTAAAACAGACAAAGCGATCGAGTACGCCCAACAAAACGATCGAGTAAAGGCGTAAACGTTTTCAATAACTATAGCAAGTGATACTTAATGTGTTCAGATTTGCTCCTCAGCGGATTCAAGACACAGTTTCCGATAAGCTCCATTTACAATTTAAAAACCTAGACACATAACGGTACTATTTCTAACAGCAAGAAGACAACACCAACAAATTAAACGGTCAAAGATTTATTTTATTCAGTTTTTCAAACGTCTTTGAAATTCTATAGGCAATCCAGGAAAAACAGACGTGTTATCCTATTTAGGTCTCCCAAAAAAGAAGAAAAAGAAGAAAAAAACGTAGATAAATTAATTAATTAATTCATAATAAAGCCTAATACATAAATATTAAAAAGGTTTAAAGCATCTATTAGTCTACGAACGAAACCCCAACTAGTTCTACAAGTAAACAGTATTCAAAAGTAACCGTATTGTGTGACCTCGTTAAGAAGAGATATACTGTTGGTGGAACTACACAGTTGAGTGTGTAATAAAAATGGAAGATCAAGAAACTACTACCTTAAGTTACTGAAAGTTTTCCTAACTTGTTCCACAGAGGATATAATAGAGAAGCTAACCGTGCTTATGTGACCTCGTGAAGAAAATATATTAAAGAATTTTATATGTTGAAAACAACATCAACTAAACGATCAGTCGAGTATGTAAATAATAGAAAATCAAGGAAACGCTACATTCATGCAGAGATTGAAATGTTACCAAACTTATTCCCTACAGAACACACAAGATACGTTAACCGCATTTGTGAAACCACTTTTAAACAATTATAATATTTCCCGGTGAGGAAGGTTGGAATAATCAGTCTTTTTTAAAATCAAAAATCAAAGGACCCCTACAGTCAGTTATCGATATTCTACTAAACTTGTTCCACAGGAGACACAGTGGATAAGCTTAACCGTATTTCTTGTGAGGATAGTGAGAGGCAAATTCTATTGCCTGCGGAAAGGAAAGCTTGGGAAAGAAAAGTGGTTGGTTTCAACTCCTGACACGAAGACTCTGATTCCTCCGGGCCTTTTCGGTGGGCACACCGCTTTCAAGTGGGCTTCCAGAATTCCAGAAGTCGGCCTGAATTGGGGAGATGGGGCCGAGATGGGAAAATCCACTCTATCATCTATGAACTCACTTTAGGCTGAAAAGGGTCCTTTTCCATCGCCCTGCCTTGTTCAATGCATCAATTTCTAGTAGTTTTACGACATCCACCAAATCAAGTATGAACTTACTTTACCTTAAAAGGGTCCTTTTCCACCGGTTTGCACTATTGAAAGGGTACATTTCTACGCCATTTTTGAGCGTCTACTCACCTACCCTATTAAGTATAAATCAACTTGAAAGTGAAAATGGTTCTAACTTGTCCACCAGCTTGTTTGGTTCAAAGAATCTTTTTTTTAAAACAAAACATCTCTATGTTACACATCAACTGACAAACTCAATTATAGGTCCGCCTTCGTCAGGGTCTATTTCTACTTATTTATTGAATATCAATAAAACTATCCTATCAAGTACGAACTTACTTGAGAGTGAAAGAGATCTCATTTCTTCAGCAAAACTACATAGTCCATATAAACTACGACAATGGTTCGTCTCTTTTTGACACGGTCCTCTGTGTTTAAAAACCTGCTGCAGCAGTCAGCCTAGCGGAGATGTTCTTGATGATGCATCTGTTGGGCACTTGACTTGTATAACGCGTTCACTCAATCATGCTACCATTGCATCTCATTGCGCTCAAAGTTAAAGGGAAGAAGAAAAATATGGGAATAATAGTGACAATTCCCTCAGACACTAAACGGGTGCGTAAATGATAGCTAAATGCTCGAACGGAAGGGATATTTTTTTCTCTCACATTTATCATTCCTTTCAGTAGTTATATTTAGCAACTAGGTCCATTCCAATATGGGAATATATTCTCATATCAAATTACCGAAATTAAATGAAACTACGAAAGTCGAAAATACTGATGCTGAGCTATTTACAACCGAGTGGTGCCATAGCGGCGCTCGTGGTCTTATTGTGACCGCTAACATCGCCGACAACTGGAATAACTCCAAGAAATTACTGGTCTTGGATGAAATTACTGATGTTGAAATAGCGTACTATTGGTAGCGATAGTTTTCCTCGCATTCCGCCGCTGGGTATGAGTCTATGACGCTTACAAGTGTCCCAGTATTCTGGCACAAAAGAGTTTTCTTGAAGTGGTCTCCCGGACCCCCGCCAGGGATTGGGACAAATTTGATCAAGCAGTCATTGGCAAACTTGCCTTTCTGAGTCTCCACCGAGACGCGAATTCCCCAGTATATCATGAGGAGGTATGACTGTGGGGAATTTGATTCATACACGAGTGGATCGCCTGGCTCGTATACATCAAGGGAACTTGTCACTTCGGGGGCAAGAAGATGATACAAGAAGAGGTCGGGGAGGGGAAGGAGATTGGGGGGGGGGGGGGTAAATGCGGAGGTAAACAAGGAGAAAGATGGAGAATGAGAAATGAAAGTAGTTAAATAAGTAAGTAAGTAAGTAAGTAAGTAAGTAAGAAGAAGAAGAAGAAGAAGAAGAAGAAGAAGAAGAAGAAGAAGAAGAAGAAGAAGAAGAAGAAGAAGAAGAAGAAGAAGAAGAAGAAGAAGAAAAAGAAAAAGAAAGGAGGAAAATGAAGACACTGTCATTCGTCATTATGGACAATGAAGATGAGCAAGATAAAGAAGGAGGAAGAGACTATGAACAAGAAAAGGAGAAAAAGATGAAGCGGAAAGTTAAGGAGACAAACGATGATGACAATGGAAAAAGAAAGGAGGAAAATGAAGACACTGTCATTCGTCATTATGGACAATGAAGATGAGCAAGATAAAGAAGGAGGAAGAGACTATGAACAAGAAAAGGAGAAAAAGATGAAGCGGAAAGTTAAGGAGACAAACGATGATGACAATGGAAAAGAAGAAGGAAGGAAAAACCTCAGGGAAGGAAACGGAGGAAGGAAGGTAGAACACAACAGAGGAAAATGGAACGGAAGAAACAGCGGCGGAAGGACAAAACAAAATCACACACGAGAAAAGATAACACAAAGGGGTAAAAAGACATGACTTTGTATGGCTTCCAGCTTCCAAGCAAACATTCACTTGACTGCTAGCTCAATGACCATGTAACAAACAGCCCGTTCCTGATATAATCCAAACCATGCGCCTGCGCGCGCTCACACAAACACACACGCATGCACACGCACACCCAGATACCTCAATTAAATCAAACGTAAAAGGACCCCACAAAAGACCCCCTGCCAAACTCCGTGATCAAGACGATGCCAACATTAAAAGGACGCAGCCTGACGACCGAAATTCGACCAAACAGCCACGCAGAGATTAGGAGATATAAAGAAAGAAGAAAGGCAAGTAAGAATGGGTTGAGAGAGAGAGAGAGAGAGAGAGAGAGAGAGAGAGAGAGAGAGAGAGAGAGAGAGAGAGAGAGAGAGAGAGAGAGTTAAAAAGCAAGACAGAAATAAAGAAAGAAAAGGAAATGAAAGACACGGAGGGAGGGAGAAGGGGAGATGGGCTGTGAGGAGGGGAAGGGAGGAGAGTAAGTGGAATTCCGTCTAAAAGTGTCATTACGATATAATTATGTGATTCAGAAATTATTTAGAGCCTATGGGAAATGAACCAACTGTCATTGGTACTACATGGCGCCGCAAATTACTCCGAAGCCAACTTCGCACCCCTACAAAGAGAGAAATACTCCAAAGGATAACGCTAACGATTTCCCATTTTGAATCACTCGGAGAAACACTGTACTTTCTTCTGTATTACTGGACTTTCATGTTCATTGACGAAGAATTGAACAGCCTCGTAAGCATTAAATTTATTTTATTTTTTAAAAGTCAATTAAAATGTCATTGTCACTGTCGTGGAGCAGTAGTAGTTAACAGCTAGATGAACTAAGCTAACGTCTATCGGGCTTCAAAGGCGAACCGAAGCCAGGCCAGACGACAGAAGTGGCCCAATCTGAATGGGAAGGTTGAAGCCTGGCAGATTTTAATTAAACGTGTATTGAAACTGTTAATGGTGGCTGACTCTGAACACGTCGCGGACACAGGCTTCGATAACAACCAGCGGCAAAAAAAAGGAAAGTCATTCTCCTTTCCTTTCCATTCTATGACATTTATTTATTATGTTGGTCTCTCCAAGTCATTCCCTCTTTGGGAGAAAAGAAGATGGAGGAGAAGGAAGAAGAAGAAAACGAGGGAGAAGGTGAAGATGACAGAGGAGAATGAAGAGGGAGAAGATGAGGAAGATGAGGAGAATGAGGAGGGAGAAGACGAAGGAGGAGGATGAGCTCTGCTAGTCTTGTATTCAACTTTCAAGTTTCCCTTGCAGCCGTCTGACTTTCAGCATGAGCGAAAACACATAACAAGGCTGGACCAAACACCCAGAGGTGAGAACAAAATGGAAGGAAGTTGGGGGTGGGGGTGGGGGTGGGGGTGGGGGTAGAGGTGAGGGGTGGGGGAGATATATCATAAGGGCAAAGGAGCGTGTAGGTAGGGAGCGTGAAATCAAGGTAAACAACTTTTCAATGGGTTCTATCTGCCTTTATTTTCACTGCGTCCATCGAACTGTACATTCATCAGTCCAACTGCCTGGAGGTGAAAAGAGCGAAGTGGAAGGTGTGGTGGTTTGTGTTAGTCAGCGTGGAGCGAGGAGGGTATGCTAAGACAGAGACAAAGGGTAGTGAGAAGGAGGACATAGAGACAAAGGGTAGTGAGAAGGAGGGTTAGGGGGAAGAGAAGAAGAAGAAGAGAGAGAGAGAGATAGTGAAATGGAGAGAGAAAAAAAGAGAGCGAGAGGGGGAGAGAGGAAACAGAAAAAGGGACAGAAACCGACATTAAGGATGAGACCGGTCTCCGTTTCAGATAAAAGTGCGCACATGGCACAGACGGATGGACGGACGGACGAAACCACAAACAACAGTTCTCCATCTATTGCTCGGGAACTAACAACAACGATGGGGTGCTACAAAATAAAAATAAAAATTAAAAGTAAGCTTATTACCCAACATTTAGCAGACTATTTCCATTAGGCCAAGATTTATTTCTCCCGAGAATAAGTTAGAAGAAAAAAAATCAAACAAACAAGAAAACAAATTCTCGGTAAACAAGCGTAGTTTTTAAAAATCCAAATGGAATATAGCATTTTCTAGGGCTTTTTATTGTAGTTTCCATCAGATGAGATCAAATGGACCAAATGGTAAAAGAAAATTGTATAACTTTATACTGAGGTAATTTTTAAGCAAGAGTAGAGCAATTGCCTTTTGATATATTCCACAATACCTTATCTCGTCCGCAAAGGAATTCGCAAAAGCACGATTGTTTGCTGTAAAAAACGAGAGAGAGAGAGAGAGAGAGAGAGAGAGAGAGAGAGAGAGAGAGAGAGAGAAGAGAATGGTAGGGGTGAATGGTGTAGCAGGGGGGTAGGGGAAGGCGGGTAGACAGAGAAAGCGGGAGGTTCAGATCAACAACTAAATGCTGGAAATCATGCAGTCATGCTGCTGTCACACCGCGTTTAGCAAGGCCATTCGGAGCAAAGTAGACAATACGCCAATATCCCGTATGTTTTAATACACTCAGCGTGCTTTACTCGTGGTCTTCTAGACTGTAGGTATTTCTTCGTCCATAATTCTTAATTATTTCTGGATGTTACATGGCATCTTCCATAAACCTTTCGTACCCTCTAAGGTCTCGGAGCCATGTTTTCCTAGTGCCCTATGTGGTTTAAGCATAGTTTGGTTCATAATTCCCAATTAATGATTCCTGAATGCTGCAGAGTACTCTGTAAACCTCATCTGTTATAAACTTACGCAATTTCTTAACCATGTTTTCATTGTCCTTTATGTGCATTCCTTCGTCCGTAGTTCTCAGTCACTGACTTCTGAATGCTCGTGGGCTACTTTGCGCATGCCAGTCATGCAATGTACGCAAATCGACAGAGCCCCTGGCGAGGGCATATTGTAACCGCAAGTCAGCGACATCACCGGTGAATATGGATCTGTGTGTCAGATCCAATCAAGGATCAATGCTACTAAAGCAGTAGAATTTGCCTGGCGATCCAATCACACATACATGTATACATTCGGGTGATATCAAAAAGTTTGTGTTTGTGTGCGTCTGTCTGTCTGGGTATGTGTGTGTATGTGTATGTGTGTGATAGAGGGATGATGAGTCGAAGAGAAAAACGGGGAGAGAGAGAGAGAGAGAGAGAGAGAGAGAGAGAGAGAGAGTGGGTGGGGGAGAGAGAGGCTCACTCACAACGCACGAATGGACAGCCTGAGAGAGAGAGAGAGAGAGAGAGAGAGAGAGAGAGGGGGGGGGAGGGGAGATAGCGCAAGAACTCGCCTTTATTTTGAACAGTTTGGAGATAAAAATAGAGAGAGACAGAAACAAACAGACACAGATATGGCGGGGTTGATGACCTTTATTTTGAACAGTTTTGAAGATTGAAAAGTTCCAGTTTCAGCTACGAAACATTGACTCAACTAAATAATGAGCAGTCTGTGACATCTTGAGAGTCAGTTTTAAAAGGACTAGTTTCGAAGACGAGACGGGGGAGAAGTAATGTTGGGATGGGATGAAGGGTGAGGATGGATGGAAATAATCTTGAAAGATTTTTATTATGAGAAAACAGAAAGGATTTTTATTGTCGTCTGCTTCCCTTGGTACTTATTTGTTTTCTTTGTTGATTTGAGACGCTGATATCTATGGAGGCTGAGAGATAAATAGTCCTTTCAGTGTTCTCTTTGGCTTTCTGAAGTTTTTAAGAAGAGACTATATTCTTCTACTTGCAACAGTAAAACTGTTCAAACACGAACCGTCTCTCCACGCTAATAAAAAGAACCTTCTTGCATGGGCGTTTCGAATTTTGCTATCTTTCGTATTTTAACTCGCATGCATTATTTAAAAGTGAGAGTAGGAGAGAGAGAGAGAGAGAGAGAGAGAGAGAGAGAGAGAGAGAGAGAGAGAGAGAGAGAGAGATGTTCAAACACGCCCAACATAGATCTCTTGCGCTTTTAAGAAATTTCCAAGAAGCTCTTGGCTACTTTTATATTCTTACTTGCACCCATCAAAATTTCAAAAACACCAGCATTCTTTATACAGAAAATACATCAACAGACTCAACACTTTTAAAAATGACACCGGGATAGGAGCCGCTGAAACACGTCCAGAGTTAATGTCCTCTTCGGCCTTCTAAAGTTTCCAAGAAGCTCTTTGGAAAACCTTCGTATACCCGTCACATTTCCCAACCCCAAAATTCTCTGTTCAGATAATACCTCCACAGCCTCAACACTTTTTAAAAGAGACACAGAGATATAGAGGCTTTCAAGCATGTTCCAAAAAGATTGAACGCCCTCTTGGCTTTTAAAGTTTTCTTAAAGCTCTCGGATAGCTTTGTATATATTAAGTGTACAACTGCTTATACGCAACAAAAGTTCCATGCCGAAAAACAACCATTACCACCACCAACTCCATACTGTTAAAAGAGACAGAGAGATGGAGTGCTTCTCAAACATGTCCTAAGGATTAGAATGAATGCGCTCTTGAATGGCGTCTTCAAAATGTCCGACTACAAAAGCTGCTTAAACATTGTAGAAAGTGGCCTTCGCCTTCCTGCAGAATTTAAAGGCTTAGCCTTTAAGAACAGTTCAGTTCATGACGAAGAGAGGTCTCTAAACGGAAGAAGATTGAAGGGAAGGGGCGGAGGAAGTAGAGGAAGGAGAAGCAATGCGGGTACAGAAGAGAACATGAAATAAAACGTATAGTAATCGATATCCGTCTTTTTAACGAAATCCCCTCTCTAGTTTCAGTTCTTGTCACGACGAACGTGAATGAAAGAAAATTGAAGGTCTACCGAGAAACGAAATCTTCAGCGGAAAGAGCATGTCTTTGTGACTTGAATGTTAGTGCTATACAAACGACAATTGACCAGATACAACCAAGAACTGTAGCGAATCAAGTGTCCATTATTATCAACCCAGGTTTTGAATGTCACTCAAAAAATGGCCTCACATCATAACATTCACAAATAACTAAAGGGTTGTTAAAGCAAATGCATAACAACTCATACTTTTTATTCTTTTCCTTGTCTTTCCTATTGTGCCACAAGTATCTCGCTGCTTTTTTGTCGCATCGTAAGTGAAGGTAGCCACTTTAAAGAGTTGTACTAACTGTTAGTTTCAAAACTGCCCAAAAGTTGTGTAGTAGAAAGTCAACAATTTCAAAGTAATCTTGCTGTTTTTTATGTTAGTTTTTTGTTTGTTTGATTGTTTTGTTGATGTTTAGTATGTTCATAGCCCTCATTCACTCCATCTATTCTTTTTGTTTTACCTCTGCTGACTTTTGATTACTATTTCCTTAATATACTGTCATTTCCAAAAGTCAGCCCAAACTGTACATAGGTAGTTAACTATTCTAATGTAATCATCTACTTCCTCCTTCCTTTTTTCATCCCTTCGCTTCCTCTTCTTCTACGTGCACGTCCTCCTCCAACTCCCTCTTCCCATTCTTATTAATTCATTGAATCGTTCTTATACAGCGCTTTTCCAGCTCAAGAGCTGCTCAAGGCGCTGGCCCATACATGATCTAACTCAAGCCGCCCGAGTCGCTCACTTGCAGCCTTTGGGCGCATAGTCTGACGCCCAGACGTAGACGGCAGAGCACAATCCTGGGCGACTGGAGATGGGAGAAAATGGACTTGGAGCGTGCTGAGTCAGTGCATTTGTGTAGCCGGCACTCATCCGTATAATACATCAGCATCAGGATCTTTAAAGCACGTGCTATGGAATGCGTGCGTGCACAGACTAGACCTCGGTTTATGCTTTCATCAGAAGGTGTAATTCTTCAACTTAACCTGTCCATTTTTTTTCCAGAACTTGCTGACCTCTCCAATCGGGAACTAAAACTTGTTAAACTATAAAAACAACAAACACCTTGTTAAGAGCTAGCAATTTTGGATTCATTAAAATCTTTCTGAAGTAAAACCAAAGACAAATACAAACAGTACGGATACATAAACCTGTAAGTAGCGTCAATAGTTCAAATGGGATCATACTCTGCCTGGTTAATGGCCGTGCCTTACTTCTTAACCCGTATAAACTTACGCCTATTTTGCTTCCCGCTTTAATTCCGAATCCAACTGTCAGTTCAAAAACAAAAAAAAAGGTTTAACGTCCTTCGGAGTGCATGGGAAGAAGGAGAACAACAACAACATCAAAAAGAAGGCAGTGCCGTATTCTAAGAACACTGAAAGTTTATTGTCCTTCTTAGGGTAAAGAAAACGCAAGCACGTCTCTGCCTTTATAACGACACACAGTCTGTTCTCTCGAGAGTGTGTGTAAACACGTCAGCCATAGTTATCTCTTTTCCTCCGTTTGATAGCGGTTATCTAACCCTGAAAGCCCATACCGTCGTCTTGGCAAGGATCATTTACGAAACGTTAACGGAGGAAATCCGGGTTCCTGATAAAAAAAAGTTTATGACGGACGTCAGTTTTCTTAACCACGCTGAATACTGAGACTGCTCAGGTTTACTTATGTCTGGTCGTTTAAATCCTACATCTATGGTACCCAGCATACAATGTTGTAATATGCTATAAGATAGGAGATGCATTTTATATCCTTCAGTGGGCACGAGGACATGGGTGCGACAGAATCCAACGAACTAATCTGGAGAGCAAGTGGAACTTTATTCTTGTCACCACCTTTCAGCCTACCACCTCCTCTCCTCCCTCCTACACTCCTATTCCTTCTCTCTTTCTCTCCATCTCTCTCTCTTATCACTCTCTCTTTGACAATGTGTGTGTGTGATTCTGTGTTTCTGTGTGCGTGTGTGTATGAGGGGAGTGGGGGACATGGGTCTGTGTGTGTGAGTGTGAGTGTGAGTGTGAGTGTGTGCGTGCGTGAAATTTCCGTTCTTCAACACTTAATGTCTTCACCATACTGATATAAGACATTCCCCCATCCACCAATAGCAAATATCCCCTCTCCCCAGAAAATAAAAGAAAAGGGTTTGTTTTAGCGAGTACCATGTGTGCGGGTATGTAAAAGTACGTATGTGTATTCACACGTGCGGCTGAAGAAAAAGAAGAAGAAGAACAACAACAACAAAAACAACAACAACAACAACAACAACAACAACAACAACAACAACAGATTTACACATTGACGTCAGAACAGCATCGTAAACCTGCGCTATCTAGGTGGAACATCTTTAATCTCAATATTTAAAACGTAACTGACAAAATATATTGTTCTGGAGCGCCAAAAAACAGACATAGTTCATGCTAAATGTCCTTATCTCAAATCCACAAGACATGATCTTCTAACGCTGTTTACCTGAGATGTGGGTTGGCAGTTATTAGAGATATGTGTCTGGCTGGCTGTTGGAAGAGATACGGCGGCTTGTTCAAGGAAAAACCTTAGGACGAGGGGATGCTGGGGGAATTTCACTACTTGATACTTGTATCACATATCATCACATAATCGCCGCGAGGTATGCACGTGCAGCATAGCCATCTAATGGAGCGATATGTGCTCAGCACGGTCTCTGGCATTTCCTCGGCATTCTCCGGTGTCCACCGACATCCTTCGCAATCAGCTGATATTACTTCGGCATTATCCGGTATCTGTCGGCACTTTCCGAATTATTATTTATTTTCCGTTACAGACTCATATCTGCTTTTACATTACTTCGGCATTCTCCGGTCTCGACTGACATTCTAGGTAACCAGGCGACATTGCTTCGACCTTTTACCTGAATTTACATGAGTGGCCACTAAGCGCTACATTATCCGGTATTAATTGATAATCTTAGGAACTGACCGGCATTCCGCGTTTATGTTTTACGTTGTTCTGACATTCTAAGAACTAATCAACTACACTACTTCAGCACCATCCGGTATCTGCATGTCGATCTTCCTTCGACATTAATCAGCAATCTATATCCATTCGTATTCCGGAGTACTTTGATTTTCCCGAACGGAATGTGTTGAATTTCCTGAGAGATATTTCACGCCTTCTACAATTCAGTTTTGCAGTATTGCCTTTGGTAGCGTGTAAAACCTTTAACAGTAAAAAAAAAAACCGAAATGCGAGCTACAACCACTATCATTCGTTAAAATAATTAAAATGTTTAAAAACAAAAAAAACAAAACACAACATTCTTCCTCCCCTTCCTCTCAAATATGAGTCCAATAATTTACACAAGCGTTCCCCGCCTAATGTTGACCAATAAACACAAATTTTAGAATGCTACCAGAATACACAAAAAATTATGGAGGAGAGAGAGGGGGCGGTAAATCCCATCACTATTAGTAGTCGATACAAAAAGTTCTAGTATCCGGTCCCTTTATAATAAAGCTTGAACAATTAGGACAACTGTATTTATCTTTCTCCGCCTACTGTTGATCAAAAACAAAAGAGCACCCCGTCGCCATGGCAGCCACAGTTCAAACAGATCACAATCGATAAGGAAAACTCAATAACAATGTTTCTCCGTGAACTACTGATAACACTAAGGTTTTGGTTATGACGAACAACTGAACGAACGTACAAAGTTAAGGCTGAAAACTAACCAGTATGTTAGATATCAAAACGTCCTGAACAAGAACCATATACTTGGTTAATAGCTTCTAAGTTCTTGCAGGAAACACAATGATGTAGTCTAGTGGAAATCTAATATTGTAAATAAAAAACGACGAAGAACTATTAGTATAATTATAATTATGTACAATTTTTGTTGTTGTGTGCATTATCTATAAGAGTTGTAATAAAGTAATACAGAAGTCCATAGCCAGTCTCACTCACAAAGCACGTATGCACAGAGAGGGAGAGAGAGAGAGAGAGAGAGAAAGAGAGAGAGAGAGAGAGAGAGAGAGAGAGAGAGAGAGAGACAGACAGATAGACAGACAGACAGACAGAGAAAGTCAATTCAACTCCACCTACACGGAAAATATGAACTGTGAATGAGATTGTAAAGAATTAATAATTCGATTTTAATTCCGTCTCCCAATAGTGATCTCCCTGCCTTTACACCACATGTTTGTGTGATGACTTTTGCGTATATGTGAAAATGTTCTGACATGTGAGCGTGTATGTTGGTGCAGATCGCTACGCTTTGAGCCTGATTGATTATTTTGGGGAAAACGCGTATATAGCATCCATTATTATTATTATTATTATTATTATTATTATTTTATTATTATTATTATTATTATTATTATTATTATTATTATTATTATTTCATAAAGAATACTCTTCAGCCGGAATGCAAAGTAAGTTATTATACTAATTGTTACCCCGCTAAGTGGTCATATGAACGCAAACAATTAATATGACATTAACGGGTAAACGGCATCCAATGCGAATGAAAAGAAGTAGAAATGAAAATATCATTCGCTTAAGTGGATACCGAGATACATCAAGCGCTAAAGCAATTCTTTTCATATCAAGTAACATAATATCGACAGAAAAGAACGGAATTTGCCTTATAAATATATCTTACGGTTAAGTGGTTTCAGAGGTGTACACTTCGCACAAGCAATTAGACTAGTACGTTCATTAAGAGATTGTACGCTCGAGAACAATCAATATTTAAGGTCTCGCTTTAATTTTATAGTGGTGTTTTTCACGCTCCTTTGAGCCCACTTCTCTGGGGAACCGCGCTGTCCAAAGGATTCTTTATGTTGTTGTGGTTTTTATTAAAATTAATATTATTACTGATCCAAAAAGGTTATAAAAACGATATTTAACATTGCATGCAATTCAAAACTTCTAAAAAATATTCCACACACACACACATACACACAAAACCAAACAACTCTACACAACCATACTCACACACGTACACACAACTGTTAAAAAAATCAAAATAACGATCTGAATTATTGTTTCACAGTAAACATTGCAGAAAATTTTTTTTAAAAAAAGTCGTTTCATCGCGTGCTTTTTCTTTGCTGTAAGATAAAAGAGAAAGCGAGAGAGAGAGAGAGAGAGAGAGAGAGAGAGAGAGAGAGAGAGAGAGAGAGAGAGAGAGAGAGAGAGAGAGAGAGAGAGAGAGAGCAGAAAATATATTCATCCAAAGAGCAAGGCCACACAAGATCAAAACAAATATGCCAACTTCGATGGGGGAATGTGTCTGGATACAATAACAATTGTTTCTTCTTCTTCTTTTTCTTCTTCTTCCTTCTAATTCTCCTTCTATTATTTTCTACTTCTTTATGAACTAAGAGCTGTAGCGTGTGCCAAGCCAAAGAATAAAACAACTTGGACGGTGTGGAAGGAAACAAGCAATTTCGGAAACTATCCCACAGACAAGATCATGATGAACTGAATCAGTTCTGCCAGTCTTCCATGTAGCAGTACCTTGGTTTCATCCACCTCTGTCTTTTTTCCATCCTCCTCCTACCCTTCCTCCTACTCCTCTTTTTTTCTTCTTCTCCTCCTACTCTTCCTCCTCCTTCCCCACTTTCTTTCTTTCTTTCTTCTTCTTCTTCTTCTTCTTCTTCTTCTTCTTCTTCTTCTTCTTCTTCTTCTTCTTCTTCTTCTTCTTCTTCGTCTTCTTCTTCTCATCCTCCTCCTTCTTGTTCTTTCTGTTCTTCTTCTCTGGTCCTGATTTGGCTCGGAAGAGTCCGCTGGACCTAAAGCAATAACCATGTAATGTTCTTCTTCTTCTTCCTACTCTACCACCTTGTTGTTGATGTTGTTGTTTTGTTGTTGTTGTTCTTCTTCCTCCTCCACCACCTTGTTGTTGTCGATGCTGTTGATGTTGTTGTTGTTCTTCTTCTTCTTCTCCCTCTTCTCCTCCTCCTCCTGAGCTGCTTATTTAACTTTCGGACAAGACCATACTGTTCTGAATCTATTTTTTTAGGCCAGGCTTTCATAGGTTTGGTTTTCTTCTTCTCTTTTATCCTCTTCCTGTTTCCTCCGCTTAACTGCTCATCCTTCTTCTTTTCGTCTTTCTTCTTTCTTCTTCCTTTAATCCTTCTTCTTTTCATATCCATCCATCTTCTGCCTTCTAGTCATCCTCTTCCTTCTTATTCTTCTTTGGTGCTGTTCCAAAACACTGCACCATCCACATGCTAACCTATTGGAAATCATTGTAAGAACTTTACGTATAAAACGAATGGCAACTTCCGAGCTACTGTACAAACTCACGCATTTACAATTGTTCCTACTGCTTTCCATTCTCCACCGAAATTGTCAATACAAAACATCTATCCCTTCGCACTCTAATTCCCTTTACCCCCCACACCACCTCTACATCTCCCACCTAAAGTCTTCGATATTCTTCTGCAACAAACTTATACGAGATTTCTCCCCCTACCCCAACCCTATTCCCTTTCCCACTCACGCTCCAAAACGCCTTCCTTTACATCTTTCGTTTCAAACCGTTTGCTGCATTGTTTGTACGAACAAGCAGAGTAGCGTAGTAGTCAAGACTTCATTCTTTCTTATTCCCCATCCCTACCTTCCCCTCCCCCCTCCCTTCTCCTCTCTCCTACCATCCTACACTACTATTGCTACATGTAACTCATTCAATACAAGGTTTCCATTTCCTCCACCTCCACCCCTCTCTCCGTTCCTCAAAAGGTTAGATGTATTGCTTCTGAGCACAGGATAACAAATCACGACAAATTTCTTTTCTTTTTTCCCCATCCCCTCTCCGCGCTGCGTATCGCAACAGCAAACTCACTCAATACTCAAACCTTTTTTTTTTCTGGTAAATTTCCACCCCCACCTTACAACCGACTTTCTCCAAAAGTTGGCTGTATTGCTTCTTCGAACAAGAAGAGCAGGGCAAAAGTCAGACAAGAACATGATGAATTGGATCAGCTTTTGAAGACCGTCCCGGAAGCTGGTGTGTAATTCAAGCAACATGTCGGATAAATTTAAACTGCTTGATGAATCGCTGTCCGCACAGTTCTAGCCTTCTTGACCCTTTTCTTCCCTGCAACACATGTGGTCCTCTCTCCTGTATCTATAAGTCGATTTTCCTCCTCCTCTGGCTCTTTCTTCGTCTGACCTTCTTCTTTATTTCATTCCCTACGTACAATTTGACTGATCTACTATACTGTTAGTATCCTCCCTCTCCTTCTCCTTCTTCTTCTCCTTCTCCTTGTCCTTCTCGGTCACCTTCTCATTCTTCTGTCATTTTCTCCAATCTTTTCACCTCTTTTGCCTTCTCAATCCTCCCAGCGCTATATATTCCAGTGACTAGTGGATTGGATGGCTTTTAGCCTTTCTCTACTTCTCCACCTTCTTCTCTTCTTCACATCCCCGCACACACCCTTCTATCAATCGTTTTCTCCTCCTATACCGTTTCAGAGGTGTAGGCTGGTAGTCTGTGTGCTTTCTCGACCGCCCCGATGAGTGGCGCCATACATTACAAACTCGTTGAATATTACTGATTTTTTGCTTTAGGGCTTTTTCATCTTCTTCTTCTTCTTCTTCTTCTTCTATTCATCAAATTTACCTCCCACTTCCCCCAACCCCCACCCCTTCTTCCTTCTTCCACCTTCTACAATCATACTACTTCAGGTATAGTCTGGTAGCCTGTGTGCGTTCTCGACCCGTCGGATGAGCGGCACCAAATGTCACATTCATTGAATATCGTTTCTATTTGTCCTTGCTCTGTTCTTCTTCTCCTTCTTCGTCTAATTCTACATCTCCACCACCACCACTCCCACCCCCGTCAGTTCTTTCGCATTCTCGACCCATACTGTGTGTGGGCGCAGGCTGAGGCGTTCTCTGACCCCTTGATGACCCAGGCCCAGCCTAAGGGGACGCTATTACCACTCTACACGTCATTCATATGACACTTCTCAATCTGTTCTGCATTAGCTCTTGATCCTTGATTATTCATGGTCAGCCATGCCCTGTTCCTTTCTCATCTCCCTTTTATTTCGTCCTCCATCTTTGTCTTTCACCCACGTTTTGTCCTCACATCCACCCAGCTCAGTTTAATTTTGTTATTTCCTCCATACCCAGCTATCTGTGTGGCTGGGTTCGTCTTACTCCTCTCTCTCCTTTCTCTCCCAACTCTCTGCGTATTCACCCACGCTCCCCTTCTCTCTCTCTCTCTCTCTCTCTCTCTCTCTCTCTCTCTCTCTCTCTCTCTCTCTCTCTCATATAAAGATATTTTTCTTATATAGCGCACTTACAAGCTCAGAGAGCTTCTCAAGGCGCTGGCCCGTAATATCCAGCTATCACAAAATAGTTTGCTGAAGTCAGGATTCGAACCCACGTCGCCCAAGACGCTCTCTCTCTCTCTCTCTCTCTCTCTCTCTCTCTCGTTCCATGCCCAGGCATCTGAGATCCTCTCTCCGATGTCACGGGATGCAGGCACCTAACCTAAATTTTTAATGAGGTTTGGTGAAAATCTGTTCAGTGGTTCTTGAGTTATTGCTTTCAACGGACCGAATGACAAACTGACGGCCGACATTTTGCTCTGTACATTTTAAAAATCATATCATCGAGTAGAACATATAACCAACAACAAAATACAAATACTCCTTTCTCATGAGTATTTGAAATTATAGGACCGCGATCTCAAAAATCGACTATTTTTAAAGCATTCTAAAAATCTGCGTGAACTCATAAATAAACCCTTTTCCCCTCTGATGTGGGGTGTCGGATAGTGCAGTGGTTGGAGCACTCGCTACTGTGTCGAAAGTGAAGCACCGTCCGGTGCGGTTAGCACTTGGATGGGTGACCGCTAAGGTGTGAATCGACAAACAACAACGCCCCCAGTTGACTCAACTGTGATTGAGTACCTACTCTCTTGAGGGTGGGGAAGGTAAAGCAGCGAGGGAGAGAGTTGGGCATCACCCTCATTACGCTGGCCCAAGATAAGTGTGATCTCCAACATCACGCTCCCCTACGGCCACAAGGCTATGGGACTACCTTTACCTTTTTTTTACCCTCTGATGTCAGAATGTAAGTTTTTATTTACTTCTTTTTCTCTAAACCAGGTATGACGTTTCATTAAGATGCTGCGTGACAATTTACATTTGTTCAAGATGTTTTAAACTGATGTATAGCTTACTCGACTTCATTGTAATTCACTCGCAGATTTTTTTTCTGGCAAGTTGATTATTTACTTTAAAACAGTTCATCCGATATTTACTTGTCACAGAGTTTATAGTTTAATATGACCGTTGTCTAATGTCACAAATGTCAATATTATGAATATACGTTAAAAGAACTAAATAAGTAACTAAATAACTAACTAAATAAATAAACTTGCCACAGAAACACACAAGCAATTTTTTCTTCATGGTCACCTTTTGGTCTCTGTAATACCACAGCGCGCGTGCACGCAAAATCACACAGAAACACACACACATACACAACACGCACGCACACCCGCTTGCACACAAACGCACGCACACACACACACATAGCCTATACACACATATTCATCATTCACCACCCCACCCTCCATTCCGAATCCCAACCAGCAGCCAACTGCCCATCTTCCACACATACTCCTATACGTTTTCCTCCGTACGACACTAAGAATGAGCTACACTCTCTGTGAACGAGACTTTCCCATTTATTTCTATTGACTCTTGACACACTAAACACAATAGGCCTAGCTAGCACTGACAATAGCATCTGTAGGATAAAATAATTAATTGATTGATTGATTGACGAATGAGCTGATTATGGATCAGTAGTGGATGACCTGACGGGTAGGTTGACAATACCAATCCTTTGGTCTGACTATCGGTCTGACAATACCAGATGTATCAGACGAAAGAATAACGGTTGGTTGATGAATTAGTTAATTATTGACTCATCTATGGATGACTGCGTTAACAGCTCCGAGACGGTTGACATGCATCGACAATGTTGTTGTCAATGATGATGATGATGATGATGATGATGATGATTAATAATAATAATAATAATAATAATAATAATAATAATAATAATAATAATAATAATAATAATAATATTATTATTATTATTATTATTATTATTATTATTATTATTATTATTATTATTATTATTATTATTATTATTATTATTACATTTCAACTACTTCAGCTACAAAGATTTTTTTTAAAAAAACAATCAAACAAAGCGTTAGTTTCCAACCCGCACCAACTGGCCCTTCAGCAGATGGAAAGAACCAATCGCAACTGTCTTCTTTCCACCGTGATTTAAAAGAAACAGCCATAGAGTCGCACGGCTTCTTCCCTGGATCAAAAGGACCAATCAGAATCAACGTTGTGGCCGGCGTACTTCCGGTTGCATTGCTGAAAGGTCGTGAGTACGGAAATAATAACTAACGCGCGATCTGTTCCCGGGCTATATCTATGCGTAATGCAATAGAACTGCCTATAAATGTATAACTTAGCAAAGCCGTTTGCCCTTTTTCCTTCATTTGCTTCTTTTCTAAGCTCTCAAGGTTAGCTTTAGGATTTTTCTACTTCTGCTTCTAGTTTTCGACTTCCCCCGAATCGCTCACACAGGTTCCTCATCTTTTTCATTCCCGTTCCTAACTCTTCGTGTAATTTCCACTTGTATTTTATTATCAAGATTCAAGATTTATGACGCTATATTAACCCAAGGGGGATTTTTAGCCAACAAGGGGGAGTGGACGAGAGATTGGGTGTGTGGGCTGGGGAGACATATGTTCAGTTAAAAAAAGAAGAAGAGATGAACCAGCGTGTTCTTGCTTTTAATCCTACTATAGATATTCTTTTTCTTTCTTCTCGTCGTTTTCTATTTTCCGCTTCGTTTCCTCAATTGCTTTCAACTTTTCACAATATGGCGGCTTTTCCACCGTGAGCAACCCTTTGAGCTGGAAAGCACGCAAAATAAAAAAATAATTTAACAAAGAATTTTTTGAAACTTTATCAAAACCGTTAAGCAAACAAAATGTGCCCCATTGTCTAATATTACAGTTGTGAACAAATCTTCAACAAAACAAATGCATAAACTGTGTTCTAATTATGAAACATATGATGATGATGAAGTTTCCTATTTTAATGTAGCCCTCCACATGCATATAATTATAATCTTTGTGAAAAAAAAAGACATTAAAAACCATTGGGAAAAACGGGAAGAAGACTTGTGAAGAAGAGATACTTCCAGAAGTTGCATCGATCATCGTCTAAAAAGAGTTAAAAGTAGATTTCAATCACTCCCAATCCTTTTCTCATAATCTCAAGTCTCCTCTCCTGCATGTGTTATAAAATATCGCCGCTCGCGAAATATTGCCGCAGCGACAGAATTTGAGAAAAAATCCACTGCTATAATCAGAGTTGAATGAGATCACACAATCATTACTTGCGCACAATATTAGTCAAATAATATCGAAGCTCGCGAAATTTTATTGAGATCTCGTTGGCAATATATTTGCATATAACATATTATTTACACATTTACATGTATACATGTACATAAAGCTGAAATCAGTGTTGTGCTTCCATAGTTTAATACTACTACTACTACTACTACTACTACTACTACTACTACTACTACTACTACTACTAATAATAATAATAATAATAATAATAATAATAATAATAATAATAATAATAATAATAATAAGGTATTTATATAGCGCTTTTTCCTAATGACATCAGATCAAAGTGCAGTTCTTACGCATTTATACTTAACGTTAACATCAAAACACATACGAAAAGAAGTGACGCAAAAACGATACAACCGTAAATTATGCCATGACATAATACAAACATGAAAAGGAATATTTACAAATAAACTATAAAAGACGATGGAGGCATGGTTTCGTTTCGTTTCGTAGGTAGATTACCGTCCCCGGACACGTCAGCATATAGCGGAAGTGGATAGAAGACTGCCGTTGAAGTAAGGTGTCATGTTGCAGAGTTGAAGCTCGATGAAATAAGAAGTCATGTTGCGGTAGTGGAAGTGTCGCTTGAAGATGGAGCGCACAAGGCTGCTGCGACAATCGGAAGAAGTGATCATAATGAAGGAGAGTAGCAGATGTTATAAGAGTGCCACAGTTGAACAGCGCATGGAAGCGCAGCGAAGATGCCACAAGGGTGCCAAACAGGACGCAGGGCCGGTCCTGAGGAAGTGTGCCGATGAGGCTCTTGAAGGAAGCGCAAGAAAGTGGCCAAGCAGTGGCCGCATGAGGGTAAATAGACAGGCGCAGGGTGCCACTGGCGGTGAAACACCTGTAGTCCGGAGGTCGCCACTCTCCACAGGGAACCCCACGTCGCCCAATCGTAGAGAAAGATGAAGGGCAGCCGGGGGCCGAGCAAATGGAAGTCAAGCGAGGAGGGCCCTTCCACGCAGCACGACCGACGCCGGGACCGACGGAGCCCTATATGTAGAAGATGAAGGATGTAGGTTGAGCTGGAGTGACGTATCGGGATCTCCCACAGTCCGCGTCAGCATCTTCGACTTCTGTACTGCCATCGTCGGGTGGGCCCCGTACCACACCGACGGTGCGTCCTCCTTATCTCCGCATGCTGGGCGTCTGTGGGACTGAACGTCTCCGTGTGCAGGTGTGGGCTCGAAGGCCTATGGACCGCCGCAGTAGTAAATGCGGGTCGGCAACCGCCGTAGTGGAAAACACAGGTCGGCTAGGCAAGCTGAACAGGTAACCGCCGCAGTGGAAATGCAGGTTGGCAGATGGTAGGAATGGAAGGTGCCCAACACCTCAGCGAATGGTAAATGCTGGAGCTCGAAAAAAACAGACACCTGGCAATGCTAACCTCCTAGGAGCTTGAACTACTTCGTCCTGTAGCATGCCCGTCCTTGACTGTCGCTGTTCAGCCCATTGTTGATGATGGAGGGATGGGGAGGATGAGAGCAGCTAAGAAGTGAGGGGGATGGGGGCGTGCGATGTGACGGCGGTAGTATGAATCAGAAAAGAAGGAATGATGATGGTGATGAGAAGCGAGATCAGACATTTGTAAGGAAGAGATTAGTTTTCAAGTTGGACTTGAGAGTGGCTATGTTCGGAAAGCTGCGAAGAGAGAGAGAGAGAGGAAGAGAGTTCCAAGATGAAGGACCAAGCACTGAGAAGGATCGACAGCATGAAGAAGATAGCTTGTAGCGGAGTATTTGTAGCATGAGGGTGTCAGAGGAAGAACGAAGATTTCTAGATGGCTTGTAGAAGTGAATGTTCTGGGTGAGGTAGGAAGGAGCTAATCAATGAACGCACTTGTAACAGAAAGTACAGATTTTGGAGGCAATCCTCTGAGATACAGGTAGCCAGTGGAGAGAATGTAGGAGGGGTGTGATATGATGAGATTTTTTTTTCATTTGGAGAATCAGACGAGCAGCTGAGTTCTGAACACGTTGGAGCAGATGAACAGAAAGGATGGGAGTCCAGCCAGAAGAGGGTTACAGTAGTCTAAGCGTGACTAGAGAGGACATGAATTTGGTTTTAGCGTCAGTGGTCAGGCCTATTCTAAGGAGTTGACAGGTTTTGTGGATGAATTCTGACATGAAAAAAGTGATGTAAAAAATGACATTAAGGGTTTATTTTAGTCCATTTTTTTTTTTTTACAGAATATGAAATAGGAATAATGTTTTGGCCAAGAGTGACAGTGTCTACAGTGCAAAAAGATAGGTTGTGTTTGGTACCCGTGAACATAATTTCAGTTCTGTTAGTATAAGTTGGAGGTACCCGTGAACATAACATGGTTTAAATAAATGTTTTATTCAAGGAAAAAAACAACTTCAGTTTTGTTAGTATTGAGCTGGAGCTTGTTGGCAGACATTCAGTTAGAAAAGATTTCAAAGCAGTCCCCATCCCCCCCTTTTCCCCTTTTTTGGCTAAAATGCCCCCTGGGCTATGAGCCTTGTTTCATGCTTTAATTATATGTGATTTTGCTAATAAAAGGACAAAGTTCCAAAGTTCCAAAGTTCCAAGTCAGAGGTTTTGGTCAGAATAGATGGACGGTTTTGAGGAGTGTCACTGTTTGTTTGTTTTTTTTAGCTGTGTATCATCTGCGTAGAAATGGTGAAAAATGTCACGGTTTTGGACGATCTGATACAGTTCATAAAGATAGTTATCGATGCAGACAGATTGGAAACGATCAGAGAGGTAAGAATGAAACCAGCTTAGGGCACAGTCCTTTGTTCCAAAAGAGTTCCCAAGGCGCTGAAGGAGGGTGGATTGATCGATAGTGTCAAAGTAGCTGAGAGATCGAGAAGGGTCAACAAAGAGATTTTACCAGAGTCAGTGGCAGAGAGGAGGTCGTTCACGATGTGAAGAAGAGATGATTCAGTAGAGTGGTCAGGACGATAGGCAGACTGGAATGGACAGAATAAGTTGTTGGATGAGAGATGGCGGTTGAACTGTTTGAGGACAACCCCCTCTCCAGGAGTTTGGATAGGAAAGGGAAATTAGAAACAGGACGGTAGTTCTTCAAGTCATCTGGTTTGATTTCTTTAGTAGTGGCCGAATGACCTCCGAGTAACGGGATAGGATAGGAGGATAGGAGGCCGAACGATGACAGGCTTGAAAAAGGAGGGATCAGATTGCAACGAAGAGCTGACTATGTTGGTGATGGCTGGGAGGAGGTCAATGCTACAAACTTTGAAAAGTTAGGTAGGGATGGGATCAAGCTCGCATGTCTTAAACGACATGGTGCTCAGAATTTAAGCCACTTCATTTTCTAAGACAATATGAAAGGAGAAGAGTGGCGTGCCGGAGAAAGACGGATCAGGAGAACATGGTTGACATATATTAAGATGACATATTTGCAAATAGCTTCAATTCTCGAGGTAAAGAAATTTATAAAGGATGAAGGTAAATCAGAAAGTTCAATTTTTGTTGGAAGAGGAGAAGTGTAGGTGTTCCCCAGGAGGCCTTTCATAGTAGAAAATAGTTCTTTGGAAGAAGCAGAGTTCTCAATCTTTGCGTTGTAGTAATATATTTTAGCTGAAGAGATGACTTT
The DNA here is from genome assembly GCA_036898135.1 of Oncomelania hupensis. Lineage (NCBI taxonomy): Eukaryota > Metazoa > Mollusca > Gastropoda > Littorinimorpha > Pomatiopsidae > Oncomelania > Oncomelania hupensis. The sequence goes on along the minus strand of CM072523.1, from coordinate 32,143,877 downwards.
TCGGATGTCATACTTGCGCTTCTGATAGGTCTGCTCGTGAACTGTACGTTTGGAAGACCGCCACATGCGCTCGGCTCTACGCTGCTCCCGTTTGGCCTTGCCGATCTCGGGAGAGAACCACGGCGCAGATGGACGGTCAGAGATCAGGCGGGAGGAAGAAATAGATGCCTGAAAGTAGTATGAAAAAAGCAGGTTCACAGCCAGGAGGAGCAGAAGAAAGTAAGTGGACAGCTTCAGAAGAGATGGTTTTTCAAGTTGCGGCGGGTGATTGTGCGTTTTTTTTTCTTTTTGAAAAGGAGAGAGCAGAGAACAGCGTAGAGGTCAGACTCAAGATCTTGTGATACAATGGCATGAGAGAGAATGTTGTCGAACTGTCTAGCGATTGCACAGTCGATGATGTGTTTAGAGCGAGGGTATGTAGGTTCACAAACAAATTGTGTAAGACTGTGAAGATGGAGGTTGTAACAGATGCGTTTAGTTTCCCAGTGTTCAGGTTGGTCAAAAGGAATGTTGAGGTCGCCAAGAATGATGAGTTTACCAGATTTGGAGGAGTAGAGGTCAAGAAAAGATTCAGTCTTCGCGAAACGTTGAAGGTTTGAGTTGGTTTTTGGGACTGGGAGGTGGACGGTAGATGCAGATAAAGATAATGGTTTGGCCATGGATGTTGAGAGTGGCCTCAACAAACACGAAGGAGTCTTGGGCAAAGGGCAGCAGCTGTGACAAAGTTAAATGGAGGAGAAGGGAAGGGGGGGGGGGTTCTGTAAATGATGCAGAATCTCCCCGCTCCGTAGTTTACACACACGATTTAATATAATTGTCGTAATCGACGATTCGTTATTACTAATTAGGATCATAATGATGCTGTACGCCGGTGTCATTCTTGTTGAGGATTGAACAGGGCCCTACACTATCTCTTCGACCGTATTCCCTGAACGAATTCCCTTCACATTACGCTTCCCCTTTAACCGCCTACTTAGATCAGCTCTATGATCTTAAAGCAGCGTCCGTCCTTTAAAAAAAATTGTTATTCCTCCCTAACCTTTTCTTTTCTTCTGTACCCAACTCCCACTCCTTACCTGGGGAGGGGGGCGTACTTGTAAGCGTGCATGCATATGTCTGTGTGTGTGGGGGTCTGTATCCGTACACATTTGTGAGTGCTCTGAAGGCGAGTTTTAAAAAAAAACTATTGCAAATGGACAGTGAGGCTCTGGGTGGAGGAGGGGGGGAATTAAAATATACAAAGAAAATAAACGAAATGAAATGAAAATAAAATAAAAGAAAGGAAATGAAACTCAAAGACGACAACAACAACATCAACAAAAACGCCTGAATGTAGGCGAACAACTGAGAGATGAGAGGAATTAAACCACAAAAACAAACACTTAACACTGAACAAGACATATCGCATACAATTATTCATGAGATATAGAACAAGGGATTATATTCAATATTGTTACTATTCGTTATATAACAAATGCCCGTAATGTCACTAAGCTTAGAAGCGTAAAATTGAAACAAAACAATAACGGAATGTACCTTCACCAACCTCTTTGCTCACTCGATTTTTTAAATACCATTACATTACATCATTATTGCTTTAGGTCCAGCGGACTCTTCCGAGCCAAATCAGGACCGGACAACCCCTGATCCGCATAAAAGATCTGCTGAAACAACCCTAGTGGTGAAACTGAAAGCTCTCCACCAGCCAGTCACTTTACAATAAAGACATCCCACGCAGGGGACGCTGAGGCTGTACTCTAATTTATCGAACCCCCGTTTACAAAAACAAAATAGAATACAAACATCATTATATATTATCAACAAAACACATATAAAATGCACACATTGCTAAATAATAACATCATAGGAAGCCCTAGTGACCACCTGGCAGAAAGCGTCCAATATTCCCAAGCTGATCCAACAGACCTCATACACAAATAAGGAGTCTTGTCCCGGAAGAGTTTTCAAGAAAAAAGGTAGGTGACTGGTCTAGCGAAGAAGAAGATAGTATCGCAGATTGATAAAACAGAGCAGTAATGAGAAAGAGCAAATGAGAAAGAGCGGCAGTGGGAATTTGAAGCACTAAATTTCCAGAAAGTGGGGATACTATTTATACTAAAAACCCCGGCACCCCAACGGGGGTGGGGTGATTTTTTAAATGCAAAAGAACACATACACACACAACCACACACACACCATATAGATTAATAAAGCATACATAAGAGGACATTCTTTTACTGACAATGTTATCACCACAGTTCAGTAATCCGATTCCTAACTACACTGTACCTGCCATAAAATCAGTTGCCATTATTAACAACTCTAATCTCTAAGGTACATGTGTTTTCCCTACTTCATACTCAGGTAGAGGATCTCACATGATTAAAATGAAACACAGTCCACCACATCTACCAAGTATCTTCATCTCTGGTTTTAACATTCCTGCCTCAATAAACCCATACACGCAGCGTTTTAGCACTGTGCTTATTTAATGATGTTTATTATACTATGTATGTCCTATGTGTTATGTTTTGAGCATTGAGCTTATTTATGTAATTGTTATCATTGGTTTTATATCTATATTGCATATTATATAATTGTATGTGAATACGTGCGTACATGCATGCGTGTGTACAAAGGACAGGTTGTTAGACTAAGCCCATGGCTTACAATCTTAATCCTTCATGTCAATCAAATTAATGTTCTCTCTCTCTCTCTCTCTCGCTCGTCATAGTGAGTAGGCAGGATTGAGTGTACATTCAATGTAGAGTGCGTTGGTGAATCTTACATCTCGCTCTCTCTCCTCCCCTCTCCCTCACTCTTCTCCTGGTGTCTCAAGATGCTTTTGCTAAGAAAGCTACCTTAATTACTTTATCCATTAGATCTCTTTAACAAAAGCCTTTCACACCTCGAATAGAGGAAATGTCGCAAGCAATTTGAAGTCAGAGCAAACCGTTTCCTAACATTAATGCGCTGCGTCTGAATCTGATAATAAAACTTTTATCCTTCCATAAAGTTTCCAACTCTGACAGTAACACTGTTAACATTCCCTCCTTGCTGTCCCATGCCGCCAGTTGCATAATTTATACTCTTGCTCTTCCAACCCCAGTCATTGTGTATAAAACTTGATCGAAAACTAGACCCAATTACTCCATATTTATTAAGGCTCTCAGCTCGTGAAGGGGGCTATTCAAACGAAACTGGGGAGTGAGCGGGTAGGAAAGAAACACGTTTACAACAAAAATACCTCAATAATATAACATACAGAACCCAACCGCGTTGTAAACTTGAAAAAAATAATAACATAAGCATAGAATCTGAAGTAACCTGAACCACTTTCCTTTCTGAACTGACTAAAAATGTAATGTAGCATTAACATATTTCTGGCTCTCTGTCTACCTGTGTCTGTCTGTGTCTGTGTCTCTCTCTCTCCATCCCTCTCTCTCTCTCCTAACCCCTATCCACATCCCACCCGCCCAATCTTTCTCAATACCCAGTCTCTCCCCAGAATCCTCGCTCCTCTCTTTGTACATCACGGGTCAAATTCCTCTCGTTTTCTCCCCCCAGCTACCAACTACTACCTACTACAAACGAAATTTGGATGTCGGTAACGACATTAACTGCAATCAGCGCTGTCCGGCTGAAGAGAGGAAAAATCAATGCTGACCACTACAGGGGTCAAGGGATAGCTTCATCTTTATCCGAACCACAACAGGATGTGGTCACTCTAGCCCGCCGGAACCTCCTTGAACGTAGGAGCTGCTGTGACAGCAGGACCAAAGAAGAATAGTTCAAATAGTTATAAATCATCAACACTGTGTTGACCACTCGCTGATCGCTGGTGTCATCTGGGTTCTGTATCACTACCTTAATCTTCCTCGCCATCGTGCTGTTGACCGTCGAAAGCAGCTTCTTCTCCACCATCCGTTAATTCATCATCATCATCATCATCATCATCATCATCATCATCATCATCATCATCATCATCATCATCATCATCATCATAACGTCTTCTTCTTCTTCTTCTTTGTTTCACTCATTCTTCATTGAGAATTAAACTACCGAACTAGTATCTCCAGTCTTCATGTCGAAATACGAATAAAATCTTTGAGCTAGCTATCCACACCAGAGGTTTTGTAAGTTGCGACATGATTCCTGTCATGATCGAATACTAATAGATAGCATTTATATAGCGGACTTAAAGAGCTGCTCAAGACATTGTGAATCACTAAATTCAGGTCTACACCATTGACTTGGGCCTTAGCGAGTTCTTTGTTTCCATTCTTCTTCTTTTTCTGCTTCATCATAATCTTCTTCTCCTTCTTCTTCCTCCTCCTCTTCTCCTTATTCTTCTTCTTCTTTTCAGATGAGGGTCCGCAATGAAGCTGTCGATTATTCTGGCTCAAGCCTGTGTGATTTCATCTCTGATGCTCTGTGTAGGTCATTCTCGGATGTCTCGGGTCGTCTGGGTGTCCATAGTCGTGATGTCTTCGTCCACTTTCTCCTGGCCCAGACAGCGGTCAATGGGAACTGACCAAATGACGGACAAAAACTGATTGCCTTGATCGGAGCCCCAGCCCCCGCTGACAGACCTTTTTAGCCTCTTACAGATAGAGATCAGTCCTGTGCAAACCGAATCAAGCATTGAAGAACCAGACTGACATAGAGAGGACTAACTCGAACAAAGAACAAGGAATACGTGGAACAAGGAACGGGAGATAAGAATGGGAAGAACTAAAACGAGGACAAGAGAGAGAAAGAAAGAGAGAGAGAGAGAGAGAGAGAGAGAGAGAGAGAGAGAGAGAGAGAGAGAGAGAGAGAGAGAGAGAGGAAGAGGAGAGGTTAATTGTACCCAAGTAAAGGTAAAGGTATTCCGTAGCCATTTCAGTCGTTGGGGAGAGTGGCGTTTGGGTTCCCCCTTTTCTTCTAGGCCAGCTAAATGAGAGTGGTGCCTACCTCCTCTCCCTCGCTGTTTCACCTTTTTCTGTTCTAAGCATATTCACAGCTGGATGGACTGGGGTGTGTCGTGCGCTTGTTTCATTCTTTTTTCTTTCGTTTGGCGGTTGCCTTCCATGAACGGTCACCCATCCAAGTATCAACCTTTCCCGACGTCGCTTAACATGAAACATTGCCAGCGTGTGCCCAAACCACTCCACTACTGCGCCACCCAGGCAAATATGCAAATACACTTCGGAAATCAAGGCGTCAGCTGGGTAGAGCTTTAATTCTCCCTTTTCTACAAACCTAATGTAGAAGGCGCACAGTGAAAAAGCAGATACGATTCACAAGAAGAAGAAGAAGAAGAAGAAGAAGAAGGCGTCTCTGTCTGAAGCGCATATCATGCACGACTTAATATAGTTAAGATGGGAAATCCATGTTTCTTCCCTATTCTGCTAATTGAACTAGACAAAACAAATGTCATTTTCATTTTTTTCTATCATCGATTATTATTATCATCAACAATGTGTTATATTCTTCTTGCCGTGTTTTGTTTCTTTCTTTTTTCCTAACACGAACAGGTAGGCACGTATGAAATAACACACACACACACACACGCACACACACACACATACACACACACGGACGGACGGACGGACGGCGGCGGACGGACAGACGTAAGTAAGCTATATCGTTTTGGTGACTGTTACAAAATTACTTACTGTCTAGAAGGTAATTTTAGGAAGAAAAAAAATTGCCATAAAATGCCAGAAAAAAAAAAAACACTTTAGAATCTTTAGATGAAACCTTTTTCCATTCCCTAGAACAGCAGCAGAGATATCAACCACAAAAGACACGAAATAGTGACTTTGTCGTTGATGAAAAAAAATCTCATTTTCACAGACGGGTCTGTCACCGCTACCAGACTGTCAATTGGCTAATCCAGTCTACTGTGATGTGATACGGTCTAAGACTACAGTCCGGTCGCACCTTAAATATTTTCCACCAAGTCTACTGAAGTGAATTCGTCACAAGTTATGTTAAGATAAGGGACGTACCAACGCTAACTGAACGCCTTTGGGCAAAGTTATTCAACTGTATAAATATAGCGCTTTACCGGCCCAAGTGCTGCTCAAGGCGCTGGCGAAACAGGATCAAACTCAAGCCTCTTATTACATTAAGTCTACAGTGATGTTATGAGGTCTGGTGTCAACAGTGCCAAAACGAGGGTCCGCTCGCACCTTACATTTGTCCGGACTACTATACTATGACATAAGGTTGGTAACACATGAACCTTTGCACTAATGAAGCATTACTATCCTAAGACAAAAGATTGGTTTCCCTTGACCACTTTTATACTAAGGCGGCAGTTTAACGACCACTTACATTCCGGTTATTGTTGTAAGAAGAGATACTGAGGGCACTTAAATTTCCTTGAATACTATCATAACACAACAAACTGGCTATTATGACGCAATCGGGTCACTTTAAACCTTAAATCTTCTCCTGTTAGTATACTATTTCAACAGTCTGGTACCACTTTAACTTCGTTCTGACTAGCATATTAAAACGAGAGTACAGTCACATCTTAAATTTGCCTCGACTATTTTATTAACACGAGAGACCACGTTATAAATTGCCATGACAACTAAACTAAGAGAGACTAGTAGTATCTTAGTTTTGCCGAGAGTAATATACTAAGGCGACAGTCTGGAGGCACCTTACATTTGGCATCCAAGCGACCTTAAATAAATGTTGACCCAATTCAGAACCAATCCAGGACGTCGAGACTCAATCGCGTCACACGCCCAATCAGCACCAAGCCGTCCGTAAATCAACTTTGGGAGACCCTGAGTATCAAAGACTATAAGAATTCGAGCCGCAAACAACCATACACATTGAATGGATTTCACGTATGAATTTCTAGATATCCAGGGTGCATTTAAAAGTGAGATACTTTGACAACAATAAAAACAGCCGCTAACTTTCAGTTTATAATATACCATACGAGAGTAGGTTACAATAATCCAAGAATGTATTATTTAGACTTCAAGTTCAATGGACGCATACGTACAGACCCAACATATACATGGCTAATATGAAACCATCATTAAACAAATCTCATGGCAATGCCAGTGCTTTAGCAGCTACTACACTACAGTAAAATGGGTCGTTCTTTAAAACAAAAAGTGCATTTCCAAGCTCAATGAGTTCCTCAAGGCGCTGACCAATGAGATCCAGCACGCAGAAAACAGTTAGCTGTAACCAATTATACAGGATCGAACTTATAACCCTAAACGCATGCTTGTAGCAAGCTTACCCTGACCCACTCTTTTGCAACATGAACTATTGAGCCCCCGCAATCGATTATACAAAGTCAAAAGGCGTCCTGAATTTGGCGTTATGGTTCATTAGACTGAAACCTCGTGGCTGTGTGATTTTTCCCTATCATAATCCTATGTAAGGCTTTAGAATGCCATCACTATTCATGGCGAAAGCATTCTGTTCTTTTATGGAATACAAGCCTAGTTGACCAAATGGCTGTATTGTTTTAGCAGAACCTTCTGGTTCAATAGCGGAGTCATACACACAAATATGCACAGACAGACAGACACACACAACATAATCCCCCCCCCCCTGCCCCTCCATCTCTCTCCCTCTCTCTCTCTCTCCCTCTCTCTCTCTCTCTCTCTCTCCTTTATTCTCCCGTTCTTTAATGCTGATGTCTGATCCGAAAGGCTGAAAAAAATAAAATTTCTCCCCAGTTATAATGCGCAGGGGACTAGTGAATGGTAGAACTACTTTGTTATGCAAGACATTAACTTTTAAAAAAAGTCTATCAAAAGAAAACTGCTTTAACAACTTTATGTCAACATATATAAGGCTTGGAGTGGAGTGGGCTGAAGGTGGGGTCAAGAGACCAAGCATTACAGAACTATTCTTGTGCACAAATAAAAGGATTTTAAACTTTCCATCAAAGCATGGGGCGTTTGGGACCCAGGCATAACAGAAGTATTCTGCTCTCCAGATAAAATAAGTCTAAATGACGACTATGAGCAGAATCAGTTCCTAAAATGGCAAAAGAGTGATAGGTAGCAAGAAAAAGGAATGGGTTGTTGTCAAGTAGGATCTCAACAGAGAAGAAGAAAAAGATGAAGAAGAAGATTTAATTATTTTATTTATTTAGGGCTCTAGTTTTTGAGGCATTTTCAGCCAAGCCGGACAAACATAACGTCATAAACAAAGCTGTGTTCACATCATTCCACGCATTCAGAGCAATATGTAGACAATACGAAGTATATAGCAATTGTGACAGGCACAAACGCACACCTCATAATTATAAAAGCGAGAGAATGATATAAATGTACAAAAAGAAGTTACTGAATACAATCATACTATTTGAACAGTGAAAAACTAATAATATCAATAAATCAACATAAATTTGTTATGGTCTTAGAAGAATTTGTGTTCATAAGGTCGTTTGGTTTATGTGTATTTGGGGGGTGGTTATATTAATTTAGTAGCAAGATTTTACAGTTGTCTTTTAGTAACGGAATATCAGAGGAAAAGATATAGTGAAACTCATCGCCAATTTTGTTTAAATTACATAATGAGCTGATTCTTCCCTCAAAACATTGGAGTATCGTAGCTGCTGCACTGGCAATTTATTACAACATAATCTAAATTTTATTAGGTTTTTACACATATTGTTCGATAACCATGTAAGGTATTTTTCCAAAAAATTATCATTTTTGAACATCCTATAAGTTACACATATCTTATTGTTGAACAAATCATGTTGCCAAGAATGAACAACCTGGGCTTTTAATTTCTGCTTAATTAAACATTTAAATTTATCTACTGAGGAAAATCACAGAGAACCTCTAATATCTAACCATATGCGAAACATACCAACATCGTCTAGTGTTGAATGCACTTTACCAAAAATGGTGATCTGTACGGAGTATTATTATCAAGAACCTGGCATAGACGTAACATAAGCACTGACATTTTACATGATCCGTTTACGAAGAATTAATTACAAAGTTAGTACCAGAAGCTAAGGAGTGTACATTTGACAAATAATGTCATAGGGATTTGGACGACTTCGCCAAAAATCAAACAAGAAGGTGCTAGGTTTCACATTTAACAAAAGCTTAAGGAATTTAAGATGTAATTTGTCACACACTGTTAAATTTTCATAACCCTAAACTGCACTTCCATACAAAATTACCGGTACTACGCATTTGTTAAACATGTCTATTTGTAAATCGATAGGTAGTTCCAATTTTCTACATTTCTTTAGCATTGAAAACATGGTTCTATTGGCAGAGTTAAACACTGAGACATAATTGATTTATTACACTTATTATTATAATTGAAAATAACACCTAAACATTTATATTCCCAACCTATTTCAACCTTCTCACCATTAAATGAGAAGTTGGGTAAGATATGTACGTTTCCACGTTAAGAAATAATTACTGTCGGTTTAGCAGCACTGATGATCATCCCAAGCTTCGCACAGGAGTTACATAGCACATCCAGGGATCGCTGCATGTTTTTGACGGACTCGGCTAAAATAGCTGTATCATTGGCATAGAGCAAAAGGGAATGGTGAACATAATGGACGATATCAGGAAAGCTAAAATCTTCAGCTAAGGATTTAGGCCGCTTTAGACCACTACCGTGTGGGGCAAGAAATAAATTAAGGTCATTTAAGAAATAATTAAAACATGATTGGTGACAAATTTTCACCCTGAAATTCCAATATTGCCAATTTTTAAAAAACAAAAACTGATATATATACCTTGGCAAGTTTTTACACAGGATTTAGCTTTAGAATATTTATCTTTTATAACAGGTAAGACCTTTCCAGAGATGCCAGAGCTTAGGAGTTTTTCCCAGAACAATTTATTTGAATACTGTTAAAAGCCTGCTTATAATCCACAAAAGTACAGAATAATTTCTTTCTACGTTGGATAAATATCAATTAAAGAATAAAGAGCAAAAAATATGGTCGACAGTGGACGAATCTTTCCTAATTCCGCCTGCTCCAGAAGAAGAAGAAGAAGAATTCTCATTATGGAATGGAACCGGCAATGTTGGGCCACTCCTATGCTGTCCCCATTGTCCTTATGCCCTAGATTTATTGCTCCATTGTTTTCCTTCTTCTTCCAATTGTAGCTGAAAATGGCTTGGTTTAGGACCGCTGTGACACAGTGTAGTGAAACAATACCACAGTTAAAAGCTTGCGTGATATCCGCGACTGTTGATTCCAGCGTCTGATACATACTGAGAATCAGTGATCTATCTTAGCTTGATACATCAGTGCTGGTGGGTGTCTCAGAGTCAGACATTCCGTTTACAAGGAAAAATAATTCAGTGGGTAAAGCTACATACTCTTGTCCGAAGGGCTCGGGTTCGTTTCTGATAGCTTGCCTCGAACATTATTTGACTGGCTGTGATCGCTTCTTTCATGGTTCAATCTGTTTGACCATTGTTTTAGCGCCCGGTGGATGAATCAGATGTAGCTCTAAATTATAAGGTGTTCGAGTGTGTGAGGGGTTGAGTGAGAGGAGGGTGACACTCTACATACCTTCTCAACCCCCTCTATCCTTAACTCTGCAGCCGAAATGTCCGCGAGCGATAGGCATATAAAACAACCACAACAACAATATAAAAAATGTCATGTTAAATTCCTTCTAGATTAATTTAAAAGATTGGGGATGGGAAGTGCCTTAAATCTGAGAAAAACGGAGGGTTCTTAAATTCCCAGTTATCCTGTGATTGCTTTGAAAAGGGAATCAGGGTCATTTTGGGTTTACGAATGACGTAGTTGGCTTAGAGATCGTTAAAGGATAAAGAAAAGAAGAGGGGAGGTAACAGACTGGAAGCCCAGAGAGAGAGAGAGAGAGAGAGAGAGAGAGGGTGAGAGAGAGAGTGTGTGTGTGTGCGTGTGTGTGGCGAGCGTGCGTGTGTGTGTTTGCGTGTGCTTTACTGTTACGTTTGTGAGCGTAAGTGCGCGTATGTGAAAGACAAAAAAAAACGGGGACAAAGAAATGAATAGAGCGAACGAGGGAGGGGAAATACTGAGCGTGAATGGGCGAGAGGGAGAGTCGGTGTCAAGAGAGAAGCGAAGATAAAATGAAACACACCCTTTCGCTCATTACTCCTATCAACGTCCGGTTCGCTTCAGACATTGATAGAGGCTATTTCTGTGGCCAAATTGCGGCCATCAACAAACTACACATCCTGAGCAATGAGGAGCGTTCACTTCACTTATGCATGCTGCTGCGAACTGAGGTCTTTAGAGGCTGCATTTTTCTAATAGCTTCTTCCGCGAGCCTGCCAAAATATTATAATAGGAAGGGCCTGTGCCTAAGCATATTGCACTCTTTCGCGTAGTCATTTATTTAAATTTTTTCCCGTTTTTTTTTACCGCTTACAATCTACTACACACAGGAAAAAATATTTATTTACCAAATGGACAAGTGTTAAAAAAAACATACTTGGACCAAGAAATCAGAAGTCTGAAAACGCAATTAATGCTTAAATAATCGAGTGATAGTTCACTTCATTTTACGTATTCTTCTAAAAAATAATCCCCTTAATGGCTGCATTTGTTCTTAAACACATGGTCCTTCAAACAAGCTAAAACGTTATGGACCAAGAAATCAGAATCATCAAAAATACAGTATTAGGGAATGTTCGTCCATTCTGACTCTGATGCGCATGTACTTCGCTAAAGGCTACGAATTTTCTCTTAACTACCTGCCGAGTAAAGATTTAAGTCTCCGTATATCAATAAGAACCCTTTAACAAAACGTAATAGGGGTGTCCATCCATTTCACATTGTGCTGAGCACTAATTTATTTAAAGGATCTTGTTTCTCGCGAACTCGCTTCTCAAAAATTTGAATCCTTAGAGCAGGGGGTGTCCACTTCATGTATGTATTGTGCTATTTAAACTAAAAGAAACAAAACAAACCAAAAGATCAATAACAACAACAAAACTTTTTTGCATCTAGAAAATGTTGGAATGTCGTAGCCCTACAAAACATTGGGACAATACATTGATGTCTCAAAGAAGGTGGTTTTGTAGCAAGAGAGAGAGGGGGGAGGTAGGGAAGGGAGTGGGTGAGGAGGGCAAGGAGATAAAGAAGAGGATAACAACAACATCAACTGCAGCAACAAGACGGAGACAGTTACAGAGGAGAGAAAGTAGCAGCATCGATCGTCCTACTCTTTTAGGACGTCAAGTTATTGCTAATGGTACAGCCCGTTTCCCACTATAAAAGCTTCCAAAGAACAATCGTGAATCATGACGCTGCACCTACACCTGCGCCTTATTTCGTCATCAATTACGTCCGCACCTTATTTCGTCATCCATTACGTCTGTAGCCTACTCTTCAATGGAAAATGGAAGGATCACCGCTCTTTTATGCGACACAACAGGGATTGCCTCCGGATTGAGTATCAGTGCCTGTTTAGAACAAGTCTTGACAATAACACGCAGACGTAGGGCTCTGATGATCATTGATACTCTAATGTGGGATTGTCCCCTCTCCGCCATCAGAGAGACAGCATCGGGTTTCGGGCGAACCACTTAAATGCTCATAGCACGCAACACACTTAAGATCCCCCAACTTCCTCTCTTCTGTATCAAGCTGCCACGCAAAAGAACAAAAGGCAAAGAACTATCTGGAAATTCGTTTTTTTAGTACTGGTGGCAGTCTGAATGCTAAAAAATATATTACAAAATAATGTGGCACAAGAAGATCCGAGGCGTGACCCTGAAGATTATTATATCTGTTTCTATTCTTGGTCGGTGACTACGAAGGAGAGCATTTGGAAAGACAGAAGGGCGCTTTGATCCGTTAGTTCTCAGATGCTGGGACACAGAGTTGAAAAGTTATTGGACACAAACTTGTTGTCGTTCTCAGCTAATAAAGCTTTTTAAAAAAAAAACTTTCTCATAGCAGACGCATTATCTAATAGGGAAAATATTCAATCAAATGCCAGGAGAGCTTATAGTGTTCCATTCTACAGCATAAGCCGAACTGCCATGCAAAGACAACGCAAGCGCAAAGCAAATGATTCCTACTGTTCTGTAAATGTGAGTGAAGTTTCTTGTCTTGAATTCAGGTTATGAAGGTCATGGGCGGGCGGGTATGTGTGTGTGTGTGGGAGGGTTAGGGGGGCGGCGAGGGGGGCTCTTGTGTTCACCTACTCGCTTGCAAACGTGCATGCGCAAATATATTATAATGCTATTTTAATTGTGATAATCCAATCCCTAACGAGTTACGATAATAATGTGAGTGTCCTCTCGGAGCACAATTTTTTTAATATAATTACATTTTCTGTAAGTGAGAGGTTTCATAATCTTTATAATTATATTTATTTAAAGTAAGACACACTTCTTCGTTGTAGTGCAAACATAATAAAGGTACATATCCTTCAACTCCTGTTACTGCTACTGCTGCTGCTCCTACTCCTACTCCTTCTACTACTACTACTACTACTACTACTACTACTACTACTACTACTACTACTACTACTACTACAATGCGGTTAGCATTCAAATCGACTTCTCAGCGAAAACACAGCAGTCGAAATGTAGCAGGTCGCTTTCTCAATGGCAAGATGGCAACCAAAGTGCAGGGCAATGCAAAGGACCCACAATTCCTCCAAACTCGGACCTACACCCGATCCCGCTCACCAACCCTGAAATAAACACCAGACTGGTTCTAGCAGCAAGATGGCCAGATACCACCTTCAGCTTTCCACGCAAGAGGGTCATTAGGTTTCTTTATCAGTAATACAGCTAATTAACGTGAGGACCAAATAATCCCAAAATAGATAGCTTTTCAAGATTGTTATTATAGCGTACTTTCCAGTGCCAGGCGCTTCTCAGGGAACTCGCTACTAAGATTCAGCTAATCAGTATAAAGCTATTATTTTGCTAAAGTAAGAACTCACATAAGTCCTGTAATCCTGTACGATTTGACAATCAGATACCACTTCCCTGCGGCAAGCTTGCACACCACGAGTAACGCCAAGGACTACTAAACTATCCCAGCTAGCCACTATCATCCATCTCCCATGCCACGAGAATGTTGTGAATCAACTTTTTTTCATCGCCAATTGCCCGAAGAATTGTTTTTCTACAGCATCTTCATCGCTCCCGAGAGAATTTAAGTATGGGAGAAATGGGGAATCAAAAACAAATCAATTTCTGGAGCTCATCCTTTAACGTGCGTGCACAGCGGATGCGGTCTCACAGAATGGGACGCTTTAGTTCTCAACATATCTCAAACGCTTCAGTTTGCAGGCTATTGTAAGGCAAGAGAAGGCAAGGCAAGTTTATTCCAGAAAAATACAATTAAGGGCACATGGACATCGTTAAAATGATATATACACACATGCAAAATAATTAATTACATAACATTTTAATTTTTTTTAAATTAAAACTATTTATGTACACAAAAGGATTGCAGAAGGGTGGGGAGGGGGAGCGATAGAGAGGGGAAAAGAAGAAAAAATAAATTGATTGGGGATAGCAACTAGGAATTATAACTAACAATACAATTCAATCTAAACACATCAATGACAAACTACTGAAATTGTTTTTGTTACAAACAACCTGTAAATATCAGAACTAGGTTAATTTGTGACATGGGATAACAACGTTACAATTGTTTAATTATTAATTTTTGACAGGGGATAACAACGTTACAATTGTTTAATAATTAATTTCAATAGCCTTACAAGCTTTAATAATACTGACTTTTTATTAGATGACAATAATTCTTGAAATTTGATGGCATTGGGATATCTATAATAATATGATTTTAATAATTCTCTTCTCGAGTTACAAAAATGTGAACACAAAAATAAATAATGAAACTCGTCACCAAGATCGCCACTATTACAATTTTGACATACACGTTCGTGTCTAGGAATGTTAAAATATCTGCCTCTCTGCACTGGCATTCTGTGGTTAAATGTCCTAAACTTTAGAACAGATATTGCAATATTTGTTGGTAGAACGTGCAAATATTTGTCAAATTCAAAATGTAGCTTATAAACATTCGATAATTATAGTACAATTCATTATTGTTTATTTCTTTAAACCAGCCTTGAATAACCTGATCATGTAGGCGTTGTTTAATTGTACACTTAAAAACTGAAGCAGAAGGCAAAATATTGGATAGCCCCTGATTTAATCAAAGATTAACAAGTCCTAGATTATTTAACTCTTTCTGCAAAGAATCGAGGAATTAAGATTTATAACCTTTATGCAAATCAATATAAAACAAAAAAGTGTACATAAGACTGGACAATTTGTTACTGTTATTAGGGTGGACAAGCTTATACCAAAATTTTACATTCTTTGCTTTGCCTGCAATTCCAGAGGAACCTGCCCTAATTCGCAAAAAATCATTTGAGAATGTGTAGACTTACCTAGCTTTAAAATTAGTTTATAAAAACGCAGTTGCAATTTAGTGGCAAGGTCACTCATTTGAGGTCACCATATCTCAGGAACAATAGTTTTCTCAAACCGATCAATTTGAATTTCTAGTGGTAACATAAGCTTTCTAATTTTTCTTACAAGAGAAAACATAGCTTTAGAGGCACGATCATATAAATTTTTATGGGCTGGTTTAAAGCTACCATTATAGTTAATTTTAATTCCAAGATACTGAAAATCATATACCACACCTAATTTAATACCATTGTAAAATACATTAGGTAGATTTCTGACTTTGACTTTTGAAAAAAAACGACTTTAGTTTAAGCAGCATTGACTTTTAATTTGTATTTAGTGCAATATTGATGCATAGCATCTAAAGAAGACTGTAATTCAACAGAAGATTCACAAAAATTACAGTGTCATCGGCATACAGCAAAATAAACATTTTATACAGAGTATCAATATAGTCATCATCGAGAAAAATATCCGATGCTGCAAGCTTAACAGGTCTTAGACCAATTAGATTTTCACCAAGGAAACTTTTTAACTCATTTAACTCTTTTTAAATCATTCAAAAAGACAGCAAACAATATTGTACCATATGACAAGGAGGACTGAAGTTTAGTTTGTGGCTTTCGAGTTTATCAATGACACGCGTGCCCCGCGGATGCCGTCTCCAACAACGGAAAACACTGACTGATGATGATGGTACAATTTGTTTAATCGTCTGCATCTTGACTACCCCTCTGTGGCATGGAACTTTGAGAAATACATGTGGGCATTAAGTTGAAGTGGATTTTATACAGGTAAACGTTTTTGTGTTTACAGACAGATCTAGATATACTTTGTTGGTTTAAAAAAAAGGAATTTACACGATAACGATAATAATTATATTTTTTGAAATAATACATTCCAAGCACTGGTCACAGACATGCTGTACATTATTTTCTAACCCCAAAATCTATCCACTGCAATGCATATTTCACTGGAAACTAAAGTGTCCAGAGTTCACCAGCAGCGCAACTAAATGTTAAAACCCCTTTCATGTTATGCCAAGATAAAAGCAAACTTTTTGGATCCCTATAAGCGGCTTTGTAGCAAATTAAGTGGCTAAAGAGACCCCCAAAAAACACACGAATACTCTCCAAAAGATTATTTTAAACTGCACATGCACAAGATAGAAACAACCCACAGCGTGCGCCAAATAATAAAACACGTTGTTAATGGTACAAAGGGCATGACAACGAAGATGAAGAGGATCGATAATGATGTTGTCATAGATAACTACTGGTATACGACGATAATGATTATGATGAACGGGACGTAACGTTGATAATGTTGCTACTGACATTGATGATGATGATGATGATGATGATGATGATGATGATGATGATGATGATGATGATGATGATGATGATGATGATGATGATGATGATGGTGATGATGATAATGATGATGATGAAGAAGAAGGTGATTACATGATGATGATGATGATGATGATGATGGTGGTGGTGGTGATGACAATGACGAAGAAGAAGGTGATTACATCATGATGATGATGATGATGATGATGATGATGATGATGATGATGATGATGATGATGATGATCGAAATGATAATGGCAATAACGATGTACCAACCTATGACAGCGCTATACAGTTACGACGATGATCATAACGACGACGAAGAACGGGTATGAGTCAAACTATGAATTAAATGCCGACCCACCATACACCATCGACACCAACAACAAAAAACAACAACTTCAACAACAACAACAACAACAACAGCAACAAACAGCAACAACAACAAACATAATAACTTGTACTCACCCTGTACAGCATAGCAGCAGCGTCACGGAAAGGGCGGCGAAACATAGAAAATGTATAGTCCTTTGTCCGTCGCATATATTTTGTACTTTACCTCCCTTCGCCATCGTCGCCGTTACCACAGTCGTTGCTGTGGTCGGTTGCTGTTATTCTTGTTGGTGGTGGTGGGGATAAATGGTGATGTTGGGAGTAGCTGGGAATGAAGTGGCTGTTGGTATACAGTTGTAGTAAGAAACGTTGGTTGAAGTTGTTGTTGTTGTTCCTGCTGGCGGTGACGGTGATGATGAGAAGGAGATGCTTTTTTTCAGTTTTCTTTGTATTTGGAATGCAATCCCTTAGCTTGAAAGACCTCAGGCAAGAACAGCAGGGAACATGATAGTTCTGCAACATGCAAAAAATACATACGATGATAAAATGGATCTAAGTGCGTTTAACGTCAGTAAAATAAAAGGTAATGCAACATTTTTTCAAAAAGCTCAGTAAAAAGACATTGATCTGCAAAATGCCCAAAAATAACAATATCAGGGTCATTTATTTTTATGTGCTTAACGTCTAAAACAACAAGTTATTTTGTTGTTGACAACAACAAAAATAACAACAAAAACAACAACAACAACAACAACAACAACAACAACGAAAGAGTAATAAAGGTAACAAAAAAGTCATTACAAAACAGAATTTCTCAGTATAACATGGCATAAAATCAATACAAAAGTTTACAAAAACTAATAACAGCGTATTTTAGAAGCATAAAGTCTTTTTCATGAAGATGTTAGTATGTTCCATGTGATGTCTGTTTCCAATTTATCAAAAATTAAAGGTTTATAATCTCTTTAGGGCGTTCATCCTCGGTGTACATAAACAATTTAGAACCTTTCTGTTTTAAAGCCAGAGTTTGTATGAAGAATAAGCATTTATTTTGAGTTTTGAACGCAGACTGTTGTATAAAAAAAAATCAAGCATGAAATTTCAATTGAAACTTTCGAACAAACTATTAGTAATGTTTTTCTACTTCGATTCAAAATTCAACTACTATAAATTACGCAGTAACAATACGTTGTCGGATGCTCGTGTTAACAACAGGTTTAGAAACGTGTTAACAAGAAATTCTGATTAATGTTGTGGTCATTCGATCTGTCTTTTCAGAGAATGTAATCTGCACTCGAGGAAACGCTACAAATTTATTTTTGCGTGTATGTGTATGTGTGTGAGAGGGGGATGAAGGGTGGGAGATGTGATTAGGGGAGGGGAACCGGGGGCGGATAAAGAGGGAGAAGATGCTGGCGAAGTTCGTGTCGGAGCAGTGGCAGAAGAACGCTATCCAAGGACAAGGACACTCATTACCTACTTACAATCCTTTCAGTAGACCTACACCCAATACGATGTCTAAAAAAAAAGATAAAGGTGTTTCCGTAACCTTTTAGTCATTGGGGAGAGATACATTTGGGAACTCTCTTTTCTATAGGCCAGCTTAATGAGGGCGGTGCCTATCTCCTCTCCCTTGCTGCTTTATCTTCACCGGTTCTAAACAGAACCAGGTACCCATTCACCGTTGGGTGGACTGGGGTGTGTTGTGCGCTTGTTTCATTCTTTTTTTGTCGTTTGGTGGTTATTGCCTTCCAAACATGGTCACGCGTCCAAGTACTAACCCGCCCCCGACGTTGCTTAACACGAAACATTGCTATCGTGGGTCCAAACCACTGCACAACCGCCCCACGCAATATGATGTATTATGCACTAAAGTAAGCTACAGATGAACTGAAGCAGTAGGATGGTTAATGATCACCCTAGCTTAATGTTGAATCTAACATTCTAAATCTGGAACACGAGTCTGACGCCCTTTCGACTGAGCTAGGGTTGCTTCCACTTTATTACTTCGTATTGAATTTAATCTTATTTCTTTTGTGAGATTTATTGTATAAGATTTATATTTCATAGAAGGATAGTTTATGAATATGCATTATAGCAATCGGATTGAACTCCTGGGTGGATAATAATAAGCCTAAATATCGCAAATCTGCATACAACTGACACTTGTTACGCAATATAATAAATGAGAAATAATAGAATCTCTTCCTTTTTTTTTCTATGCACTACATTATATAAAAACGTGATATCTCTATAGCACAGCGCTTTCAGCCAAAGCAGTTGCCCAAATCGCAAGACATCGAGATCAAGCGAGGTAAAAAAAAATAAATAAAAATTATAGAATGTACGCTGAAGAGGTCCACTCAGTGTTTGTTACCTGATATTTTGTGTGGAAATAGTTAACGGGGTTCCACTTAGGGCTGGGACGAGATAAACAATGTGGCCTACTGCGCCCCTTTGTTGTCTAAAAAAAATCATTTAAAAAATTTAAATTCGTGAATAGAAAGTAAAATAGATAGTGAAAGAATGTGTGAGTATGCGCATTGTGAGTTAGTTAGATTTCCCCTATATAAATATAGTTCATTATTATTATTATTATTATTATTATTATTATTATTATTATTATTATTATTATTATTATTATTATTATTGTTATTGTTGTTGTTGTTGTTGTTATTGTTATTATTATTATATAATTGTAAAGGAATATTATTAAGTTTGAATTGACTTAAATGATACACACAAGATGTCATGAAAGGTCAGAGTCAGGTCAGCGTATTTACGAGTTTGATAACTACAAGCTACAGACAGACAAATTCTGGAATTCACTGGAACTTGCAAACAGACATATACTCTATATATGTTTCTGTGAGTTTTCAACAGTCCTGAGTGGCGATTTAAGATTCCAGTCACGCGCAGTTCTATGGTTAGTAATGTGTTTCTATCACTCGACATTTGTTGTAGAGGACATCTATTTTACAGAATAAGGTTGGCGTTGACGTTCTCGAGGACCAAGAAAGCCGGCAGGCGAGTTTATAATTTCACATTGTGGATTCCAGACACATTCTGCTAATATAATACAGCTGGTGGGAGCCCAGAGAGAGAGAGAGAGAGAGAGAGAGAGAGAGAGAGAGAGAGAGTGGAGGGGTTCGGGTTATGAGGAGATAAGAGCACGCACTGACATGGAAACGTATATTTGGACTGGCATTCTGTTATTTTTCATACTCCTGGGCTTAGCAGGCTATAGCGCTGTTGCAAAACTAGTGCAGATAGAGTTATCCGTCCCTGCCTTCACCTATGCCAAGGACACCGGCTAGTTCCGGTTGAGTATTAAGCATGGCCGCACGTAGACGGAAGACTTGTGGCGGAGAAAAACAGTATTGCGTTTGCTGCCCTAATTTCGCAGGAAAAGTAATTGAAGGGCGCATTGTCAAGTTACACACATTACCAGCTAACAAAACACTGAAACGACTGTGGGAACAACGTTTGCGACTGATTCGGAAAGATTACAACAATGTAAAATAAGATTCAAGATTCAAGATTCTTTATTGTCCAAACACAAGGCATGGATATTTGTTTAGCAGTGCAATAAGGAAGGAGATAACAACATCAAAATTATTACAAACATGGACATACAATATTGATACATTTGACATACTATCAAAAACAACTTCCATACCAAAATACAAATCTATAAACACTAACACACATGCATAAACAGATAACCAGCCACATACCCATGCGTACACATCTAACACACAGATAATTATTCCCTTGTGTCCGGGGACGGTAATCTACTCAACTCAACCCTTAACCTGATCGTACCCTTTACGCTTGTGTGTCCGGGGACGTTAATCTTTATAACTAACTAACTAACACAGTATATGTATACACAACTACAACACTCACCCATTTTTCCATGCCTTAGATCCATCCTAGATCATAATAATAATAATAATAATCATTATAATAATAAGAGTAATAATACAAAATATTCATCATAATATTAATAATAATCGTAATCATTAGTGTAATTAATAATTATAAAAATAATAATAATAACAATGCAACTACAACTAATAATAATAATAATAATAATACAACAGCAGCACCAACAGACAACTAATAATTAATATATGGTAATAATGATAATAAAAATAACAATACTACTACAACTAATAATAATAACTGAAAGACTGAAAATAATAAGACATAATTACAGTTGCTTCACTGAATTAAAAACAAAAATTATTCTACTGTATAATAATGTTATCTTCTAGATAAACTGCAAAATTAAAATTTCTCAATTAAAAAATTAAAGCAAAGAAAAAGAAAGAGACTTCGAATTTCTCGTGAATGTAGGTCACTGACAAACGAATTAGGCCTACTGAACAAACAAATCAGCAATCAATGTTTAGGCAAGCAGCCATCCTGAGTAAAAGTTGAACGATTGTACAAGAGAAATATAATTTATATAACCCTCGATCCATCTTTCTTGCTTCAACCGGAACTAGCCGAACCCAAGGGCCGCAACCGATCCGCCACTTTCGCTTTCATTATGAAGCAGTGCTATTGTAGAGCGGAGAGTAGCAAGCCCTGATAATTCATTCAATCCTTCGTAACGCTCTCTCCTCTCACTTGGGGAACAGGCGGTCGCTTTGTGAAGGTGTGAGATAGGGGAGATCGCCTCCGTCTATTTGCACCTCAATGGTTAATAGAAGAACGGAGTTTCCTATCTCTAGTTCCGTGCATCTATCTCTAAAGGATGAAAGGTCAGCCCGCGAAACACATTATTTCTCGTAAACAAGTTTCAGGCTGAAGCAACGATGCAAAAACCAATTAAAAAGAAAGAAGATTCAAGGCAAAGGTAAATTCTGCCAGATCGTTTCCGCTTTAAGAACCATGTTTGTTCTTCGGCTACAGTCAACTTCACAGACATTATTGATTCCCTTACATTTAATTTAAAATAAAAATAGATTACTTTGTTTCAATTTAAGAAAATAAAAGAAGAAACTTTGAAATTTTTTTAAATTTGGGGTTTAAGATTTTAGACTAATTAAAAAGTCTAAACTTCCCGTCTGTCCCTTAACAAATTAACATTAACTTGGAAATTATACAACACACACACACACACACACACAAACGCACCCACACAAGTACACACAACACCAAGACTGGGTTTTACTAAGAATGTAAGAATCGGAAAGTGATTTTTTGACGGAAAGAACGCAAACTTCTTCTAGAAATGTAAGAATCTAAAGCAAAATTGGCTCTTTCCGTCTCAAAAGTTGACCTACTTCGTCTCCTAAGGGCGACGAAATAGGTCGAACTTTCTTGCAAAATTTTCCGAAAATTGACTGGATTTTCTCCGTCCCGGATAGTGCACTCCCTTGCACTTAAAACACTCTCATGCACTACAACTGCACTCCCATGCACTAAAAGAGCACTCCTGCGTACTTAGAAAAAAGTGGGTGGCTGGAAAACTCTGGGTGACTGATACACTCACCCATTTCCTGCATAAAAAGCAAGGTTAGTCATCCATTTTAAGACTTATGTCTCCGCACAAACATATACGCAAGCACACGCACACACACAAACACACACACACACCTTCATCTTCGTCATTATCATCTTTAAACAATATTAAGAAGAAGAAGAAGAAGAAGAAGAAGAAGAAGAAGAAGAAGAAGAAGAAGAAGAAGAAGAAGAAGAAGAAGAAGAAGAAGAAGAAGAAGAAGAAGAAGAAGAAAAGAAAAGTAGAAAAGCAAATCGTGTGAGTGAAACAGAATATTAGCATGATTAAGGAAAGACGCTGGCGTAAGCATTGTTCTATTTCTTCACTTGTATGTGTAGTTTCACGAAATTATTCAACAACAATTTTGCCTTTAAATTCTTCGATTATACATTGTGTCTTCCAGCATTTGAACTGTTATTGGATCTTCCAGCTTTTTGAATCTTCATTGTTATCTTTCATCCTTTATATTCATTGTTATATTCAAACTTTCCGATTGTGTGTGTGTGTTTGCGTGTGTGTGCTTGTGTGTGTGTGAGTGCGTGCGTGTGTGTTTGGATTGTAAACTGCCAGAGTTACAAACTATTAAGGCAATTAGACCAGAGTTGATTACTGGGGTAACTCCGATCCGATTAGGTACATTAGGACCCTACTCTTTCCGTCTTCGCCCTGAGGAAAAATACTGTTCCTAACACCAATATTTAATTCTTAAGGTTCGATATATTGTCAATATGATTAGCATTCATGATGCAAAACTAAACACTAAAGTGATCGCGATCGATCAATTACATTATTACATGTAGCAGGCAGTAATATAAAGAACTTAACGTATAATGAGGCTAATGCTGTACATATAATGAGGTTATTGGATTATCGTCGAACCTAACTGATCGCGTGTGCCGTGTATGGTTCGTGTCAAGATTAACCTTCCTGCTTAAGGTATACAACGTCATGGCACGTCATGGACACTAAGTACTAGAGACCGTTAACACTCTTTATCGTGGATAATGCATACTATATAATAATAAATGTACAATTTTTTGCCGCGCAAGGAATAATAATAATAATAATAATAATAATAATAATAATAATAATAATAATAATAATAATAATAATAATAATAAACATGAGTACAACGTCCTTCCTCACTAGAGCTCACAGAGCTTTACAGCAAAGCAAAAAATAAAGCGAAAGCAAAACATGTGAACAACTGACTCTGAAAGGTAACTTTATAACATGAATGCCTACACTCCCCCCCCCCCTCACCCTCCTCTCAGATTAATGAGATTTTATTTCGATTGTACGAACGAAAAAGCAAACAAACGACGCATGACGTTTCATCTGTTATCTGTACATCGTTCTGTACCAAACAAAACCTCTTGAATACTGTGGTCTAATGGTAGTGCTTTGGCTTGCGGATCTGAAGGTCCCGGGTTCGAGCCTTGGCCGGGCCATTGTGTTGTGTCCTTGGGAAAGACACTTTACTCCTGTTTTCCTACTCCTTCGGATGAGAGTATAAACCGAGGTCTAGTCTGTGTCGCATACATTCCATCATAACGGACTTTAAAGATCCTGACGCTCATGTCCTAGACGGGTGAGTGCCGGTGACAAGAACACACCCAGCATGCACCTAGGTCCTTCTCCCCAATACCTGGCTGCCCAGGATTGTGCTCAGTTGTCCGGGCGTCAGACCATGCGCCCAAAGGCTGCGGGTGGGCGTCTCGGGCGGCTTGAGTTAGATCCTGTATCGGCCAGCGCCTTGAGCAGCTCTTGAGCTGGTAAAGCGCTATATAAGAACGATTAAATAAATAAATGAATACCGGACCTCGGACCATTGCTTTTGATTCGAGTTAGAGAAATAATGTATAATATTCATACAATCTTGACACTCATGACTGTGGTGAGTTGATTCTTTCAGTAGATGAGAATAATGCCCAATAGACAATGACCTGGAAGACAGCATCAGCACCATCAACTCTGTATGCTTAAAAACTATAACAACACTGCCTCATGATTCGCATGCTCCTTTGAGATGCACAATCTTCCCTTGGAGAGGGTGGGTGAAGGTACCTGTTATCTGTGAGATGCACAGTCTTATCCCAGAGAGGGTGGGTGAAGGTACCTGTTATCTGTGAGATGCACAATCTTATCCTATAGAGGGTGGGTGAAGGTACCTGCTATCTGTGAGATGCACAATCTTATCCTAGAGAGGGTGGATGAAGGTACCTGTTATCTGTGAGATGCACAATCTTTCTTTAGAGAGGGTGGGTGAAGATACCTCTGCTACGTGCAGAAAACGAACTCTAATCCAATCAAAATTTCCCATCAAAATTCACAGGATCACACACTGCCTTATATTTATAATCTGCTAATTCTTTTAGTTGCAATTAAGTATCAAACGACTTGCTGCTGTGGGTTTAGACAATGATATTCCAGTCTTTCCTGTCTCAAATCACCAACAGATGCGTCTGGACTTTATTTGAGCGTCGTCAGAATAGCAGACTCCATGAAGCACAATCGCCCATATCGGGATGTGAGCGGACTACGTGTAGTGCTGTCTGCATTCTAGTGTGGCGAAAAGGGAGGCGACTGGTTTAGGTTTGGGAGAGATGTTGTCTACCTTCCATTTGTTGGTTAGACTAACCTTGGGTGGCTCCTGCTGAGCAAAATCCTTTGGAGTGGCCACATTGGGTTATGCAGGACAAGGCGACACATTTGTTCTCCCCGGCTGACCATTCGTCTTCTGCTTTTGGGTGTGAGCAGGACTACATTGTCGGCAGGCATTTTATGCAGGTCGGTGGCAGCGACTTTGCAGAAGAGTGTCGTGGCACTTGTAGCGGGCAACCCGGTCTACTACTATCACGCTTCACCGCCTTGCAGGGCAAATATTTGTATGTCCCTCTTACGAGGAATAAATGAAATTAAAAGTTCCGGTCGAGCCGTGTTCTTAAGGTCGTGGCCGATAGGCGGGAGTCAAATATTCTGCTCGGCTACACTAGTAAGCAGAGAGAGGGACGCTATTCAGAGAGGTACGGGCGCCTGTGCCATGAAGCTATGCCCTGCAGGGTCTGCTACTCAGTTCTTACACAGTGCGGACTTTGTTCCGTATGAAAATCTAGATTACAGACATGTACTTGTACACGTAGTAGTACGTCAACGGTAGTATAATGCGTGACGCCATACGAAATATCTACGTTATGATCCGGGTAAAACCTTGCGGAATAAACCCAGCTACAAAAGCCATCATCATTTTGCCTGGTCTATTTGCTATGAATCTTTTCTCTCACTGATTACTATAATTAATTAGTTAGTTATTCATTGCACAAAATCAGGACCACAACCTGGTTGAAAGAGGACCCACCCCCGATCCGTACAAAAGACCCGCTGAAACAACCCCAGTGGCAACACTGAAGGCACCCCACCAGCCGGTCACTCCACAATAAAAGCATCTCACGCATGGGAAGCTGAGGCTACACTCCAATTTATTGAACCCCCGCTCACAAAAACAAAATAGAACACAAACATCATTACAAAACATCAACAAAACACATACATATAAAATGCCTGCATTGCTAGGCACTGCTAAACAATAACATCACAGGGAGCCCCAACAACCCATTGGCAAAAAGCGCCCAACATCAATGTAATTGTTTGTTTTTAGAACAAAAGCAAACTTTTAGATGCATATGGACACTGCACAAAAATCTCCTTGTAATTTATGTTTATGGGGAAAATAAAGGATTGTGTATTCTGTAATTATACCTCGCTCCTGACAGTGTGTCTATTATACTTGGAACGGTAAAACACATTCTCTGCTACATAATTATTGAAATGCAGAAAAGATACGATGATTCAGCCATCCCAATGAAGATTTCCTATCAAAAATGACAGTATCACACTACTTTATTTCGATTCGATGGTCAGGCGGACAATCGGTATTATTTTTCTCTACCCTTTTCCTACAGCTATAAAATGGACAGTACTGTTTGACGTGTTGCTATTATAAATAATCATTCGATCGGAATTCGGGGCAACGGACCCCTTACGCTCCATGGCATTTAATCGATTAACGTCAATTAATCATGATATGAATGAATAAATAAATGATTGAAGTTTACATAGCGCTAGGTGCGTTCACAATAAATCTATCGAAAATATTAAATTATTCATCCAACCTAGCGGAAGGGTAAAACAAATGACTCAATGAGCTAGTTAGTTAGTTAGTCATTGCTTATAGCTAAATTTATAGTGATTGATAAACTAGATTCAGATTCAGAAAACTGTATTATCTCACAAGAGAAATTCTAACATGCAATTGCTGCCAGTAAAAGCAATTAAACAAGTGACAATAATATAAAAAAAACATTTACAAAGATACATCATGCACCGACTCCCACGAATGTACATATTAATATGAACATTTCAGACACACTTTATCCTTACATGCATTTTCCACAATATTTGGAAATAAACTTGTTCGAAGAAAAATAAATTATCTAATGATTACTAAAAATATCTGCAAATGTGTGAAAAATAAAAACAGAGAGAGAAAGAGAGAGAGAGAGAGAGAGAGAGAGAGAGAGAGAGAGAGAGAGAGAGAGAGAACAAAACAGTCTTTAAAATGTTTTAAGATTTTCCATTAAAACTATTTTAAGAACAATGGTGTTTATTCACAAATTATGTCTATAAAGTTTATTAATATATATTTTTTAATATTCAAGAAAACAAATACAATAATCATTATTGAGAACCCCGATTAAAAACTCGATTATGCTTTAAACACAATACTTCCATCACAAAGCACACAATTAAAGTAAATAAATCAAAACACACAAATCAAGTAAATAAAAGACACAATATTGGCAATTTCAAATTTCTCCTTTCTGGGATTTTTTTTTTCATTGCAGATTGAATTTGTTAGAACGAAATGAGAAAACATTATAGAAACAGGACCAAAGTGTATTACATTAAAAAGCAGAGGAAGAAGAAGAAGAAGAAGAGAAGGGGGAAACAGCAACACTCCCGCTACCATCACCACGAACAACAACGACGATGACGACGACAAAACAAAATACACAAACAAAACAAAAAACAAAACAAAAAACCACTAAATTATAGATTATTTAACAATGACACTTTGATCTGAAGTGGCTTAGGTCAATAATCAATCAATCATATTAACTACTGGCAGGACCAGACGGAAGATAGGTAACATTACCATCATTTCTCAAGTAGCCTACAGTGTCAGGGACGGCGGAAGCCTCTGCGGCCTCTAATGCTCATGTTAGCTCTTTGCCGCTGTCACACACAGTAGCTGAGACAGCCGAGTACCTCTAACAACTTAAGAAGCGAAACGTAAGCCTCGGCTAGTGTCAGCTACGCAGTGTGGAACTCTGTGTGTAGTAGTACGAATTCTACTGCCAGCGTAACATTAAACTGCTAAACGTTTCAAAACCTCCGTCATTATGAATACAGGCACTGATTTTTCAGTTTCCTTTTACTTCAGCCCTAAGCTGAAAATACTTTCTCTCGTTTTTAATATATGGAAATAACAATTCAGTCCATGCCACTGTTAAGTGTGTGTGTGTGTGTGTGTGTGTGTGTGTGTGTGTCTGTGTGTGTGTGTAGTTGCTTTTTGTTACAATTATCACCCAGAAAGATAAGTTTCTTTACCAAAATGATATCAATAATGTTAACAGCCTCATTAATTTTTAATATCTTTCTTTAGCGCCCTTTTTACACAGCATTATTTCTCTAAAAATCATTAAATGCACTTAAGGAGAACCTTTTATACATATTCAAAGAAAGTTTTATCTGCAGAAAAAAAAATAAAGTTTAAAGCCATGATATAACGTTTCAAAGAATAACCTTCATGGAAAGTTGGTCGCGGTGATAAAAATCACGGCCCGCAAGAAGAAGAAGAGACATTAAGAGTAAAGACAGAGCCAAGGACAATAAAATGGACTTCACTTTCGTTATTGATAGGTAAAGGGTAAAAAAATGGAACTGGATTTTTGTCACTTTATCACAAGGTCCAAGAGGACTTGACATATAGGTAATTCACTTCAGAACTTTACCAGCATGCAACTTTCACACAGGCTCTCATTTAAAGAAAACTTGTGAGTCCCCCCTCGCAAAGGAAGTACCCAAAACTGCAGTATTTAATTCCAACTTCACGAAATAAATCCACAACAATACTGTTATATAAGAGCACCATTAACTAATTTGTCAATTAAAGTTCTACTTCATAAAATAAGGACACGTACCGGCTTTAACAAATTCGACTTGACTACTGAAGTGCTTCAAATAACGAGTGTGCATATTGTAGAAAAAGTCACTGTAAATAAATAACTGCGTTCCCGATCAAGATTTGAATGTTAATACTTACTGTTTCGCAGAGTATCAAAATCCTGTTTCACACAGTGAACACACCAAAAGCTGTTCAGTTCTTCACAAAAGAGCGTTAGTACATAAGAAGTGTACTAAGTTTTAAAGTTCAGTTTCCCATAGCGGGTTCATTCAAAAACCAGCCCTCCTTCACGAAGTACGCCGAAAAGTCCACCTCCTAAGTACTCTGTCCTGCTTCACAGATATAGCTCAGAAATAAAAATTGCTTAAGTCCTGCTTCACGCCATAATCCAAGTACACTAACTGTGTAAACAAGTGTCGATTTCTTATTTGTTCCACAGCGTTGAGAGTAGAGACTAGAGTGTGCACGTTAGAAACACGGTGGCTTGTTTCTGCAACTGGTCGTCTAAACACTGCCAGTCATTCCATCGCCGTGCCAGTATTATATAGACTGGCTGGCCTCTTTACAAACCTGCTTCCCTCTCTCTCTCTTTCTCTTTCTGCGTAGCTCTATTTTTTTTCCTAGGCTCGGATGCACAGTGGAACCACTGAGTTGAATGGAACGCTGGAACACACACACACGCACGCACACACACACACACACACAGTCTCTCTCTCTCCCTCTATCTCCCTCCATCTCGTTCTAGTTCGAGTATAATTAAACAGGCTACGTGTGTTGTTGTTGATTTTAACTAAATTGGCTCTCGTTCCTTCTCTACGTGTGAGGCTGTGTGAATGTGTATTTTTGTATCATCATGTGCTAGTGTTTTAAATACTCTCTCTCTCTCTCTCTCTCTCTCTCTCTCTCTCTCTCCGTGGACGTTAGTTGGATGTTTAGAAGGTAGAAAGCATTAGACTGCATTCGACTGGAGTCACGGCAGGTTTTCTGAGCAAGCAAAGTTTTACTCAAGACCTCGAATTCCGTCGTCAGCACACATGATATTTTAGAAGTTATCTCTAGTTCCCTCAAATAGTTTCTTGAGCATGAAAACTAACTTGGACCAATAAAGCTGTAGAGACAGAAAAGTCCAGTTCCGAGAACGCAAGATAATAATCACATGCAAGGCAGGATTCCCATATTTAAAAGGTCCGTGGTGCCAAGTGGTTTTCAGGAAGGCATTATCACCTCCCTGGCTATCGCTGTGGCTTTATAGCCTGTGGTTTTCGGATTCAGGCTCAAGCTGGAACATAATGAGTATCAGGGCTGTTTGGATTATAACACAAACTGTGGACGCTAAAGACCACAAGGGCGCTGATACTCTGTATGACGCTGGAGAAGATGTTTTTCAGTGCAGGACTGACTGTCAGTCTAGCAGCATCCAGTTTGTTACAGTTTCAGTTAGGTCTATAGCCGCGAATCACCCACACGCACAACAGTAGCAATAACTATAACAACTACAACAATAAATATCTCTATTAATATTATTCCTGATCAGTGTACGTGAGTGGGGCAAAAATAAGTATCTTAGAAACGCAATTGTCTCCGAATTATATTGGACAATATTAAATAGCCTATTTTATCCTTTGTGGCGGGACTTGTGCTGCTCTCTCTCTCTCTCTCTCTCTCTCTCTCTCTCTCTCTCTCTCTCTCTCTCTCTCTCTCTCTCTCTCTCTCTCGTATATAGCATTTACTGGTTACGGCCTGTATTTGTATGTATACCCTGGGATTTTTTTTTAATTTGATTTGGGATTTCTACTTCCAGATTTCACTTTCTGTCATAATAGGCCAACTTGGGCAAATGTTCAGTATTGCCTTAACACTTGTGAATAAATACTGTGTGTTTTCATGTAGCCTGATGTGTTAAAAAAGTAATGCCACGCTCAAGACAACCACATGAAATCTTTCAAACGTCGCCATTATTCCGCGTGTCTGTGTCTATGTGGCCACGTGGCTAATTTTCGTGACGTAGCAAGTCTTGACCTTGGCCCGCGGCCTTGAGTTCTAAACGCTACGCTATATTTCTAACAAGAGTCGACTTTCTTTCTTTAGACGGTTTTTTTACTTCTCTTGTGACTCCTCAGCCCGCGGCATGTTAAAAGCTCTAGTCATAATTGACAGACTGCAGGTGATACATGTAGGTTCCAACATATACAGAAACAGTTTAGTCGTGGGGGAGGTTTGGAATCATTGGTCTATGGCTTAATAAAGTGCGCAGGCTTGCAACTGTGACGGTTTTTTATTGTTGCTGGGCTCTGCACAATGGAATGCTATAACCCTCTCGTCTATTCTATGGGGATCGCTAGTGAATCACCCTATGAATTACTTTAATACAGTTATTTGTTTAGCTCGGTCTGTGTTTAGGCTGGGGTACAGAGATAGATACATGTAGAAAAATGGTAAAAAGATCACTGTCACACTAGCTTTCACACGGCTATGAATCATATGTAGTCCAGCCACTTGATAACAGTAAAAATCACACATTTATTTCCTCTACTCTATACACAATCTTCGAAGTACAAAACTAACTTAAAATTTCAATTGTCAATGCGAATGGCTCGCTCGCTGATAGTCTAGGCAGCTACTTTTTCATCATAGGGCACTGGATGATTTCTGCCCTAATAGTCAAATTTCTTGACGAGTGGACTACTGTGGTCCTGTTTATACAGAGTTTTAGTGTACGGTTTCTTGTTGCACTTAACTGTGTGGTTGAAGCTCTACGTTGCGGTCGCTTCTGGGACAAACTGTGTTGTCGTGGCTTGTGTTCGAAGGGTGGGCTATCTGCGCACAATGCTGTAGATGCCTCGGCAGCCAACTCTAAGCGTCGATTAGGTTCTGTCCTTTGCTGAGTTGGGCTCACGATATAACGCCTGCTCGTCTGTAACAAATGAGACGAAATTCTGCACAACCCTGAATAATAGGTCTGTGCAGAGCGTCTCACTGAAGGCCAAAGTAGCCCTCAGTGATAGCTCCACATCTCTATACATAAGCGACGAACATTCTGCTAAGTCCGTGGTCCACTGAAATCTCCACTCTAATTTCCTATACATATACAAATATAAATCGTGGCTAACTATACACATAAAGAAATAATAATTTTATAAACATTCACTGGTACAGCCACTGGTCTGCAAGCATACATATAGGTTAAACAACAGTGGTTCCGTACGTCATTCAACATGGCGTCGACTGATCGCCTCGTGATCGGATTCTTCACGTGTTCAGGCAAAGTTGGACTAACAATTCAATTCTTTGCATAGCAAATTCCACAAACATAATTCAACAATAACATAAATACATCACGATGAAACAGAAGTATGTTCATTTACCTGTTTGACAATGTCAGGCCGTGGCTACTTGATTGAATTCGAATATTCAACAAGTACTGCTGTCTAATCTTCTCAGGAGAGATTCTGTCAGAGAGTACTGTGTACACCTCAGCTTTTCAAACTAGACTGACTCTCCACCTGGCTTTGCCTGAATCGGCCAGAACTGGTTCTATCCACTCTACCTGTGTTCTATTGAATGAAAAATCTAAGTGGCTGTAAAATTCGAAACACCATCGTAGACTGCGATAATGTCACTACACGGCTCGCGTCAGCTCGCAGTGTGTGTACACATCAGTAATACCTTAATCGTCTGCTACAGACTACAGTAACTTCTAAGTTTTACTACAGACTAAACAAGCAAATTCTCAAATGCATTGGAAACGGGGCTCCCGTGACAGCAACAAGTGTGCGTTTTAGGCGGCTTGGGTTCGATCATGATTTCGGTCAGCACCATGGGCAGTTAGTTCAGTTCCTTCAGTCGATAAGAGAGCTAAATAAAAACTATATTTAATGTGTGAATGAGTGAGGTTCACTCATCTGTTCTACACGTGGAACTCATCATCATCATCATCATCATCATCATCATCATCATCATCATCATCATCATCATCATCATCATCGTCGTCGTCGTCGTCATCATCATCATCGTCATCGTCGTCGTCGTTGTGATCTTTATCGTCAACATCATCAACATGAGCTTGAACGTCCTTCGGTTTGTGAGATGGGAAACTTAATTTTTTACATCATCCTATAAGAATGTCCTTAGGGCTCTGGAAAGAAAGAAGATATGGGGTTAGTGTAGTGCAGATTACAAGTAAAAAAAAAAAAACGGAAGAAGAGAACATTATGGAAGATGATGAGAACCTGGAAGCAGTGGATGAAAATATTTGGAGAAAGACGACTAGAGGGAGAAAGCTAGAGTTCGGGAGATGGAACATTTTGAAAGAGGGTGATGCGGAAATGACACAATAGAAAGAATATAAAAACATGGAGGAGGGTGAGAAGCAGTGGCCGAACATGCTTTGGGGAAAACAGATGATTGGAGAGACAGGGGTGGAGGAAGGGATAAAAGAAGACAAGGGGAGGGAGAGGTGAAATTAAAGAGGGTGATGAGGATGGTTCACCCGTCCCCTATACGCTTAATGTGTCCGGGGACGTAAATTTTACTATAAAAAAAAAAACAACAAAAAAAACACAAAAAAACAAAACAACAACAACAACAAACAAACATGAGAGTGGATTAGGAACGGTGAACGATTATGTTTAGATTAGGTGTTTGGTCGTGGGAAGAGGAGTTGGGTGTGTCGGATGGAGAATGGGGAGAGTTGAAGAACAAGACAAAACAAATCAAAGAAAATGGTGAGGAAGTGATGGATTCCGGTCAACAAGAAGAAGCACGATGTTGAAGAATAGGATATGAGTGTATGGAAAACGAAGAAAGTGGAGGAAGCTCTACAGAAAACCAGGAGCAGAGAAGAAGAAAACACACACTAACGCGCCTTCACACACAGGCGCGCACGCACGCACACACACACACACACATGCGTGTACGAGGTACAAATGGGGTAATTTCACCAACTTCGCGTCCCTTAGGCGGCGAATTAGGTCAACTTTCTTCAAAAAAGACACTTTTTCGCAAGAAGTTTGACCTTATTCCTCGCTCCTAAGAGACGAAGTAGGTCAAGATTCTTGAAAAAAGCACATTTTTCGCAAAAAGTTTGACCTAATTCCTCGCCTATTAGAGACGAAGTAGGTCAAGTTTGTTCAAAAACACAGCTAGGATAAGGAACTTTCCTCGACGATTAGGGTAAGGCAGTGCCTCGACGATTAGGGTAAGGCAGTGCCTCGACGATTAGGGTAAGGCAGTGCCTCGAAAAGGGTTAGGGTCAGGGCTAGTTGCAGCGCTGCAACTAGCCCTGACCCTAACCCTTTTCTGGAATGGGTGCCTTACCCTAATCGTCGAGGCACTGCCTTACCCTAATCGTCGAGGCACTGCCTTACCCTAATCGTCGAGGAAAGTTCCTTATCCTACCCGTCTGGAAGATGCACTACAACTACACCAGGTCAAGTGTACTTGTAGTGCATGTGCACTACAACTACACTTGACCTGGTGTAGTTGTAGTGCACATGCACTACAACTACACTTGGGCAAGTGTACTTTAAGTGCACATGCACTACAACTGCACTTGGCCAAGTGTACTTTAAGTGCACATGCACTACAACTTCACTTCGTGAAGTGTAGTTGTAGTGCACATGCACTACAAGTTCACTTCCATGTACTTAGAACAAATGAGCAACGCCAGACAAATGGGGAACGACAAAATTACCT